>JAKLNT010000010.1:0-601346 GCA_022814375.1 Aspergillus quadricinctus | reverse complement strand
TAGATTAAATATATAAATACTATATTAGAAGCCTATCTATAGAACTTCTATAATTATATATAATTTAATTAGAAGTTGCTACTACTAATAATATAACTTATAATTAATAGCTAAAATATAATAAGTACTAGAATTAGCCTATTCTTTCTAGACTATAGATATAATATTAAACTACTTAAGCTTAAGATATTAAATTAAGAGGCTATCACTACTACTATAGCTTACTTAGTAAGGGATAAAGTTAATATAATTATTATAAAGATAAAGGAGACTACTAAAATAGCCTAATCTAAACTTACTATAGCTTAGTAATAGTAGGAGAAGTATTTAAACTAAATCTATTTAGTAAGCCTATAATACACTATTAATTTAAAGGTATAGCTTAACTTATAGAATATCTAGATAAATTATCTAAGCTAAAAGCTTAATATATAATATATAAAGTTTATAATTCTTAAAGCTATTAGATTATATATCTACTAGCTAGATATACTACTAGATATATATAATATATTCTATATTAGCCTACTTTACCCTACTTCTAATAACCTATTTCTAAGCTAGATAAATAATAATTACTAGCCACCCCCAGTACTAGTTAATAGCAAAGCTAAATATATTATTAAGAAGATCTTATAAAAGTATAAAAAATATATTAGATGAGGCTGCTGCATAGAATACTTAGTTAAATAAATAGATTATAAATAGCCTATATAGGAATTAGTAGCTAATCTAGCTAATACTATAATACTTAATAAGTAGGAGAGCTGCTGGCATTAAGATAAGGGGGAGGTAGTATAGTAGATAGAGCCTACTAAGTACTTAAGCTTACTAAATACTTATAATCTGCCTTAGGCAGTAATATTCTTCTATCTAGAGTGGATATTAATAGTTATATAATCTTAGCTAATATTTATATACTCCTTATTATATTTAACCACTGTGATCTAGTTAGGTTCCTTAGTAATTTCTTACTATCCAAATCTAGGTTATAGATTTCAAGGCTTCTAGCCCGTGACAGTATAAGTATAATTCTATTTAGTTTATTATTATAATTAGATAGATTAATTATATAATGCACCCATCTTCTAGATATAGCATCTAGAGTATAGTTAGAATTATTAGTACTAGGCTTATTATTATCATCTATCTATAGTTCAGCTTCTAGCTATTTATCTTACTACTCTTATAGCTGCTTCTTATATAGCTTAATTTAGATTACTTTAGTAATAGCAGCTGCTAGAGTAGCTATATTAATATTAGTAAACTAAGAAATAGTATTATTTATAGTTATAGCAGGCTCTAGAGATAGATAATAAGTAGTATTAGCACTACTAAAGTTAAAGAATATATTAGATAAAATAGAGGGAGTATAGTTATATTTAATATCTATCTTTTTACTAAAGCTTTATATATTATAATTAGAATTAGCTATCTTATAGATGCGTAGGGAGGGTATAGAAATAAAGAAAATATAAAAGAACTACTAAATAAATAAAATCTAGGGAGGGAAGCACCCTTATATATATATCTATAGCCTATTATTATAAATATAAATAATATTAATATATTAGCTGCTATTATACTATTCTTTATATAGCCCTATTAAATATTTATTTTAAATTATTAGAGTATTCTTTATATACTATTATCTAGCTCTGCTACAGCCCACAGCCCTATTTATCTTATCTTTAAATAACTATTTTATATTCCTTTAAATAATATATAGCCCTATTCATACTAATTCTTTAATAGCCATTATATTAGTGCAGGCTAACTATTCTTCTATTTTTAGTAAGCAAGTGGAATATAGCATAGCCAAAGCTGGCAGTGAGCGGAGTGAGCGCCCGGCCAGCTTGTTCTTAACTAGAAGATTACAGCCCCAGCCTGGGTTTTTAACACAAACACCCTTCGAATCCTCTTCGTGAGAATAATCAACCATAACCATCCTGCACTTCAAAAATCTCAACATTATGGATTCTGAATATGAGACTTTCATCGCGGCGCAGAGCCAGAAAAAATACCCTCCACCTACGAACATGCTCTCGGCAATCAAGTCACTTTTGACAGATCCTTCCACTCCACCGTCGACGGCAGCCAGAGAAGCAGTGTCGTGCTTCAGCAACGAGTCCAATCCAGACCCCGACTACACATCACTATGGCCTCTCCTTTTTGCAGCAATCGGGAAATTCACAGACCAGAATGACCGACTCGTGGATTTTGTTGCAGAACTGCAGAGTCTGCCTGACTGCAACGGAGCATTCGGTCGGCTCGATGGGCTTAGTGAATATATGACGGAGTTTGTCTTTGATTGTAGGTCTTCTCAAATTGTAGCTACACATCAGACTAACAAAGCAGACGTCGATCATCCGTTTTATGATCCTCAACGCGATGAAAAGCGTCAAAGTTGGGTCAATGTCAATTCGTTCGCAGCCAAGCTATATGCTCGGGGCATTCGTGCTAATAACGTGGGTCATCTTCGTCACGGTGGCTGGGTCCTGAGAAAGACACTGGAGAAGGCACCTTGGGAGAAATTTCACCATGAAGATATCGAACAGGACCTGGAGGACCTGGACAATGATGATGATGACGAGGAGTATTGTGAGCTACGTGACCGCCTGCTGGAGGAGATTGATATCAGGACCCTCAATGGGTGGGTGCCTGCCGCAGCACAGTGGATCAGACATTGTGGCAGGGAAATATATGAAATGGAAGGATCCATGGGAAGAGAGTTTCCAACGAAGTGGACCGGATCCGAAGGTTGGTCAAAAGAACGGTGGACGTTCTGGAAGGAGAGATTTGAATGGATCAGCTCCGTCACTGCTTTGGATCGAAAGACACGCAGAATAGCGAAGGAGACGGTCCAAGAAATGGCGAACATAGAACGGAGACAGGATTAGACCCTGATAGAGTGTACTAGTCCCGGCTATAATATACTGCACACAGAATGACAGCAGCATTATTATTGGCCAACAGAACTGGACGAAACTTGACTTAAGTGTTGAAATTGCTTTCCCTAGGATTGGTTGCCGTAGAGTACATGTGCCTTAACTAAAGTAGAGTTACAGATCATGCTTTATAAAAATTCTCTAGTCTCCGCCAACAACAGACCGTCGAACAATCGCACCAGTGAACTATAACAGGTAACGATCCCTGTTCATCGGCTCTCTTATCCACATTAGCTGTGGCATACTATGCCTATTACTCAGTATATTGCTCTCTTCCTTTTATCCAGTAGGAATATCAGCGCTGGAACGGGACACACGTTCTGTGGACCCACAGATGACTGTTGCACCTTGGTGATCAGTTCTTCAGGCAATACCGAGTGTTCCTGATTCCCGGTGGTGGCTCATTTAAAAGCCCAACTACCACTCAAGATGTGTAGGAACCGCAGGGGCTCCTCAGTCGTGGCAATGCCGCAACGGCCTCAAGATTCACTGCTCCCAGGGAAGTCCTAAACGAAGATTTCCGCCGGTAGCCTCCTATTGTCCACGAAGGATGCAATCAAGCGGCAAGGCAATGCCCTGTGATCGGTGTTATGCTTTAGTCAAATGTATATGGTGGAAAACAGAGCATTCAAAGAAGGTTGCGCTGGACTACAAAAGTGTGTTAACATCACGGACTGCTCACTGCTGTATTGACTTAAAGGACACTGTTGACTGCCTTGACTGGCTGCAGCAATTTGCTGTCGTCATGGCAATAAGTCTGACTGTTAGTCCTGATATTAGATCTATTTCATATACCACATTCAATATTCATCTGGACACAACGCTAGTCCCAATGTGATTCCTGGTCCCCTGTCGGCCCCACTAAAACCCATGAATTTAAGCATAACGCTAGGCCAGGTCGGGAGCTTGGTCCCCTGTCCGGCTCCACTTTTCCAACTGGCTGGCCCGACATTTCCGTTTTGGGACTTGACAGTTCCTGTGTAGGACTATGGGCAAGACCATGTAAGCTACGTCAATCTTTTCCATCGCAAAGCAGCCATAGATATGCCTTGGAACCAGGAAATGTCAGTGAAACTTGATTCAGTGTCTCCCTTTATAACCATGTCTAGTCCAGTGCCTCTGGTCTGCTTCGGAACGTACTGGAGGACCTATTTTATTACTCGCAATGGCAGTGAGCGCTGAGAATACTGATCGCCAGTCAAACACCAGTCCCAGGTCCATGATGTCTCCAAGCGATGCACCACAGGAGGGTGAACAATCCGACCATTACCAGACACCGCCTCATGGGCCGAAGGAATGCCTCTTCATTGTCGTCTTGTGTTCCACGCAACTTTTCGTTCAAGGCTCCTTTGGATATATCCTCATTCCCTTGCATATCGTGGGGCAAACTTTCGGACAGGGGCCATCCGAGGCCAGCCAGATGACCTGGCATGTGGGCGGTTATAGCTTGACGGTGGGCACGTTTATTCTGATCGCGGGGAAGCTCGGCGACCTGTATGGTTCCAAGCGCATCCTCATTGTGGGATGGGCATGGTTTGGCGTCTGGTCCGTCATTGGTGGCTGCAGTGCCTTCACACATTCGCCAGTGTTCTTTGATACTGCTCGAGCGCTCCAGGGCATTGGACCCGCGTTACTTCTCCCAAATGCGCTCGCAATTGCTGGGAGAACCTACCCACCGGGCAAGAAGAAGAACATGATCTTCTCAGCATTTGCCGTGACCGCACCACTGGGATGCTTTACCGCTGGTGTCATCGGTTCGGCCTTTGCTGAGTATGTCTAGTGGCCCTGGGTGACGTGGATGTACAGCGTCGGATGCTTCATTATTGCGGCGATTGGACTTTGGGTGGTTCCACCAGATCATCCGCGCAAGGGGAGGGCCGTCCAGTTTGACTATATCGGGTCTGGTCTCGGCGTTGCGGGCTTACTTTTGCTCAATATCTCATGGAACCAAGCACCCATCGACGGCTGGTCCACGCCTTATGTGTATGTCCTCTTGGTTGTTGGGTTCCTCGTTCTGGGGCTTTTTGTTCTCCAGGAACGGCGCGCCGCGGATCCGATTCTGGACGTGTCCATTTTCAGCCGACGCGTGGTAGCAGTCCTGGTGACTACCAGCTTAGGATGGAGCAGTTTCGGCGTTTGGTTTTATTATCTGTTTGAGTTTATCCAGAATTTCCGACAGGTGTCCCCCTTGGATTCAGCACTGCAGTTCGCGCCAGGAGCAATCTCAGGTATCCTCGCTGCCCTCGCCACACCCTATCTGATGGGAGTCGTCTCTAGCGGCTGGCTAATGGCAATTGCCTGTGCTGCGTATCTTGTTGGATGCATCCTGCAGAGTACGGCCCCAGTAGAACAGTACTACTGGTTGAATACATTCTGGTCGTTTGTCATCATGGCCTGGGGGTAAGGTCCCTAGCACGCTGAGTTCTCAATATAAGGGAAGCTAACCTATCCTGCAGTATGGATATCTCTTTCCCTGCGTCGACTACTATCTTGAGCGATGCAGTGCCTGTCAAGCACCAGGGAGCCTCGGCGTCACTAGTCAACACCGTCATCAATTACTCCATCGCTATCGGTTTAGGGATAGCAGGAACTGTGGAGGCGGAAGTAAGTCATCATGGCGTGGACCCGCTAAGAGGATACCGTGCTGCTCTGTGGACATCTGTGGGACTGGCCGCACTTGCATTTGGTATCGCTGTGGTGTATGCCGTCTGCATATTCCATGAGCAACGGCTCTGCAGGAAGAGCAGCCAGGAACGCGACAGGGAGCTGGTGTAGAGAGCTGTAATTTATTTCAGACTCCAGTCAGAGAAGGGAAAACAATAAGGATGGGTTGGTAGACTTCTGCCAACTGTGTATTCGGGCCCGATATATATTCCGATCGCCTCGTAGTATCTGTGAAGAAACATTTTGTCTATATCCACATTCTGGGAATGAAATACAGGCTTTAAGGTCGCTTTATATCTCCGACGCTTTTTTTCAAAAGACTCATGTGCTTTTGAATCTCTTACAGGTATCGAAAAGTCAAGTCCAATTGTTTGTCGACACATGTCACATGACACTATAGCGGCGGGGGATGATGTAGCGCACTCCATAGAGATGACAAGCCAACCTGCTCACCTTCTCTCCCTCTTGCCGTCATGACCATGACAGCGCCTGGCGAAATGTACACCTCAGAGGTGACATGATGGACCATCATGTCTATGGCTCCTGTCTCTCAATCTCAACCCAATGAATGGGTCTTCATCACCACCACCCCCGCGCGCCCGCGTCCGACCAAGGGGCAGCGATCTCAGATGCGACGGCGTGTCATGCGCGAGATTGGTTACACCCGCCGGAATACTCACACAGCATTACTTCACAGTCCTTCGACATCATCATACATATCGAGCGACACAACAGCGTCTGATGCATCTTCCGGCCCTTTCCCGGTTGGCCTTCAATCTCGGAGGCCTCAAAGTCCAGAGTGTCCACCCTCGTCGGCCCATATCCCCTCGTTGCTGACCAGTCCCATTGGGTTGGATAGCGAGTCGCAGCGCCTTCTTCACCACAGTATGTTGCATTTCATAATCTGTGGTCCCGTCTGGCCGTACTAACGAATCTCTCCGCCCAGTGTTCTCAGATGCCGTCCCGAGCCAGTTTCGAATATACAAAGACCGTTGGTACCCGATATGCATCACGAATTCCGCCGCCTTTGACCAGATGCTGGCTACATATGCTACCCATATCTCACAATACCATACGCAACACGACTTGAAGCATTTCATACTCTCCAATCACACCAAAGCGCTTGTGCGGGTTCGGAATGATATCAGTACGATGTCACTGGACAGTAAGGAGATCTTAGAGGGTACATTGAGCGCGATTACTGCCTTGGCATGCTATTCACATCTGCAAAGAGATATGGTCTCATGGAGAGCGCACATGGAAGCTGTGGCAAGACTTATTCAGGAGTCAGGCTTATCGCTGGGGACCTTGGATGAGAAGTTGGTGACTGTTGTTAAATGGTTCGCACTTAACAGGGCCTAACTCTCACTTGAAGCACCCTGCTAACTGTACAGGGTGGATGTGATTGGTTCCTACGCACTTGACATCGCTCCTGCTTTAGGAGACACGAATGAGGGAGTTGATCATATACACTTTCCCTCCAAGTCTGTGTCACCGTGCTTAGACTCTTTGCATCTTCCGGCACCGTTGCTCTCAGCTTTTCAATTGTTACAGTGGACCAACACCCAAATAGTTCCACAAGGCCCTATCTGGTCAAATCCAGTAGAGGTTGATAGGTTAATTCATCCACTGACTCATCACTTCCTGTCGCTGCGCTATGATGCATACGCTTTTGGTCCTATATTCTCCAGTATTCGATCAGGAGCGTTGCTATATCTCGCCGAGTTTCGACGAATGTCTGGCGTCAGCCCGGTAGTTACAGAAGTACATGCGCGGCAGTTGCGACTTTCGATGGAGGCTCTCAGTCCAACATCAGTCCCTTCAAAATTGACGCTATGGCTGCTTACTGTTGGTGCCCTGGAGGCTACAGCTACCTCAGACCGGGGTTTCTTCTACAGTCGCCTGCTTCTGCTATTTCAGGCATCCGGAATACATTCGGTCCTGTGCTGGAGGCAACGGTTGAAATGTCTTATCTGGTCTGACGCCGTGTTTAATCATAATCTAGGAATCGTTTGGAGCCTGTTGCAGGGCTAATCTAGCCAGCCACCACATTAATCGCACAACTACAGAGATACGTCTACACGGCCGGAGGATTGCATTTAGCTAAAGGAAGTCATAACTTTCTGTATAGATGATTGCTCCATCGTGCAACCCATCTGGTTGAATGCTCCTAACCAGAGCAGTATCCGACCTTCTTCGGCTCGCAGTCACCCGCCCAACCATCATAAAAGACACAAGGATGGTCAGCGTCGGCGCACACATTCTTCAGTGTGGCCGTATCACCGTATTTGAGGTTGATGCCGACGACTTCGCCGCCATCACGAGCGGTAGTGCCCTCAACATAGACATTCCGCTTGCATTGGTTGTCACAGTTACCGCAAGAACGATAGACTTTGCCGTAGTCTTCAGAATAGAAGTTGATGATCTATGACCTTGAGCATTGGTTCGAGAGGGACAAAGAATCATCACTCACATTGACAGTACCACAACCATTGTGCTGGACAATCTTGTCCGAAGCGTGATAGGCTCCGCCACCGATGATCCAAGTCTCCTGGCCTGCCTTGTCATTTTTCTGCCCCATCATCAGATCCGACCAAGGATATGTGTGTGTGCCTTGATACTCACAATGGTGATGGCATCTTCGCAAACATCCTCAAACCAGACAAACTGCAAAGTGCATGAACCGTCACAGTGCACTCCGTCAGCCTGGTTGGCGCCGATGATGACGTTTTTCAGACTGGCACCGGAGTGAAGGTAGAATACGGCGTCCTTCCAATCGCCCTCGGACTGGCCGTTACAGGCGCCAGAGTTGTCCCGCCGCAACCTCAATGACGGCGCTATTGGAATGGTGAGCGGTGGGAGTAGGAACTCCTCCCTCGTAGCCCAGACACGCCAAAGCGACAGGAACGAGAACGAGAAGGGCCGCAATTGTTGACAACATAGTGAAAACCCGTAATCGGAATTAAGTCGTCTGGTCTTCAGGACCAAATGTCCACGTAGATTACGAGGCTTTTGTAGCCAGCGGGATGAATTCAAAAGGATAAACAATGACACTACCGAGCGATATCATGGAACAGTCATTGGTGGAGGATAGTGCACCTTGCAATCTCATGGAATCTAGTGCAGTTATGCTGCTGGACAATAGGGGATAAGGGACAGCCGTAAGTTCATTGCAACTATTTTCCCATAATACCGTCCAATCGCAACGGGACCCGCACTTTGAAGGAGGTGTCATCAAGTGAAAGTGCCCTAGCTTGCCTCAAGATAGGCGGATATGGAGTCATGAACGCTGGAGTCCATGGTTGCCAAGCATGGTGTCCGGAGAATATTTGCTTCTACTCATGTCTGCTTGCAAAAATCACAAAAGAATCACGTCTTGCGAATCATGCTGTCACTGGAGAATATGATTGAAAGGACTGCCAAGGACTTGGCTGAAACGAGGATGCTTGATACCTTGCCATTTTAGACCGGGAGGTGGTGCCTCTCTCCCTATGTCGACATGCTTTGTTTCTCCATTCGATTGCAGGTGAATCTTTCTCTTCCACCACTTGATATCATGTCTACACCTGCTTATATGCCATATGGTCAGACTCGCCTCCTGCAGACACTGGCGGTTAAATAACCCCATGGTCTTTGCGTGCTATAACCAGATCCTCTGGGGCGATCTTTATATACACCTCAACGTCAGGATCCTCAAGTAGGTCCCTAAGTGATTAACCATTGATCGCATGAGAACTAATGACTGGAATAGCTTCCCTCGTTTCAACCTCATCTGGAATGCAAGCTATGTTCGTAGCATCGTGTATCCAAGTCACCAAGGACGGACAAAAGGTACCTAGTGCTCCCAAATGTAGGTAGACGGGCAAGTACCCCATAAACGCACGTGCAGTGGACAAAGGGAAGCTAAAGTCAGAAGCGACAGCATCTCCTGTAGACACGAGACGCGTACCCAGTGGTGACCACATTCGTGTGTGGAGATATTGAAACTCAGGAAGGATGCATTTTGCTGTTTCTCTACCCACAGTACCTAAGAGTATTCATATGGGTTAGTCGGTAGTCTAATATATGATGCTTAGGAGCCAATCAGCGCACCTAATGCTGCTCAAAACCTCAAAGAGCTGACCATGACGCTTGACTGCATAGGGCTAAGCTTGCATCCAATAGGAGATGTGTTAGATGAGAAGCTCGAAAACAACCACGTATCTGGACGTGTCATTTATGCCACAGTTATTCGAATGCTGCATCAATTTAGATCTGCTGAGGGCAAAGACTATCCCATCATACAATCAGCTGGGTGATATTCCGGTTGGTTTTCCTCAAATACAACTTCTAGAGTCTCAAGACACGTGTCAGCTGTAACAAACATGTCCCCGCGTTTCCACTTCTTTCCTATGCTGCCAACCGAGATCCGCCTCTATATCTGGAACCTCTCTCTTCCCACCAACCGCGTCATTCGTATTACCTGTGACCGCGGCATTAAACCGACGTCCCGCCGCTATGCCCGCGCCTTCCGCGCCAACCATCCCAATCCCGCACAGCTCCAGGTCAACCGGGAAGCCCGCGAGGAAACCCTACGGGTGTTTGTCCCCTATTTCCGCACGGAAGACTCGCCAGATGCCTGCATTTATCTCGCGCCCGAACGGGACACGGTGCGTCTGACGGAGGCGGTGCTAGCGTATCTTGGTGAAGCCGAGCGCAACGCTCTTCAGCGCATGATCGTCGAGGTTCATGATTATCTAATGTTTGAGACGTACGGAATGGAGGATTTGGGCTGCATGCAGGGATTAAAGGAGGTGGACTTGGTTGTGTCGCAGTCACCGGTGGCTTCGTACCACAGACGTGATGTTGTTGACGTCCTCAAAGATGCGTTTGAGGAGTAGGTGAGGAATCACCGACAGTGGAAAATCCCTCAGGTTAGGGTGATTTCTGCTTTGGGGAAACAGATGGGCAGTTTTACAATTGACCTTGATGAACTTGATGCGCTATGACGGCATGAAGCAGCCTGGGTTAGTCGGGTTTGATATGCTAGAATCTACTGCAACGCGAAGAGAAATGGTGATATATGTACATAGATATTTACAACGTGAGACCCTTCAGTGAGGATGATCATACAGCCTCCCAGTCCATTGCATCAACAATGAAATCCCAATCGGCACTCGAGGTGTCAGATTGTGCCTGGATATGGTTGCTCATGTCGATATTGGCCACGTGTTCCTGCGCCAGACGACATCCCTCCTCCAGGCCGTCAAAGATATCCGCTAACATCCGGTCAAAGTCGTAGTTCTGCAGCGGTACCGTCGCTTCTCTTCTAGGCGACCACATCGACTCTCGCTCCCTTTCCTGCTCGGTTAAATCTGCTGTCTTCCAGCGGTTCCGTAGTTCCTTTGCTTTCCTCAGTTGCTCGAAGACGTTCCCCTTTCGAAACACAGAATGTAGAGGGCAGTTCTCATCCTCAAGAGCTTCCAGGACATTAGCATGATACCGGTGCGTGCTCCAGATAGAGTTTGTCCCAGATGCTTTCCCTGCAGCCGATACGGTGATGCCAAACACGCCGAGCAAGTGCACCAGCGCCCGTTCCAGGAGCGCATAGTACTCGTGGAAATCGATCTTGAACATGACTTCAGCATGAGCGACTGCCCCAGGCTCGGTATAGAGTGTCGCGAGACGGTAGCCTTCGGCCAAGAAAGGAAGTTTCCATTTTAAGCGAGCGACGATCTTCATGAAGCGCGACAATTCTCCGGCGGGGGAGAGCAGCATTCGGCGTCCTAGTGAGGGGGACGCAGGCGGTGGTTCGCCTTGTGTCTTGTGATCACTGGCTTTCGGCGCCCATCGGGACTGTAATAGGCTTGACTTTGACATTGATCTCCCTCTGTGGATATTGGTGGTGGTGAAGTTGATGTGTTGGTGATGATAACAAAAGACTTTGAGCATCCAGGCTAGTCCTAATTAGGAATGTCATCTAGACAGTGAATAGTATCAACAACAAGGTCCTCTTGTTTTAATTATGAATTATTTTAGACATTACAACAAATACAGTAGAACATAATTATAAGCAGAGCTTTAGTCTATTATCTTAGATTCTCTAAAATAAAGTGTGCGCACAACTTCCTTAAATTATGGTCAAAGCCTTTATATATTTTCTATGGTTCTAGAGGTACTAAACATTAGGAGTTTAGGACATTCCTTTTCCTACCACAGCTAGCCAGGAGGTTTAACCAGTTATGTGACATCACAAACCATCTAACTAACATCTAACATATTAAATTGCCTAAAAAGAAGACTAAGAGGGATGCTTATTTACATTATCGAGGCCTATCTGCGCCTCTCAGCTCAGTGGCCCAACCTGTACGGATCTTGTTCACTTCTTCTCTTGTTGACCTTATTGCGGAAAGGGATGGACAGGTCTTTTGCCCTCTGAGATAGCACCATTAGTAGGGTATAGTGTTCCACTGTGGGACGATGAGAAGTATGCTAAGATCGGTAAGACTCTCACGGATTATGCTTGCGGCAGCTGGAAACCATGTTCAATGTCAAGAGCATCACAATGCAGTATAATAGGGAGAAGCCAGTGGAAAGCATTCCAGGCCTTTAGGTGATTTCAGGATAGCCTGGATCAATGTGTATGATCTTACGAGGTGCAAGTTATCCAGGAGCGCATTGCAGGCATACCTCCATCAATTGGATGATATATGTATTAAGGTGCTATGATTCGTTAATCACCATCTTGCCAGAGAGCTGTCAGACACAAGCAACAAGGATCCAATCTGTATCAGAATATGAAATATTGGGCGTGCAGGCATATCACTAGAGCATCCACGCGCAACATGTTATAAACAGTTTGAGCATAGCCTTTGGCTAACTACTGCTACTTCCAAGATAGTCCCTTTCGGATAGATCTGTCTTTAGTGGGGCTTTCAATCTGGACCACAAGCGTCGTAGACCTGCCCTTCAGATTCATATATAATTGCTGATGAGGGAGTATCTTAGGCTGAATTTTCAACATAAAGGCTTCATGCAAGGCTCTTACTACTATCTGTACAGCAACATTGGATTTACGCTCACGCAGAAGAGGATCAGATACATATTTTATTCTGTAATATACCAAACAAGCTCACAATTTACGAGGATGATGTTTGATATACACTTCGGTGCAACAGGGGAACCCCCGATCTACTGCCAATCTGCCAGCAACTCAAAAATACAACTTAGAACACCTTAATAACGATTATTTCTGCGCCGGAATACAGTACATCAGATTCCCCTGCCCTTGTCTCTCCGTATACGGGATCATCGATATCTTGGTCATCCCACACAAGGCCTGCGAGACCATGTACTCCAACTGCTGCGGCACGGGTTTACAGAAGCGCTCGAGTTCCCTTCCGTCCTTGACCAGCAGCAGGGTCGGTTTCTCCACCATCGCCTCGTCGGAGATATCATGGTGTTGTGAGATGTTGATCCTGTAGAAGTCCATCATGTCGTCGGGGACCTCGGACGCCATGTCGTTGTATGTGGGATCGAGAAGCGTGCATTGCTCGTGGGAATCGCAGAAGTAGAGAATGGCGTATTTGTTTCGGTGGAGGATGGAGTGATACTCGCTTAGACTATGCATGTTTAGATCAGTTAGTGCCATTGGGGAAGGATTCTTGCCTGTTGACTGGGACAGAAGACATGATGGCGGTTGGAGGAGGTTAGAACAGTAGCTATAGACGATTTGTGGTTCAAGTCTGGATAGTATTTTGGTCTGTCGAGGGTGTCCTACGAGTTTTGTACCAAGCTACCTATGTCTATGCAGACGCAATGCTGCGCATATACGAGGACAATGACGGCAGTATGTACGTGGGGTGGGGATCTCGTTGGTCTGATACCGTGGGGTACTCGGTCTGGCCAGTCCTCAATCTTATAAAGCAAGGCATTAAGGTTATCTCAGTTGGATTGGCATGCCACTAGACTATCTCATTTCTCCCTGTCAGGCAGGCTTCACATCCGATACGCTGGTTCTCGGATTCGCATCCATGTCACACGGCGCTCATTGGGAATAGTACGAAGCAAAACATGGTTAAAGCAGTGGCATTACTTCATTTGTGTAGCTTATTCTCTTATCGGGGCACTTGTATGGAATGGTTGTAATCCTTAGAGATGGAGTGCGTCGTGATTATGTATGACATGAGAGTGGTGACATCATCCGTAGAAAGTCAACCACCAATGAACTTCCCGCGCTTTGCATATATCTGTCATATAAATCAGGAATTAACAGGTCTTAATAAGCTCGTAAACGTGTATTTTATGATTAAGAAATTGCGTATTGTGTCTGAGGTGATGGTGATGGAGGAGAAGGGACTTTGGTGTGCAATCTGGTAGTTAAAACACCTCTATAGATTGTCAACTCTCGAACGACGTCCAGATTCTTGAACAACTGTCATACGAGAGTCAAGCATTCGAAAGTCAACGACTGGTTGAACCATGCATAACTTGAGGCGAATACTTAGAAGCCATGGACTACAGTGTGGTTGACATGCAGACAAGAACTCGAACCCAAATTATTGCACTTCTGGTATCGTGTGTCTATATACAATTGTGCGTAAGTTTATTAACAGCAAGTATAATACAAATATATCTCCCTGTACAAGTCTATTAGATGATTAGTCAAGCGTGGCACATACGACCCGAGTCGTCAACAGTCCAGTAGTCACTGCCGACGGCCTTGAGAGCATAGAAGAAGTAGTTGGGGTCCCACTTCTGCTTGATCTTGAGCAGAGGAGAGTAGTTGGTGCCGAAAAAGGTGTCCTTCCAGTTGGGCTGGCGGAAATTGGCCTCGTTCTGGTAGCAGCCGCTGCCGGGGGTGGCCGCCTCCAGCTGGGGCACATACTCGTTGGTCATCCGGTACTGATCGGCCAGCATCTGGGACCAAGGGGCGGTCTCGTTCCAGGGGGTACCGATCTGCATGGTGACGGCGGCCTTGCGGAAGGCGGGGAAGATGGCGTTGAAGACATCGCCGGGCTCAGAGACATTTAGGCCGACACCGACGGCGATCACACCCTGCTCGGTGATGTTGCGGAGGGCCGAAGCGAAGCCGGCAGGGTTGTTGTCGAGCACATCACGCGGGATCAGACGACCACCGTACTGGTACTCACCGACGCCGATGTTACCGTAGGGCAGGGGGCCCATGTACTTGTTGTAGTGGTCATAGTACGAGGCGTACTCGGTGTAGGCAACAGCGTACGGGATGTTCAGGGAATCCAGGACGTTGAGGAAGGGAGTCAAGAGAGCCTTGACATCGTCCGTCGTCTTGTTGTACGCGGTGACAGGGTTGAGAGCGAAGAAGGAGGAGGCGACCTCGTAGATGACTGTGGCGCCGGCATCAATCATCGCGGGCAACAGACCGTGGAACTCGGAGACAGCCTCGTAGAAGTTGTCTGCGGTGGTCTGGCTGGAGAGGAACTGCAGACTAGCGCCAGCAACCGTGGCATCGGGGTGTGCCTTGATGGTGGCCGAGATGACCACACCATAGTTCCCGGCACCACCGCCGCTGAGAGCCCAGAAGAGGTCGGGATTCGTGGTCCGGTTAGCAGTGACGAGCTTTCCAGCCGCCGTGACCACCTGGAACTCCAAGGCGTTATCGGCTCCCAGTCCGAAGGAGGTGCTGAGGGCGGAGTGCCCACCCCCCTGGATGTAGCCACCAGCGAGACCGACGGTAGGACATTCGCCCCCGACCACCACCAGACCCTTGGCATGAGCCGCCTCCATCACCTGGAATCCCATCACACCAGCGCCGACCTTGAAAGCGGGACCATTGTAGTGAGAGTCGGACCAGTCCCGGTATTGGATATCGTTGAAGTTGTGCATCCAAACGGAAAGAGCACCAGCACCAGTGGACCGACCAAAGTAACTGCACTCCCATTAGCATTCTCTCGGTATCCTTGCTTATCATCACTCACTCATGACCAGTGTTGCGAATGACAAAGCGGATGTTGTTCTGCTGGGCGAAGTTGACGGCGGCAATCACATCGTTGCTGGAGGAGACATTGACGGCGTAATCGACGTAGTTGCCCAGGAGACACGGCTTGGACTCTGCGGTGAACGGGTCACAGCTCTGGTTGGCAAAGTAGGTCTGCATGATGGACGAGGAGGATTCAATGCTGCACATTTGAGGTCAACTTTCGCCTCTTGCCATGGAGGATGACAGGGAGCGTGGTTCCATACTGAGTCTGGGGAAGATTCCAGGCATCCCGCAAAGCCGCACAGGCGGTCGCATCGTAGGTGGGATCATGGCAGGGCGTTCCGATGGGTACGGTAGCGACCAGACGACCACCTACAGTGGAGTTGAGTGCGGCCCAAGAGGAAGCAGAGGGCCAGCAGCTGTCACTGGGCAAGCAACGGCACTGGGAGCACGAAGAGTCATTTGCGGATGCGAGCGCGACCAAAGTGGCCAACACCCATGAGGACTTCATGGTGTCGCGGTGGAAGTGTGGGGAAGGGAGGAGGAGGGAGGAGGATCGAGAGGAGGTATATCTATAGGTTAGGAGGATGGGAAGAATCTCAAGATCGCCGGTTGATCATGCCGATCCTGAGCTTGCTTGATATTTATACAAGATGGTGGAGAGCTGGAGCCTGAAGGAGGGAGAGATAAAGGAAGATTATCCCTTGGTTTAGGGCTACCTCGGCATCCTTCCGCAAGAGAGATGATGTGTATACTGTATGGTACATGGCGTGAACTATTTGATCGGGGGTATCCGTCTTCGCTGATTCGTGGCTGCCCGGTACCTGCAGCGAGACGAGAGGATCTAAGAAACGTCCATGTGCGTGGTGGACTGGTGGTGGTGCCTCTCGGCGATGTTTCCCAGAGAAGCCCTGATTGCCGGATTGGGTAATACAACCGAGTCTAACACGGGCATTGGTGGGGGGTAGGATCGATAGTCGTCGGACTCCGATACACTTTCAGAGATGCATTTCGAAGTTTGATTGATGGCTTGGAGATGAAGCTTCAGACTGAAAAGTGAAAAGGCATCATGAAGACTGCTATGTAAGTATGTATTATTATGGAGATCGTATGATCGTATCTCATCCTCGGGGAACCCCAGAGGGGCCCTAATTCTCAACCACATGGTAGATAGTATCTGTAAGATGGAGTCCCACGTGTGCACTCTTCTGCACTAGACTGATTTCATGCATCTAGTATTCTAGTAGCGAAGGCTTGGGCTAGACGTGCCCCTGACTGGCATCCCGCATGTTACTGCTGGTGAGCTCCTGGGCATGCGCGGCCACTACTCACTAGCGGCCAAGTCGGACAGTTCGGAAGTCTTCTACCAAGGTTAGGAAGCGAGAAGCCTAGAAGCCAAGGAAAGGTGGGACAAGGTCTCCGTATTTCTTCTCAATTGACAGATACTTGGACTACAAAGTACAACGTTGAAGGCTCTGTAGGTTGAACGAGGTTGAGACGTTCAATTTATATCGTCGGTTAGCCTAAAGGTTGTAGTCTGGACTGGACACAAATTCAGGTAGATTGACTTTTGATTAACGGCGTCTTGTTTTTCGTGGAAGTCGGCAAGTTTATCAGCCACAATCCTTTAATCTTCCTGTAAAAGTTACAAATTGTATCTCAAGGTTGGCCACACATGATCCGTCCTTAATAATAGAATCTGCTATTCTTCGGTTCAGCTCCACCATCTTACGGCCAATGGACTTCAACAAAATGAGTAAGTATCTCCAGAGTCCAGACGTACATGCACGTGTCTGTGTCTCAGTCAACTTCCCCAATGGTGCTAGTGTTTGGCTTCCAAGAGTCGTAATCCGACAATGGCATTATTAAAGAGAGACTCTCTCTGGTAGACTCTCGTATCACGCGCAAGTCGGACCGAATCAGCCACTGCCAAGCTGCCAGTAAGCCTTTTCATGAAATGAAGGGGTAGTCTAGTCTACGGGGATATGTTCGCATTACTCTGATACCCTGGGGATATGACAATCATCGAATGCAACCAATGTCTCTCCCATCTATGAGATCTGAACGGATTCTGGCGGATGCAGGCAATCACAGCGCTGATTACTATTCTAATTCTCCCAAGTACAAACGGACTTGATTCTCTCCGTGGCAGTTGACCCGTTCGGCCCACAAATCCCAAATTCTAGAAGAGTAGAAGCACCAATGGATATGCCCAGGATGTTTCACCCCATTCTGCTCCGGCCAATCGTTGTCTTTGCTGCTCTTTAAAGTTTGGCCATTGTCTCTGCTCCGAGTCAGGTAGTATCCAAGCCGTCAAGTACCCTCGTCTGCATCTCGGCATTTGCTGTCTAACAACGGTGATTTTTCGGCAGAGACCAATCTCACAGTCAGAGTCAGGGACATTATGAATTGATAGCTTCATTATTGGGGTCTGATCCTGCTCCACACCTTGGCCGTGTCGACGCGATTTCCAGAATCATGCCCTATGACAGACGGAAATCATCGAATGGACTCAATTGTCCACTCAAGGCCCCTTGCAGTGCTTGCACAATGGCCCCCAACTCCACTCGAGTGCAAAATATAGCTTGTTCAGAACTTCATCCACGGGTCGTCTTCGATCTATTGCCAGCCAGAACCTTGGAAACCTTCTGTGGACCCCTTGCTCTGTAGCTAGCTGCGCATTGACTCGGCGACGGATTTTGCGAGTCACCGGCTTGCCTTCGTCCATGAATTGTCATGGTCTTGGTCCAAAGTCTAAATAGCCGATGAGATCTGGGAGACACTTGGCAGCAGTGATGATTTCTGCTCCTAAGACCTGAAGATCGGGTGCCATTATTAAGCGATGCTTTCCCCGGACGCTGTCTCTTCAGTCGTGCATTCATCAATAATGCCTTATAGACCATGATCTGATCGACTTGTTCCCTGCTCTTTGATCTCATTCCTCACTAGACAGTAGACACACCCCACTGAGTGCGAAGGGTCGGTCAACATCCGCAATGGCCCAGGACTCACAGACCACAACTGATATCGGCCCGGCCCTCGTAAGGGGCATCTGGGCCGCGGTGATCATCGCAGTGATTATCGTTATCCTGCGAGTGTTTGCGAAGATCAAAATTCGCCAGTTCCGTGCCGACGATGTCCTGATGATAATTTCAGTGGTATGTTCCCTCCATCAAGCTGATACTGTCGCATACTGACTGGGTCGCATTAGATCCTGGTCGTCATCTCCACCGTCTTCCTGACGAAATGCGTCCAACATGGCTTTGGCAAGAATCTGTTAATCCTCGTCGCGGAACAACCGTACGATGTCCAAATGGTGTTGAAGTACATCGCCATCCAGGTGCCGATTGTGACCATCAGCACCACCATCGCCCGCTGCTCCTTCATCCTCTACCTCCTGGCCATTCTCGGGAACAACAAAAACTACCAGATTGCGTTATGGGCGGTGATGCTACTCCAGTTCGCCGGCAATGTTGTCTCGGCCGTGCTGCCTCTCAGCATCTGTCGCAATCCGCGTATTCTCTGGGACCCCACGACAAAAACCACCTGTGGTGATGTCCACGCCGTCATCAACTTCGCCTACTACTCTAACAGTCCGTCTCTCCCTTTGTGGATGCGTCTATTATCTATTGCTGACCTGTATCAGGTGCCAACTCGGCCTGTGACTTATTTCTGGCCGTGTTTCCCACTCTCATCTTCTGGAATCTCAACTTGAAGCTGCGCATCAAGATCAGTTTGATTATCCTCCTGAGTCTGGGCCTTGTGTACGTCCCTATCGTTCGTAACCGATCAGCTACTCATCCTCACAGGGCCATGGTCGCTTCCATCATCAAAACCACCAAACTGGACGCCGTCCCCAGTGTCACCAATCTCGGCGCCAGCGGCGGCGTCGAGCTCATCCGCTGGGGCTACGTCGAGAACGCCATCATCATCATCACCTCCTCCGTTCCCTGTATTCGCCCCTTGATCATCTCCTCCGTCCGCAAGTTCTCCAGCCGCGGCTACTCGCGCTCCTACGAGCTCACCGGGCCTACCGGTCAGCGGCGCACGGGACAAGACGAGACGGCGCAGTCCCGTCGCACGCGTCGCTTCACCAAGACTGCCACCGTAGATACCGGCAGCATTGAGCGGATTCTGGATGAAGGCAACCATACGAATACGACAGTCAGTGGGAGGCGGGATTCGCCGACTCATCTGGACCAGGGGATTACCAAACAAGTGGAAATCTCGGTGATTTCGAATGATCAGTTAAACCGGCATCATCCTTGATCGCTTACTACCCTTTTCTTCTGCTTGGCATACTCCTAGCCGGTTTTCATATGATAAATCGCTTATTGTATATATATTTCATGAACATGTATGGTATGTCTGGCTAATGCATTAATGTAAATTAATGAGGAATTACTGTGCCAGTGCTATAGATTTAATAGCTGACAAGATTCATTAACCAGTGTTATGTTGCTAATTGCGTGTCGACTATAAATTTCTGTAGAGATCTGCAGGGAATCCGATGCCTCGGAGATATATCTCAGCATGAGTACGGAGCACAGAGACATAGCACACTTATGCCATCCATAGCTAACAGTCAGTCATCCTCAATGATCACGATCCCAGTTAGCTACGGTTAAGTCTGAAATCGAGCAGACTAACGCCCACAATCATCGTCAGGGACATCCGCCGGGCAAACTCCGGCAATCATTCCACGCCTGATGACCATAGCCTCCAGGAACAGTCACCCCACACTTCTGCTGCACTTGTCCTTGTATGATTCCCGGGGGGGATCCGGGGATGGCGGGGTTGAGCAATAGCTATAAACACAATATCTGCATTTTGCGCTCCTGGAAGCCATGCGATTGCCTGCCATTGACCACCACGATGTTCCACCACAACGCATTCGGCTTGACTCTAGCCAGCCTTTTATTGCTCAACCCTCAGTTCACAGCGGGCAAATCGGCTCTAGGTCAAACCCCGCAAATGGGCTGGAATTCATGGAACACCTTCAAATCCAATATCAACGCTTCAGTAGTCGAGAACACCGTCCAATTGCTCGATGACCTCGGCCTCAAAGACGCAGGCTACGAGTACATCCTCCTAGACGAGGGATGGTCCGATTACTCGCGCACCGCAGACGGATACCTCCAGCCGAACCTGACCTCGTTCCCCAACGGCATCAAGCCGCTTGTAGACGATATCCACGCCAAGGGACTGAAAATCGGCCTGTACGGCGACAGCGGGATCATGACGTGCGGCTTTCGGCCGGGGAGCTGGGGCTACGAGGAGCGCGATGCGCAGACGCTCGCCGGCTGGGGCGTGGATTACTGGAAGTACGACAACTGCGGCGGGTTCCAGGCCATGACGGAGCCGCCGCAGGTGCGCTTTGGCGCGATGCAAAAGGCGCTGGAGCTGTCTGGTCGAGAGATCTTCTACTCGGTTTGTGAGTGGGGGTATCAGTTTCCGTGGCATTGGGGAGGGAGTATGTTTAATCATCCAGCTAGGGACGAACGGCTAATGTGACTCGCAGAGATCGGCCACTCCTATCGCATGTCGGGCGACATCACCGCCAAATTCACCAACGAGACCGGCTGCGCTTGCAAGACGGCCTACTGCCTCAACACGGGGTATGCGGGCTGCTCGGTGCTGAGCATCATGCGCAAAATGCGCGAGATCAGCCAGTACCAGACGCCGGGGCATTGGCTGGACATGGACATGCTGGAGATTGGCAACGGCGACATGACCCTGTACCAGCAGCAAACCCATTTTGCGTTTTGGGCGGCGCTCAAGTCGCCTCTGATTATTGGGGCGGATCTGTCCAAGCTGTCGAACGAGAGCGTGGCTGTTCTCACGAACAAGGATATTATCGCTCTTAATCAGGACTCGCTGGGCCAGGCGGTGCGTTATGTCGAGGCTGCTAGTGAAGAGGGGGCATGGCAGGTATGGGCTGGTCAAATGCGAGGCGGATACGTAGTTCTTCTGTTGAATGAGAAGAGTTATCCCCAGGATCTGTCGATCTCGTTCGCAGACCTGGGATTGGGAATTAAGGGTCCCGTCAAGGCGACCGAACTGTGGTCTCAGAGGTCCTTGGGAAAGGTGGATGGATACAAGGGCGTGCTGCAGCCTTATCAGACCCTGGTGTTTAGACTACAGTTTTAGTCTTGCCAACAATTCAATTCGAGTGTTCTTATCCTATTTACATGAGGAAATCGGGACTATATGGAGTAGTGAGTGCCGATGTGAATTGTATCCTAGCAATTCTAATTAACTAGGTTATAGCAGCCAATCCGCCATACTTTGATACATTTAGCATAGGGGACACATCTGCACACAACTAGGGATGGCACAAGATACGCTATACAAACTGCGTGCTGAGACTCAGAGATACTCGACTAGTTGGCAATTCAAGCAGCTATACTATGTACTCATCCATGTCCTTCAACAGTACGGAAATTTCGGGTTCGAGCAACTGCCAGGAATGAAGGCCTGCGAGATTCGAGGCAGATCACCCTCAAAGACCTGAGCCGAGGGGTCAAGGATATGATCAATGATATGTACGATTCCCTGAAGGCATTAGTGGTCATCCCTCTGAGTAGAGTCAGTCTTACCTGTGTGATTGCAATATCCTTTTCTACTACAGTAGCAACTTTGTTCAGGAGAAGATTCCCGTTCTGAACCTCTGCTCCGACATATAGATAAGTCGCAGTCTACCTATCATGTTAGACAAATTCATATGTTGCTTGACAGCGGAATCACCTGGAATTGTTGATAGGTCTCGTTGAAATTGGAGGACTTCAAGCTTGTATTGGGAACGTAGTGATGCAGGATGCTATTCCCCAGCCACCATTTCCCTTTCCTATGGACAGTCAGCAACCAGCGCATTGACTTGGGAGGGTGGCCATACGGAGTAGACTCGAAAGTATTGAAATATCTACCCACGTTCTTCTCAAACGCATCGTTATTCGGGGCAAAGAAGGTAAATTTCCAGGTGGGATCTGTGCCGAATGCTTCAGAAAACCCGCCGACTTTGTCTAGGGCTTCTGAAAGTCTGCTCAAATCTGAGCGAGATTTGATGAAGTCCAGGAGCGTTGTCGTGTTGGAGGATTTTGGAGCGATGTAGAACGGATTGACATTGCGGTAGTTGAGGGGATCTTCTGTCGCAGCGAGAACACGGCTGCATACAGTCAAGCAGGTCACCACGAGGGTAGATGTTAGCTTCATGTTTCCTGGATTCTGATACAATCTCAGGTTGCAAGAATGAAGGACAGTGTATATCGTCGGATAGAACGCCACGCGCGAGATCCTCAACAACACTCTTCGCCAGTATTGATATGCAGGAACCATCTAACGTTACCGACTCTCGGACTAGACGTCGGGTTTAGTCCTTCGACATAAAGGCGGGGCATCAATGCTAGCATCTGGGGAAATAGAGTCACTATAGCGCTCGGCTTAGACGCCGGCATTGTCCCGACAGCTATGAAGAACTAACAGAGAACAAGCTCAACTGGAATAAACTCTAGTGAACAGCAGTTATTGGGGAAATGCGGGGACCCCGTGTCTTCGATTTGATTTTCCTGAAATTATCCTGTCCCGCAATTCTTCCGAGACCAGTGGAATACTGCATTTCCACAGCTACAAGCATGGAAGAATCAGGATAAGTATAAATACTTTAACAGCCCTTTGCAGTGACACAGACATTAGCAGGCTCAAGGAATTGGATAATAAACCATCCTCCGACATGTGGAAGGCATTCCTAAGCATACTGGCACTGGCAGGTGTCTGTCACTCCACTGTGATGGACGTCCCCAGCGTCTACGGCCCCATTCCTCATGTTGGCGACTTCTCCGGCGTCGACTCAACCAAATACCTCAAGAGACGCCCAGGAGACTTTGTCCATCCCGGTATCTGGCACACGCACGAGGACCTGGAACGCATTCGCGCCAATGTCATGTCCAAGAAAGACCCCTGGGCATCTGCCTACGAGAAATTCAGCGCCGACCAATACTCCCAAGCTAGCTACCAGATGCAGGGCCCGCACGCGGTTCTCTCCCGCGGCAGGATCAGCAATTACACCTCGTTCGCGCATGACGTCCGCGCAGCATGGCAGAACGCGCTGATGTGGTACATCACCCGCAACCAGTCGCACTGGGATCGGAGCACCACCATTCTCGATGCGTGGGGCAGCAACCTGACCGACATCATCGGGACCGACCGCTCGCTGATGGTCGGTCTCGACGGGGATTTGTTTGCCAACGCCGCGGAGATTATGCGCTGGGAGGGCAACTGGACGGAAGCCGGGGCCAGGTGGCAGGGGGGTTCGGGGTTCAGCAACCAGCTGTACTGGCTGTTCTCGCGGCAGTCGGCCGTTGTGGGACAGGCTAACTACGGGATGGTTAGTATCAAGGCGATGCTCAGCTTTGCGGTCTATCTGAATGATGTCGAACTGTACAACTATGCGATGAATGCTTTTATTCAGGACAACTGCGCGGGTCTGTTTGCGCAGTTTAATCCGGAGACGGGTCAATCCGGGGAAGCCGGGCGTGATCAAAGTAATAATCTTCTTCTTTCTAACTGACCATATCACTGACATTCTGCAGGCCACACCATGTCCGGCATCGGCTGGGCTGCGTACGGCGCACGAGTCGGACAGAGCCAGGGCGTCGATCTGTACGGTCTGGGACACAATCTGTTGCTCAAAGCGGCCGAGTACGCAGCCAAGTACAATCTGAATGAAACCGTCGAGTACGATCCCAAGTGGGCCCGGTGCGAGGCGGTGCTAGTCAACGGTCCCTGGGCAACTATCTCCGAGCAGAACCGCGGCGTGACGAATCAGAACCCCATCTGGGATATTTTGTACTATCAGTACGTGGTCAAGAGAAAGGTGAAGGCCCCGTGGACTACCAAGGCCAAGGAGTTCGAAGGCTTCGAGGGTGCTGTTTCGTCGAACGATCATCCCAGCTGGGGTGATTTGATCTGGGCATACTAGTGTCTGAAGTTTGCCAGGTTGTGAAACAAAGATTGGAGAAGACCTTCTACCATGTAGAAAATGACTATTCTAGCTGCCGAATATGAGTCGAACAATCAAGCATTCTGAGGGTTCTTTGCCTCCAAACTGAGACATGGCTATAACATTCCACACGCAGTCACGTCTCATGCTTCTTGTCTTTGAAGCAATTCTGCTCTAGATTCCACCCATGTCAAACTGCCTGGCCGTTATTCTTCTGGAATAATGGACATGCGGTCACTGCCTCTCGCATCTTCCTCTCTAGACCTATCTCCATGATTAAGCGTGGGCATCATAGCACTCAGAGTTACGGACATACTTATAATCTGTATTGTATAGAGCCTAGACTATGTCCTTTCATTAGTTGACGGGCATGGAGAGCGAGAAGTACGTAAACCTGATTAATCTGCATTTTCCCAGCCCTACACATCCTGTGGCGGAAGGTGGGTGATATGAGTGGCCTGACTGCTCAGTATATATTTCGCCATCAAAGCACAACGGATAGACCTCGAGCACCATGTGCCGCTTCATTAACCATCAACAACGATAGAGGCAAGAGACATGCAGACTAATCCTGACTTGTCTGGACAGCTTTGCTGAAGCAAGAGACTGCCCAGAGCAAGACCTGAAATCCACTGTGCTATCAGTGGCCGGCTTTTCCCCCGGCTGATCCCCCGGATACCGTATCCTAGAAGTAGACGAGGCAGAAAAGGAGCCGATTGCGGAGCCGGACAACAAGGAATTGCAGTTGAAGCTTTATCCCGGCAGACGAAGATGCTATATATATGGACTGCTCCATACTGGCTTTGTTTACATATGGTAAATGTGCTCAAATAGCAGAGCAATGAGACGGTTTACTCTCTCCCTGCTGGCCATCCAGAGCTGGGCGCTCGCCGTCCTAGCAATCCGGAATCCAATCATCTCCGGATGGAACCCTGATCCTTCGATACTCCGCGTAGGGGACGAGTATTTCCTCGCGACCTCATCATTCGAGTACTGGCCGAGCACACCGATCTACAAGTCGAAAGACCTGGCCAAGTGGGAGCTCTTCTCCCATGCATTCACTAGTCCGGCGCAGCTTCAGCTATATGGAACCCCAACAGGTGCAGGTTAGTACATGCTTGTCCCTACGCCTTGATCGTCTAATATGGGTTAACCGCTAGGTTCCTGGGCTCCAACGCTCTCCTACGTCAATGGAAAATACTACCTCGCTGCAATGACGCGATGGACATACGACCCGGTCGCCCGAGTTTGGCCGCGAGTGATGTGGGTGTGGTCGCACGACCTCAAGAGCTGGTCGGATCCCATCTGGGGAGACCCGTGGGGCATCGATCCTGCATTATTCCAGGATCCCGTCTCACAAAAAGTGTATTTAAACCTGATGGCCCCCAATAACAACAAGGACCGCATTTGGGGAATCTACCAGTGTGAGGTGGACGTCGATAGTGGCCGTTGTATCGGGGAGTATCGCTCCATGTGGAATGGCACGCTCCCGCACAATGCCAGCGCTCGTCCCGAAGGCCCCAAGATGTTCAAGCGGGACCAATGGTACTATCTGCTTATTGCTGAGGGTAAGCATCACTTGTCCCTGAAAGCGCCAGTCGACTCACAATCGAGCAGGTGGCACGGACGACCTCCACCGTGCCAGTATCGCACGCTCCTTGTCTCCAGAAGGACCCTGGGAGCCTGCGCCGCAAAATCCGATCCTATTCAATGGAGCGTACGGGTACGATAACCTCACCGTGCAATCCACTGGCCATGCGACCATCTTCGAGGCGGCCAACGGTCACAGCTACGCGGTCTACCTCGCTCGACGTAAGATCAATGGTTCGTCGCCGCTGGGCCGGGAGACCTTCATGTCACCAGTCACCTGGAAGGATGGATGGCCCATGATCAATGGCGGAAATCCAGTCCTGCTTAGTGAATCGTTCGGTCCTGCGCCCGATCAGAAACTGCCACCGTCGCCTTGGATCGACAGGTTTGACCAAAAAACGCTTGATCCCTCATGGTACCAATTGCGGACTCCGTACGCGCCCATATACAATCTGAAGAGGGGCAGTGGTCGGAAGAAGTCTCATGGAATCGTTTTCCGACCGAATGTTTTCGGTCTGAGCGATCGGGACACCCCAGCAGCCATTCTGCGGAAACAAAAGTCGCTGAACATGACATTTAGCGCACAGTTGCTTCCCACCACGTCCGGGCTGGGCTACGGTGAGACAATCGGGATCAGTGCCTATTTGAGTGAGCTGCAATATCAGGACATCGCAGTGTCAGGCTGTGTGAATAGTACCGGCATGTGCATTTTCACTCAGTTGATGAAGAACGGGACCACGGAGGTAATTGACCTTCACACCGTGATGATAGGACAGGAATGCAGCTGACGCATAACAGTATAATCAGGTCAAGCTGAACTCGTCTTCCATTCCGTCCAACCCGACGCTCCATATCCGCGCGGAGCCCCTCTCCTACACGTTTGGATACAGCTTTGGGTCAGATGAGACCATCACCTGGCTGGCATTGCTGTCATCGTCTTGGTTGGCATTCGCTCCCCCGGGTTGGTTTGTATTCGAAGGAGCGAGTTTTGCTCTGTTTGCGACCGGCACTGGACAGCCCTGGCCACCACATGCGACCGAAGTAGGATTTGCACAGGTCACAGAGACATACTATGAGGAAGATATTCCTGATTATGATCGGTGGTCTGTATAAGCTTCACTTTGTACGGCTTGATGGAGTTCAGCTGAAGATGGAAATGCAAATGCTGCGCAGTGGGCGCGACGCGCTGGGAATCATGTGATCAAAACAATCAATAGCACGTGATCAGTCCTACAGGATGAACTCTAGTAACTTCTCTCTACATCATCATTGATCCACGAGAGATATTCCATCTCTTAGAAAATCATCACAAACTTGTCTATCATTGCTCAGTGCTGTTGGTGATCTATGACAACCCCTTCATACCACCTGAGCAAGCTTGAGCAGCAACCTTCGAGGATGCCTTTACTAAGCTCAAGATTCTCCGGTGGAGAGTCACTCGTCAAGAGGACGCGGAGTCGCGGACAATCTCCGGCAATTTATCCGCCAGTGTAGTGGCACATCACAAGCCTCGCAAGACCTTGGCAGACTCAATGTCCAACCATCCATCGATGATTGGACCCTGCTCTCTGCTCCTGGACACCCGGTCGACTGACTACTTCATCCAGGGTGGAAATGCGGGGAAACCTTGCCATGCCATCATCCACTGGCGCAGGACACGAGAGTCGTTGACTAGTTTGGTGACGGCTTGACTCAGTTGACTGAGCTTCGATTACCCCACGGGGACTTGCAGCTGGTCCCTGCACGACTCCATGTGTGCCAGGAAAACCCAAAAAAGTATTTGATGATCCCCGGCTGGTTCAGGGAGACATTTCCTCGCAAAGTGAGACAAGCATCATGAGTTCCCATTGAGACTCCATCCTCTCCCACAATGTCTCCAAGGTCGACAGCAGCCCCGCCGGATTTGGACCAGTTGGACGGTAACAAGGACAAGATCCCCGCATGTCAGTCCTGCCGGCGCAAAAAGGCCAAATGCGACCGGGAACAGCCATGCTCACAATGCGTCCGCTTCAATGTGATCTGTCTCTACGACAACGGTCGCCTGAAGCCAGGCCTTCGGGCCGGGGCAGTCGAACAGCTGCAACGTCGCGTGGAGGCGCTGGAGAACATGTTCATCGGCCAGGGGGTTCTCTGGCAAAAGATCTGGGAAGCGGTCAGCAATTCAGGAGACGATGTTCAGCAGAACGGCAGAGATGTCGAGAGGATTGGCCTAGATCAAGTCCGCGATCGCGTCAAGGATACTCTACTGCAGCTGGCAGAAGACAACGAAGGGTCGCCTCGTTCGGTACTTGACGACGTCCTCGAGGACAGCATCCAGCGAGAGGCCCCTCCAGCCAAACGCAGAAAGATGGAATCCCAATCAAGCGCGACCGAGCGACCAACTCCGCCAGGCCATTCTTCGTCGGCTCATCTCAGCCCGCATGGCCTGCCGTCTCGGGAAGTGATGAACGACCTAGTCGAGTTCTACTTTGCAAACGTCCACCATTGGATACCAATTCTACACGTGAGAAAATTTCGGCAGCAGATACAGACAACCGAGGGTTGGGACAAAGCGATCTACATTTTGCACGCTATCGTGGCGACCTGCATCCGCTTCAGCCACCATCCCGACGCCGGCACCAACGAGGTTCGGAGGGAAATGGCCGTTGCCAGTCGACAAAAGGTCATTCTTAACAGTATGGAATCCTTCTCGGTCGAGAATCTGCAGGCTCTGGTTATTATCGCCTTTGACACTGTAGGTCATATCACCACTGTTGACAACAAATGCACTGATGCAAATAGATTGGCAGTGGCCGCGGGCCGTCAGCGTGGTCGATCGTCGGTAGTATGACTCGCACAGTTGAGCAACTCCAGCTCAGCGTAGAAGAGTCGCAGGGTGATCGAGGATCCGAGGAGGGCGAGTATCTCATCCAACGCATGGTCTTCCTCAAACCCTCCAAGTTCTGGTGGCAGGCCGAGGAGCGACGGCGGGTATTTTGGACTGTCTTCCTGATGGACCGATTTTGCAGCGTGTCGACGGGGTGGAATCTCAGTCTTACCAGTGCCGATGTCAAGCGTCGCCTGCCCTGCGAAGGTGCTCTCTGGGAAAAGGAATACGAGGTGCGCGCACCATTCTTTGGCATCTCCGACAAAAGCACTTTTAGCAACAGTAGTCCAAATGTCGTCGACAATGACCCCGCCAAAGGCGACCCCGAGCAGGATGCGATCGGGGGATTCGCATATTGCATCGAGGCGACCGAGTCGCTTACCCTTGTCATCAACTTCTTTCTGCAGCACGCCTTGGACCTCCAGAAGGCGCAAAAGGCACAGTTATGGCTGATGAAGTTCAAGGAGCTCGACCTGCGCCTCGTGCAATGGAAGCTTTTCCTGCCACCGAAATGGCGGACCGCATCGGTCTTGAATGAGGATGGAGTGATGGATCCGAACCTCACTCTGGCACACATGACCCACAACACCGCGGTCATTCTTCTCCATCAGAGCATCGCATACCCGCCCTCGCACTGGAAACAATGTCCCGTGAGACTTCCATCTGTCGCCTCTGTGGAGACATGCATAGAAGCTGCGGCGGAGATTGCCACCATCGGCCACCAATTCCTTCATCACTCGCCCATCCTCACCAATCCGCAGTTTTCGTTCTGCCTTTTTATCGCCGGTCGCATGCTTCTGACACATTCCACATACACCAAAACCCAGATTCCCGACCAACTGGACAGCATTGTCGCTAGTCTCTGGGAGATTTCCCGACGATGGGCGGGTCCGAACACACCTGGCCTGGAAAATCTGGCTTCCGTATTCGCCAAAAGACTTCTCAACGCGCGCACGCATCACAACTCCACCGCGTCCGGTCGAGCCAGCCTGGATATCCGGCGAACTGTATATTCGGACTCCACAGAGCGAGCGGACCCACTGCCGGAGCCAGACTCGGATGGCAATGAGGGCCCTGTCAATCCCCAATCTCGGACAAATCTTCCACATGGCTCGTTCGACGGGTCAGGTCCCTCAGCAAGCCCAAACTTTCCGACTTACGCTGGCGATTGGAGCAACCGTGACCCTACGCAGAATGGGCCCTCACCAAACGGCTCGCTCTACAACGCTCTCAGTCTTGCCTTCCCGCCCCTTCCTCTCTCACTGCAGCCGCAGTATGCACCGATGTCGGAAGCACACTTGCTCGACCCGGCTCTCCTGCCCAAGGATCATGTCCCATCACTATATCCCGCTCCGCCTGTAGAAACATTACATGCACAACCGCTGTGGGACCCAGTCGCCCAGTCTTATAATGATTGTAATAATACCCCGCATCCTGATTATTCTAATCGTTTCGTGGACTTACCATTTAGTCTAGGGCACCGCATAAGCCGCTACGGGAATCCTTCCTTGAACGGTGAGAACATGCCTTCCAACAGCGAAGTACCGGGCAGCATCTGATGAATTCAACCCCCCTATGCATTCCAGCTCAGCCTATGGTTTAGGCGCAAGAGATCTAATTCCAATTCCTACATTGGTAATGGAATTTTGAACAAAGTTTTCCTTCCACCTGACACGACCGGCTACAGAAGTAGAAGTCAGTCAATCGAGCTGACTTATTCGTCTATGGCAGCGACGGTACCAAACCCAACTCAAGCAACATGTTTCCCAGAAGCATGAAGTAGTAATCCGCATAGACTAGACCATGGTTGGCCCATCTTCTGGGAGCAAACTCATAGTTGTTAATCGTGGCACCAGTGAGAATCGTCTCTGCTGCTGGCTTCTGGCTCGTGCCATTCACGCCTGCGCCATTGATGCCATTCATCGCATCGCCAAGGGATATGTCCACAGCCAAAAATCCAGGTTCTGGCTTCTCCTCGTGATCGCACGGCAGTCCGTCCTCGTATGTCTCAAGTCCCCGGTCAGAGAGCCGGACAGTGAATTTGAAGGTCGGAGGGTTCAGAAACTTTGTCAACGTCCCTTGCACAATGCGCATGGCAGCCAGGAGATACTGCTCCGATTCTTCGTACTTGCCCTGCGCCCTGAGCGCTCTATAGATCAAGAGCATTCCGCACGATGCGATCATCGCGGCGGACGTATCTCTAGGCGAGTCGCTCGTGACGGGTGCATCAAAGTCCCAGTACGGCACACCATCGTCGGGCAGGTTCTCAATGAAGAAATCCGCAAGCTGTCGCGACGTCTGCAGGAACGATGGATCACCAGTCCAGTGGAATGTCTGCGCGAATCCGAGGATGCCCCACGCCTGACCTCTGGCCCAGCAACTCTCGTCGCTGTAGCCCTGGTTCGTCAACTTCTCCTTGGGCATGCATGTCTCTTGATCGAAGTTCACCACGTGGTATGTGGAGTGGTTGGCGCGAATGTGGTGTCTCTGCGTTGTGCGAGCGTGTGCCACCGCGAGGTCATGCAGGTACTGATTGCCAGTCTCCTTGGCGACCCAGAACAGCATATCGAGGTTGAGCATGTTGTCGATAATGACAAGAAAGTCCTTGGAAGGATCCGTGTACGAATATCGCTTCGTCACACAGATGTCCCAGCTGCGGATAGACTGGAGCCTGGGACAGAACCGACTGGCAAGAGTGTTTGCTGCCGTCACCAGACTGCTAAACGCCCTCGCATCCCGGTGTAGCTCCCACGCTTTGGTGGCCCAGGGCGCAATCATGAAGCCAAGGTCGTGTGTCGTGTTAAGGGTGGCGTTCTGATGCAGGTTGACCGTCCACCACTGGCAAAGGTGTTGAATGAGAAGGGGATGAGGAGTTGGTGGCTTTGTGCTGCTGTTGTACTTGGTCTGGCGCTCGAGCAGCAGGTATAGGGATCCGGGAAAGAAGCCCGACGTCCAGAAGCTCAGGTGTCGGTAAACGTATGTGGCTCCATCTTTGCCCGTGTACTCAGGGAAGAAGGCCGGAGGTTCGTTCTAGACAGTGTCAGCATAGCCTTTCCTCGCTGGTGTGATAAACACCTTTCCCAAAGCTCTACTGGCCACATTCCACAATTTTGCTGCCACCGACTCAGAGTAGAGTTCGCGGATGACAGATTGCGGGATGACACTTGTCTTTGCTGTTGTTCCCTTCATCAGGTCTTTTGATTCGCTCTTAAGTCTCTTTCGTGGGGGTTCCTTGGTAAGAACAGTCAGTTCTGCCAGGTGTTTTCACCATTGAAAAATGCAACGGAGAGAAGCATACCTCCATATTGTCCGGCAACATGGTAGAGCCTTAACGTCACAGGTAGTATTACCTACTCGAGCGTTCAGGGTTTGCAGTATGAAAGTGATGTAGATGGAGAATTCCCGTGTTTTCAATCTTTCTGCAGGGTATATTCTGGTAGAGCCATCCTCAGGACAGACTATGCAAGCCAAATCACTGATAGGAATATGCAAACCAGAATGCAACATGGGCCCAGCTGAATGCCCCAGCACACGGCGGAGCATGCCGACATCTGGTCTCTCTGAGTATCCTTCTTGTGCTCACATTGGTATGATCATTAGGGCTCCACGGGCCAAGTACCGGGCATTCTCCGCCAGCATCACCTTTTCGCGCCAAGAGCGATCCCTCGATGGCGTCTCCCCGCCTCGAACAAACTCTGTGGCTTTCAGGAAGACGCCGGATCAAATACCGGAGCTTTCCCGTCTAATGTTCACGCGAGCCCCTCCTACTTTTCCTTCGGATGAACTGTGCTGTTCTGCGGGAATCATCCGTCTCCAGACCGGGGCCTCCACAACCCCAGTTCACCTCCATCAGTCTCTTTGTCTGATCGTACAGTGGGGTATATAGGATGCCGTCGCGGATCGACATTGAGTGATCACACCTAGCTCAGGTCTCATCCACTCAAATATACCGAGCGAGCTTTTCAAAACATTGACCATGCCCGACATCGACACTGAAGGTAAAGTCTCCATGGCCAACCACCAGGAGACGGTTGCTCCAGTGAAGCCCTTCCAGCATGGCGAGCTGGACCAGGAAACAGCAGCGTACGCGAATTCGACCGCCGTTCATGTCGACAAGGCGACTAACCGGCGGTTGTTTTGGATGATCAACCGCCGTGTGCTGGTGTGCATGCTTGCGGTATGTCTCCTTGACGCTTGAGACGTTCTCGGTTGCTGATGACTGAAGACGTACTTCTGTCAAGCACTAGACAAGGGCACACTCGGCTTCGCTTCGATTATGGGAATCCAGACCGACGCAGGTCTCGTCGGCAACGAGTATAGTTGGCTGGGAACGATCCTCTACATCGGTGTGTTGGTAGGCGAGTACCCGACCAATTTTCTCTTGCAGAAGTTGCCAGTCGGCAAATACATTGCGACCAAGTGGGTTTATCAACCTCGTCGGGATGATTGACGAGTATTGACTATGCGTGCAGTGTGTTTCTTTGGGGTGTTGTCATTGCTGTGAGTGATTCCGTCAACGGTCTGCGAGTTCGAGACTTATTCTGCGCAGTGTAGCGCTGCGACGACGAACTTTCCTGGCTTGATGGTCGTTCGGTTTCTTCTTGGGTAGGAGATCGTCCTGGTGATTTATGCGTCCACTGACAAGAGTAGTATCTTCGAATCCTGTGTTCAGCCATGCTTTATCATTATGACATCGATGTGGTACACGAGATCGGAGCAGACGATTCTGACCAGTTTGTGGTATTGCAGTATGTTGTTCTCGATTGATGACTGAGGCATATACTGACGCAAGTAGTGATGGGTGTCCAACTCATGGTTCGTTTCTCTACTCTGGTTGAAGTATTCTCTGACAGTAATAGATCGGTGGTCTCCTTGCGTACGGTGTCGAACACTACAGAGGCCACTCCATGAAATCCTGGCAGCTTCTGTTTCTTGTCCTTGGAGTAGCCACCTGCGCCTGGGCTTTGTTCATGGGCTGGTACCTGCCTGATAGCCCGATGAAGGCCAAGTGCTTCAGTGAGGAGGACAAGCGGCTGATGGTTGAGCGAGTGCGCGCCAACGAGACTGGTATCCAGAACAGGGTGTTCAAGAAGTACCAAGTGCTTGAGGTTCTCAAAGACCCTGCCGTCTGGCTGTATGCTCTGTTGCAGATGACCAGCTGCTTGATTATCGGCGGGCTGGGTGTCTTCTCCAATATCATAATCAAGAGCTTTGGCTTTACGACTTTGCAGACGCAGCTGCTCAACATTGCACAGGGTGGTGTCACTATCGCCGTGATGGTCGGCGGTGCGTCTCTTGCCACCTGGACCAAACAGACCATTCTCATCATGCATCTGTGGACCATGTAAGCGTTCCCCCGTGCAGATTGAACCAATCTAACTCTATAGACCCGCCATTATCGGAACGGCCATCATCTTCACCATCCCCCCCACCCCGAAGACCCGCGCAGGTCTGCTCATCGCATTCTACTGCACGCAGTTTATCCTCGCAGAAGGCAACCTCCTCTTCTCCCTCATCTCGAGAAACGTGGCCGGACAGACCAAGAAGTCTACAGTCCTGGCAGTGACCTTCATCGCCTGGTCCTCCGCCAACGCTGCCGCGCCTCAGGTCAGCCATCTTACCCATTCACATGACAGAGACTAATACACGTTCCAGATCTTCCGATCCAACGACGCCCCCCGATACCACAAAGGTCTGACGGCGCATTTCTGCTTATACGTGCTCTTCAACATCATCCTCTTGACCCTGCGGACTGTCCTTATGGCCCGTAACCGGAAGAAGAGGAGCGCTGCTGCGGCAGCCGAGCAGACGTCGCCATCTGAGACGTCTCTAGACGAGAAGATTGATCACTCCAATGCCTTTTTGGATCTGACGGACAAAGAGAATCCGGACTTTAGGGTAAGCTCTTCGCTGGCGCTGCATTGGCCAATGGAAGCTAATATCGTGTAGTATGTTTACTAGGGTGGACTATGGACGAGCTGGCTTGCTTGCCTGTTTATGTTATATATCTTACTCAAAACAATGCAAGTTATACCTGAACTGAAGTAATCAAACATCGTACGGCTACTGCTGGTCCGCAGATAACTCACCCGCCGACTCATGACGCTGGCCCTGCCACCAGCGTCTGCGCAAACTTGTGTCTCTCCTGAATAATCCGACCCTTCCAGTAGGATATAATATATGTAAAGGGGATCCATCACCGCCATTAAACTTACATATCACCAATCACATCACCACTACTACTTTAGGATCCTCCCAGACATACCCATCAAAATTCCACTAATATATAATCTATATACCCGAGACAATAAGGGACTATGATATTGATACCATCCTCAAACACTTGAGGTTAACCCACTACTGTCTCGCACTTGAGCAACTTCTCTCCCAGTTTTCATCCGAAAGCATGATTTCCAGCTCCTAGATCCTTCCGAGCTAGTCTGGCTGACTCTTGCAATTCGAGGGGCTCTGTTCCTCAGTTTATGACTGATGAGGCCACTTATGGCAGGAAGGCACGCACAAATCAGGCCAATTCCCAATTCAGCAACTCTGGGTGTCGCGTCAGAGAAGCAGTTCACAACCACTGGATTCAACTTACCCTGTATATATAAGACGGGCTGAAAAGCTACCTGGGGCGTTACCCCTCAAATTCAGAAAGGAAAGGATGATGCGGTAGATATTCGAGATGGTAGCTAGACCTCCGGCGCCGAGAATAGCAGCGATCTTGATCTTCTTTTGTATTGGCAGATGCAGAGGATATGCGAGAATAATCGGGAGAACGAGAATAGCACCATCCGTGGTCAGGCTCACGAAGGAGTCAGAAATAAAAACAGCAACTAGATCAAGGCATGTCCCATTTTCGTACCAGAAGGCGGAAATGGGTCTGCATAGAAAGATCCGCACAAACAATATGGCAACATAATAGAGGATAATAAACACAGTCAGGACACGAATAAACAATGCCATCTTAGGTCGAGGAGTGAAGATTTTGATGAGCATCCCAAGGAGCAGGACTTTAATGCAGAGTGATGCCAAGGCATACAGGAGGATTAGAACATATAGAACCTGGGTAATTATATGTGTGTCAGTCAGTCATGGGCAATGTCAAGAGGACGAGTACTTACATGACGAGTGAAATGTATTTGAGCTATACTAAGTTCTGACCGTTCACGGCAGCCGCCATGAAATGTATCTGGAAATCAAGGACACAGTAAGTCTTGGGTTTTGCAGCTGGTATGAATATGATTTTCCCTACATATGATTGATCCAATGCAGTAGCCAGCAACACATAGCTGAATATTGTTAGTATATGATTGACATGAGCCTAGAATGCTGGATTACCCATGCGATGAAACATAACACTTAGGTAAAAGATTAGTATGTATCCATCCAAGCCTCCATCTTTGCATAGGCTGCATAGCTCACAGTCTTGTATGCCAAATGACTTCCAGACATCATGCCTTGCATAGAACCGTAAACCTACGCCACAAGTGATGAGTGCTAAGCAAATCCCCTCAGTCACATAGCTGATTATTGTTAGGGAATTGTTCATCTGGCTAGCGACATCATTCATAGCATGTTTAGCTCAGATAATATGACTCTCCATTGAGGACGAGATGAAGTGTTATATTCCATTTGATAGTTGCCACCCGGTTGTCATGCCACGGAGCCCAAGGAAAGTCTAGCCTGCGCCCACAGTAGTGAACCCTGGTACTGTAGCGGCATATGACCACTAACATGGTGGCTAGTAAAGTGGAATAGGAATCACAAAGTCGCCCCAACCACGTGGAATGCTGATATCAGAGGCTATTGGCGATCAGCAACAGCTGGTGGAGATGCCCAGCATCAACTCGGACTCTCATTTGATACCTCTCTGAGATGTAGATAAGAGAACAAGAGAAGATCTAAGAATAAGCATGGTTATTGCTCTTGTTTCCATGGTTGGGCAAACCTAGTATCCCGTAACTTTTATCACTTTGTCACCGGAGCAGCATATTGAGTCTACACCAACCAACCACTGTCTTACTCTGGAAGATTACTACTGCTCTTTATTGAATCTTTATGAACTATGTAGGAACAGATAATAGCATTCGTGCAGTCATCTTGTATCCTTCACCGAATCAATGAATACATATCCGCCAACGACGGGATCGACGACGAACCACCATGACAACTCGAACCTTGAGTTTCTCGAATCGCTTTGAAGGATGTTAGGAAGCAGTCTAGACATGTCTGTGTAAGACAACATAATGCCGAGGAGGCCAATCAACATGCCGTCCAGGCTTGACAAATGGCACACTCTCGTACCTATTGATGACGGCGTGAACCATCACCTCTCTGTCTGTCTTGGACTTTGCTTCGGCCTTCTTAATCCCAGCCCTGAATCTCCGCCGATAAGATGGAAAGGACTACGCGATGCTTGAAATGGGCTTGCTACTAGATTCCGGTCGTTACCCCGTATGAGATGATCCTGTATCAGCCCATCGCCTAATAGGCTCCTAGGTGCCGATCGAAATGATCTCGTGCCGCTTTAGACACTATTATGAGTGATATGTCTTTCCTGTCTATCAGGGTAAGGGAATGATGTCTACATGTCCATGATCGTCTTCATACTTGGAAGATGGCCGGTCAATCCTCCGTAGCCCTAAGCCTATCAACCGAGGATCATCACGCGCAACCATCCAAACACTCAAGAGCAGGAATTTGCCGAGACGATGAGCCACAAGGCACGGGATATCGAGTTTACATTTGCCAGAAATGCGGGGGCCCGCAATTTAATCAACCTTCAACGGAGACAAGCCCAATCTGGAAACAATCTTCACGATGCCATTCTGCCCCGCAATTTCTCCTGCCCTGTTTCACAGTTCCGGTAATAAGTGACTATGACATGCCAGGGAGGTGTATCTCAAACAGAAATGCCGGTGTAAGAACCGGGATTGACTCCGCTGAGTATGATAGCTGGACATAGGAATATGGTGGCCATGCTATATAACCTGTCAACAACGCACAGTTGAACAACCACTTTCGAGCCAGTCAACTGAAACAGACATAAAGATGAAGTTCGCTATCTGGTCAGGTCTACTAGCCCTGTCGAACGCCCTTGCAACCCCTCACTCCGTCCGGCAAAGCAACTTCGCCCATCCCGGACTCCTTCACACAGCAGCCGATTTTTCCAGAATCACCAGCAAAGTCAACAGTAAAGCCGAGCCATGGCTTACGGGATGGTACAAGCTGACGAACAGCACGTACCGGAACCTGAGTTACAACCCCAGCCCGCAGGCGATCGTGTACCGCGGGAGTGACGGGACTCACGCGGAGAACTATGCGTCGCTGTACAGGGACATAGCGGCCGCCTATGTCATGGCCATCTACTGGAAGGTGACCGGTGACACGGCCTACGCAAACAAAGCAACCAGCATCCTCGACGCCTGGGCTAATACCCTTACCGGCATCTCCGGGTCGTCGGACAAGTTCCTTGCAGCGGGGATCTACGGCTACGAGATAGCCAATGCCGCGGAGATAATGCGGACATACAGTGGCTGGCCTGCGCAGAATGTTGCCAAGTTCAAGGACATGATGGTTAACGTCTTTTATCCACTCAACAGCGTCTTCCTGGTACAGCACAACGGCGCCAAAATCGACCACTACTGGGCGAACTGGGACTTGTGCAACATTGCCTCGATCATGTCCATTGGGATTCTGACCGATAACCGCACCATGTACAACGAAGGCGTTAACTACTTCAAAACCGGGGCTGGAAATGGACAGATTGAAAAGGCGATCTGGATGCTGTACCAGGTCGACGGGCAGACGCTGGGACAGGGACAGGAAGCGGGCCGGGACCAGGGCCATGCGATGCTGGATTTCGCTCTGCTGGGAGTTATTGCCCAAACGGCGTATAATCAAGGCGACGACTTGTTTGGATATTTGAGCAATCGGATCCTCGCCGGGTAAGACTCCAATCATGCTCATGCTATATCATACTGATTGAACAGAGCCGAGTACGTCGCCAAGTACAATCTAGGCTATGATGTGCCCTATACAACCTACACCAACAGCGACGTCACTCAAACCGTCATCAGCAACAGCAGCCGTGGGGATATCCGGCCCATGTGGGAGCTCCTTTACAACCATTACGGAGTGCTGAAGCGGTTAAACGTCACGTACACCAAGCAATATCGTGACCTGGTCGTGAATAATGGCAGTGGTGCTGAAGGGGGTGGAGGAAACTATGGACCGAATAGTGGAGGATACGATCAGCTTGGATTTGGGACTTTGATGTATACTTTGTAGGAGGACTCGGTAAATGTAGTTAAACCTTCAACACAGGTGCCAATCGTTTCCACAGATCACACCGATTGCGTTGGACTTCCGATATTGTCTCCATCGCGGTTGCATTTGTCTGTATTTTCAATATCTCTCCAGCGCCCCATGACCTCCAGAATGGAGCGCTGTCAGCCCTGAGCAGATTCGGGTCCAACGTTCTTATAAAGCTGATATAGTAGTGCATCACAATCGGAATGATTGCGGCATTTGTATCCCTCATGCTACTACCGACGCTGCCTCCGTAATTCAGACCGAAGATGGCCTGGAGATCGAAGGTGTGCGTGACACCAAGCCCGGCAGCAATCCTCGGCGGATCCTGGACATTATAGCGGTAGTTCCATACCCTGTGGGGCCCGTGAAGGAATCTCGCCATGCTGTGAGTCATAAAAATCCCTGGGCATACAATGGTCGCATCGCCAAAGGCAGCCGAAGCCGAGGGAAAGTATGCTGCATGTTGCGGAACCGGGTCCATTTTAGGGTATGCGTCGTTAATTGCCTGCAACTGCTCAGAGCTCAGGTGAGGGTAAAAACTCCGTAAGAAGAGTGAGAGCTCTGCCGGACTGGTAGCATTATAGGCAAACGAGGACCCTTCATCCGTATCGCTCGCCACCATCAACGGCACCCGAATGAACTTTCCCTGCTCGAAGACAGCGTAGAGTCGATTCCGGACAAGATCCCCGTCTATGACCGGCCAGAACTTTCCCAGCCCAGCAGGATAGCTAATTGAGCCTTCATCTGGTGCGCTCAAGTTGGCTTTTTGGATGGCAGAAGCATCCGCAGAGCGCAAGCACGCCAGTGTCGAGCATCCCACGGCCCCCAGTAAGCGGCCGTAGAGTACCTCAGACTCGGAGAATGTCACTTGAGGAGCCCACCAGGGACTCTCCGGAATGGCGCCCACGAAAAGGCCATCGTTTCGCCCTCCATATGCAGTGAGGTGGAACGAGACTGAGCCACCACCGGCTGATGCACCATGTATAACGACGTGCTCCGGATTGCCGCCAAACTAGCCTGTTAGCAACACCAGGACCATAGAATCAGACACATGTTTCATACCTGACGAATATGCTTCTTCACCCAGTGTAGTGCCATCCGCTGATCCAGCAGCCCAACATTCAAATTGCCATCGTCTTTCACGTCCTTACCCGCTAGGAATCCAAGCGCTCCGACGCGATAATTGAAGTTGACGAAGACGATCTCGTTCCCGGATTCCTGGACAACCTGGGTCCCGTTGTAGTTTGCATTGGCATTGGTCGCGTAAGCACCTCCTTGGATGAATACCCAGACGGGCAGTTTCGAATGCGTGGTGGCATTGGAAGGAGTGAACACATTGATGAAGAGACAATCCTCCGCTCTGGTTGATGCGGCACTCTGGCCCGTTCCAACGCATATGGGGCCGAACTGTAGAGAGTGAGCTCTGGATTTGCTTGGGCTATCTCATGTATTCACCTCCGATGCATCTTGCAGAGTGGGATTATGGGCTGGCTCCCGCGGAGCTCGAAAACGAAGGTTTCCTAGAGGTGGTGCCGCATATCGCATGCCCAGGTACTGATCTACTCCCGCTGCAAGTCTGGCTCCTTGATACCGTGAGTAGCCAAGGTCGACTACGGGTTGGGTTGAGTGAGGAACAGCATGTCCCACCAAAGAGCTGGACAAGATATACAACAAAGTAGACAGGATCATATTAGCATTTATTGAATTCGTGTAACTGAGCCAAGCTGCAATGTACGCCCTTCTCCGAAGGATTAATACCCCAGAAATACCCAAATACCCCGCCTTCTTGTTGGCTTGCTCGGGATATTTCAACCCGAAATAATGGAATAAGATCCAAGTAGCCATTCATGGCTTGTTTCCCGAGTAGTCTACACTATCCACACTAGTAATTGGCTTCGGAGGAGCGGAAGGATATTGACTAGATGTCTGATCACTATCTATATACAGCTGTTCACGACTCAGTAAACGTCAGGTTATGGACGTGCTCGTTGGCAAACATGGGCACAAAGTCCGCGGTATAGTACCAAGTCGGTTTCCTCATCCCATCGTAAATCTTCTTACCGTTGACCACAAGATCCTCAAAGGTGACATTTGTGATCTTGCGCTGTTCGTCATACCCCAGGACCAGGGACGGGTTAGCATGGGTCCCGTTATATTGCAATCCCTTGATATACACATTTCGAATCCCCCTTCCCGGCGACGTATTGTACTTGGAGTTATACATGATCCGCAGGTTGACCAGCTGGCCCTCCCGGAAGTTCTCGACCCGCATCCCATCCACAAACACGTTCTGGATGAGGTTATCGTCCCCGGCGTTGATAGCCAGACATCCCTGGTACCACATTTGCGGCTCACGATGGTCGAGCACATCGATGTTCCTGATCGTGACCCCGTCCATCGTCTCGGGGTCGGCTGTATTACCATGTGTTCCGATATTGATGGGATGAGCATAGTCCGCCCAGAGCGCAGAATTCTGGATGGTGAGGTTACTTGAGTCTCCGGACCAGTTCCATCGGTGCTGGTAGAGTGCAATATTGTCGTCCGAGTTGCGCATAAACACACTATCCACCAGCACGTTGCGGCTGCAGTAGGCGTCTATTCCGTCGCCCCATGCGCCGATCGAGAAGGACCGGATCCCGCGCACTGTCACATCGGATGAGACTGCGATGCCGACATTGGTATTGACGAGGACTAAGTCGCGGACTGTAATGCGAGACGAATACTCAATTGTGATAGGGGCTTTGAGCAACAGTCCTCGGCCGCGGATGCTGGAGTCGGTGATATTTTGAAACACTAGTGGAAGATTGACGGTGGCTCCTGGAGCGACATAGACGGTTTTACCGGATGGGATGAGTAGCGATTTGTTCGTCAGGTTCCCGGCTGCGGTGCTGTTGTTGATACCAGGGTGGAAGTAGATGACACCCGGATCCGAGGGCTGAGGCACATCAGTCTCAATGGGGTTGGTGCCCAGGTGGAGGACGTCCCAGATGTTATCGTTGACCTGGACTACCACGTTCTTGGGAGAATCAAGAGAGAAAGTGATGGTGTCCCCGTGTACCTTTGGAACGATGTTGTATGAATACGGACGGACGACGGCGGAGTGTATAGGCCCATTGTGGTAAGTCAAGGACACCTCAACAGAGCCACAGAAATCAAAGTATGCGACGGAAGTGTTGTGCACGATACTCGCGCCACTGGTGGTATTGGCCTCGCCCACTTGGGCAAGAAAAGGTTGCACAGTGTACTCTTCCTTCTTATGAGCTGTTGAGCGCACTTGAACCGTATATGAGTGATAGTTGATCACACCGGGTGGACTGGGATGGACGACAACGGGTGCTGTATTGTTGCAGGACTGTCCAGCAACCACGTCGCAGGCTAGGAAAGCCGCTGCAGTGGCTAACAATATACACTTAAGCATGATGACAGTTGGGTACTTGGTTATCCTTGGCTGTACTCATGATGCTTGGTTCTATCCTTATATTTGAAGTTGTAGAGTTGTAGTATTGGGTGTACGGGACCAGGCTTTTGTCCGGGCCATTGAGCGGACAGACTCGGAGTATCCTTGGTGATTGAGACAAGAAAATAACATTTTAACCCCGCATCTACCTTAATTCAAGAAGCCGGGAGATTTGCGGGACTGTGGGGGATGCTATCCCGCATCAACGGTTTGCGCATTACGGTGGATATCCCGGCAATTCCCCGAATTCATTCAATACGATGCAAGAAATGCTCAATTCCTACAGCATGATCTACACCACCTCGGATCCCTGCAGCCTTCGAATCGGACTGGACATTACCGAAAAAAGACGACAGGGACAGCTTGACGTCAGTGAAGAAATCGTTGATATCTTAACATAGACCCTTTGCAGTGTCTGCCAGTATACACTATTTGTGGTGCGCCCTCATCATCTTGGCCAAATCCTCAAACGCCTGGCGTCTCTGGTCGATAATGGCATTGAACCTCTCAGCAGGCCCAATACTGCCTATCACGATCTGGTCCTGTCCCGCAACGAGACCTTCGAATGCAAGTTCAGTAAAGGTGTCCACGGGCATGCCAAAGTTGCGTCCGATCTCCTCGCCCATATAATCGTGTATCTCGGCTATTACAACATTAGTCACCCTCTTTCTACAAGGATACAATGGCATACTCTGCACTGGTGGAGGAGAAATTTCAATCACCGCCACGTTGGTGTCTTGCAGCTGGTCACGCAGACACAAGGTGAACACGTTCAACGCAGCCTTGGAGGCAGAATAAGCAGGCAGAGATGCAGCGGGAACGATAGCCACATTTGATCCAGTACTATCTCGTCAGGTCGTCGTACGTTGCGGAGTCGGGACGATACTCACAAGATGATACTGGTGGGGCTTTCCTTTGCAACGAGAAAGGGTAAAAAGGCGTGCGTCAACGCGACCATACTGGAGAAGTTGATGTTCGTTTGCTGGTGGAATTTCTCCAAATCGAACTGGCCCCGATCGTCAAGCTCAAAGGGGTGTTGAATTCCTGCGTTGAGGAAAAGGCAGTCGACGTCTGGGTACGAGTCGATGATTCTGGTCCGTCAGCAGCCCATATGGGCCATATGGCTGTATGCTTTGCTTACTCAGATGCAAACTTTGGAATGTTTTCTAGGACAGAGACGTCGAAGGGCACTGCGCTGGCCATTTGCTCCCCATGTTTCTGAACGAAGTGGTCCAGGCGGTTCTTCCGACGACCAACAGCTGTGACCTTGACGCCGGCCTGAATCAGACGATCGGCCATGGCGCGACCAATACCAGCAGTCGCTCCAATAAGGAGAACATGCTTGTAAGGGAGAGACATCTTCGGTTAGTCGTGCTAGACAGGATTTGAAGAGGGTTGATTATGGAGAAGCAAGAATATATAGTTGGTGAAGGTGTTGAGGAAGACTGCACCGCTATGAAATGTTTACAAGAACGAACAGAAGAAAGTGGGAATACTATCATGCCTCCTTTATATATACAATATCATCTTCTACTGCCACAGCTGATACTATAGAAGTCTATAGAATGATCCACTTGGCGTCGAAATGGCTGCCCAAAATAGCCTAGCGTGTTTTGATCCCATCCCTTATTCCCTCTCAGTCTCGGAGTTTCCTGGACATTGCATCTTCTGCCATCGGCTACAACCACATATCACATATCTATGTAGGATCTGTCTATGATCGAACTTGATGGTATTTCGGGGTCGTCCATCAAAGGCCTGCCAGCGCTGTCGGTCTCGACGGTTAAAGGTATGCCTCCCCGCACAGGAAGCAAGCAGACAGTAACAGAGAACAGTGTGACTACCGTCAGGATTCCTGCACACCATGCCTTCGTGCAGGGGTGGCCTGCCACGGATATCGGGACCCACAGGAAATTCGTATCGAGGATCAGACGGATGACACGCGGCGCAAGGCTCTACTAAAGTCGAAACCTATTAGGCTGACAGCGGCTTCGCTAGACCTTTCCATCGACATCCAGGCGCGTATGATCTTCTTTGCGCATTATGTGTCTGTAGGGTCCCGTGGATGGGACTTTCTGACTCGATGGGAGCGTGAGACAGAGGTGGCACCTCGTTGGTTAGATGCGAGCATTGATGCGGTGAGCTTAGCTCTTCTGGCGCATCATCATGTCTCGCTTCGTCTATTGTGCCTGGCTCGTCAGCGGTATGCTGTGGCTTTGCGCGTGATGAAACAGGCTGTGGGATCTCCCTCCAAAGCGAGTGATAGCCTCGTCGCGGCATCTCTACTGTTGGATCTATTCGAAAAGATCACACACTCCGAAGCGAGCGTCATTCATTTCTGGCCGAGCCATGTCAATGGGACACTCGCTTTGATCCAGGAAATAGGAGTACAACATTTTCAAGATCATTACGCCCTACGTATCATATCACGTTTCTTAACCAACTACATTATCTGCTGCGTGACCAGCGCGCATGCCATCTCCAAAGATGTTCTCATACTCCGTGACCATCTGGAGCGTCGTTTGAACTTGCAAGACGATCCCAAATGGAAGATCTCGGGGCTGACGATAGAGTATGCTTCTTTCCGAAGCGGGGTTCGAAACGGCGCATGGTCGCTTCAGGAGAGTATGGCCCGCGCGCAGGATCTCGACCAGGCCCTTTTAGCGCTCTCGCGGATTATACCTCCAGACTGGCAGCCGGACAGACGGATTCTGCGGTACCCCTTGCCTCATGTATATGACCAGCAGATGGACTTTTATCGTGATCGCCATGTGACCCAGGCCTGGAACGTCTTGCGGCAGGTTCGCATCCAGCTGAACGAATATCTCCTGGATGGTTATGAAACGCTGAACTCAATACACGGAGTCAACCATCTCGCGGCATCTGAAGTTGCGTTGAGTAATATTGCAGCACTGTCGCTGGAGGTATATGCCTCCGTTCCACAATATGCAAGTTATGCCTGCCGCTGGAAGCGCGGCCAAGCGCAGGCAGATGGAACAGACCTCTCCATCGTCCCCCAGAAAGGCTGCGACAAAGCGCATACGCCGTCCCAGCTCCTCGACTGCTACACTCTCCTGTTTCCTATGTACATTGCCGCTCGATCCAAGGCAGCCACGGCCGATCAGAGACAGTGGGTCTCGTACATGTTCCATTATATCAGTGACCACTTTGGCATTCGTAATGCCTTGCTCCTGGCCCAATTACTCGATCGGAATACCGATATTGACCCATGGTGTATTTATGCCATGTTAGGGGGATACGGATTCGCCGCTTGATCGTCAACAACCGGGTTGACCAGGGCTTCATTCCTGCGGTGCCTCTGTTTATCCTAAATGACAGTTCATATCAGCAAGGCCACACGCATTGTGACGCGCCTCACTCTGCTGTGCAGTTGGGTATGGGAGCCGCTGGTGTATCCAAGTCCGTGCAGACTGCCCGGAAATGCTACTTCCCACGACATTCAAGTTGAACTCAGAAGCCCTTCACATTCAGCAGCGGCATATTACAGGAAGTACCCACTCGAACTGACAGTGCCTATGTACTCATCGATCGACCCAGTCTATGTCATTGTCAGCATATACCTATCCCATGGACAACTTTCTAAATTTATCTCTCCCGATGATTGGCTGAAAACGTCAGACCGCTGATCTGGTTGGCGCATGCGGAATGACGTCGGTGGCATTCCCCACTCGGTGATGACATTCGATCCCGATTCAAGAATCCGCACACAACTGCCAGACTATGTCTATCATCCCCACCTTTATAAGCTCTGTTCAACTGACAGGTCCCTGATCATTTACACTCTTCCAAATCACAGTCGTCACAATGGTTGCCTCAACGCAGGAGACAGAGCAGCCTACGGCTCCTACCCCACAGAAGAAGAAACCAGCCAAGCTGCGCCCGCGAAAGAAAGCAGAAGATGAAGCTCATGATGATAAACCGAGTGACACTTCACCAGAAGCGAATGATTCCGCCACTGAGGCTGAACAGCCTCAAGGTAGTGGATCAGTGGACTCGCCCGATCCTGAACCTCAGCCTGAACCCGAACTCGAGCCAGAGCAACGTCCACGACGGAACCGCCGCACGCGTCGACCCCGTCGTCCCGACGACGACCAATCCGAAGCCCCTTCCGAAACTGCTGAACAATTCGACATATCTAACAACCGCGAACGACGACGTCGTCCTCGCCGACGTGACGAGCAGCGTATAGTTCCGTTCGGAGCTGACAGCGCAGGGAGGGAAGTCGGGCAAAGGAGACAGGACAGCGGTCCTCTGGATAATATCACCAATTTCAGTGGCGATTGGATGGGACAGAATCAACAAGGACAGCAAGGTCAGCCAGAGAAGAAGAAAGAAGGAAAGGATAATACATTATCGTTACGGCTGGATTTGAACTTGGAGATCGAGGTGCAATTGAAGGCGAGGATTCATGGTGATTTGACACTGGCTTTGCTGTAGGTTCTCTCCTGATGGGATTGGGTATGTGCTGACTGTTATAGGAATTGAGCTGGCATGATGGGAGTTGGGTGTTGAGGTTATGATTGCTCACTGGAATCACAATATTATCAATTTCGGGTATAACAATCTATATATGGAACATCGTTAATCATCGTACATCATGAGCATCATAACGAAAATCAACTTCAGCCACGCTCAATCTTAGCCAGTAAATTTGGAATGACCCCAGAACAAAAGACAGTAGTTACCACCCGCCGCAGCTCAAGTGTCCTTCCTGACTTCTAGTTTCTTCGGTTTGTTTGTTTTCTCAACCGTCCCAGTCTTCTCACCCTTCTCACCCTTCTGATCCTCCTCACCCTCCAACACATCCCCCCGATCCCGACTATTCGACAACCAGAACCTCGTAATCGTCCCCCCCAGAAAATGCCGATCAATAAACCTAACCATCCCATACAAAACCCACCCCCACCCCCAAAGCGACACGCCCATACAACTAGCAACCAACAAGATCGGCCCGGCCAGAATCAACGAGATCACCGCCCAGAGCAGCACCGCGACGGCCGCAAAGAGAAACACACCCGCCAGGAAGACCAGCAGCGGGACCCCACAGCAGACGAGCTGGCAGATGATGAACGAGGACGCGATGGGGCGGTCGAGGATCGCTTCGTAGATTTTGGCCTGGCGCGGGGGCGGCAGGATCCACGCGATAAGACCCTTGATCCAGTTCTCGAAGCGGTCGATGAGGCTGGGGAAGAAGGAGAACAGCCAGGTCTTGAAGGAGGACCAGAGGGCCGAGAAGGAGATGTCTGGGGCGGGCTTGTCGTATTTCTTATCGTCGGAGGGGTACTCGCCTGGCATGGCGGTGTCGGTGGCATTTTCGGCGGTGGTGTTGAGCTGCTTCGTTGTCTGGTTGACTGTTCCTGAGGTGGCGTTGGTGACGGTGTCGGTTGGCAGGCCTTTGTTTAGGCCGCTGGGTACTGTATTGAGGGACATTTTTGCTTTTCGTCTCCAGATAATGCGTCTGAATGATATTCTCAAGATCAGAATGTAAAGAAGATCTGTTGAACATTCTTATCCTGTTATGCCCCGATGACGTAGTGGGCGTGGACCTCGCATCACGTCAATTCTCCATATATCCTTGATTCCTTGAATAGATACACACATTACCTCTATAGCCGGGCCCTGTTCCTCGCAGATCCAGACAATGCGCTCGGATTGAGATCGTTGGAGGTGATGTACACTAAGCATGTTGCAATCCTAGAAAATAAGCCGAAGAACATGAATTGCATTGAATTGATATTAAGCGTGGTGAAGTTATATATCTTTTAGACGGATTTCTAATCTAACTCTGGCCATTTCTGACCCTGCGAAATGCCTTGGGACATGCGCCGACGGCCCTTGGTCGTCATGCTGGAGACAATTAAGGCTGCCAATGTCATTAGTAGCGCAATTGAACGAGAAGTGATTCGGCAGCCAAATATAGATATCCCCCTGATGATCGAGATGCGCGACTTTGTCTTGGAGTCGTACTACAAGTACTAATCTAATCCGCTTCGAATGATACAACCATACTACTGTAGACATGCCTGGCAAATAAGTTGTAATCATGCAGATTCAGTTATTTCTTACACTCTAGGAAGACACGCTAATAAACATCGACTAACAAACCCATGGTAACATCCACCCAGGCCAACGGTTCTTGCAACTCTTCCATGTCCCACTGAAATAATGCTTCACCAGCACATCGGGTGAAGTGTGATCTTCCCCTTGTGTGACCGCAAACGATCGTTTGGGAAGGATCATCACGTCTCGGATTCGCACAGGGTCGTTCAAGTCGCGTAGAGTCTGTACTTGCTCCTCCGAGCCGCCCAAGTAGTCCAGGATAGTATCGGTCCATACACTCGGGCCCGTCCAGTCCATAACGTTAACCTCAGCATCCCCCTCCAAAGCGTGCACCTGTTGCACAAAGCTTGATGTCCTCTCCGCAATACGAGTAAGGAGATCGCGGAACATGGGGTGCAAAGGAGTCGAAGCCATAGTCCACTGGACGAATTGTGGCGAGCGAGGGAGACCGTGTGTGGTTGCGTCTCCTTCCAGTCCAATAATCACATTCGGTGGGTCATGACGCTGCTCCTCAGATCCCATAACAGTCCATGGCAGCGGCTGAACGAGGTGCACATCGAGATCACTGTACACTCCTCCTCGCCCGAACAGGACCAGGTAGCGACAAAAGTCCGACTTGAGCACTGCATAGGGAAGTTTCTCAAAAGCGGCTGCAAAAGTTCCCGACGCGTCCACCTCGCGTGCGAGCTCGAGGCAGGCCTCCTCACTCCAGTACTCGACTTTCCAGCCGGATTGCTGCCACGAGATCACGTGGTCATTGGGTGCAAAGTGCGAGACGGGATGATCCGGCATCGACAGGAGAAGCTGGTGGACGGTCTGAGGAATGGCGATCTCCATCACCGGGTATGCCTCGGTGACGGCAGACAAGTGAGAGTGATGACCATAGTAGCGATATAGCAGCCACAGGATGCTAAAAAAGCCGATTGCCTGGATGGCAGCAAGAGGCCGCATCGGTGACGCGATCAACAGAACAATTTTCGTCAGAATGCAGAGTCTCCTCAGCAAGTATCTATATTCGACTGGAGGGTTCGATTCCAGCCGACCGAACGGCTACGGAAGCGGAGATCCTGGTGCCGAAATGCCTATTAGTCTAGTCGTTCCTGGAAGTCAAGCGCATGATGAACCGGTGTTCCCGTGCTGCTGATCGTTGGTGGGCCTCTCGGATATGATCTCCTGCGGTGGAATATCCCTTGCTATTGATCCGAGTTTCTTGTGACCAGTTGACCACAGTGTTGTGGCTAGAATTGTCAATGAATTGAAGAGAGAGATCCGGGCATTCGGCACTCTGCAGGAGATTCTCAATCCCTGATAAACGGGGGGGGAAAGGAAGCGTGCCTGAAACTAGCAGCTTGGCGCGAGATAGTCGGAAATTGTGGCTGTGGCCTCATTTTTATGGCATTTTATTCGGTGGTGTTGTTTGTTTGTTTTGATGCCCTAGACCCCATCAGGAATAGCTTCGCATATGCTCAAACAGGAAGGTCCCGAAATAGATCCTCAGGCCACAATCACCATTCAACACCTTCTCCCCCAATAGTCTAGATAATATCCAATTGTCTCCCTCTGTTCTATGGTCTGAGGCTCCATCTTCTAATTGACAAAAGCATCATCCAATGCTCGATATTGATCTGAATATACGTAGCCTGAATCATTGCGACCACATTCCCCACACTTTATGGAATGCCATGGCTGCTGCCTGATTCGCGTCTTGGCGACACCATCTTACTGTGCTGATAATGGCCTGTAAACAGTACGGAGTTGAGCATTCATCATCTCGGTTCCTTTCGAACCTTCTCATGTTCAGGTAGAGCCTGATTTCACCACCAATGCTCGGGAAATCTCTTTGCAGAAGGTCGATTTCTGGTCTGAACGAGAGAATGGACCGCAGCATCACAGAGTACACCTCTTTTGTCGCGTCAGATTGTGGCATACCTCTCTCTCATCCGGCTCTTGAATATCTCAAGAAAAGACAACTTTCGCTCCTTGATGGATCTGGGAGTTATGTTGATGGCAGTATTTCCACTCCTTGTCTCAATGAGGTTGACTTGCCGACGATCGCATCTACTGCCACATTTTGACCATCAGGCCCCCCGCAGCTGACAGATCCCCAGCAAATCACTGCGCGTTTTGGGGGGTGCTTACCGGGCTGTGTGAATCATACAGATTTCTTACTGCACGATGCAGATGAGATTGGATATGTTTAGGGCATGGACAATCTACCGCTGAGATGTGTCAGGTGATGCCAATAGAGCAGAGACATGCATACACGAGGCTGACGCCGCACCTAACTTTATCCAAATATAGAACTGTTTATTTGTTGATCTTATGTGAGACGATGAGGTTCAAATATAATAGACGCAGTATCCTCATACCCTGAACCTGGTCAACAACAGCCTCAACAGCATCTTCCTCGTCAAGCACAAGTTACAAACACCAGCAATATGAAGAATCTTTCCCTTGCAACTCTTCTCCTCTCCCTCTCCGGCTCTCTCACAGCAGCCTGGAACGTCACTGCATACAGCAACACCGACTGCACCGGCTACCTGACTTCCATTGCGGGGGAACAGGGCTGGGGCTGCTACTGGCTCGCGAGCGTCACCGAGCCCATTCAAGCGATGAGTGTCGAGGACCTTCCGGATGGATGGAGATGGATCGGATCGAGTGGCACGGCCTGCGATACCTGGCATCAGTCTGGAGGAGACGGATGTTACACTCAGGGCCAGGGATTTCAGTCGTTTCAGATTATTGGGTCGAGCAGCTGAGTATGTTGAAGTAATTGAATTATGGAGCGATGCTTACACGGTACTTGTAGATCATGATTGCATAGTACACTGTTCGTCTTGGGATTGATTTAGTTTCTCCTCTACGGATTACTCGAAGGGTCTCAGGGACGTGGATACACAGATTTTGAATTGGAAGTTGACTTAATGTAATGAAAGGATCCGGTTGTCTCTTCTAAATGTCAATAGAATAGAACCGAATGATGAACCTACCGATACTGAATGTGAATGATTGAATACCTCAGCGCTACCGTAAAGCAGAATTTCCCATGAAAAGAGCTGCCAGCGAAGTCAGCAACCGTCCTGTAAAGACGATAAAAGTAGATGCCTAGGGAGCACGCACCAGGACACCCATGGCTTCATCAGGTAGCGCTGGCGACCCAAAGCCCCGATCCTAGCTCGTCAACGACCAAGTCACACTCAACTTCAACAGAGTCAGCCATGTCCGCCGCTTCAGCCAGGAAATCCTCATTTGGCCGTCGGGGGTTGGTTTCCCAAACTCGAAGCGTCACCCGTTCCAAACTAGGAATCCACTTCTTGGTCTCAACAATACATTGGTCAACCGCAAAAACCATCCCATACGGATCCCACGCGTAGTTGTCGAATCCAGAGAGGTCATTCCGAAGAACCACATGACGCACCTTTGGGGGCAGAAACCTGTGTAATTGCCCCCAATTCGCGCTCGAGAACCATCCTAGGAACAGGGGCATTGGGACTTCGAGCTCTTGAAGCTTGGTGAACTCACGGAACAGCATCAAGAAAGGATCTGTCAGCGTGGGGTTGCCAGAATTGTTATCTTGGTCCCAGCTAAATCCGCCAATGAAGCTTGGGTCAGTCTCGAGACCTATGGAGAGTGTCTCTAGGCGATCTTTCAAGGGCTTCAATGCGTCAACCAATTCCTTGCTGTCAAAGAGTATTATTAGCTGCGAGGCCAAGTTGTAGCAGACTCCCAGGTGCAACCTCCGGAGCTTCGGACAGGCGCCGAGAATTTCCTTAATGTCGGCAGCACCTGCGCTTGACCTGGCCAAAACTAGACTTTCGAGCTCGCTAGACACCGGGTCATAGTTATATCCCTCGAGTCGGGATGCACTTCTGAGCCACATCTCTACATGCCTCAGCTTAGGCAGGGCAAACCAGGGTGCAAACTGATACTTGTTCTCCAGTCCGGGAATAACCGCCACCGGTTCCTCTGCCTCATCGTCAAGCTCCTCAGCCTGGGGAACGTCGCCGCCATATTTGAGCACCTCCAGTCTGTTGAATTTTGAGATCCCTTCGAACGAAGTGCGGAGGGCGTGGTGGAGGAACAGACCGGGGAAGCCAGCGCTCAGAGTAAAGGTATAATCCAACTCCAAACTCCGCAGGTTATGCAGTTGGAAGATCAGAACCGCTGCGTACGCGTAGTGATTGCCCTCTCGGAGAAACCCCGCGTAAGCGTCAGGGTCAAAAAGCCCGATCTGTCTCACGAACTCGATAGCCTTTTCGGTAACAAAGGCGAATCTCGTGGCATGCTGGTGAAAGTTAATATCTGGATCTGGCAGAACCCAGGCTGGCCCGGTGTAAGTGAGCTGGAGGTGCTTGACATACCACGCAGTCTGCGGATTTAGGAAGATTTGTTCCAGGAGCAGAAGGACTCGTCGGAATGGGAAGACCGTGTATGTCCAGCGAATGTCCCGGAAGACGAGGGGCTTTGCCCATGTGCGCATATCTCTGGAGACATTGGAGACGGACAGATTGTCGGCAGTGTCTAGGTTTGCAAGGACATTTACCAGACATTCTGGGGGAAGCATGCTGAGCGGGCTGAAGTTGTTGTCAGCTCCATTCCCGGAGTTGCTACCAGAAGGTACTGACCCAGCCTGCGGATCCATGTTCAGGGGTTCGATGTCGATTGTTGGACGATGCTTGAAGGTGACAAAGCTGCTATAGATGATGATAATAATTCGGGGTCACAGGGTATTAGGAGAAGAGAACGTGAAGTGTTGATGAAGCGAAATAAAACTGTGTGAAAAAAAAGGACATTTTTATAGATGACGACCAGTGAGTTGTCTTAGAACGGCCTCAAGTATCTAAGATGAGGGTATTTTTACTGCGACAAAGTCATTGTCCATTGAGACACAAACCTTTGTCTTGTAGACACCCAAGCTGCTGTGTCTTCTGCCCTAGTGGGAAAGTCCGGTGAAATGGCCCTGATCTGTTTGAGACATCTCTTTCATTGCAGGGAGAAAACGATTGGTCCATTGAGGAACAAAGACTATTGAGAAAGTCCTATGCAGACAATGGCATTGCATGAGGCCGGAGACTTCGTGTTTGATTCTTTGTTGACAGGGATTCCCAGCTTATACACGGGTCGAATGGGAAAGAGTTCCTGTTGTTGTAGTATTGGTTAACTGAACTTAATCTACCATAGACTCATTATGCGGAGTGCCTGCAAGTAGGGATGCTGAATATCCTCATTTTGTGTTTTTATAGTTGACAGTCATGTATTCAGACATAACATGGAATTCACACGTTGTGGTACCATTCCCACACTTCACACCTCTAGTCCAAGCCAACTTCATTAAGCCTAATTCTCAAATAATGCAGAAATTTCCTCTTTGTAAAGCTCCAGACTGGGCATCCGTGCCACACTGCCCTTGACCGTCCGAATAAAGGGCTTGCCTTCATTGGCGAAGATCAAACGCTCAGGACTCAGCTTCACACACTCATGGCAGTGCTCGTTAACTTTGTCAATATAGGGTTGTAAGCTCTTGATCATCTCCTGACGACCAACGTTTGATACCACTTCGGTCTCGTCATGCAGTTCCACCAGAAGCACCGGCAGTGGTCGTCCGTGACCCCCTATCAGAGCAGCCTTCACCTTCAAATGCTGTTCTATCTCCGGCTCCAGCGCTGCAGCATAAAGGCCATCCGCATGGCTGAGAGGAACATAGTCATCCGTGCGCCCGACAATCTTCCACAGCCCTTTGCGCGTGGGATGCTCACTCCACAGATCGTTAGTCTCGAATCGCTCGCGGTCCGGATAAAGGAGAAAGATCTGCTGCATTTTACACTCGGGCTGACGGACGAAAACAAGCTCGTGGAGGCCTCCCGGACGGGACTCAAAGACCGCCCCGGCGTGTTGCTGGAATTCTATGTAATCCCAGTCCTTGTCGTCACGACGAAACTTGGTGAAGTAGCCTCCCACTTCGGTGCTTCCGATGGTGGGAACGAGCTGGACGTGAGAGGCGAGAAGGTCGCCGCACTTGCGCGAGAGAGGAGCCCCGGCGTAACTGATCAACCTGAGGTTTCTCAATGCAGACAGGGCTCGGTCATTTAAGCACATTTGGTCGATGAGAGACGGGGGCAGTAGTGCGGTGTCGGCACGTCCGTATTTGAGGATATCGACGACGGTATCCGGCGAGGGAGGCGCCGGTGGGCCGACCACCATGGTTGCGTGACCATACGTGGTCATGGAGAGAATTAACATCATTCCTACCAACTTCTCATGGTCAGTTGAGGAACAACATGTACCAGAGCCGGCTTCATACATGCAACGACGGTAGCGGCGTGTACCATCGTCTCATAGGAGCGTGGTGCACCAAGCCTTCGTCAATGTCCGGCAGAGACGCAGCCACATCAAAGGCAGCCGCCATCTCGTTAGTGTAGGTAATGGGTTTGGGATATCCTGTCTGTTTCAGCCACAGAATACTCTCCGAGTGACTTCGATCAGCTAACCTGTTGTGCCAGAGGTATGAACCACCAGCCAAGGATCATTCTTTCCTTCTTCCCAGGACTTGGGGTAAACATAAGGCTCAGCAGCTGTCTCTTGTAGCAGGCTGTCAAGTTCAGGAGCTGTAATCTGTTGGATATTGGGTGCATCCTCCAAAACGGCACCAACTACCTGCGCCATACTTGACGGTCTGATATAAACCTGGCAATGTGTCTTGCTCAGAATCAAGCGCTGCGCTACAGGCGGAATCAGTGGCGATGGGAGCACAATCTGGATGAATCAGCGAAGACCATTTATGTCATGCCACCTATACTGACCACTTTCTGCAGCTTTCCAGCCGCAGCAGCAATAATGGGATAGCGAAGGTCCTTAGGGCCTGCATAGGCAAACGATTGAAAAGGCTCATCGGACGCAGGGAGATTTTGCTGCAACCAGTGAACAGCATGGTCGACTGCATCGTTGAACTCCGCGAATGTGATCTCCTTGTATCCTCGAGATAGGTCGTTATTGTCTATTGGCGCCGACACCCAGGAGCTGTCTGGATCATTCTTCGCTCGTTGTTCAATCGCCGAGAACAGAATGCGATTACCATGTTGTATCCCGGGCAGTGGAAATGTAGCCATTTTACTGATGGTCATGGTCACCGTGCTTGACTGTTGAGCAACTCGTCAGATCTGCAATCGGGAGGTGCTTGAGTTCAGGTATATATGAAGCTGACGGGGATCGGCGCGGGGTTAACAAACCAAAGCTGTATAGCTCCAAGCCTCCAACGCAGCTGAAAAAGGTGGGTATTTCGTTAGCGCTGAGCCGCTGACTCTCGCGCACACTCTCAAAAGCTGCGATGAGGTAGTTCAAGTCGCTGCTCTCTGCCTGACGTGATCAGGATTTCTGCTACAGTATGCATCTACGCCTCGTAGCCACCGGTTTTTCTTGAGGCTATGAACAAGCTGTATTCTGTTTATGTTCAACAGCTCGTCAGCAGTAAGGCATGGAGATCTCTTGCGGCCAAGGGCTAGACACGGCACTACTTTGATGACCATAACCGACTTCCGAGGTAATGAGCGTTTAGAAGTCTACATGTAATATGTGATTCCATTGAGACAGCCAAAAGTCTACTCTTGGATATTTCCTGACCCTTCCTATGTAACTTTGCTGCAAATATCAGCCAAGGATCACCGCATTCCCGATATCTTGGCGGTTGGCAGTGCTATAAGACAGTATGGATTGACTTTGCAGTTAACCTAGGACGATCTTTGCAAAACTTCTTGTCCCTCGTCATCCAAGTTCGGTACTTTTTCAAATGGCGCAGATCTGCTTGCGTCCTTATGTCCATCGCCATGTACATCTTCTTGTAGCAGCAGTTTCCTCAGATTCTCCAAGGTCCGTTAAACTGCTTTGTAAATGACCAGGCTTATGGCCTCGCAGAGTCCAAGATGTCCAATGGGGATCGCAGTCAGAAGAAGTAGCCCCTGGTAACGAGGACTTTGGTAATACGCTCTATAGACTCTGATATTGCAGATCGTAGCTCCTTGCGAACTGATAGAACATGATCTGCTACGGTCGTTTTCTGGGATTCTGATAATGAAGGCCAGGCTGCTAAATGCAAGTCAATTCTGACAGGGTCATGTGCAGAGAGAACTGATAGAAAGAGGTCAGAAGTTTCTTGATTTGGCTAGTTTATAGATCCAACACTATAACAGCCGACCACTATTTATATTTTGACTTTGGTGTACATCTTGTACTGACGCCCCTCTCCAATTCTGAGAATGTCCCTAATATGTCTAAGACAGCCCTCTCGTTAAAGAGGTTGCCCTTGGAATACTGTCCTTATGTCAAACTTCATGCTCTCTAGCCCGGGTGCCCGACTCCATTGGGTATGGAGTCAGTATGTTCACTTCTACCCTTGATTAATTCCTAACTGTTTCCTGCGTAGATTTACTCGTGCCTAGTGTCATCATATTCCACAAGTATCGGCCGAGACGGCGCCCCGTAAGCCCGCAGATGCGTATATTAGCCCCTGGTTAGTGCTGACATCAGGTGTCCATCAGCACTATTCCAGCATTTAGTTCATAATCATCCATCTGACTTTCAAATATGGTCATAGCTAGAATAGACATTCTGCTTTACAATGGCGTTCCCTTTCAAGATCGTTGAACACATCATCCCTGGACAGCACATCCGGGACAATCCACATGCCCTAAAAGGATGTCAAGAAGGTTCTGTGAAGCTTGCGATAAAGCAGTATATTCCGCTAGATCAGACAGAGCCTGTTCCTGAAAATGCCGTGACGATCATCGGGGCACATGGAAATGGATTTCCCAAGGTGAACCCATTCTGTGCCCGCACTTCCCTTGGAAACTCTCTAAATCCAGATAGGAGGCATATGAACCGCTGTGGGAGGATCTCTACACCCAACTCAACAAACGATCAATTCCCGTGCGTGGCATTTGGATCGCCGATATCTCCAATCAAGGCGCAAGCGGTGTTCTGAACGAGCATGTCCAGGGAGATAATAGTACGACTCACTCGATTGTCATTCGAGTCTGAAGGAGAATCTGATGACGAGCAGCAAAATGGAATGATCATTCCCGGGATTTGTTGCATATGATCAACCACTTCCGGGACGATTTTGCTCGTCCTATTATCGGAGTCGCACATAGTATGGGATGTGCGCAGCTGTGAGTTATCTTATAGATTCAATGATCGTGGCTGACAAAGTGCAGCATCCATTTATCCATCATTCATCCTCGTCTTCTTTCAACGCTCATCCTCTATGAGCCCATCATCGCCAGGGAGCATTTCGAGGGTCCGAATCCGGCAATCATGGCAGTGTCGCGTCGAGACCTATGGCCTTCACGCGAAAAGGCCGAAATGCAGCTCAGGCGAGCATTCGCAAGGCTAGATCTCCGCGTCCTGGACCGCTACCTTCGCTTCGGTCTACGGCCTGTGCCGACGCTCCTTTACAATCCCGAGAACGACCCCAATATCCCCAAGACAGCCGTCACACTAACGACCAGCAAGCATCAAGAGGCCTGGGCTTACACCATTCCCAATCTCGAACCAGAGTCAGCAGGGCTGGACGACCTCCTACTGCACGATTGGGATCCAATCCATGAGCGCCCTTTTGCATTCTCACGCCCAGACGCTTTTGCGGCTTTTCGGAATCTACCCTTGGTACGACCAAGTGTATTATGGGTATATGGTGGCCGGAGTCCGTTTTCTCCACCCCCTGCTCAAGAATCCAAGCTACAAGCTACCGGGACAGGTATTGGAGGAAATGGAGGCGTGGCGAAGGGGATGGTCGATAAGACGGTTTCACCCAAGGGGACACATCTGGTTGTCTTCGAAGAAGTGGGTTGGTGTGCGGAAGTCGCGGCAACCTGGATTGAGAAGTGGTTTGGGCGATATCTGAAGGAAGAGGAGTTCTGGCGAACGTACCAGAGCAAGAAGTCGGACCCGCAGATGCTCAGGAATTCCGAGGTCAGTATCAGGGTGGCTAAGATGGTATTAGGACCTCGTGGGGGTGTCGCCAAGGGGAAGTTGTAATTCCTCTCAGCGTGACTAGCATATATTCTTTTCGATACTGGTTTTGCTGTCAAGATCTCATTCCACATCCTTACCACTATATTCAGCCATCCTGGGATTAAATGAAGCATTGCTGCTCAGTTTTTATGCATATATACTGACAACTTCTCAATCACATTCCTGATCTTCGTAGCCGCCCTAGTTATCACTGCACCTACGCTATTGTCCTTTTGAATGGTTCTCACTGGTATCACTTGTATTGATTGATGCTATTTGACAACTCACTTTTCGCTATACAGACCACACCACAACTCCATACAACAACTCCACACAACACCACTGTCATATTGACACATGCATCATACACCATTATCATGAGCGCTGTAGAACCGAAACTGCCTTTCCTGGCGTCAGCCAACACACCTTATCAATGATACCCTCATCCTCAAAGTCCTTGCGAAGCTGCTTTCCAAACTGGGTAAAGTGGCCCCAGGACTTGTAGTGCATGGGAACAAGAACATCAGCCTTAATGTCGCGGAACAACCTCGCGGCCGATTTGCCGTCCATGGTGATCTGGATCATGCCCTTGGAGGGGTCGGCCTTGTCCTTAGGTCCATATGCGTTGCCCAAGTTCATGATGGCAGCGAGGACATGGTACTGCTGTCTGACCTTCTTTAGCTCATCAGTGTACACGGTATCGCCGGAGAACCAGATTGCATTAGGAAGACCGTCCCGGCCGCGGCCGAATTCCTCGCAGGTAAGGATGAAGCCTGTGCATTCGTCTCCAGGCATATGCTGGGTTGGTGTGCCGATGATTTGGAACTTCTTTCCAGCAATGACTGTGTCGATCTTCTCCCAGGGTTTGAGACCGTGAACAGCGGGGCGGGGAGAAAGGTTCTTTGCTCCATCGACCGTGGTAAAGACGCGACGTCCGTCCAGCAGACGGCGACCCAGATCATCAAGGTTGTCAATGTGGTCTTCGTGGCTTAGGAGAACGGCATCAATGATGGGGAGTTGGTCGAGGCGGAGGGCTGGATCGTCGCTCACCTCCAGGTTTACCGTCTCCGTGACGGGCCAAGAGGAGCCGCCGAGAGAGAAGAAGGGGTCGGTGAGCAGGTTGACCCCGTCGATGTCGAGGATAGCAGTAGCTGTGCCAATGTGGGTGATGTTGAGTTTGGGAGACATTGTAAAGGATTAATAGAAGAGATCGGCATGTCAAAGAATCGGAAGGATGTCAAGAATGTCAAGGATATCAAAGAAAAAGTAATGGTATACTAATTTTTAGTGTTTTGCAGCCAGTGAGGTGGTTTGATGCATATTTGTACCCGCATCAGGTGGAATGCGACGCTGCCCATAGTATCATTATTGATTCTGACAAATATACCAATTGGATTTTCTTCAACGTGAAAAGAGACGGAATGCCGAGCTAGATATGCTTAGAAATCCATGAGTGAATCCTTCGCGCCACTATCGAGTGAGAATGACGCTGGCGGATTTCCTAAAAGGGAAAGAATAATCGCCAAGAGCCGGAGAACATAGTTACCGAAAAAGCTTCTTCTTCTCCTCCATATCGCTTTTCGACACGTAGATAGATACTTGGCGAATATCATCCCTCTTATCCAGTTAGTCATAGCATTGATGGCTTAGCAAGCCAACTAACTACGAGATTTGTCATGGACCTGACGGCCAACGGCGAGTCGGCGATGGCTCCCCCGAGGCAATGCCAATGCGTGCTCAGCAATGGTTTGGGATCAATCCAGCCTTTCAACAAACAGAAAGTTTGATGCACTGATGTCTGATCTATGGATGCCAAATATGCATGCTAGAAGGTGATTAATAACGCATTACTCCACATAAGTGCAAGTTGAGACTCAGCTGGGGACACAGCTGTCCTGCTCCTGCTGCAACGAGCTGTTTGGGCTTCATTGAGTTAAAAACGGACAGACAGGCAGACAGACAGATTGTTTGCATAGGCAGGCTACACATAGAAATAAGTGTTGTTAGTAGCTGTACCTCTCTATCATTTCAAGATTAAAGGTCAGTTGTGATGCATATTCCATTTGCCGAGAATCCGAGGCCGTCGATCAACGCCTTCGTAGCTAAACCGCGCCACGAGACTGCAAGTGCCATAGCCACGGTAACTTTGAGAATCCAATTGGCTAGGGATGCAGTAATAAATATCGCAGTTAACGCAGTTAAAGTCTAAATGCTGTGTTTCGGATCCTTCGTCCCTACATTTCCGTTTGGGGAAACCCTAATAGCAGCGCCAGATTACTCAATCTATATATATATATATGCGAATCTTACTTGAGCAACTCCTAGTTAGGATGCCAGGTGTACCACCAAGAGGTTCCCTTTGTATGGAAAGTATGTCTGACCGCAATTCCGTCTTCAGTGAACCTTAGCCATGATCCTCCCAAGGCATTGAAGGATGAAGACCCTAGGTTCCCCGCAGAAAGCGACATGTGGCATATCTACTTGTATCATGGCCAAACGCCTGACGATCACCCAACTTCTACCACCATGATCCAAGTCCAGGTCTGCCGTTCTATATATACCCAGAGGGAGTGTCGTGGACTATTAGATGCTCAAAATGCAGACTTTGGCGACCCTGGAAACATGATAATAACTAGTCTATCCATACATTCTCGCCTAATAAAGCTGTCTACTAATCTCCCAGTCTCATCTATGGTCATCATATCGCAGTCAAAAAAGCATAGACACATCGGCTATATATTAACATCACTGCTTTTCCACCTGACTCAAATCATCCAATGATGATCTACTTGAATCATCCTTGCTTGTCTCTTACCTTTACAATACTTTCTAACTTAGGGGTACCTTTGCAAAAAGGCCTCCTGGGTTATATATTTTATATCTCCAGACTCCTACTACTACCTATATTTAAACTATTCACTTTCAGCTAATTATCTCTGTAATATAATACTAAAAAATAGTGGTTTCTATCTCTTTTTACTCTTCTTTAAGCATCTATAACTGTGACTATAAGGATAATAATAATATTAATTTTATGCATCCCCTTAACTCTAAAACCCCCTCTAATTCTAATCTGAACACTAGAAAGAGTAAGAGGAAGAAGGATATCTATATTAATATCTCTTCTCCTACTCTTAAAGATCCTAGTATATTAATTATAATTAAAGCTATCTATGCCTGTATTATAGAGACTAACTATTATCTTAAGAAGAAATATAAAGCCTTCTTACTCATCACCCAGGCTCTTAATAGCCTTATAGATGATTAGATAGACCCAGAGGAATGCTCCTATATTAAGAATCTTTTAAATGGCTTTATTAAATAGGCCTCCCTATCTAATTATACTAATACTCTTAGGGGCAACTATATCCCCCTATAACTTGTAAGTAATCTATCTAGTTCTATTATAATAACCTCTGCTAGCCAGCAGACCTGGGTAGGAGTTATAAAGACCCTAAAAAATTTAGGGGCATCTATCTCTTCTATTAAGATAGATAAAATAGTATTCTTTACTAATACTGCCTAGAGCAGCTCCACCACCTTAACTAACTAGTATAAAGATTATTATATTTTGATCATCCTTAACCTAACCACCCTCCTTAACTATTGGGACCTATACATTATATATAAGATAATTATTAAAGCTATGCCAGGCCTTCTTATCTATAGAGATATTATAAAGATTAAACCTACTTACACTAGCTAGGCTATTACTACTAATACCTTAGCTAATTATAATTTCCTTACTACTTCTATAGCTGTAGAATTAATCTGCTAGGCCCTTAATATAAAATTAGTTATAGTACTAGAGAGATAGTTTATCTATACTATTCTAAATATCTCCTAGATTATCCCTAACTATATTACCAGCCAGACTATCTAGATAGCTAAACTTATTAAGGATAAAGTCCTCTATAAGACTAAGCTTAAGGTAAAGAGCTTGCAGCTATTACATCACAGAGTTAATATTAAGACTAATATTATTATATAAATTATCTCTTTTATATAGGAGGTCCCTCTATTCTAACTCTTTAAAACTAGTAATAAGTCCTATTACATCAACAGAAAGCTATTAATTAAGTATTATAACTTAGGCTGCTAAGGCTACTGCCACCTTTCTTACTATAAAAGAATGCCCTACTATAGTAACTATAGTAATAGAATAGATATCTATAATAGTCCCTCTAGAGAGAACTGTAAAAAGGACCCCTACTATACTAATTATCTTAGACCCTTTCTCTCTAGATATAATAACTGCCCTGCTGCCCTAAAAAGGGTGAATAGGGTGCTTACCTATTCTACTAAGACTTAGCTATAAAAAATATATAATAATAGTACTAAGAACTACTAGAATACTTATATTAGGTAGAAGGCTGTAGAGGAGGCCTAGCTATAGTAACTATACTAGCTATAGTAATCTAGTAATACTACTAACCTATAGAAGAGGCCTATTATTAAGTTTATAGCATAGTCTACAGACAGTAAGGGCTGGTAGGTTATTACTAAGGGTAGCTAGCTAAAATAGAACATTAAACAGCCTAATATCTATAATATAAAGTAGATGATGCATTAATAGATTAGCTAAGGTCTTAAGCTAGATCCCCCTACTAAAGAGGCTTACCTTACTACTCCTAATACTAGCTCTTCCCCCTTCTCTTTAGATAGAGGTATGAAAATTAACTCCCTAATATCTCTCTCTAAATATTAGGATATCTACTAAGATACTATAGCCACTATTATAGATAATAGCCTTATAACCTCCAGGTCTGCTAGGTTAATATTAGTAAGTCTATATCTTGCTATACCACTGCCCTTAAGCTTAGCTTCCTTAGTAAGTGTGATATTATCTATATCTAGAAACCCTTTACCTTCCCTCTAATAAAAATATCTAATTATCTAGACTATAATTACTATATGCTGGTAGACACCTAGGATAGTAATAAATACTAAGAATAAGAATACCTCTGTATTATAATCTATATCTATAAAGAGGTAGGCCTATATACTTAATAGTATTAATCTATATAAAGCTATAACCTCCTCTAGATTAGTATTAATGGATATAAGATCCTTAATACCTATTAATAACCTACCATCCCTAAAGTTATTAACTACATCACCAACCTAACACTAGGCCCTAAGTATCTAGTTAGAGGAGACTTTAATATATAGTATAATATCTTTAAGCCTAGGGTAATTAATAATAATCATAGAGGTAAGTTTATCTAATAAGCTAGTAAGAGCAGTATAGATTTTATTAGTAAATCTAGTATATCTACTTACTATCTTAGCTATATAATTAACCTCTCCTTCTCTAATATTCCCTTCACCTAGATAGAGGTTAAATATAACCTCTACTATAGCTTAGATTATAAGATACTTATTACAACCATCCCTAGGTAGGGTAGCCCCTCTCTAGAATAGTTTTACTACTAGATATCTAACTCTAAGCTCTCTAAGCTATTTAGGCTAGTTACTAATTAAATTACCTCTATACTAGACCCCTAGTAGATTAAGAATATAGAGTTGTAGCGGGCAGGGCCTGCTGAGTGCTCAAGCTTACTAAGCACTTGTGATCTTCCTTCAGCCCTAGCTGAAATTATGAAGCCCCAGCCAGGGTAGTAGTAATTATATAATCTTAATTATTATTTATACACTCCTTATTATATTTAACTACTGTAATCTAGTTAGATTCCTTAGTGATTTCTTACTATCTAAATCTAGGTTATAGATTTCAAGGCTTCTAGCCTGTGATATTAGAAATTACTCCTTAAAGCTAGTCAGTGAGACAGAGCTAATATAATAAGATATTATTAAAGTAATAGAGATGAATAAACTAGCTAAAGCTATTATTATAGTTAGCTAGTATACCATATAGGTATATTAATAGAGATAAGATGAATTAGATAAGTTAGATAGAATAGATAGGGTTACAAAGTAGTTAACTAGAATAGATAGATTTAATAGTATAGAATAATAAATTTTAATTAATAATAATAGGAGAGTATAATATATAGTAAATACTACTAAATAACCTACTAAATAAAGCCCTTACATGGCTGACCCAGTAAATAGAGAATATATATAGTAATATAGCCTAGTAATTTAAAGCCTATATAAATAAAGTAGAAGTAAGGGCTACTACTACTATTACTACTATAAATACTATAGCCCCTATTTCTAAAGCAGCTATATCATCTATCTTTTCTAGGCTAGGGATGCCCACCCTAATAATAATACTAATTAATAATAGAGTAAGGAGACTGAAGCCTATACTTCCTAATATAGAGATATATAATAGTATTAATAAGACTATGTACTAGATCTTCTAGTCTAAGCTATAAGTAAAGCTAATACTTAACTAAGCTATAATTAGTTCTTACTATAAATATATATAATATATCTTTAGCAGGCTTAAGGGTAGTACTACTATAGCCCTTACTTTTTAGATAAACTAATATAGAAGTAATCTAAATATAATATAAATAATATTAAATAGTATATATAATTAGCTTAATCTTATATTCTAAGACTAGGGCTAAGCTAAGAAGGCTTTATAAGAGCTATAAATACTATACTAAGGGAACTATCTATTTAGTAAGCTATTTATAGACTTAAATTAACTACTAATAGAAGCTGGAGGCTACTTATAATCTAATAAGATAAAAAAGAACTACCTAGATAGCACTCTGAGCTATAAAGTAGAAGAAGTATTAATTAGTATTAAGAAAGAAGATAGCTTTATAGATTACTATTATTAGATATAGTAGGTTGCTAGCTAAGTAGAGGCTTTATATATATAAAAAGCTAGCTATTCTAACTAGTATAGAAGAGGCATGGCTATAGTAAGCTATAGTTATACTAATTATATATCTCCCCTAGTAGCCTTAGCACTAGCTATATCTAATACTACTAACTCTATGAATTAGGAACTAATAGCCATAACCTTAGCTTGCTAATACCACTATACTAAGTAGATAGATAAAGCTAAATATACCTATTACTATAATAAAGATAGATACTTATACTATAGAGCTACTAGATATATAATTAAGGTATGTCCTTATCTTAGTACTATCCCTCTACTAGACTACCTTACTATAAGATAGCTGTGGACTTCCTAAATAGTGAGATCTAAGCTAGATAATACTAATGTAGAAGAGATAGTCATAGAAAGAGATAGTGAGTTAGAAAACTAGTTACTTCTATAAAAAGACTCTTACAGGGGTCTGTTAAATAGTTAATATAATTAAAAAGCTAGTATTAACTATATCCTAAAGAAGAAGATATACTTACTAATTATAGAAGATTTTAATAGGCTATTAGATTTAATACCCTAGAATTTATTATATCTAGAATTATTAATAAGAAATATAATTATAGAATTCTACCTAATACTAGATATATATTTTATATAATTATAGCTAAATATTTTATATAGAAGCTATAACTAGAGCAGATTAAGATTAAGCTAATTTAGCTTAAGAACTATATTAGTATAATAGGAAGTATTATCTTAATAATTATCTATTTCTTACTAGATATTAGAGAGAACTATTAGTGTATAGTCTATATATATATAGTGCTAAAGCTAGATAATAGAACTAATTTAATCCTAGGAATCTTATAGATAGTAGACTAGAAAGTAATGGTAGATATAATAGGGCTATAATTATAGTTTATAGATAGTCTTATAGTAGAGAGTATTAAGAATAAGCTAAAGTTAATAATAAAATAGATTAGTATATAAGGGTTTACAGTCTATAACTAGTAGTAAAGAAAAAATAAGATTATATAGATCTTTACTACTAGTATTAAGGATATTAAGAAGGCCCTATAGGTTAAGAAGTATATTAATCTAGTGATAAAGCTACTAGTGTATTACTATAAGTTTCTAGAAGTATTTAATTATAAGAAAGCTAATAAACTGCCACTATATTATCTAGATATGGATTACTAAATTAAGCTAGTTAAAGATAAGAAGGGGAAGATAATAGAGCCCCTCTAGAGACTATTATATAATATATTATAAGGGGAGCTTCTAGTATTATATAAGATACTAATAGAACTACTAAAGAAAGGTTTTATTTATATTAATAGCTTAGCTGCTATAGTACTAGTATTATTTATCTATAAGCTAGAAGGTAGACTATAGTTTTATATTAACTACTATATACTAAATATAATTATAAAGAAGGACTGTTACCTACTACCCCTAATTAATAAGACCTTAAAATGCATCTTAAAAGTAAAGTAGTTCACTAAGCTAGATATAATTATTATCTTTTATAAGATTTATATCACTCTAGGAGATAAATGGCTGACAGCTTTCTATATATGGTTTAGTTTATTTAAATAGCTAGTTACCCCTTTTAGAATGGCTAATGCGCTAAGTACCTTCTAGTAGTATATTAACTAGACTCTTTAAGACTTTCTAGATGAATTTGCCTCTGCATATATTAATAATATACTAATTTTTACTAATGGATTATTAATATAATACTAATAGTATATCTGCTAGATACTAGAATATCTAAGGAATATAGGGTTATAGCTAGATATTAATAAGTATAAGTTTAAAGTAAAGAGTATAAAATATCTAAGATTTATTATAGAAGCTGGGAAGGGCATATAGATAGACCCTAATAAGATAAAGACTATATTAGAATAGCAGACCCCTATCTCTATATATAGTATATAGTTATTTCTTAGATTTATAAACTTCTACTAGTAATTTATATAGAACTTCTTAGATATAGTATGACTGCTGATAGCACTAATATATAAGGGAGCCCTTTTTATATAGGGAGATAAGTAGGAAGTAGCCTTTAAGAAGTTAAAGAAGATATTTATAATAGCCCTAATTCTTATATAGTTTAACCTTAATAGGAAGATAGTAGTAGAGATAGATACTTTAAACTAGATAATAGAAGCTACTATATCCTAGTATAATAATAATAATATACTAAGGCTAGTCACCTATATCTTAAGAAAGAATATACTAGTAGAATATAATTATAAGATCTATAATAAGGAGCTACTAGCTATCATTAATATACTTAAGAAATAAGAATTAGAATTAATTAGCTTATTATAATTTAAGTTTATTATAGACTACTATAATCTTAAATACTTTAAAATAATCTATAGACTTAATAAATAGTAGATATATTAGTTATATATACTAAGTAGATTTAACTATAAGATATACTACTAACTTAGGAAGCTAGATATATACTCTAATACCCTATCTTATAGAGAGTAAGATATACTAAAGAATATAAAAGATAACTAACTTAAGACTTATAATCACTACTTAGTGCCTCTAAAGACTATCACTAGCTAAATATATATATAAGTATTTTATATATATATATTAGTAGCTAAGCTAGGCAAAGGCTCTCTAAAGGAATATAGTAATTAATATTATAATTAATCTAACTCTATAATATTATATATAATACCTGCAGAAGGGGTACTATTATTATTAGAAGAGTAATAGAAGGTAGTAGAGTGTGATAATATCTTCTTAGAGAAGATATAAAAAGCCCTAAGAAAGAAAGTAGCTTACTTCTCTAGTGAGTTATATATATAAGTATTAATTACTAAATATTTACTATTACTAGATGGCCATCTATTATACTAAGGTTATAAATAAGTCCCTGATTCTAAGTTATTATAAATAAGAATCTTATAGGAGACCTATAACTCTGTACTTACTAGCTATTTAAAGAAGAATATACTATATATAATAATTATATAGAATTTCTATTAGCTAGAGTTATCTATAGATGTCTAATAATTTATATAGAATTATAATAAGTATAGTGCTAACTATATATAATATAAGTAGTGCTAGAGACTTCTAAAACCACTACTAATTTTAGAGCATAAATAGTATAAGATTATTATTAACTTTATAACAAAGCTACCTACCTCTGATAATTATAAGGATATTATAGTAATTAGTAATAGGCTTAGAAAGGGCATAATCTTAATATTATATAAGAGAACAGACTCTAAGACAGTAGTGTAACTCCTAATAGATTAGTTTATTAGGTATTATAGTATTCCTAGTATAATTATATTAGATTATGGCCTATAGTTTATTAGTAAGTTCTAGGAATACTTCTATAAGTAGTTATAAATTTAGTAATAACTCTTAATAGCATTCCACCCCTAGATAGATAGTTAGATTAAATAGATAAATACTATATTAGAAGCCTATCTATAGAACTTCTATAACTATATATAGATAGATTAGAAGTTACTACTACTAATAGTATAACTTATAATTAATAGTTAGGATACTATAAGTATAGGAGTTAGTCTATTCTTCTTAGATTATAGGTATAATATTAAACTACTAAAAATTAAGAAGCTAGATTAAAAGGCTACTACTACTGCTACAGCTTACTCTATAAAGAAGAAGGCTAATATTATTATTATAAAGATAAGAGAAGCTATAGAGATAGCCTAGTTAGAACTAGCAGTAGCTTAATAATAGTAAGAGGAGTATTTAAATTATATTTATTTAGTAAGCCTGTGATATACTATTAACTTAAAAGTATGGCTAGATCTATAGAATATCTATATAGATTATCTAAGCTAGAAGCTTAATATATAGTATATAAAGTTTATAGTGCTTAAAGCTATTAGATCTTATATCTACTAGTTAGACACACTACTAGATATATATAATATATTCTATATTAGCCTGCTTTGCCTTACTTCTAATAATCTATTCCTAAGCTAAATAAATAATAATTATTAGCTACCCTTAGTATTAGTTAATAGTGAAGCTAAGTACACTATTAAAGAGATTATAGATAAGTATAAAAAATATATTAGATAAGGCTGCTGCACAGAGTACTTAATTAAATAGGTAGGCTATAAATACCCTATATAAGAGCTAGCTACTAATCTTACTAATATAGTAGTACTGGAGATATGGGAGAATAGACTTACTATTTTTAGCCCTGGCCAGGCCAGCTAGGGAGTAGTAATTTCAGTGCTGGCCAAGCCTACTAGAGGGTAATAATTTTAGCGCCGGCTAGAGATGTCTGATTTAGAAGGGGGGGGGTAGTATAGTAGGCAGGGCCTGCTAAGTGCTTAAGCTTACTAAGCACTTATAATCTTTCTTTAGCCCTAGCTGAAATTATAAAGCTCTAGCTAGGGTAGTAGTAATTACATGATCTTAGTTACTATTCACACACTCCTTATTATGTTTGACTGCTGCAATCTAGTTAGATTCTTTAGTGATTTCTTACTGTCTAAATCTAGGTTATAGATTTCAAGGCTTCTAGCCTGTGACAAGAGTAGCTTAATAACTATACCTCCTAACTTATAGTAGCCTTTAATAATATAGTATAGATTATAGATAAGCTAGACTAAGGGTATAGTAAGGCTGTTCTATAGTGGACCCTTAAGTGTACTACTGCCTATAAGGCCTAGGTATTAGCCTAATATAATATAAATCTAGCCACTACTACTACACTTTAACATAGCTTCTTAGATATCATCTAGAAAGCTAAGAGAGCCTACTAAAAGTATATTATTAATAATATTAAGTGTCATGGGCTAGAAGCCTTGAAATCTATAACCTAGATTTGGATGGTAAGAAATCACTAAGGAGTCTAACTAGATCGCAGTGGTTGAACATAATAAGGAGTGTGTGAATATTAGCCAAGGTTACATAACTGCTAGTATCCACCCTAAATAGAAGAACATTGCTGCCTAAGATAGATCATAAGTACTTAGTAAGCTTAAGCACTTAGCAGGCTCTGCCTACTACATTACCCCCCCCCCTCACCTTAATACTAGTGGCCCTCCTACTCATCAAGCACTGCAGTATCAGCTAGATTAGCTACTGGTTCCTATATAGACTATTTATAACCCACCTATTTAATTAAGTATTCTGTGTAGCGGCCTCATCTAGCACATTTCTTATACTTATCTATAATCTCTTTAATAATATACTTAGCTTTACTGTCAACTAATATTAGTAGTAACTAATAATTATCATTTATTTAGCTTAGGAATGGGTTATTAGAAGTAGGGTGAAGCAGGCTAATATAGAATATATTATATATACCTAGTGGTATATCTAACTAGTAGGTATATAATCTAATAGCTTTAAGCATTATAAACTTTATATGCTATATATTAAGCTTCTAGCTTAGGTAATCTATCTAGATATTCTATAAGTCTAGCTATACTTTTAAGTTAATAGCATATCATAGGCTTGCTAAGTAAATATAATTTAAATACTTCTCTTACTATTATTAAGCTACTACTAATTCTAACTAGGCTATCTCTATAGCTTCTCTTATTTTTATAATAATAATATTAGCCTTCTCCCCTGTAGAGTAGGCTATAGTAATAGTAGTAGCCTCTTAATCTAGCTCCTTAACTTCTAGTAGTTTAATATTATATCTATAGTCTAAGAAGAATAGGCTAACTCCTATACTTATAGCATCTTAGTCATTAATTATAAGCTATACTATTAATAGTAATAACTTCTAATCAGACTATATATAATTATAGAAGTTCTATAGATAGGCTTCTAATATAGTATTTATATATTTAATCTATCTATTAGTCTAGGGATAAAAGGTTATTGAGAGCTATTACTAAATATATAGTTACTTATAAAAGTACTTCTAGAACTTACTAATAAACTATAGACTATGATCTGATGTAATTATACTAGGAATATTATAGTATCTAATAAACTAATCTATTAGAAGTTATACTACTATCTTAGAGTCTATTCTCTTATATAGTACTAAGATCATGCCCTTCTTAAGCCTATTACTAATTACTATAATATCCTTATAACTATTAAAGATAGATAGTTTTATAATAAAGTTAATAGCAATCTTATACTACTTATACTCTAGAATTAGTAATAATTTTAGAAGTCCCTAGCATTACTTATATTATATATAGTTGGTATTATACTTATCACAGTTCTATATAAATCATTAAATATCTATAGATAGTTCTAGCTAGTAGAAATTTCAGGCAATTATTATATATAGTATATTCTTTCTAGGGTGGCTAGTTAATATAGAGTCATAGGTTTCTTATAAGATTCTTATTTATAGTAGTTTAGAATTAGAGACCTATTTATATCTTTAGTATAATAGATAGCTATCTAGCAATAGTAAATATTTAGTAATTAATACTTATATATATAACTTACTGGGGAAGTAGGCTGCTTCCTCTCTTAGGGCCTTTTATATCTTCTCTAAAAGGATATTATTATACTCTACTATCTTCTATTACTCTTCTAATAGTAGTAGCATCCCTTCTGCAGGTATTATATATAATATTATAGGATTAGATTAATTATAATATTAATTACTATATTCCTCTAGAGAGCCTTTACCCAGTTTAGCTACTAATATATATATATAAAATACTTATATATATATTTAGCTAGTAATAGTCTTCAGAGGCACTAAGTAGTAATTATAAGTCTTAAGTTAGTTATCTTTTATATCCTTTAGTATATTTTGCTCTCTATAAGATAGGGTATTAAAATATATATCTAGCTTTCTAGATTAGTAGTATATCTTATAGTTAAATCTATTTAATATATATAATTAATATATCTACTATTTATTAAGCCTACAGACTATTTTGAAGTATTTAAAATTATAATAGTCTATAATAAGCTTGAATCATAGTAAACTAATTAATTCTAATTCCTATTTCTTAAGTATATTAATAATAGCCAGTAGCTCCTTATTATAGATCTTATAATTATATTCTACTAGTATATTCTTTCTTAAGATATAGGCAACTAGCCTTAGTATACTATTATTATTATACTAAGATATAGTAGTTTCTATTACTTAGTTTAAAGTATCTATCTCTACTACTATTTTCCTATTAGGGTTAAACTATATAAGAATTAGGGCTATAGTAAATATCTTCTTTAATTTCTTAAAGACTACTTCCTACTTATCTCCCTATATAAAGAGGGCTCTCTTATATATTAGTGCTATTAGCAGTCATACTATATCTAAAAAGTTCTATATAAATTACTAGTAGAAGTTTATAAACCTAAGAAATAATTATATACTATATATAGAGGTAGAGGCCTGCTATTCTAGTATAGTCTTTATCTTATTAAGGTCCATCTATACACCCTTTCTAGCTTCTATAATAAATCCTAGGTATTTCATGCTCTTTACTTTAAACTTATACTTATTAATATCTAGCTGTAACTCTACATTCCTTAGGTATTCTAGTATCTAGTAGATATACTATTAGTATTATATTAATAACCTATTAATAAAAATTAGCATATTATTAATATACATAGAGGTAAATTTATCTAGGAAGTCTTAAAGGGTCTAGTTAATATACTACTGGAAGGTATTTAGCATATTAGCTATTCTAAAAGAGGTAACTAGCTATTTAAATAGGCTAAATCATATGCAGAAAGCTGTCAGCCATTTATCTCCCAGAGTAATATAAATCTTATAGAAGGCAGTGATCACATCTAGCTTAGTAAACTACTTTACTTTCAAGATATATTTAGAGTTGCATAACCGACCCGCAAGAATCGCACCGAACCCTCACCAAACCTGGGGGGGTTCGGGTTCGGGGCCTAGCCTAGGGAATCGCTTTGGGTTCAAGTTCTCTACTCCGGGCCCGCTTCAGGTTTGGTGAAAACCATCGGTTACAGTTTTTGTGAGTTTTTAAGTTAGGTTAACCAACCTGAATCCGTTTTACTTAGAAATCAGTCATTTCTAAATATTTTAAATTAATATTAATATCATTAGATAGCCTGAATCCAGGGCTATCTAATGATATAAATATCATTTAAAAATACCTAGTGGTTGCTGAGATATAGGGGAATAACCATCTCTGTCATAGGTTGGTATGAAAGTAGTGTAGAGATATATATATAAGGGCACCAAGGTCCAACAACTACCATATCTTTTAAATGATTTTTAACCACCACCCATTCAACCCTATAGATATCAAATTAATATTTTAGAATTAGATTAGTATGATGATAATTACTATATATTTCATATAAAAATAATAATTTTATATAAGCATGGTTGATAGGCCCTATAGAATAGGGGGCCTTTAGGGGGAATGGTAAGGCCTGGTAAGAGTTGAAATGGTTAAAATTAGCAGTTTAACCAACCTGAAATTGAACTAAATCTAACTGTGGTTAGTTAGTAGGGCTTATCTAGGCCTAGTGATGGGTTTTGCAGTGAAAACTGCAACTAAATCACATTAGATCCAGGTGGGTTACAGGTTCTAAGATTTGAACCCAAATCCAATGCGATTCGGTGACGGTTTCTAAAAGCTGGACCCGAACTCGCACCAAATGCAACTCTAGATATATTCTAAGGTCTTATTAATTAGGGGCAGCAGGTAACAGTCCTTCTTTATAATTATATTTAATATATAGTAGTTAATATAAAACTATAGTCTGCCTTCTAGCTTATAGATAAATAGTACTAATACTATAGTAGCTAAGCTACTAATATAAATAAAGCCTTTTTCTAGTAGTTCTATCAGCATCTTATATAGTACTAGAAGCTCCTCTTATAATATACTATATAATAGTCCCTAAAGGGGCTCCATTATCTTCCCCTTCTTATCTTTAACTAGCTTAATTTAGTAATCCATATCTAGATAATACAGTGGCAGTTTATTAGCTTTTTTATAATTAAATATTTTTAGAAACTTATAATAGTATGCTAGTAGCTTTATTACTAGATTAGTATATTTCTTAATCTATAAAGCCTTCTTAATATCCTTAATACTAGCAGTAAAGATCTATATAGTCTTATCTTTTCTTTACTACTAGTTATAGACTATAAACCCTTATATACTAATCTATTTTATTACTAACTTTAGCTTATTCTTAATACTCTCTACTATAAGGTTATCTATAAACTATAATTATAGCCCTATTATATCTACTATTACTTTCTAGTCTATTATCCATAGGATTTCTAAGATTAAATTAGTTCTATTACCTAGCTTTAGCACTATATATATATAGACTATATACTAATAGTTCCCTCTAATATCTAGTAAGAAGTAGATAATTATTAAGATAATACTTCCCATTATATTAATATAGTTCTTAAGCTAAATTAGCTTAATCTTAATCTACTCTAGTTATAGCTTCTATATAAAGTATTTAGCTATAACTATATAAGATATATATCTAGTATTAGATAGAATTCTATAATTATATTCCTTATTAATAATTCTAGATATAATAAATTCTAGGGTATTAAATTTAATAGCCTATTAAAATTTTCTATAATTAGTAAGTATATCTTTTTCCTTAGGATATAATTAATACTAGCTTTCTAATTATATTAACTATTTAATAGGCCCCTATGAGAGTCTTTTTATAGAAGTAACTAGTTTTTTAATTTACTATCTCTCTCTATAGCTATCTCTTCTACATTACTGTTATCTAGCTTAGGTCCTACTACTTAAGAAGTCTATAGCTATCTTATAGTAGTATAATCTAGTAGGGGAACAGCACTGAGGTATAGGCATTCCTTAATTATATAGCCTATAGCTTTATAGTGTAGATATCTACCTTTAGTTTAGTAATAAATTTATTTAGCTTTATTAACTTACTTTATATAATAGTATTAGCAGGCTAAGGTTATAGCTATTAGTTCCTAATCTATAGAGTTAGCTATATTAAGTGTTGCTAGTATTAGGGGTGCTATAAAAGATATATAGCTGATGTAGCTATAGCTTACAGTGACTACACCTCTTTTATACTAGTTAGATTAGCTTGCTCCCCTTATATATAGGGCTTTTATTCTACTAGCTACTTATTATATCTAGTAATAATATTCTATAAAGATCTCTTTCTTCTTAATACTAGTTAATACTCCTTTAACCTTATAGCTTAGGGCGCTGTCTAGATAGTTCTTCTTCACCTTATTAAACTAGGAGTAGCCTCTAGCTTCTATTAGTAGTTAATTCAGATCTATAAATAGCTTATTAAATAGATAGTTCCCTTAGTATAGTGCTTATAGCTCTTATAAAGCCTTCTTAGCCTAGCCCTAGTCTTAGAATATAAGATTAAGCTAATTATATATACTATTTAATATTACTTACATTGTATTTAGATTATTTCTATACTAATTTATTTAGAGAGTAAGAGCTATAGTAGCACTGCCTTTAAGCCTGCTAAAGATATACTATATATATCTATAGTAAGAACTAATTATAGCTTAGTTAAGTATTAGCTTTACCTGCAGCTTAGAGTAAAAGGTCTAGTATATAGCCTTATCAACACTATTATATATTTCTATATCAGATAGTACTAGCTTCAGTCTTCTTACTCTATTATCTACTAGGGTTGCTGTTAGTATGGGCACTGCTAGCTATGGTATTAAGGTAACTAAGATAGGTACTAATATAGAAGTTATAGTCTGTCTCTCCTCTATTTAGGCTATATAGACAGCTATTATATCTATTTATTGTGTTATATGCGCATTTATACCTTCTAACTACTAGGCTAACTAAGTAAAGGCTTTATTCTGTATATTATTCTGCTGTGTAGCCTGTATTTATAGTATACTAGATTCTCCTATTATTATTATTTAAAATTTACTATTATATGTCATTAAATCTATCTATTCTAGATAGCTGCTTTACAACTCTATCTATTCTATCTAGTTTATCTAGTCTATCTTATCTCTGCTAATATACCCATATAGTATGCTGGCTGACTATAATAATAGCTTTAGCTAGTTTATTTATCTCTACTACTTTAATAATATCTTATTATATTAGCTCTGTCTCACTGACTAGCTTTAAGGAGTGATTTCTAATATTACAGGCTAGAAGCCTTGAAATCTATAACCTAGATTTAGATAATAAGAAATCACTAAGGAGTCTAACTAGATCACAGTGGTTGAATATAATAAGGAGTGTGTAAATATTAGCTAAGGTTATATAACTGCTAGTGTCCACCCTAGACAGAAGAATATTGCTGCCTAAGGCAGATCATAAGTGCTTAGTAAGCTTGAGTACTCAGTGGGCCCTGCCCGCTATATTAAGAATAATAAGAATCTCTATAATATTATATCCTAGTATAAGCTAACCCTATGCCTCAAGGCACCCCCCTTAGTAGTTAATAGGCAGCCTATTAAAGATACTATAGAGAAGGTAAAGGCTCTCTAAGCTACTATCCTTAGCTATTTTAATAAAGTAGATAACCTAGAGGAAGACCTTCTTAATAACTAGTTAGGCTTAGGCCATCTACTATAGGATATTATAATTCCTATTAAGGAAGTTGAAAGGAACACTATTAGAGTTATTAGCATCTTACTAGAAACTAACTATATTACTATATATCTATTTAAGGCCTGCTAGACTTATATCTATAATATTATATATAGCTTATATAACCACTACCTCACCCTTAGCTACTTCCCCTACTTTTAGAAGCTTACTAAAGTGGCTATACTACCTAAGGTTAGTAAGAAGGATAAGTCCTTTATTTATTCTTAGTGCTTTATTATACTGCTCTTCTATATCTCTAAGAGCCTTAAGTATATTATAGCCTAATATATTATCTAGACTGCCCTTATATATAGCATCCTTAGTCTATAATAGTATAGTGTATTTCTTAAGAGGTCTGCTATAGACTTAGTCACTGTGCTTATATATAATATTAAGTAAGCCCTAGCTTAGGGTAAGGTTATTACCCTAATTACTATAGATATATAGGGCATCTTTAATATACTTCTTAGATAATAGCTCCTTAAGTAAATAATAGAGTAGGGATGGCCCCTCTTACTTATTTATCTTATTAACAGCTTCCTTATTAATAGGAAGACTAGAGTCTATTTTAAAAAGGCTATTATCTCTAGTTACCTAGTGCAGTGCAGCATACTCTAGAGTTCCTCTTTATTATCTATTCTTTTCCTACTCTATCTTATAGTTCTCTTTCTATAAGATATTAAGTAATAGTTTAGGTATATAGATAATATAGGTCTATATCTAATTAGTAATACACTAAAAGAGAATATGGCAGCTGCTACTAAAGATCTTAAGGGTATTTTAAATTAGGGCGCTACTAATAAGGTAGCATTCACCCTAAAGAAGTTTAAAGTAATCCACCTCTCCTAGAGATAGAATCTTAATAACCCCTCTATCTAGATAAGTAAAACTTTAACTATTAACCTAGTTCCTACTATAGAATAAGATAGCTAGTAGCCTATACTCTATTAGCTCAGTATCTACTTTAATAGACATCTTATCTAGTACTAATATATAACTATTCATACTATTAAGGCTAGAGCTATCTTATAGCATATCTAGAATCTTATAAGGATTATTAATAGACCCTCTACCTCCTCTCTCTAGAAGGTAGTTATTATCTATATTCTCCTCTTACTTCTTTATAGTATAGAAGCCTAATATAGAGGCTAGCTTAAGCTAGCTAAATATATTAGTAGTGGCTGACTAGCTATAGTCAGAGCTAAGCTTAATAAATATATTACTACTCTTAATAAGATTATTACTCTAGCTACCTAGGGCGTCCTCTTAGTATAGAGGACCATATCTATAATAGCCCTCTTTTAGGATACTAGCCTGCTATCTATTACAGCTATCCTTAAAGATGCTAGGCTCTACTTTATACTATGCCTCTAGACTGTAGATAATACTTACCCCTTTATAGATTAGATTCTCCTACCTATAATTAATAGAGACTGCTAAGTAGGCATCTAATAGTAGGCTAAGACTAAGGTCTAGATACTTAATACTCTTCTTCTCTCTATCTTATACCCCTAGCTGGCCCTCCCACACTTTATATTAGAGTATTAGAAGGACTCTACTAGTAGGCTTAATAAGGCTATAGCCATAGACTTATTCTAGATCTAGTATTATACCCTCCTACTAATTAATATAGCTATCTTCTCTAATAGCTCTAAGTAATATATAGATGGGTCTTAATAAATAGACTATAGCTACACTATCTACTATAATAGAGTCTAACTTCTAAATAGCTTTAGGGCCCTTAACCTATAGTTTTATATCTTTAATGCAGAGGTGGTGGGTATCTGGAAGAGACTTAAATATACCTATTTAGCCTTCTAGCCTACTTAGGTCTAGCTCTACATTAATAGTATCTCTGTTATCTAAGATATCTAAGAAGATGCACTAACCTCCTTTTAGTAGGCCTTTCTTAAGGTCTATAATAAGATGGATTAGTATAATATCTATATTAAGTAGTCCTCTAGTTATATAGGTATTAAAGGCAATAAGGTAGCTGATATACTTATTAATTAGGGTATCTATAGTAACCCCTTAATAGATGGCCTAGACTCCTTTCTAATAGCTAGCAGAATCTGCTTAGAGTATTAATAACTCTAGAATAATATCTAATAGAAGTAGTAGACTAAGAAGTTAGCTAAGCTCTCCTACTAGTACTACTAGTGGAAGAGTAACTATTTATATTATATTAAGCCCCTTCTAGAGCTTAATCTCTTCTACCTAGTACTGTACTACTAGCTCACCCTTTATTCCTTATATAGAGACTTTAACTAGTACTATTATAAATTTATCTATAAGGATACTAAGCTTATCTACTCTTGTAGTTACCTTAAGAGCTCTAAATATCTTATACTCTATACTACTATATAGTGTAAGCTCTAATACTGCTAGTAGCCTCTCTACCTTTATATCTAGCTCTCTATTACACTCTAGAAGGCACTGGACTATCTCTAGTCCCTTCTCTTTAAGGACTTTGTAGAGCTCCTTAGGGTTATAGAGTTCTACTCTAAGATTTATATTTACTAAGTAGCTCCAGCTGCTCAGTAGTTAGATATATATATTTATTTATATTAATAGATATATATATCTACTCTGCTCTCTCTCTTCTTCTTACTCTCCCTCTATATCTTCTCTCTGCCTTCCTTTAGTATACTTTTCCTTTATCTTTATCTATTATTACTAATAGTTTTAGCCTTAAACACCCTAGACCTGCTCTAGTTTAACCCCTAAAGCTGCTACTTTATATATACTCTTACCCCTACTAAGCTTAGTTATTGTTACTATACTCATCTTACCTTACTTAGAGCCATCTTAAAGGTTAGAGAAGGTTATCTATTAACTAGTTATATAACCTTTATATTTTATGATTTGGAGTTGCTTTCTATAGTTATACTTTCTATATATAATTCTAGAGCTTAGCACATCTCTATACCCTATGGGAGGTCATCAGGGCCATAGGCTTTGCCTGTGTCCCGCCGGACATTAAATAATACTACTACTACTACTACTACTTGCTTGTCTCTCCGATCATGTTCATGCTTTCCTCCGTCCGGTTGTATTTGCGGAAGCAAAAGTAGAACAGGACAGCCGTGGCAAACATAGTTACGCTGAGGGATGCATACTCCACCAGCACTTTTGGATCAGCTGATACGGTCGAGAGAGTAATTCCCAGCGTGGAACCAATTGTGCAGGTCAGAAGGAAGAGAGCAGAGACGATGCTCCGCATGGACGTTGGGGCTTTGGTGTAGGCGTATTCCATGCCTGACAGACTGGCGAAGAACTCGGAGAGCCCAATGAGTGAGTAAACCGGGATCTGGAGGAGGATGCTGACGTGAGACGGTGGTGAATGATATATTACTGCATTCGACATTAGAGAGTCCTTCGAAGGTTTGAGGCAAGACGTACATTGTTGGATGCCAGCAGCGATGGCGATGGCGAATGCTATGGCGACGAAGCCGGTAGTCATGCGGCTTATGGGTTTGAAAGGGATATGGAGCCGTCGCAGGGCAGGGTTGATGATACGTTCGCTGTTCTATCAGTATTGGATGGATCCGAATAAGTTGAGGCGACATACAATAGAGGGACCGCAGCCAGAATGGTGAGCGGATTGAATAGTCCCACTACGATGGTTAGAAGTCGCTCGAATAGCAAACTGGGATCAGCACATACTCATATCATGGGGCATCCCGTATGTCTTCAGAGACGATGCCTGACTGACGAGGTTATTGTTGGCCTGGCCATTGCATAACCAGAAAATGGGACTACAACGTTAGTATCACCCGATGGATCGAGGGAGTGTGAACATACTATAGCAGACTGGCATAACGTTAGCAGCGCTAGAGTAGTTAGGGCTTCAGCTGCACTTACAACACCCGGCAAGCAACAAGCGCTCGTCTCAACTCATCCACAAACGTGTCGTCCCAGCAGACAGGGGCACCAGTAGCCTCCATGGCAAACGGCCTTGCTGCATCCATGTCGCCATTCTTCAGGCTAATCCACAACACCCGGATAGCTTTAGTAACAGCCGAACCCTGCGGTTGCCGGACCACTACCATCAGTTAGTCATTTTCTTCAAGGGGAGGCACCATAATCTACCATATTTCTTACGGCCAGCTACTAAGGCGACAATGGCCAATAGCCACAGGCAGAGCGGCATCATAAAAGCTGCCCAAAAGTCGATCTTGAGCTCCAGCCACTAGTACTGTTAGCAAAGACCTGACAGAGCGAGAACGCACGTACAGAAGCGGGAATTATCGAGAGTGCTCCAACGTTTATGATCCTGGAGTATATCAGTATCATAGACACGCCCCATAATACTCGAGACTCACCAGTAGTATCGCGCATAGACCGTCTGAACTGTTATGTTGGGATCGACAATGACCTTCTCTCCACTCTGCAGTGTTTTGACTCGTTCTGTGCGCATTGAGTACTGTTCAGCAATTAAGGGGCCGACATTGCTTTTAATACCACCGCATCTTATCCATTAGCAAAGTAGTAGCGCAACAGTTGCGAAGACATACCCCAGTCCAATCAATATCAATGCAAGCATCAGACCTGGTAAGCCCCCTCCATGGTCGAGACTTGGAGGTAGCGAGGTGATGAACAAAACCAAGACTCCGCAGACAGAGAGTCTATAATGTTTAGTTGTATTCGAGAAGTATGAAGTAAAAGGAAATTACCCCGTCCCCAGGAAAATGGTCTTGAATCGACCTAGGTAGCTGTCTGCAACAACAGCTCCGAAAATCGGTGCCAGGTAGCACCATCCCACGAAGAAGTAACTAATCCCCGTTGCCACTTTTTGGCCCTGCTTCTGTCAGCCTATTTGCAGAGAAGTAAGGAGGCTATCATGAGTACCAATCCTAGGGCGCCGTGGTGAAGTACATCATCACGGCCATGCTGTATGTAATTTTCTATGCCCGTCAGCAATCTTCTCGCAAAAGAACTGTTGATATAACTCACGCATTGGCGCTGTGATGGAACGATATGTAAAACGCTCAGCCAACTCCACTACAGCCACGAGAAAAATGTCCAGTGAGATGTCATCGCAGACGCGCCGAAGGTTTGTCTTCTCCAACTCCGACATCTCCACGTGCTCGCATTCAAATGAGTCGCTTGGTTTCATGCTGCAAGACAAGGCCATTGTGATATGCTTAGCGCCAACGTCTCAACAACCGATGCACAACCCTATCAAGGAATCCACCTTCCGGACATGTCTTCGAGATATAGTCGATGGCATATGTTCAATATATATACTCGATGGGATCTACGTGAATCAGTGCCATGATGGCATTTGGAGACTCTTCTTGGCCCGAGGAATGGATTCGCAATCGATGGAGATCTGATGACAGAAATGGGTCTGATTTGCTTTCTTTGACATACAATAAATCTATATCTGCCGACCTTGAGCCTACTGCCTTGATTGAACGTAGATCTTCTGTAATTGTCCGCGTAAGTAGTGGCGAGACTAGGGCTCGTGGTTAATAGTACCGGGCAATTCCCCTATGACGATAGAAGATGGATTGGATTAAACCATTGCCTCATGTTGTGCCTTTCAAGGTGGTGTCAAGCTTATCATCAAGATGAAAGCCTTGCAGCATCCACCAGGATTCTTGCCGCGTATGTTGAATCCACCACTGTGAGCCAAGAATCCCGTGCACTGATAGAGGCAAGTCATTCTGCAAACTGATTGCTTCGTGTGTACAAATATGACGTCAAAGGGTTTAAAATTACCAAGAGGATGAGATTCCACCTGCAATTCTGTTGAGGAATGTGGACTGGCAAGGGATGTTTGGATATCCACGTTTACAAATCCCGAGTTATCATGAGGGTACGTCCACTCAATCGGAGACGCTCACATGTAATCGCTGTCTGTTATCCTGATACAAACTTGAAAGGATTCAAGAGATGCCGAGTTCCCACGATGACTGAGGAATGAATGCCGTAGTGATATCACGTCAAACTTCAACGCCATCAGGCGCGGGTGAGAAGCTTAGCCCAGCCACGAACTCTATTTAGAGACAGAATGATAATGACTGCAGCGAGAAATGTTAGTTCCAGGAATATTGGATTCTTCATTATCTGCTTCAGACGCATGAGTTTTGGACATGGCCACGGCAAGCTTACGCGGCGTTATACAGGCACCACAAACCACAATAACAATAGGGAAGGTCGATGCCACTACTTCTGGAGAATGATTGATGAAGATTCGCGTCAGTGGATTACTAAAGGCTAGCAGCAGGTAATCGACGTTAAATGATTGAAGGCAGTCATCCTACTCACACTCAGTTTCAGTTCTCAGTATATCAGTTCACAATTCATAAACATAGGGATAGAGATATCCGCAATACATAGACAGTTAGAGGCCTGATGAGTTTTACTAAGAGTATCCAATGCTACATCCCAGTTTAACGTCTCTAGCTGGTTGGATCATTACGCCGGATATCGTTGCAGAGGTGCAGATACTCAAGGATGTTGAACCTATGTGCATTACTAGTGCATTCCTCAAGTGCAGCCAAGCCGGTGATTACGCACGACATGGCCTTTTGGGGCTGTTCTAGCCTGCAACGAGGCGTTTTTTAATCCCCAAGTTGCCCCTTCTGCCGTTGTGATATGCCTGTCCAAGCCTGGAGTACCAGCACCTCAAACAGGACGCTTACATCTGCTTAACTCTATCATCCTAGTCGTGATTACATCGTAGTGATTACATTGAGGGAGCCACTCGTTCATACTGAGAATTTCCTTTGCGTTCACAGCTTGCCCTTAGCTGGCCGATTTCCGTCGTTCTTACAAGCTGCTGTAGATCAATACAGTGAGTCGACACACCTTAGGAACTTCATCTCATTCAAACAACTCTTCCTGGCCAATACAGACCTACCTATACCACTTGTTACTCCTTACCATGACAATTCGAATGTTAGTGCTAGACCATATAACCTACGGCCTGCTCTGCGTAGCTGTGTTGAGCCTTGAAATCCAATTTTCTGGCTCACACTCAAGTTCTGGAGGGACTGCAAGTTCAAATCGCCGGCCTTAATCGTTCACGCGACCATCTCTATGTAAACGTATCCCTACTCCTCGAAAGTCAATGCCTTGGCACGCCTATTCTACTCCTAGTGATCGTGTGGCGGGGAAGGTTGCAGTAATCTGAAGAAGATCAGTCCACAGTGTGTCGTCTACTCTGATTGATGTCACTGGTTACGACAGGTTGATACCTAAGATCATTCCACAAGACAATCGTCTTCATCCATGACGACTCGGAACCCACGGAGATGGATGAATAACCTTGTCCCGAGAATCATGGGCGGGATGACACCACGACTCTGGTGGACCCGAGTTTATTTACTTCCGCAATGAAACCGCCAGCTCAGGCGTTATCCTGCTTGCTGGAAGAGTGCATAGCCTTCATCCGACGTAATTTTTTGGCTTCAAGCAAAAGAAATATCCTCCGCAGACAAGCATGTTCTGTACATTATTACGTTTACGCATTTGCCAATTGCTGATGGCGCAGTTAAGGCAGGCCATGAGCATACAGCCTGTCCGCGATTGACTTCAGCAGGAGCCAAGGTCGACCTTTTACAGATCCAAGGTTCCTTTATTGATATGATGGCATGACACCGGATACGGCAATACGATCATCTCAGTGTCCTCAAGCTTGTTTGCGTTTGAGACGCCATGATGTCAGGATTGCAAGAAGCCTGTCTCCTTTCACCCAGCCATATAATATTGCCTTGACTGTGTCTCATCTTACAACGATACCTGCATATTTGATGTGAAACAATTCTTTCCAGCACCCCTGTACTATAGTTTTGGACAAAATTCATACCAGCAATGGCACCGAATCGAGCCAGAGCGCACAATGCTAGAGGAAGCTCCGGTCAGCTCTCCGTGCTCCGGGAAATGGTTCGAACCGTTTCCCGGGAGTGCGAACCGCGCTTGGGCATGTCTGCCAGCGCTATCCAGGCCAAAGCTCCCACTATCGATGCTTTCTTCGACGCGATCGCTGCGGAGCGGCTGAGACGCATGCCGGCGGACGGAAGTCGGCTCGACGGTGCTCTTCGACGCGCATCCAGACTTGCCTTTGCCGTTGCCTCGTTACGCGATGCTGTCGTCTCTTTTATGGACGGGGCGAACGAAGCCACTCAATTAGTCTGGGGTGGTCTTCTACTGCTCTTAGAGGTGAGACGCATCCAAGTCTTTCGGACTATAGCTAACGATCCAGATGGGAATCGAGCATGTGGACATGCTGGACAGCATTTTTGGACGGTATGGCCGTGTTACTCTTCAGATTTCTCTCTTGCTTCAGCAGGAGAGCTTGTTTAGGGAGTCTGCTTCGTTGCAGAATGAAGTGTCCAAGGCCTACGCGAGTTTGCTGCAGCTTGTGCTGCACGTCACGATGGAGTACTCTGACGCGTCTCGCACTTTGGACTGGCTTATCATGGGCGAAAACGTCGATGCAGCGTTTTTCCAGTTCTACAATAGTTTCAACACCCACTGGCGGAAACTGTCAGAGCTCGCTTTGTCTAAGAGGACGGCCACAGATGTTGCTGCCGTCTACCAGTTCCTTGACCTGCAGGATCGCCCACTGCAGATGCTTCTCGAGGGACACAACCACTCCCTGGCGGACGGCTCCTTTGCGTGGTTTGACCCGCAGCTCACGACTTTCACTCTCAGCAGCCGTGAGATGATGGTAATAACAGGCAGTCCAGGAGCAGGAAAGAGTGCGCTGGCGCAATGGACGGTCGAGCGGCTGCAGGTCTCATCCGAGTATGATATCTGGAATGTCATTCCCTGCTGGGTACGGGAGGATGTGCCTATCACAACGTTGACCCTTACCATCCTCAAGGGACTCCTCCTTCAAATGCTGGACCGATGTGTTAGCTCATGGAAGACACAAGAGGGTATTCTAGCATCGGTTACGGAGGCCGCCCACCTGGCCTCAACTGGTGCCAAAGACGCTCAGGTGGAGGACGTGCTCTGGAACGCTGTGAGAAGGGCCATGCAGTCACACATGCATTTTATGCTTGTTCTGGATGGCCTTGATCATATCAAGAATGCGGAAGCCACCATGGCAGGATTCCTCGCCCGTCTGCAAGGTTCTATCTCCGGCACGTCATCAAAGCTTATCCTCTTTTCCAAAGAGCTTCCAGCGCAGCATCTTGATCAGAGCACTCAGCACGTTTCGCTGACTCCCGCATTGACTCACACCGACTTGCTTGCGGCCGTTACCGACGCCATCGAGTCAGACGGCCAGTTCTACGGGCTGGGGGCCGATCAGGTGGACGCGATGGCCCAAAGCATCGTGAACCGCGCTCAAGGAAGCTTCGTCTGGGCGCAGCTCACTCTCGAATCTATGAGGCATGAGTCAACCTTCAAAGGCATGATGAGCGCAATTGAGCAAGCACCCGGCGATGTTAGCGAGCTGATTGGCAACCATCTGAGCACTACTGACATGGCTCGGTCCGAGGTCCGCTCTATCCTTGCCTGGCTGATGGCCTCTGAGCGTCCTCTACGCGTCAAGGAAGTGGAAGAGCTGGTTGCGGTGGACGCGCAGAGTCTCGAGCTAACGCCCCATTTGGCCGGCGCTGAAAGAAACATATTCAAGCCTCTGGGTCGTCTAGTCATGGCCCGTGATGGGTTCGTGGGTTTCCGCCACTCCATGATCCGCGAGAACCTCCGGCAACGCGCCATGTCGGCAGACAGCAACTACTCGGACAATCAGGGATTCCCGTTCAACCTCGAGGAAGCGCATTATGACCTCCTTATACGATGCTTGGCCTGGGCCCGGATGTGTGTCAAGGAAGAGGTGGGAATCTCCTTGGACAAAATGCCAGTGCAACAGCGCGACGCGCTGTTTGAGTCGTATATCCTCTTGGAATACACTTCGCGCTACTGGTTTTCGCATCTGCTTTCGTGCCAGATGACCACCCCAGACCGTGAATTTGCGTTCACGCCGGTGTTCAAGAACGCCTTGCCTACTTCAGTCCTCTTTGCACAGCTGGAGCTGACGGGCCGGGAGTCGCAGTTCAGTCGATCCAGCATCCTGGAGCTTTACCGGCTATCGGTCGCGGTGCGTCGTGTGGCGCTGGGCGAGACGTCTCTGGCATTCTTGCAGAGTCTTATTCTCAGCGCCCGTGCAGCCCACTTGGCCAAGGCTCACTGGGCTAACGATCATCTGTATGAAGCATGGACGTGCAGCCGGTCGCAGCTGGGGGCCTCCTCTCCGATCTCCATGGAGCTGGAACAGCTGATGCTCACGGCTCCTCAGCAGGCAGGGGCTGGCGACAAGACTACGGGCCTGCGCACCGAGGCGCTTCGCGAGATGACCTTGTCCCACTGGGAATCGACAGAGATCACTTTTACCCGCCGCGTGGAGTATCTCAGAAGCCTGGTCACAACCTACCAAAGCAGCAACCAGAACGAAGAGGCGTACGCCGTTTCCAGACAGTTCTACCGGCAGACTATTGAAAAGTATGGTAGTCACTCGGCGGAAACTCTGCAGGCGGCGGATTTCATGACCCAGCACTTCCAGATCGCTTCCTCGGACGATCTCGCGCTGGAGATTGCACAGCTCAAGTACGAGAATATGGTCCGTTCGATGGATGTCATGGACCACCGCCGCATCTCGTACTCGCTGTACCTCGCTCAGCTGTATGAAGAAAACCACCGGACCAAAGAGGCCGACTCGATTTTGACCAGCCTCTGGGCCGGGATCTGCTCGCACGATGTTGATGTTGGGTCCACATGGGATAGGAAGACAAAGGTCGCCTTTGTGTATTACCAATTCCTGCGTCGTCACGGCCGCCACGAGGAGGCCAAGATGGTCCTTCGCGAGCTGTCCTCGGATCTAGAAAAGGGCGGCATCCACTCGCAGACGATGGCAGACCGCGCCACGGGCCTTCGCGCCGAGGCGCACGAGCTGGGCCTCATCGGCATGGAGCGGACTCTTTCCATGCTCATCTGGAACTACTACCTTGCAAGCGGGAACCAGTACTCACCCGAGGCCGTCGCTCTGGCCGAGGATCTGGCCGACGAACTCATGTCCACCCATACGACGGTGGAGAGTCTCGCCGACTTGTCTCAAGAAGAACGCACCTACATGCACAGCCTGATGGGCAGCATTGCGTCGTCGGGTAGCGGTCGTCACGCCACGTCCATTTTGACCTTGTGCCACAACCTCTGCACCCTGCATATCCGCGAGGAACAGTGGAAACAGGGCAGTGACTGCGCCTGGGCAATCCTGAAGCATGTCTGGCCGGATGTCCACGATGCCACGTCCGAGGCCAAGTTCCGGTCGGACCGCGCCCCGTTGATCGCGAATATCGTTCTGGACTATGCGTACTGCCTGTTCCGGCGCCTCGATGTCGCTAGCGCGACGACTGTCTACGGAAACGCGTTCAAGGCGTCCATTACCGCGGAGAGAGTGACCGTTCCGCACGTCACCGCCGTGGTCAAGACCGTGGTGGAATTTTACGAGACGACATTCCAGTTCTCCAAGGCTCTTATTCTCCTGCACCAGGTCAGCCAGTTTTTTATTTCTCGTCTGGGCGATTCCGACAAGCACACGATCGACAGCCTGTACTGTGAGGGTGACCTGGCCGCACGTCTGGACCGGCCGGACGAGGCCGAGGCTGCATATCGCCATATCTACAATGTCAACATCCGCGGCGGTAAGATCACCTCGACTGGTGTTCGAGCAGCCATCGCTCTCGTCGGTATCTACGAACAAAAGCAGGACCGCGACTCCGCTCTACAGGTTTATCGCCATCTCTGGCCGACTCTGGTGCGTTTTGACGAAAAGGATGGCTACGACCGGGCGCTACTGGAAGGTTTGTTGGACAAGACCTACATGGGATACATGGCAATTTTAGCCTCCGGCACTGCTGAACGAGGCCGTGGAGGAGACCATGCGGAACGCTACACCGTGGCGTATCAGTACCTCAAGCTTTGCAAGAAGATTCATGGGCAGTCGAGCCAAGCGACTCGGGATGCTACTCTGCGTCTCGCGGAGATCTGCGAGAAAAGCGATAGCCATCTTGACGAGGCGCTTGCCCTTTACCGACATGTCCTCCGGACGAAGGAGTGGGTGCCTGAATCGCAGTCCTCCCGGGCTTTGCCTGATATGACGGATGCGGTAGGAATCAGCATCAAGCACAAGCTCGCTCAGATCTACCTCCGCAGGAAGAGCACCTCCGACGAGGCTCGTTCGTTGTACATGGAGGAGCTCACCTTGTCGAAGCAGCAGCGGGGTCTGTCATCCTCTCCGACACTGTTGTGGCTGCGTGAAGTGGCTCTACTGTATGCTTTGAAGGATACGATTGAGTCGCGCAAGCAGGGTGCAAGTCTTTTACGGGAGCATGTCAACGAGATCATCCGCGTCACTGCCAGCCACGACGCGCTGGTTGAGCGCGCTCACCGTCTCGCAGAGGTGTATCTCGACTGCGGGTACAAGGATGCCGGCTACGACTTGATCGACGAGCTTCATAAGCAGGTCATTCATGAAACACCCGCCGCTCAACGATCGGCCCTGAACGAGCACCGTCCTGCTGTCTTTATTGCCGCGTTCGGAGAGGTGTTTGGCGGCAAGAGGATGACGTACAATCAGATTCTCGACGCCCTGGCCCAGGAAAGCGGCGTGTACAGTGAGTTCCAGACGAGTCTTTCCAGGCACGACCTCGTCACCACTCTCGTTTCCGGCCAGAAACTCCACGTCCTGCAGACCGAGCAGAGACGCACGACGGCAGCCACCAAGACCCAGGGCAGCTTGTACGAATACTTTTGCAACTCGCTGTCTGTGTCCGCCGGGTTGCGTCCGAAGGACGTGGTGCACCAGTTCTACAACCTCTGTCGTCGGGAGGTTGTCAATCCTGACTATAATATCAACATTATCACGGAGACTACGCACATGGTCCGCGACCTGTGCAACACGTCACGCTTCCAGGACGCCGCAGACCTGACAGGCGTGTTCCACTCGTTTGTGCACCTTACCGATGGTCTGAACAGCCACGAGGCAATCTTTACAGCTATCAAGCTCTGCCTGTATCTCAACGGTTACCAGACGAGCAAGTGCTCGGACAGCGGCACCGCCAAGAACATGGCATTCGAGTCACAGATGCTCCTGCAGAAGATCATGGCCAAGGCTCGCCAGCTGAAGATTGAGTTCTCCGAACTTCCCTTCCCCGAACTGAACGATCTGGTTACAGTATTGGGTGAACACGAGATGTTTGACGATCTAGAGGTATTCCCTCTCCCCTTCCAGCTGTGTACGTATGCTAATTGCTATAGACCATTCTCACCGACCTTTGGACCTCGCGCCTCGTCCAAAAAACCTGGTCCCTCAACGTGGTCGTCTGGATCGGCCGTCGGCTCGTGGAAACCCGCTTCTGCCGCGGGCACACCGCCGCAGCAACCCAGCTGGGCAAGGACATCTGCTACAACCTGCGGCAAGTCTGGGGCAACTGCGACCCCGTCACGCTGGAGATGACCAAGCTGTTGTCAGGCCTGTACACGGCGTCGGGCAACCACGCGGCGGCAGTGGCGCTGCACGAGTCCGCGCTGTACGAGCTCCTCAACGACCCGGACGTGGACCAGGCGCATGCGGCGGACACGGTCAGCCAGCATCTGCAGCTCCTCAAGCACGCGCAGTCGCGGCTAGGCAAGGAGGGGAACCAGGCTGTGGATACGAGTGTGTACGACGAGCTGGTGCAGCAGGTTGGCACCAAGTTTGGGGTGAGGCAGGAGAGTCTGCAGGCGGGCGAGGAGGACGTCGGGATGTGGCAGCGTCCGAGGAGGTTCAGTCTGGACGTGGAGGAGGAGCAGATGCATTCGAACCATCTGCGACACAACAGTGGCTCGGCGTTGCTGAATGGGAATGCGGGGGCCAAGCGGATTTCGATCACTGCGTTGTAATCATCTGTATATTTATCTTGATCTTATCTGTGAAAAGTGCTGTACTCGCAATGTACGCGTTTAATGCCAACCCTACATACAATCTCAAGGCAGTTCTTGCCAGCACTGAATACGATCACTTGGTCTTTCTGTCTACCTCTCTACTCCAATACAGACAGTATCCATTCAAATGGGGTCAGGAGGCAGCATCGACAATGAGTCAATGACGAGGCCCAACTGTAATCTGTGCGGACTTAACGTTATACCCGCCTTCTGGGGCCAAAGTGCCAAACTACTAACTCCGCCGGGCCGAGAATGAAGAGAATAAGAGATAAATAGATGGAGATCCCCCTAATCCTGATCACATTCATGATTTATTCCCAGAATACTCCGTATAGACTACAGAGGCATTGTCAAATCAACCCTTGAAAATGGGCTTCCTCTACTCCCAATTCTTCGTAACCCCGGCGTATCCCACGCACACCTTCAAAGACCAAACCATCATCGTCACCGGCTCCAACGTCGGCCTGGGCCTCGAAGCCGCACGGCACTTCGTCCGGCTGGACGCCGCAACCGTGATCCTCGCCGTCCGCAACCGCCCCGCCGGCGAAGCCGCCAAAGCCTCAATTCAGGAGTCCCATGCCAGCTCCCAAACCTCCATCGAGGTATGGGACCTGGATCTCGCGTCCTACGCATCCGTCCTCGCCTTCACACAGCGCGTCTCCCAACTCCCCAGACTCGACGTCCTGCTGTGCAACGCGTCCATCGCAACAGCCACCTTCCAGCTCGCAGAAGGCCACGAGCGATCCGTCACCGTCAACGTCATCAGCACCATCCTGTTGGCTCTGCTCGTCCTCCCGACCCTGCGCAGAAGCGCAGAGAAGTTCGGGACCAAGCCGCGGCTGACGACTGTCGTCAGCGAGGTGCACGCGTGGACGAAATTCCCAGAGCGCAAAGCGCGGAATACCTTCCTCGCGCTGGACGATCAGAACCACACCGACATGCGGGAGCGGTACCCGACCTCGAAGCTACTGCAGGTGCTGGCGCTGCGGGAGATGGTGGCGCGGATGCGGGACGATAGCGTCGTGGTGAATATGCTCAACCCGGGCCTGTGCCATTCGCAGCTTGCGCGCGAGGCGGGGATCGGGCTTGCGCTGATGAAGATGGTGATGGCGAGGACGACGGAGGTGGGGAGTCGGACGCTGGTTGCGGGTGCGGCTGCCGGGGGGGAGAGTCATGGGGCGTATATGACGGATGGGATGGTGGATAATGGTGCGCTGTCGGATTTTGTGCGCAGTGAGGAGGGGAAAGAGGTGCAGGAGAAGGTGTGGGGGGAACTAACCCAGATTCTGGAGGGGATACAGCCGGGTGTTACTGCCAATTTGTAATGTACTCTCCATATTTGTATATGATATGTATGATAAGTATAATGATCATGTTTATTCCAGAGCATGCATGGTAGCTCTGCTTGCCTATTGCCCTATCCGGACATAGCGGACATAGCGGACATGGCATAGGTCGACATGAAGAGTAGCTAAGAACAAACAAAGTAAGTTGGCCTTTGTAAGCTTCAGTTATTTGGCTGTGAGTTTCCGAGATATCCAGATGTGACCAGATTTATATAGTCAAGAGGGTATTGCTCAGGTCGTTAAACCCATCCCATGTATTTTAAGATCCACAAGCTCTAGATGAAGCAATGCTTGTAATCATGCCATATTCTCTACTATGATTGATGGCTTTACCCCGAGCCCTATCCGGACGGGGTAGATGGCTACTAGGCCGATCTGACAAGTTACCGGCCCGTCGGATGGGACCTACAGGGTGGTTGTGCTGGAGATTTCCCAATTTGCCGCGGGAGTTCGTCTGGAAGTTTCATTAACAACATCTAAAAGATGGACTGGCGGCGAGAAAGAGATATCTGGATACGAGGGAAGTCGACGTTTCAAAGTGCTAGTGCTACTACTGCGGGCCTTGACCGTCCTCCGGCGAATCTCATACTCGTGAGGGCTGAGGTTAGACAGCCATTAGGGCTTAGCTTAGGAATATAGAGTATCTAGAGCCTAGACTACGACGGACTGGTCGACACGCTCATCTAGGCCCACGCCAATACACGTGAGGCACAAGAGATGATACAGATTCAAGTCGAATACTATATTGACTGGGCCAGTACGGCCCTAGAATGGTGCGATTCATTTCCACAGATTTCCTGTCTACTAATCCTGAAACCATGGATGCTCCAATGCCTGGCATGCTGTAACTCGTTTGGTTGGGTCCAGATTTGTGAGTTGCTGAATAAGATCTGTGAATGCTGGATCCACGACATCAGGCCACTCGGAAAATGGTTTGTATGGTATGTGTTCCTCAGATCTTTCATCCCGTAGCATCCTTAGGACGTGGCAACTGATCTCATCATCGGCAATGTGTTTTAAAAGACCGTTAATCCCTTCAGAGTCTCCAAAATACGACACTTGACGTTGGAGGCGAATGAAGGCAGGCAGTGCACCCTGGGACTGATGTTTTCTGAAATCCTCATCAGGACCAAAGATGACACGCCTGAGCATAGCATAGATACACTAACAAGGCCAGTTAGTAGGGATCTTTCAATTGATCCGATGAACTCACGACGACCCCAAATGAAAAAATGTCTGTTGGCTTATTAAGTTCACCCTTGAAGTGCGCCTCAGGACTTCGCCAATTGTCATTGCCAGCAAGCATACCTTTGATACATCTACCTTTGGGAAGATACGCGGCATTTTCCAGGTCGATGATCTGAACCTGTTCGACCATAGTATCTTCACCATTGTGCCGACATTCAACCATGATGTTGTCTGGCTTGATATCTAGCCGTATTTAGAACTCTTTAGGGACCGAACTGTAGTGCAATGGGGAGTACCTAGGTGGACGACGTCTCGGTCGTGTAATTCAGCAATACCTCGCAGACTAGCCTTAAGGATCTGCTTCCGGGCTCGTAGAGGTAACCCCCACTTGACTAGGTTGAGGAAGTCGTCGGTCAAATATCTGTACACAAATATCCGTTGGCCAGGGATGGTGTCGCATGGCAATCGGATGAATGAACACTGCTGTAACTGGGGCCAGATTTTCTCATGGAAGTTATCGAAAATATCTTTTGGTGTGTCTTTCAAAACAAACTGATCTTGTCCAGATCTACAATAATCAGCTAGCATACCAAATAAGATGGGTGAAGGACGTCGGACGTTGCCAACCAGACACGACCCATGCGTGGTCTTTCTTGAAGGAGTGCTTTGAACCGGTAACAGGATCCAGAAGCACCAATGTACTCATTAGATGCAGACGCCATTTTCGCAATGGTGCTTCTAAACATGGTATTCTGGGAGATGCAGTTGTTCTGCTGAGACACTGATGGAAGACGAAGAAAGGACAAGGAACTGAAGGAAGCATCAGGTTGAGGATGTTTGACTAATCAATTAGAGTCATCCCCTTATTGCTTATTCTTGCTCACTCCTGCCTACGACAACTCAAATGTGCCCTATATAGCCTCCACTGCTCTCGGTTTTTCCTGCTGAAATAAGCTTGAGCTGGATGACGCTTATTTGTTGTTGACTATTTATGCAACCTCGTATTCCGAATGTAACATCACCAGCTAATCTTCATGACTCACGAGCCGTAGCCCTATATAAGCCTCTTCTACGCCTCTACTTCTTCCACTCTAATCCAACACCAAATACAAAATGTCCACAGACACAGATAAATCATCCCGCCACTACATCGAAATCATCTCCACCCGCCCCCAAAAACCCATCGAAATAGTCGACTACGACCCCTCCTGGCCAACAGCCTTCGCCACCATCGCAGAACGCATCAAATCCGTCCTCGGCCCAAACGCCCTGTCGATCAGTCACGTCGGCTCAACCAGTATCCCCGGCCTGGCCGCCAAACCCGTCATCGACGTCGACCTCGTCGTCCCCGACCCAACCGCCGAGGCCGACTACGTCCCGGCGCTCCAGGCCGCAGGGTTTCAGTTTTTGTTCAGGGAGCCGAACTGGTACGAGCATCGGTTCTTCGGGCTGGGGGAGCCGTACGCCAATCTCCATGTGTTTGGGCCGGGGGCGGCGGAGTTGAGTCGTCATCGGCGGTTTCGGGACTGGTTGCTTGCGCATCCGGAGGATCGGGAGTTGTATGTCAGGACGAAGAGGGAGGCGGCGAGGGTCAGTTGCGAGAAGGGGGAGACGGTTATGGGGTATAACTTTCGGAAGGAACCGGTTATTGAGGAGATTATGGTCCGCGCGGGCATTCCGTTGCCAGGGACTGATTAATATCACGTACAGAAGTATTGCAGTCGCGACAGTTGGCAGACGGGATTTACGAGCTGCATGGTATACAGTATGTTACTTTCGCTGGTGATAGAAGCATAATCCTGTCTCTAGCTCTGGAGCATCATTCTCATTGGCATCAGATCATCTCATCTACCAGCAGCGAGGCTGCAGACTGGTGATCTCTAAATCAACCCATAGATAAACCCCAACTGATCCATCTCATCCCCATCCTGCCCGTAGAAGCCCACAATCTGCCATCCCTGCGCCGCCGCAAAGTCCTTGCAGTCAGACGTCGCGGTTCCCGCGCTCACGGTCCGCCCGGTGCTCGTCGTGGCCAGCAGGTAGAAGTTGCGCGTGTGGCCGCTGTACTGTCCCTGGCACAGCCTTGCCTGGGTCCAGTACTCGTTCGCCGCGAGGGTGAGTTCCGCTAGGTTTCCCCCGGTGCCGCCATGAACATAACTCTTGCCTGAGGTCAAGGTGAGGCCGACGCTGTCGAGCCGCTCGTTACCGCGCAGGGAGATCTTGCTTGGTTTGTTCTGCCCGGTGGAGGTGCTGGGGAGGTAGTCGAGGTCGTTGAACCAGGTTCTATTCATTAGCTTGCTGTTATTGACGTAGGTTAAATGCGGCTTACCCATGTGGTCCACCGAAGAGGTCACTCTGACGGAAGGAATTGGACATGGCCCAGGTAAAGTTACTGGTGATTGGATTGTGATCAGACAGGATCGTCCCATTGTCGCTGAGGAACTTGGTGCTCTCGTAGTTCCAGAAGACGGCGTTCAGATCAACGGCACGGCTTCCCCGGTAGCTATTCCCGTCAGTATGCTCAATATTGCAGTTGCAAAGCGCGAGGAACATACAAAATCTTATCAACAGTCTCGCAGGTGTTAGTCGTGCTAGGGTTCTGGCAGACCAACGCACTGGTCCCGCTGGCCGGCTCGACTCCATTGAGAATCAGCTCCACCCACGGGTTGACCATCCCGTTCTCGGTCTGGAAGACACGGATATTCTCGCCGGACGAGGTATACCGCGCATTGGTGTCGCCAAACACGAGCACCGCATTGCCGACCGAGTTGGTCGTGATGTAATCAGCCAGCTGCTGCAGATTGGCGCTGCGGGCCGTCACGTCGGCGGTTTCTGCTCTGTTCACAGTCAGCTGGCGACACAACCGGAGGAGACAAATACCCAGCGTCGGCGTGGAGATTGTAAAAATCCATGTAGACCCCCTCGTCGACGCGCACGCGCATCGAGGTGAACCCCTTGGGGGTCAGACAGTCCGACCCAGAGGCATCCGAGCACGTTGCCCACTTGGTGCGCACAAAGTCGATGAATTGAAAGTTCGAGAGCGTATTCAGGCCGGAGCCGATCCCCGCGCCGCCAGAGGTGGGGGTGCGGTAGGGGTGGTTGTCGGTTTCGTAGATGTACGCGTGGTAGTTGAAGTCCTGCTTTGTCAGTTTCACTGCCAGGTTTGAGAGTCGGACTGACCTCCTGCACGTGGATAACGTCGTATCCATACTGGGCGAACTTTCGGCCGATCTGACGAGAGTTTTCGGTCTTGTCGCCTGGGACGTCGTTGCCGTTCAGGATCTCAGGCAGACCGGCGACGTTGAAAGAGAGGACGTTGAACTCGCCAGCTGTCGCGGCCAGGACGGCCGGAAGCCCTGCCCAGAGAAGATAGTTTGCTCGCATTGCTATTGCTAGTTTACTCTGTGTAGTACGCTGAGTTGAGCGATTGCAGTATAAGAACTTGCAGATATTCGCAGATATTTATACTCTGTCCACAGATGACGACCATGCCAGACGCTAGCAGACATAAGGAAGTGCTCCGTAGGACTAGAGGTTAATTGATTAAGGGTGGCGCTATATTGATTAATCTGCAGAACTGATGCCGTAGTCATTGGCCCGGTCCAAGTTGGCGGACTTGGCAGCTCGTCGCTGAGAGTGTTTCTATATTGATCCGAAGCTACTCCGTCCACGTGGGTGACTCTGTGGTTGATACAGACAGAGGAATGGTCTTATGAATGCGCAAAGTGTTCGGCTAATTGAGGTATTCAGTCCTCTGGGGATCAATGTCTCACTTTGCGACTTACATGCAGAGCGAGTAAAGAATAGAGTGCGAAATGACGAATAGAAACGTCTCCGTCCGGCTCATGTATTGGTCTTCCAGGTTGCCGCTGATGAGTTGAAACATCCCAAAGTTAATCTCATAGTGGCTTCAGGGTCTGCAATTGACCTGTAACTCCAAACAGCCTTCTGTTATGAATCTATCTGTCTTGCCCAATACCATCCTACTGTCATCTTCATATAATCTCATGCCCATGTTCGCCGTCCCATCGGCCCTGGCCAGGCTCACACCGCGCCTGTCGCTTCCATCCTGATACAGAAACAGCAAGGGTATGGGATCGTTCTTCCATTTGGGAACCTGTGCGCGTTGAGTCTTCCATATCGTCCCAGCCAACGTTCCCGCCCCCAGGACCCAAACCAGAGCGGGTAGGACAATCCATCGCCAACGCACTTCAACATAGGAAACACTCGTCATCGTCCGTCCAAGCGTCATGTTGGCCCGACTCAGATCCCCGCTGGCCGCCACGTATGCCGAGTCCCGGAAGGTCTTAGACATAGCCTGTGCCACGTTGTTCATGGCACATTCGAGCTTCTCGACGGAGTTGACATCACATCCTGTGATGTTCCCAAGCGACATGGCTTGAATGAAATCACTCGCAGCGTATACACTGTCATCCCGGCTGTTGAAGAATACGCTGTGCATGCTCTGCAGGAAGAACTGCCCATAGAACAGACTGGTGAAGAAGTCCGCGATTCCCACGATGGCTTCGCCACCCAGCATAAATCGACTGTTCGACGAGTACCCCAAATCGGAGCCCCATGGCGGTTCAAAGTAGATTCCAGTCGGAACGTCGGTCCAGTTCTGTTGCCATGACCGGAGACCCTCGGTCCAGACAGCCAGTGTCTCTTCGCGGTAGACGTTGTCTCGGACGATTGCCCGGAAGCTTCTCACAATCGGCTCGATGGAACACTCCATGGCTTGCCATTTGCCTTCGCCTGGGGATTGAACAGAGGGATTGAAATCGTACGGCGCGACCATCTGGATCGGGGGAAACGTCGCATTCTTGTACACCAGGGCTTGATCTGTGCCGACGGCGGCAATGGAGATGGATGCATATTCATAGTGATACGGTATGAACCAGGCGGTTGTATTGGACTGCTGGAGCGCGATAGTGCAGTTAGGTAGTCCAGCGTACGTGAGATTCTCCGGAACCTTCTTGCAAGCCATGTCCAAATACCCCGTCACGCTCGAGCAGATCGCGCGCGCTTCTAACGCAGCAATGGGATCCCAGGTACAGTTACTGGAGCTGCATGCATACTGCGGGATGGACCACGGTCTGGACAGGTCGTTATTGAAGAGAGAATTGTACACGTTTGCCTTGAGCACAGGGTCGACCCAAAAGTTGGCCATATTATTCTGCGGTGGCCCAGCCGTAAGGTACGACGAGGCGTTTGCCAGGAGTGCTCGTTGCGACGCATCCTCCACCATCTTGGGATAATAGCGGATGAGATTCTGTGTGAAGGGGTCAAAGCCCAGGGCCAGTATCACTGCGAGACCACCCCAGATGGCGAAGTGCCTGAACCTCAGCGTCCAAATCAGTTCTGCACTCCCGTAGAGTCCCCGACTGGCTGAATCGAACGTCCTAAGGTTCACCATGGGCTGTGTCTTTTGCGCGAACCACACCCACTTTAGCTGTCCTAGCGCTTCGCTCACAGCAAAAATAATGCAAGCTTTGGAGACGGTGCTTAGCCAGGAAATGACCGTGTTCAGTGAGACGTGCTCCCATGTCGGTTGAGGCATTCCGTCAAACTTTGCCAGAACGACGACCAAGGCAATGAGCGTTGCAGCAGATAGAATAGCGGCCAGAATTTCCCACACAAACCAGTCTGAAAGTGTGGTCCATGTTGATTTCCTTTTGTCTCCTTCTCGATTCTCTTTTTCGTGTGTCGCGGCTACTGCTCGGCCTTGAGTCGAGTTCGGAGCTTCAAGAAGGTGACTACTCTGTGAAAGCGCGTCAGAGCGGACACTTTGAGCAGGAGAATGAGAGCATTGAGTGTCAGGTGGCTCTGTTGATTGGTGATGGGTCATTTTGATGCTATGAATCTATCCACATATCGATGCTCCATGAGTCCATGACTCGTGCAGAGCCGTGCATTTTAAGCCTGAGAGAAACCGATTGTGGCCCGGCAACAGCCTTGTGAGAGTCTATCGATGTGCAAATGCAACGATCAGACCCTTCGTCTGCCGATCACTGCGCAGCCCCCATGGCGAGCCTGTGTATGGTCGGCGTACAGCCTACTAAGCCGATCTAGCTAGTTAGCTTGTAAGCCTTGTATGAATGGGCCCCTTTTCAAACGCCTTAGCATTGAGCTGAGCGAATAGCATGGCTTTTATTCCCCCTGAGTGATGGACACACAGGCTACTTTTCCATTTTTGCTCCATGAGGACCATGACTATGAGAGACGTCCTTCCGCTCTGGCGAATTCCTCCTTTCTCCATCATATTATCAAACTGAAAATGATCGGTTTAATACTGTTTTCCACTGTGGAGCCTCTGCTGACCGTTTATTCTCTCAATCTCTCCAATCGCTGGAAGAGTGGATTGAATTGACGTCTCCAACAAACCTGATGTGTCGGGTTACATCAATTAGATAGCGTCTAGGCTCTAGTTGGCTTCGGTGCAAATTCGGCTTCAATATTTGACCATAGCCTCTATCTACTCCGTGTTATATAAAGACACATTGAATTCCATCAAGGGCCGCCGGAGATCCAACAAACCATCATACAGGGACTGCCCTCATGGCTCTTATCCCTTCAAATGCACTACAGCTTGTCTTGGTTCTTTACAACCTTCATCTCCAGCGTCTGCTTCTACTATGCAGAATCCAAAGGAGTTGAACTTGACTTTAAGCTTATTCTCTTGTCTTACGCCTGCTGTGGTTGCCAGTTGGTACCTCACTTCTACTATCGGTGTCAGCCGCTGCCTGATTGGTGGACACCATTTCTCCGTACCTGAGAGGCTGAGTTCCCAGATCAGAATGGGCACAATACTGAATGATGAGACAGCACTCTGACCTGCACCTTGACATCAAACGAATAGAGATCCAAGGTCGGCATGCTACATGTGGATTATGCAAGCATAGCAGCAAGTTGGAGCAGCCACCCTACAGTTGTCCTCGGGATTATGCAGACAGAGAGTACTGTGGGGATCCTCTTTAGGCAGCATGATTAATATTACTCCCAAGAGTTTCGGCTTGTGGCTTTACTAGCCCGGTCTAAGGGTGATCCACTTGAAAAGCAGACCGAGACAACCAAGGACGGCATCATGATCGTGACGTGGCATTATTCATTAGTTTAATACGCAGAGACAGTCAGAGTGGGCTAAGATCAAGAATGCACCTCCCAATACCTCTCCATCTGCCACAACCACCTCATAATCCTCACCAATACCCTCTCCCCTAACAACCCCGCAAACGGCAACGACAATGGCAACGGCAACGGACTCTTAACCGCCCGCCGCAGCACCTCCCGGATCTGCATTTCCAGTACCTCCCGCCAGTGGACGTGGTGCGGGAACTCAAACGGGAAGTGGTGGTGACTCAGTGTTCTCACCGTACAGTCCATCTTCGGCTGGCCGCGGAGTTCGATCTGCGGCTCGAGGATGGTCGGGCAGCCACTCGAGCAGTCAATCTCTAGGCGGAGGATTCCAGCTGCCACGAGTTCTCGGATTTGGATCTCGTGGTCGTGGTCTGCATGTTTATGTGGATCTGTATGGCAAACGCGTAGGTTGACGAGGGGTTCGTGGGATGTATGGTGGAAGAGATGGAGGCCGTGGGTGTGACGCTGTCGGACCCGGAGCGTGAATTCGGCCTCGAGGATTATCGTATCCGAGTCAGGGCGCTGGACAATCTTGACTCGATTGAAGTGTATGGGATGTTCGATGGCCGCCAGCGAGTGGAGGTCTACTCGCTGCGGCGACGGCTCCCCCGGTTTCCTTATCGCTCCAGACAGACTGGCATTGACATGCTGGACGATCTGCTGGCAGAGAGGCTGTTCGTAGAGATGCCAGATTCTATCCAGCAGCTCGTTGAGCCAGTTTACCGTTTCGCCTGCTGCGAGGATCTTTTGGGCGTGGTAGCGGCGTGTTTCGTCGCGGATGGCGCGTTGGATGCGTCGAGTGGTGAGTTCGTAGTATGTCCGGCAGATATATAGAAGCAGGATGAGCCAGACGAAGCCGAAGTTGAGGCGACGGAGCGTCCACGAGGTGAGACAGCCGACTATGATGATTTTGGATTCGCTGTAGATCTGCTCGATGGTCAGGAGAAGGTCGCAGGTTTCGTAGGCTGTTTGGGTGGATTTGCCCATGTTGATCTCCTCTGCATTATCTCGACTGTATTCATCCAGTGTCTGCCGGCAGAATATGGGTTGATAAGGTTGAGATTGACTGCAGCCTAGAGTCACAGACACGCCATGTGCATTGAGTTATTGGTTACGGTGTCCTCTCATCCGGCGCCAAAAAGCTTCTTCAAAGCTTGTTTATTCTATTTAACAAATCTATCCTATCATTGATGTCGTGCCCCACCACTATCATTCTGCATTGCTTGTCCTGGTCAGCCCTATGGCTCATTAGGCCCACTTGCCTATCAACGCCATAATTCCAGCTCCCAGGAGTGTACATCCCAGCATGTACAGGATCTGTCCCCGTCTCTTTGTCCGACACGGATCAAACAAAAAGTCTCGTGCCAGCAGCTCCACCAACCCACTGTATATCAAAATCCCCGCCGATATAGCGTCGAGCACCCCCTGCACGATCAGGGCGGTCTTCGAACCTGGATTATACGCAGTGCGTACACCGAGCCCGATTGCAATGGCAACTGGCGTGGTGAGTCCGTATGCCAGGCAGAGAACCCAAGGCAGCCAGCGGCGTTTGCCAAAATGGAGCGCCGACATGCGAGCTCCGATCCCCAACCCCTCGAATGACTGGTGGAAGACCAGGACGGGGTAGAGCGTTGCGAATTCATCGCCCGCCACGCCGAGGTTGAGACCGATGATGACGGAATGAAAGATGATGCTGAATTCGAGGATCAGGAAGGCGGCGATGTCCTTTCGGAAGGCCCGTTCAGAGGTCACGGAGATTTCGTCTGCGTGAGGGTAGACATCCTTGCTTCCGACTGGGGATGATATTTCCGTCCCAGTTAGCCCGTCTAATGATTCATGCGGACTGGAGAATGCTGGCTGGGTGATGAACGCTGCGGTGGCGTTCTCCTCGCGCTGCACATTATACTTCCACTCCACGTAAACCTCGGCCCCGACATCCATCAGAAAGATCACCATGACAGACGTCAGGACGATTGCCGCGCACCAGGAGTACTCGCCCCAGTAGCCGGACATGCCGATACATGTCTGTGGTCCGATGCTCTGGTAGGCGGGGTCCAACAGGTGGATGAATGCAGTCGCCACGATGACCCCTGTCCCAAAGTATCGCCCAAACAGGTACACATGATGTGGAATACGCCACCTGGGGAGTCGCTGAGCAACCACGGGGAAGAGGGTAAATGCGGTAGATGTGATAAAGATGACAAAGACGGAGGATATGCGCGCGCCTAGGTGACCGTTATATTCATTTTCCGACAACGAGAGGTAGCAGATGACATCCTCTTTGCTGGCAGTGTTGAGGTCAACGTTGGAGGGATCGAATGTAGCCATTGCGTTGGATGATCCAGCATCAATGTGCAAGACACTTCCTCCTTTATACGGTAAGCTGGGTACCTTGAGGTCGCACTTATCCAGTCAACTGCCAAGGTCCTTTCACCTGGTCAAGGTGGATGCGGTGGATGGTCCATTTATGTAGATGCAGTCTTGTCAGACTAACTCTGACTCATGTGGAGCGGTTGAGGAAAAAGGGAAGTGTCATCCCTGACGTTAGCCTGTCTTCATTTTCGGGAGGCCAGAGACGGCCATAGGGCTGAGGTCATCCCCGTGAGGACCTTGTTAGCTCCATTACAAAGAATGGAAACAATAATCTGCTATAAGATCAATTGACGGCGAAGTATTGTTGTTATTCACTGGTCGAAGTCATGTTCTTACGTGCATCGTCATTTAGGTACTTCATGCATGTCTGGCTGCCTGAATAGGCTTCAGAGACAACAGGGCCATCAAAACCGATGGATCCGACCGATGCGGCAACTACCCGACTACCAAGTGCACCTATGATGACCCCGGTTTGCACGGGATCAATGTCGGCTCAAACAAGTCCATCATTGGTGTCGGAAATGCCGGTCATTCGGGGAAAGGGTTGCGGCTCGTCAATAATGGGGTTAGCAATGTGATCTCCGCAATGTTCACATACCGAACTCAATCCTCAGTACATTTGGGGTGGAAATGCAACTTTTCTGGATGGAATCAACAATGTCTGAATTGGCCCCGTCAAGGTTTCCCTTGTTGGTCGTCAGATGTGTGTGTATGACTATGAAGTGAGTGGCCGCGTTACCATCTCGAACAGTGACTTCGATGGCCGCACCAGCTGGTCTGCTTCATGTGATGGACATTACTGCTGGACCATGTAAGTTCTGACCGGAATTGACAGAACGCGGTACTAATATTCCTGATAGCCTCGGCTACGGAAGGATGACCAGGTGACGTTCACTGGAAACTCATCCACCACACATGTGGCCGGTCGCTGAAGCTGTAGTTCAATAGCTCCTGGCAAGTATATAATAACGCTACTGGTATAACAATACCGGTCACGCATTCGATGTAGGCGAGGGCACAAACGCTCCGATCAAGGGCAACGTGTTCGATAGCGTTGACAGTCCGTTCTTGGAGGACAGCAGCCCCGGCGCCACCTTTCCCGTTGACTCCAGCGACCTGTCCACCTACACCTCTGCCATGGGTCGGACCTGCCCTTGTCAACTCGGGCAAGCTGCCTGCGGCTAATGAGTCGGTTCTGTCCAGTTGGCCGGAGGGCGAGGGGGATATCACGGTTATGGACGCAAGCAAGGTTGCGTCGTATGCTGTGGCTTATGCCGGCGTTGGCAAGCTCGATGTCGCCAACTCCAACTCGATCTCTAATTTTGAGTGCAATTCCATCATCCTCGGTTTGGGTCTCGAGAGGTGGCATCCCGGTCCCAGCGTGCATCTCGGGTGCTACCCCCAGTGCTTCCGCCGAGCATCCTCGGGCTACATGGTCCTGGAGAACAAGTCGTCAGGCCGACTGCAGTGCCAATTGGTGCTCCTTCCGGAGTTCTGCGCAGCGTCTTTTCTTTCCTGATCGGTCTCTAGGCATTGGCGCACGGTTCGGGCCTATCAAGCAATGATGGTGATGCACTGAGGTACTGCAGACCTTCCCACTCTCTTTTTTTCATCCCTCCTCGGCCATAGGACACTTGGATGTGAAGATTAAGCGTTGAAACTTTGCTCCTTCTCCTGCTCGCATCTGCGTGGGTGATTGTTAAGCAAAGCTGTAAGAATGTAATATTGGCTCCTTTGCAAGAGTGTGTAGGTAAACTGCACTCGATTTGGTGTAATCCATCTCGTATATCAACCTCGTAGCAAAGTAAGCATTATGAGCGCGACTATAGCACTTTCGAAGGTGCAAGCAAATCTGTTAATATGGTCGAATGACGACAGGCAGGTATTGACCTCGTGACTTTCCCTGTTTATTGCCTCGTGTCACGTCTGATTCATTGCACCTCCCACAATCCATCATTCAAGAGACATAAGCAGATTCTCATCCACGCCGCGATGCTAGAAGCTTCTGCCTGTTGTCCATTGTCCAATACAACAAGAACACCCCTGAGACTCATCAGCTAGTGTCACCGGTCCCATGATGCAGAGATCTTGCTGGACGTCACAGCGCGATGAGACACTACCATAACCAATGTTGAGCCACATTTTAGCTATTTGATAGATCAGCTCTCGTTTCGATTTTCGAGTGCGACCGCAACAGGCCATGCTTCCGTCCGATAATGGCGAGTTCTTCAGTTTGAGATGTGATCAATCGACCTGGTTGATTGCCGGCGATCGCCGTCGCGCAGATGATGAACCTGCCAAAAGTACGTCTTGCGGGCACTTGACCATTGAAAATTCTCGAAGAAAACAATACGGAGTAGACTAACAGATATTATTAGTATTGATATCGACTGCGAAACGAAACGGATAATGCAGTCTCCAATCACACACAGAGCTATTGAAACGCTGACAAATGCCTACCTTGACACCTGCAAACCATCAGGAGAATTCAAACCGAAACGGAAATTGCTTCGGCCGATCACTGCATGTGCCTGCATCCCTCAACTAATGACAACGCCATTATTTGACATTGCTGGAGGGGAGAAGGATGGCTGACGGATGCACCCGGCCGGTAGCACAACACAAGTTGATCCATCACTCCGTATTAATATTGATTGCCCCTTTTCCTCTGTCTCTTCTGCTTCCCTCCCAATTTCGAGCAGATCGTATGATTGCTATTTTCTAACTTTATCCATGGCTTGGCCCTTGGATTAAGATTTTCCGCACGTCATCCCCCCGTTGAAGAACGGTCAAGGACCAACCGTTATCAAATAGTCTGCCTACGTGGGGAGGAATGAGGATACTTTGTCATCACACATATAATCCACAGTTCCACACATCCAGTCATATGTGAGTCTCGAACTGCTTCATGGCTTGTGAATTGTGAATTTCTGTGCACCTCCACCGTCTCCTCAACTGAGCCTCTCATCCTTATAGGCTTATGGACTCCTTCGGAATCCTTCCGTTCTACTGACCAAAGTTTGGATCGGTTTGAAATTGAGACATCCCCTCAGCTTCTGGTGTCATTGCAACCATTGGTCCTTGGACCGTGGCTTCACTAGTTCAGCAGTCAGCACTCAGCACCGACCAAAGCGTGAGGAAAGCGCCCGACCGGCTGCGGGATTTGGTGCCGGGATTTTAGTGACCTTAAGAGTGTCCACTGAGGTCCACAATAGCCTTGTCTACCTGCAATACCTCTGTCCCCAGACCGGGCCGTACCACTACTCTGTACTCGCACCGACCACCTCTTACCGGTGCCACAGTCCCTGTGCTCCTGACAAGACTGAGGCATGGATACCTTGAGTCAGTCAAGCTTTGTCAACCTCGTCATCTAGCAATGAGCGATTCTCGGAGCGACCAGCAGAAGCGTCTATCCGCTTCACCGGCGCCAGCCAAGGCGGGCGCACGAAAGAAGAACCGACCCACCTATTCATGCCTAAACTGTCACAAACGCAAAGTGAAGGTATCATAGATTGCACTCTCGCGAAGAAGCCTAGCTGACTGACTTCTTCAGTGCGACAGGGTGAAGCCATGCAGTTCCTGCTGTCTTCGAGGAACTCCGTCGGAGTGTGAATATGGCACCAGCAAGCGAGATCGTCACTATATCGAGCAGTCGGTTCTGATCGACAATCTGATGCAAACATGCGAGAACCTGAAGAAGCAACTGGCCGAAGCGCGAACGTTGGCGAATCTTCCGCCGATCAAGCACGAAGACCCATTCTCTGTCTCGTCGCCGAACGACCTCGAGAAGACGAGCGTGGACGAGGACGAAGAGTCGCAAAACTCGGAATCTCGAGATTCGTCGTTCATCAAGAAATCACCCGGCGAATCAGATGGGTTGGACTCTGAATATGACAGCAAAATATCCTCGCGGAAAATAGGTCAGTCGTTTCGGTCGCTCTCCGAAGACAAAAGGATCCTGACGGACCCAGCGCTGGCCAGTTCGCTGGTGGAACTGTTCGTCCAGCGACTCATCGACAATTTTAGCCCGCAGCCAGCGTCCGTCTACGGCGGCACCATTGCTCTGCGCGAGGCATCTGGCATGCGAGTTATGTCGCCTCTGCTGTGTACCGCATTCGAGGCTGCATCGTTGACGTTTGCCGGTCGATGTGAGCAGAACCGCGAGGTGGAAGCCATAGGACATGAGCGCTACGTCCGGGTGCTTCGGCAACTGCAGAATGCGCTGAACCATCCCAAACAGAGCAAGTCGACGGAAGTGATGGTTGTTGTGTTATTGTTTACCATAATCGAGGTACGTGCCCCTTTGCCTAAGTGGCAAACGACCCTGACTAAGTGTGCAGGCCTTTACACAAAGCTCCAAAGATTCCTTGTTGAAGCATCAGCTCGGCGGACTGCAATTGCTGCAAGTGCGGACGCCGTATCGACATCGTTATGGGATTGATCGGTCGCTTTATGTCGATCTGCGATTATACTGGGTAGGTCATCTCTCCCAATTATCGGGAACAGTGCTGACTGCTCAGGTTACTGCTGCGCTCGTCCACCGCAAACCCACCTTCCTCGCGAGCCAAGAGTGGCTTACTATTCCATGGCCAGGAGACGCGCCGTCCAAGGATATCCTTCATCGACTGTTGGACATCGCCGTGGACATTCCCGCGTACCTCAGCCAGATTGACGACTTCGCCGCAGCTTTACGGTCCGGCATCGCACCCTCGACCGAGCTTGTCGCGCAGCAGTCCGCCATCTGGGACCGCGCGACGGAACTGCAGTCGCGTTTGAACTTGTGGAAGAGCATGTTCGCCGACACCTATCCCCTGGGTCGAGCATGGGAGGAGCCCACGGAGACCGAGACCGGGTTCCCAACATTCAAGTGCCGGGATCCTGAGACGATGCAGCTGGTAGAGGCCAGGTTACTGGTCTACCCGGACCTTCTATCCGCAACGTGTATGACCTACTACTGGGCGCTGCATCTGATCGTTTCAACAACGGACAGCGGGCTGGCGAGCGTGCTGGGGCTGCAGGAGCGGTACCAGTACGCGTGCAACATCTGCCGCAGCGTGAAGTACTACGTCGAGAATATCCCCGGGTGTTTGGTGTCGCGGATTATGTTTGTCCTTCGGACCGCGTTTGATGCCTTTGCCGACGGGATGGTCGAGAAGGAGTTTGTCACCGAGGTGTTCCGGCACATCGCGGACAAGTTTCACTTTGGTGTTTTTGCGAATCAGTGCGAGTCATCCTCGGTTAGGAGTTAGTCATTTGACAGTGTCATATAGCGTTGTCAATATATGTATCCGTTAAGCATTAGAATAGTCGTTCATCATGTCCTATTTACATCATATGTATGTATCTGGCGATTGCTATATACAGTACACGTCGTGGCTTGCTCTTGCGACGCCTCGTGTTTAGAAGCACACTTTTGATGCGTGTCATCACATCATCGCAACTCGATCTCATCTCGAGACAAGCATCTCGAGCGGACTCGGCGTCGCCGCAGTCTCGGGAATCGATTCCAGCGGACCTGGCCGGTAGGGGAGGCAATCTCGCCCCGTGTCCCATGTCTCCCCTCAAAAGGGTAGATAGAGCCATAGCTCATCACCATCTTATTATCGTAAGTAACCACACCAGAGCGGCGCAGCAGTGGCACAGCACCCTGTGACTCACACCGGCGCCGGCATCTGGATAAACGCCTCCTTGCTGAATTCCAACTCCATCGAGACGTCCCCATAGCCATATCCGTACGCATGGTCTTGCTGGCCATACTCATACGCATAACTGTATTCCACCGCAGACGCAGACGCAGATACCGACACAGCTCGACCCTCCTCAATACCAATGGTAAACCCCCCCGTCGGATCAACAGGCAACCAATTCGCCGTGAAGCGGGTACTCCCGTCGGGCATTTCGAGGAGTGTTAGCTCTTCTGCATTTGCCTCGTCTCCCTCGCTGTCGCGGTGATTATTTACCCGATGATGACGATGATGATGCACGTTGCGGGGCGGGCGGGGGAGTGCTGGAAAGGAGTCGAGGGTAAGCCTATCGGGCAATTTGTAGAAATGGAGACTTTGACCAATAGGGTGATCCCAGTCGCAGTCGTGGTCTTCGTCGCTTTCCTTGCTTGATGTGCTTGTTGTGCTGGGGGTGCAGGGGTCTAGGTCTAGGCTGGGGGATGAATAATGCCGGTTTGATGATGATGGTGATGATGATGATGACGAGGAGGAGGATGAAGGCGAGGTGACGGATGGAGTCATGAAGAGGGCTCGCTCGGCGGCATTTTGGGATGTGGAGCGCAGGAGGGACAGGTCGTGCGTGTGCGTGTCAGGAGTCTTTTTCCCGTGGCTGTGGCTGTGGCCGAGGGTGAGATTGAGATCGGGGAAGGGAGGACTATCGCCTTTAATTCAGCTCCGTTCAGTTTCCGGGCTTAGACAACTCACACTGAGATGAATTCCATCCCCTGAGCAAACATCTCCATCTCCATCTCCATTCCCATCCCCGTTCCCAGCTCAATTGGCGGTGAATGTGAATGTGAATGTGAATGTGTGTGCATATACCCCTGCTTCGCCGAAGTTTGTCCGTAAGGCAGGCAATTATCCGAGCTGAGCGGGCTATTTCCAGTTGACGTTGACGGGAACTCAAAGGCAAGGGTCATGGCCTCGTCTTGCAGCGGTGATGCTTGTCCGATGGCATCGAGGAATTGCCAACTTGTGTAGTCGTAGTCGGTCATTTTGTCTGGTTGCAATCGTTCCGTGTATCCTCGACGTCTGCAGTGGTCACAGCATCCCAGTAGCAGTAGTAGCGTAGTAGCTATTGTTCTAGGTGTAGTGGTATAGTTTAGGTTCATCAACATTATTAGACAGAGTATACTTGAAGAACATGAGGGGATACGCCCTTATAAACCATGATCCTGACCGGCAAAAAGCAATATTTCATTGAGGCTAATGAGGATCCCTCGACCGTCGCAAACAAAAGCTACAGGGTAGACATCCAGGCACAATCGGCCACAAGATTGCCCAACTCGGCAAAATAAATCGAAGCGAGCAGACATTCTCAACACGGAGCTCCAAGCTCACAACCCAATAACCATTTGCTTTCTGCTAGAGCTAGAGGGAGGTCAGTTAGTTGCCATGTGCATGAGCACTGCAATTAACCGAGCTGCTTCCCCGGATTTCATGCCATAGACAATCGGTAGACTAGCCCGTGCCTCAAAGTCTAACCGTCTCAACCGACAATAATAATCTTCTGGCTTAACTGGCTTAACTGGCTTACCTGGCGTATCTTCGGGTCTCGTGGCTCGTAGCCCTGGTCCAGGCTCCGCGCGCTAGAACCAACTGGTCAGCTTCTCCGCATCGGTTATTTGGGCCCGTCGGTTGATTCTTTTTTATCCGAGAGAGAGGGGGGCGAGACTGACTTAGCCGAAGTCTGGGGTAACCTTTTTCATAGTCATGTCACCATTTCAACCGTATTGCATCCGAGTTCCCCGAGTGAGTTATTGTAGTTACGTACGGGTATTCGCTAGGTTCAAGCAGAGATTAGCCTGTAGACTTGACTTGGTGGTGATGTGAGAATGTGAATGCTGAGTAGCGGACATCCAACGTTATATACATTGTATTCAATATATACTGCTATGCATTGCATGCATTGCATAGATAGAAAGTACATGGATACTGCAGTACCACTCCACTGACACTTGCCAAGCGACAACTGCCAGAAACTAGTGGAGCCTGTCCGGGCTGCCCCTGCAGATAGAAGATCGGTTCTAGACACAAGGCAGTAAACTCACTGCCGATCAACTCTAGCGCATTACCCCAGACGAACGACGGCGAATCTCCGGGCAATACTCCGTAGCTCATCCACAACAGTAAGGTCGGGGATCTGCTACAGAGCCAACCCGGTCCCTTTCCTCGTCCACCGGTACAATGCCAGAACGGCCTTGCGCCGGTGCCGGATCTCGCTGTGGTTGACCGGGCGGCCGCGCGCCTGCGCAACCGCACTCCGCATGACTTGGCGAAAGTTCCGCTGGTATTCCGTGTTGAGGGTGACGACGCAGGATTCCGTCGCGCGGATCATCACCTCGCATGCGTTGAGGATGCCCTCCCCGGCTTCTTTTTGGAGTCGTTCCACGATCAGCAGGAGGAGAAAGCTGCCTTGCAGGAGCTGAATCCCAAAGAAATACGGCATGAAGCTGATGTCCGGGTCATAGCGGAGGATCTGGTTGACCGAGTCGGCCGCATCCAACGCATGCGAGATGGTCGAGGCAAACGCAGGGGACGAGGTCCAAAAGTCCTTGTCCTCGATGAGCGAGACGGGATCCCACTTTCCGACAAGGAGAATGTGCAATACGTGCACGAGATATGATGCGTACGCGATGACTGTCTGAGTGTGCCACGAGAACGCTTGAGAAAGAGAAGGTTCCACAGGATGGTCGGGCGTGGATGGAGGAAAGGTGGTAGAGAGGGGCGCCTCTGGGACGGCCGTGGTCGCTGCAAACGTGGTCAGACTCGCCTTGTAGATCTCGAGCTGCCGCAGCACCTCGCTGAGATGGGCGTCCCAGCCGTCCTTGCCGTGTAGTCGCGATCCAAGCATGGGATGGTTCCGTGCCTGGTTAAGATCGATCAATTCGCCCGTGATGGTCATCAGCGGTAGAAAGAAGCCGAAAATCGAATGATCATGGCAGATAAAGTCTGGAAACACCCGGCGCTTGTTCTTGTCTCCAGCGATAGGGCAATGCGGTCCGTCCGACTTGGGGCTGTTGCTGTGCACGTTTCCGGCCTGCCACGAGCCCTCGTCCAGCGGTAGCAGCAGGTCTTCACTCTCGGCATCCAGCAACGCCAGCGGTCGATTATAACACAAAGCCAGGTGGCGGTCCATAATGTATAGCAGCCACCAGGTCCGGCGACGTTCCTCCCGGTGCTCTTCAGTGATGGTCGCATGTGGGTCATGGCTACGGTCGCAAACGCAGTTCAAGCTGGGTCGCGCAGGATTCGAGTAATCGAAGAATGCGCCTGTGTCGACGCCACTCCAGCCGGGCAGGGAGTAGTCAAACGCTGGACTCGAGCCTTCTGCCTGGCCGTCCGCGTTGGGTATCACTTCGATTTCTTGGTTGAGTTTCAATTCTCTAGCAAGGGTGAAAGCAGCATGCCACCTGGACTAGTCAGTCATACTCAGGATGAAAGGGGGCAAACAAACCATCGCATGCTAGCGGCCTTTTGTTCACTAGACGAAATTATCGATGCCACATGGATATAGGTAATTACATCATCCAAGGAACCAGCAGGTCCGACGAGACCGCGGTCATCGCCGCTGGATTCAAACGGATGGTGCACGGTGGTAGGAGGACAGTCGGGAGCAACCCCGCTGAATGTCGGATCGTTCGTGGTCGAACCCCCTTGCTCTTTGAAGGACACGTGAATCAACGGTCGGAGTAATCGGATGGTCAAGGCGCACAAAAATTGACAAATTTTCTTGCGCTGGGGAGGCGAAATAGAGAGCGCAAAAGCCCGATCGTCCAGGGCAGCAACCCACAGCATGCTTGCCAGTAGAGCCGGGCTACTGGGCCGCGGGTTCTCCCGGCTCAGGAACGAGGCCTTGCGAAGGACATAACAATGGATGTGGTGGCATACGGGGTGCATATGCGTAGAAAAGGCGCTCGTAAAGTACAACTCGAGAAGGTCAAACACCAGCCTCCGCGGTAGATTCGCCTCGAGGAACGGCATAAGCGGCTGCAATACGGGATATTTCAAGGTCGTAGACGAAATACTGGATTGCCGAGCCGCAGGGACCGGCTTGGAGCCCTGCACCGTAGGAGCACTGCACCCGGCCAGGTCCACGCCATTCCAGATGTCCAGCACCCGTGGCAGCGGACCGTCTCCCCAACCCACTCCCCCCAATACTTCGTATGAGTCTGGAGACATATGGGCCGCGGACAGCCACTCCTCCGTCACATTCCCCGTCGGTCCCGGTCTGCGCGTCGGTAAGGACGGATCCGCTTGGGAGCGTCGGTCGTCTATACTGTGGGCGGAGACGGTCATCTCGTTTGTCGCCGGCGACCGGTGCTGGAACGTCGTGGTCGGCGACGCATGGTTCGGCGCCGGTGTTGGCACCGTTGCTGGCACTGGAGGCTGCACATTAGGGGCCTTGGACAACTTCTCCATCGACCCGTTGGTGATTGTTGCTGCCGTCTGCTTCGACCGTGCGATCCGCCCTCGTTTCCGTCTTTCGCGCGTAAATTCGCAACGGATCTCACTGCGAAGACAGCGCGAACAGGGAAATGCCCGGTCGCATCGCACGCGGCGCAAATGGCATGAGTCGCAGGCGATTCGGTTTCTCCTCCATCGACGCTTTGCGGTGTTGGACAAGTCTTCAAACGAGCCGCCGGTGTTTGTGCTCGTGGGTTGTGGGTCCCCTGACTGGGCAGGATCCATTTCAGACCGACATTGAGTAGATGACTCGGATAGATAGGTTTGTCTAAGAAGAAGGAAAAAGAGAAAGAGTTAGCAGTGGGTCAATTGTCGGCGAGCCAGGAGATGGAGATTTGTGGAGGTGATACCGAGGCACAAGTGTTCGTCGAGAGCGGTCAAAATCCCTCTTTCGATCAACAGAAGAGATTCATGTGGATAGAGCTTGATGACGAAGGCTATCCATAGTCTGAGATTGACGATGCGGAGGATTCGTTGGAGAGAATTGAAGCGAGGTCGGTCGGTGTACCGTGTCTTCGATCGCGGGGAAGACCCCAAGACAGAAAGGAACTCCGCATCAAATAAATCATGGGACTCTCAGTCTCGGCAAGGTCCAAAGTGGAGAAATCGGGCATTCCCTGGCCATGGTTAGTTAACTTGGTTGGTTACATTTCCATGATTATTGAGAGAGTGTGAGTGTGAGACTGTGGATACGTAGATAGATATTCTTAAGGTAATGTATCTGCAGCACGTGGTTGACGACGTGATACCTGCAGAGTACCTAACACCCCCCTCTCATCCAGCTCATCAACATTAATCATCCCTACTGTCTCACCAGCCAGGATCAGAGTGGATCCTACTGGGCAGCATCTGAGGTTCTTCCGCTCTATCTTGGACTCAGCGATGTTCCTAAGAGACAGCTACAGGTGGAAAATCTCCTCCCCTGCATAAGATCTGGCTTGACTCTGACTTGGAGGAAACAACAACTACTTCTATTCTTTCTATGACGATGCAGAAAGCTTCTTGTATCCACTGTCACACGCGTTTATACCGATGCAGTGCCTGGCCTCTGCTCTTGGAGTGATCCACCATCGGGCGTGGATACCCATTCTTCTCTGCAATGGCCCCCGCTCCTCGTGCGTAGGGCTCATGTATCGCCGACCCTTTGATCTCACACAACTCTGGCACCCACTTTCGAATATACTCCCCGTCTGGATCGAATCGTTCGCTCTGGCGGAGCGGGTTGAAGATTCGGAAGTATGGCTGGGGATCCACACCGGTACTCGATCCGAATCCCCACCCGCCATGGTTGGAGGCAAAGTCTCCGTCGATGAGATTCTCCATGAAGTATCGCTCGCCGCGACGCCAGTCGATAAGCAGATCCTTTGAGAGAAAAGAGGCGACGACCATGCGCGTCCGGTTGTGCATCCATTTGTCTTGCTTCACCTGTCGCATGGCCGCGTCCACGATGGGGAAGCCGGTTTTTCCTTCACACCAGGCGTTGAACTTGTCCTCATCGTACTCCCATTCCAGGTTGGTGAATTCAGGTTTAAAGCATTTGTTCATGCTGCTCACGTTAGCTATGTTGAGAAAAGGATGAACTAAGTCTCACCAGATGAATGGCCAATGCACGAGGACATGTTTGTAGAACTCTCGCCAGCCCACCTCACTGATCCAGCCAACCAGACCAGGGTCACCATGATGCAATGACCCCTTGTTGGCCCTGCGGGCGTGTTCGACTGCTGTTCTCGCGCTCAGCAAGCCAGATGCGAAGTAGGGACTGAGGATCGAGGTCGTCTGTCCGCACACCATATTCCGTGCCTCCGCATAGGCCCTGACCTTTTCCTCCAAGAATGCCTCCAACCGACGCAGCGCCTCATGTTCGCCTGCTGGATATAATTGACCAAGGTGCTTCTTCTCCTCCTCCGACAGCTGCTTGTTCTCTGGTGCCGCAGGAACCTCGCTGTCAAATAACTCGTTGAAGTGTTTCCGCGCATCTCCCGGATTCGACCCAGGCTCCTCCGACAGTTCCAGACAATCGCGATTCTTGTTCAAATGATCGAGCCACTTGCGGTACCAGGGACTGTACACTGCGTACTGTTTACCTTGCTGACTGGCCACCTGTCCGGGGGGGACAACGCATGCATCGTGCGCAGTCTCGAACTTGATTTCGTTCTTCGCGCACAATCTCACCAGCCTCGCCTCGCGTCGCAACTCGTCAACCTCGTATTCCAGGTTTGCATAGAGATGGTTTGCTCCCCATTGCCGACACAGCTCCACAATCCGCTGGGGTATGTTTTTGCGAGTTTCCTGCGTCTCCATGTACAAAGGGATATCCGACTCGCTCAAATCGCGCTTTAATTGATGTAGAGTCCGCAAGATCAGATCTACCCGAGCCGGACTCAACAGATGAGCAGTCAAATCCTGCAGCGACAGAATATACAGCCCGATCAGCGGGATATTGTGTTCCTTGGCGGTCTGGTATGCCATCTGCAAGGCACGATTATCGTGTAGTCGGAGGTCACACTTGAACCAGTGCACGACTGCACTGTTAGCCCTGATCGCCCTGCGCTGGTCGGCGGTCTCCTCGTAGGCCCGCTGGAGTGTCTCGATCGGTCGTTCCAGAGTTCCATCGGTGTAGGCCAAGCAACGCTCGTTGCTCATTTCCGGGGGATAGAATTCTCGTAGCACGATGCCAAAGTCCTCGGACTGTTGCGCATTCGGATGCGGACGTGCCAGGTCCAGCTTTCCGCGTTTGCTTGGTGGTTTCGTGCCATTGCTGCTTCTGCCTGCGGTCTTGCGTTTCTGGGCCATTCTGGGGGCATTCCTTCATGCGAGAGTAGAAAACAGTAGTTATTGTAGTCTTTAATACTTTGGATCCCTTGTTGGCGCAATCATGCATCAGATCGATCAGATCTGACCTGATCTGACCCGATCGAGCAGCCCCGATCCACGATCCACCCTGACGTCAGGTCCATGGTTCGTATAAAATTCTTTCCCTGGATCGTTGTGTAGGTTCCGAATCTTCCCTCACTGTGGAATGTTTGGGGTTGCATTCGGTGTTCGTGCAAGGTTTGCGAGGAGCAGCCATGACCTCATCACTGCAGCCATTGTTTCCGCATCAGGATATTATCATTCAATACAGAGTAATCTACGAGTGTACTCCTGGAATAGAGACATGGAATAGTTCCGTTCACCTCCATTGGCTCTGGACTCCTTTTGGGATAATCGCACTACATACCTTATTCGCCAGTAAATGTATTCCGCTACAGCTTGTTAACTTCGACGTGGCTGCCCCTAGGAACCTTGAATGCCTCAGGTCTCAAATCCTGCAGGATCATGCCGTCCCATATCCGTTTGAAGCCGTTAGAATAGTCCACAGGACCCTGTCAAACGGATGAAATTGGAGTCTCATACATCAAATCCACACGTAGAGACAACTGGATCATTAACCCTAGTGCGACATGTCTTTGCAGATCATCTATCAGACAAAGAAATCTACGTTTGTCTGTCTCTGATGGACAGACCTAGGCCTGGTGACATATCTGTCCGTTCCAATTGACTGATCAACGTACAACCAGCCAGCTGTACAAGTTCCATCGAGTATTTCGGGCATGCTCTCCTAGAACTGCTTTCTTTGTAGGAAGAGCGGGATACTCGGACATGCATTCCATCACTTCCAAGTTCCAACGCTAAGTCTACGGAGTACTCTTCGGGTGATTTCCGCCCAGAATCGCCCGTTCGTTAAGGTTTGTTGCTCGCCGGCAACCGGCGCAAAGGTTGCCTTCTCAGGCCTCACAAGTCAAAAGCCGTTTGAGTTCAGTACTTTAGGCATTTGCCAATCGAGAAAAAGAGCGCAATACCGATTTCCCAAAATTTCGGCCGAAGCAAGGCTATCCACTGGTCCGCCAGATCCCTTTCTACAGTATCTTCCAATCATGCAGCACTGCTTCCATATAAAGTTGCGGACACCCACTCACCGAAGTCCGTCTCCTTGTCGAATCCGATCTCGCCTGCGGTAGCATTCCGGGGATTCAATACCCCACAGGGGATCTGCTTTAGTCGATCCACCGGGCGAGAAGAGAGCACAATGGCCGAAACAGTTACCTGTCGTATAAGGACCAACAGTATCGCCAGTGTCGGCTTGTTGGCTTGAGCATCTGTCCACTTCCATATCTAAAGAAACAGGCACCCAACATGGGTGCCTCCTCCCAATGGCATCAGCTTCAACCGCTACCACATCCTCAACGCAGTTCCCCCAAGGCAACATCCTGCACAATATCCACATCGACCAGTCGCAGAAATACGTCTTCACCGTATTTGCCGGCGTGGTCTGTTACAACGCGATCGAGCTCGTCGTCCTCTGCCTGACCACCTTCAAACGCTACCACGGCTGCTACTTCTGGTCCCTCCTCGTCGCCTCTCTCAGCCTCATCCCGCACGTCCTCGGCTTCTTTTTACTCTTCTTTCTCCCCACCACCGTCAGCCCCTATGTCGCCGTCTCCCTCATCATCCCCACCTGGTACATGATGGTAACCGGCCACTCGCTCGTCCTCTGGTCACGCCTGCACCTCGTCCTCAACAAACCGAAGATCCTGCGCGGCATTCTAGCAATGATCATTACCGACGCAGTAGTCCTCCACGTCCCCGTCACCGTGTTACTCTACGGCGCCGTCTCCCCGCACGCGGCACGCTTCACAGCGGGGTACAACGTAATGGAGCGGATCCAGCTGATCATCTTCGCGCTGCAGGAGTGCATCATCTCGAGCTTCTACGTCGCCGAGACAATCAAGATGCTCCGCCTGCGGCCGCCCGAGGCGCGGCACCGACGCATCCTAACCCAGCTCCTGGTCATCAATATCGTGATCCTCGTGCTGGACGTCGCCGTCGTCGGGACCGAGTATGCGGGCTACTATGCCGTGCAGGTGATGTTCAAGCCGGTGGCGTACAGCATCAAGTTCAAGCTCGAGTATGCGATTCTGGGGCGGTTGATCGAGGTCGCCAAGGGTGAGGGCGGGTACCTCGAGCGCGAGCAGGTCTCGTCGAGTGTGCAGGGCTTTCACTCTGATCGGTCGGAGAGGACGGAGACGGTGGGGAGTGGGAGTATGAGTATGAGTCTGAGTCAGACTTCCCCTCGCCCGAGTCCTGGGGGTGCAGGGACCTGTATGTCGTATATTCGTGATGAGGATACGTATGCGTCGATGAGGTTTCATGAGAGACGGGTGCTTTGATTGGTCAGATTGGATTGTAATATAGCTGTACTATATATCAATGTCTGTGATGATATACCCCCGAATATATGGTTTATTTCCTCTGCATAATGTAAGCCTGATGTCATCATACTCTTCGAATATGAGCATAGCAGTACGATGACAGAATAATATTCAATTGCTCCATGAGTCATAGGAATATTTCAAGAGCACAGGGCACAGTCGTGCCTGTGGAAGACCAGAAGCAACTGCGGTACGGAGTACTACGAGGAGGATCAATGTGAGGATAAGATCTGCATGGCTGGATACGAGGGGGATTGTCAGGGGTACAGGAGTCTCAGTTATTGGCTTCTCACCCGACAGTGCATGACGTATCCTTCTTTTGCAACGCAAAGTGGCAGTAAGATATTAACTTATTAAGGTGGAAGTGAAATCCACTAATAGATAGATACACACATACTGACATACATCTTGTGCTGGGGTTACGACATACTCCGTAGTCACTATGTAAAAATCACATCATCATTGCGGCCCGGAATATCCCTAAATTCAGAAAAGAGTCATGCCCCCTCGCTTCCTCTCTTGAGGAACAACTTTCCCAATCCCTGCAATCCAGACCGTTGCTTTTCTTGACAGCTGCTCCACCATGTCCCTCGGGCAGACATGCGAAGCCATCACCGTCAGCAACCACGGAGTTCTCGAATGCCGTGCCCAACGCGAGGACGGGACGTGGGAAACAACACTCTTCAATCTGAACAAATATATCGGAAATGACAATGGTGAGGCATCAACATTCCTGTGGATACATACAGTAAAGTACATATACTTACTTCTACAGGCCGATTAGCCTGGGACGGACGGCTTTTCGCAACCGAGGCGCAGAACGTCCGATTGCAGGTCGAAGATGGACATCCGGGCCGACACGCGATCCTTCGAGCGAGTCTCGAGACCGAGGACGGCATGATGACCGAATCCGAGTTGGATCTGAACCAGCGGATCCAGAATCACGGGGGCCAGTTGGAGTATGTTTGATCAGACGGAATTCCTCTAATATAATAGAATAAAATATACGAATCCCATCAGATACAAGGGGAGAAGTAAGGAATGTCTCAATCAAGCCTGCTTTATAAATCATGGGCAGCTATATTCATTCGTAATATCTCAAAATGGTTCTATCCCGACGAAATAACAAGACAGTTGAATTTGACAAAAGCAGTTATTCACGCCATCACTCATTTCTACCAAACTGCCCCTCCCTCATCGCCATTCCTGCTCTCGAGCGAAGTCCATCTCTCTGTTTCCCCGGATGTATCTTGCCAGATTGGTATCGGGGTCACAGGGGTTGAAACCGTCTATGCCAATATTCTAGGTACTTGTCGTTAGCCAGAGAACCCAATCACAAAAGTTATTATACATCTTCGTTCTCGGTCCTACCTCTTAACAACTAATCGACACAGATCCAAAGGGAATCGAGGTACATCCCGTGTTAGGTTCAACGAAGACCCCCGAACTTCCCCTGCAGTCGATGCCCGACCAGGTGGTCACCGTGCAACCGCTATCGGCAGTGAGGACCTCGAAGGAACGTCCCGGCTTGGGGCCGGAACACATGGTTCCAGAGCCGGATTTGATCAACATGGCCGACGATCCGCCGCAAGCGGGTTCGGACCATGTCTGGACGGAAATTGCACCGCGCTTCTGGAGCTGCGCTGGAGCTGGGGCTGGGGCGGGTGAAGCTGAGGCGACGAGAGCGCCAACCAAGGAGAGGGTCACGAGCTGAAAGGTCTTCATTTTCGGAGAAGGTGCAGTGGAAGAGCTTTGGAATCTGGATGTGGAGTCACTGGAGTGGAATGAGAAGTGAAGTAGTTGTACAGGAGGAATTGCGAGACTTTATACTCGCTGCAGAAGGTGTCTATTATGGCGGGGAGCTGACTACAGCTGGATCAGTTGCTGGAAATGAATGCTGCACTGCCACGCTTCTCAAGACAGTCATATCTTATCCTGTATAGGCCATATGTGCTCATCTTTCCTTTAGTTGGCAGTACCTTATTCAGTTCAGGGTCCAAGCTCCTGCCATAATGGAACGGCCCCCAATAGATCTGCAGAGTCAGCTGGATACACTAGCCTTACCAGGACTTTACCTAGTTGTTCATTTCTGTTCTTAGCAAACAAGAAACCGGTCTGGCTGAAGGGAAGAAAGCACTGTATAGCTGTAGATATAGATCCCGAAAGGCCGAAACTCGGGATCAGGCTCAAACCAACGTCCGAGGTCACTAGGCCCAAATAGAAAGGGATCTATAGATTCCAACTGAACATGTGTGAGCTTTTTCTTCACCAACGCGGGCTGTGGTCTCAACGTCCGCGCTATCCTCAATGGGTACTCTTGCATGCTGAAAAGAGGAAAAGATGACTACTACCTCTCTTTCACATAAAACATTTCGAGCATCTAAAATAATTCGCGTTCCATATTGCTGCTGTTACACCTTCATCTGGAATCTCCTACTGTATATGATATCATTTATATTGAACCCAAGGCGCCATACTTGGCCTTAGTTGGCGACATTGGCTATGTTAAGGATGATGGCTTCTTCGACTTCCTCCGCAGACAACTAGGGGGTTTCTGTATTGTGTTTCTGGTATGCGATATCCTGACTATGATGTTGAATATCTGTGGAGGTAGTGGCATTAGGCAATATCCGCCGTACGCGATCCATCACGGAACCTAGACGCGTCGATCTACTTAGCGTTGTTGATTGGTCAACAACAACCTCCTATTTCAAATAACTCAACCATTTTTGCTTCCCACCTTCCCTAGGTAACTTTCGACAAACTCGCTGTCCTCAAGAGCAAGGATATCCTCGAGCAACTTTGACTGGAGCTCTAAGGAATGGGGGACAGGGGCTATGATGTATACTGCGCCATCTGCGGCGTTGGCTTCCGGGGCTTCGAGATTGGGCCGTCGTTGCCGGCAGCCCTTGAGCAGCGAGACCGTTGGGTAAGGGGCGAGAAGGATGTGGAAGTGTCCGAGGAAAACCGCCCAGAGGGGTACGATCCACGCTTGGTAAAGGAAGATGACTTCGACTGGCTTCAGGAGGTACATTGTCTCGGGTTCAATAAGCATGCAACCGGCCCGAGGAAGTAAGTCCATGGAGGAGAGCTCCTTCGCGATCTGCGGCTGACATGAATCTCAGGACCTTTGTGATCGGACCTGGCAGATATACAGCCGATGTTGGTAAAGCAGAACATTGTTCATGAATGACTACTCTGACTGTCATCAGGGTGATCTCGAAATCCACTGTCGACATGGTAAGAGTCTCCTGCAGAGATTGTCGTTTTTCTCTGAACCATACTGACTACCCTAGGGGGAAGCCGACCGAGGCAATCAAGAAGATTTGCAAGGTATTATTCTTTTTTCCTGCTCACAATGCTGCTCACTTCTGACGGACCTGGCAAGTTACGGAGATCCGACTTCAGACGGCATGATACCATTCCATAAAGAGTGCTTCAAGATTCTGTCCCGAAGGCTCACCGGGAAGCCGAAACCCTCCAAGATCAACACCAGCCTCCTATACAGTGTTATGATTGGCATGTCTTCGAAGGGGCAGGAGAGCTTGAATCTACCCTACGGCGAGCATGCAATCAATTGTCAAGGTCAATACTGGAAATGCATCCCTGGAACTGAGGCACGAACTCCCCTATCTGGCGTGGGAAGATTGTCTGACCGAGCAGCAGTATCTCACTAGGGATCCTGTTCTGGGTGGGGAATTAATTCTGGACGAAATGGCGACGTTTTGGGCCGACAGACACTTCGAATCCCCATCACCTTGCTTTAAACGGTCTGGACTGCCTGAACGAGTCCAGGCAGATCCGCTCGGAAAGTTGCCTTCAGAGATTTTGTGCGAGATATGCGAGTATCTATCATACGAAGATCTCAAGTCGCTGTCAGTAGCCTCGGTCCACGTCACTATCCACACCTCGCACACATCCTTCTGGAAGAAGTTCATTTGGAGGACAATGCCGTGGTTTTGGGAGTATTGCGACAAATATGAACGGGGCGAACTTCCGGGCAAACTGCCGTACAAGCTGATATGTCTCTGGCTTGGATCCACTTCCGCTCCGTATGGGGTGAAAAATAGCTTTGGAATGCTTCTCGCGAACCGCAAACGTATCTGGAATGCCTGCGAGAAGATCGTTTCTGCTTATCATGAGACGACACGCCGACTGTCGCGCCCGGAGAGACAAGATCGCCGCATCGCGTTTGATTCAGTCCGTTCGGAGGAGCCGCGGCTAACGACTGTTGGTCACACGCGGTCACCGGGACAGGTGCGCACTGTTTCAAAGATCTGGGTTCACGAGTGGGAGGAGGTATATGAGCGTCCAGGAAGCTTTGAGATCACCCTCAATTCCTGCAAGGACGTCGTTGGATTAACTGTCCGGTTTGGTGAGAAGAGGCGCACTTTTGGACAGTCATTGAAGAACAAGGCTGAGGGGGAGGAGTGGTCTACCGAGGCGGCCCTCATCCAGGGAAACGACTGGATCAACGGAATGATTCTGCATATTCCTACCCAGCACCGATTGACAGACCCGACTGCTGCTACCGCTATTAAAGGTGTTACCGTACGTATTGCCCTTGTCTGCCGGAGCGAATACTGACCTACCAAAGGTCCTCTTAAAGTCAGGTGGTCGACTTGAACTTGGTGATGTCACTGATGTGCTCGGAGGGCACAGCGTACGGCGACTCTCTGTATCCGACAAGTGCGTTCTGCTGGGTCTGCGTGGCGAAATTGCAGAGGTACGTTTGATTGCAGTCAAGCAGGGCCTAGTTCTAAAATTTCACGTGGCAGGACCATACAATAATCCGCCTAGGCCTTGTGGAATGCCTCGACCCTACACAGGACGAGACCTACCCAGAAGAGGAACGAATGGCAAATGCGCCCTTGAATGTACAGATCTTAGGTCGCTCCGTGGATGACATCCCTTTTGTGCATCGCCTTCTCTGGTCCACTGAAGGCTTCGCTATCTATCACCATGATCATGACGATGACTCACCCATATGGGATCATCCCGACGTCCACGTGTTGCCACTCCTAGAGCCACAGAGCGACCAAGATGATCTTGCTCCGTGCCAAATTATACACTGGGCGTCTTACCCGCGTAATATCCGCAGACTTGAGAGTATCAGTGCATGGGTGTATACCGAGGATTCTGTCCTACCTGATACTGATGCGAAAAGGCCAGTCACAAACGTCCTCGGCATGACCGCCAAGTTTACCAAGCGCGGCTGGGAGCCAGGGAGCCATGTGGGACTCAACCGCCGTGTTGCAACAGAAAAAGGCTATAGCTTCTACAATAAACTACAGCGCTTTGAGATCGACGGCTCAGGAGGCGAGTATATCACGGAAGTCGGAGTAGCTGCAGACCAGTCTTGGTCTGCTATCAAGGTCAGTAAAACTACATAGATGGTATCTCCAGAACTAATCTCTTAATAGCTTCGGACGAACCGAGACCGAGAGGTCGTCTTCGGTCAACAGGATGCTTCTTTTGACAAAATGGCGACAGCAACAGAAGGCCATGCCATTGTGGGACTGGCCGCACAGTTCATAAACAGGCCAAGACCAGAATTCGAGGTGAGTCTGCCACATACCTTCGACCATATGAATCCTGACACCGGTCCAGAAATGGATGCACTTGTCCTCACTGGCCATCTTGACCAAAGAGATAAACTTGGAGGGCGTGCCAGCAGACGAGGACGTGTCATCAGACGAGGACATGCCATCAGACGAGGACATCCAATCGGACGAGGACATGCAATTAGACTAGGACATGCAATCGGAAGCGAGCTTTCAGTCAGAATGGAGCATACAATCGGAGGAGAGTAACGATCTCTAGCTCACACAATAGAGGACCCTTGTGTGTCAGTTCTATTTGCGTCCATCTGGCAACACATCGTTCAACTACACCCGATTGGAGCTTTTGCCCACCTATCTGCCTATAGACTCGTACACATTTATTTCCAAGATTTCGTCTTGGCAACAACATGCTACAACAGCTTACCTTTGTATAATCCTACATCTTCCGTTATCGTCACACCTCCTGGTATATTGGTCCGAAGTTTTCAGACAGTCGTAGCCGTTCAATCATCGACTCCAAAAGTCACCTTATCGTCTAGAATGGAGGTTTACGGCCGGAGACAATGGCGTACATTCAATGTTTTGCGAGCTTTTTTGAAACCTGGTCGCCTGGGCCTGCTGCTCCGGCGACAATCATCACCATCACCCCTGCGGGCCACTACGTCGCTGACAGCCTGAGCTCACACAGGCGCAGCAAACTGGCCATCGCCAGCACCCTTCTTGACAGATACGGCAGAGCTATATGGTGGGATGGCCGTCTAGCTAGTCAGCGGGGATAGACCGTTCTTGTGGGAATATATGCAGCCGCTAATTGGGTATGGAGAAGCTGGAGGCGAGGAATGAGGGACTTGTAAGGGGTTTGAGTTATCAAAGGAGGATGTGAGAGGAAGGTGTCGAGCAAAGGATTGCATTCGTTTTTACACATTGGTCACTCTTTGCTGTCAGCTCGTTTACGTGGATATGCAGGGTTCAACGGACATGTATGTGGGTTGATGTCGTTCGCTTGACCACATGAAATGAAAGAAATGATGAACCCTTGGACCAGAAAGAAGATTTTCATCAGCTGAGTATACCGTGCACCCCTCTTCCATTCCGCTTTACTCCGAAATCATTGCGTCGTCAAGGAAATCTTTCAAGTACTTGAGTTTGGTGCATAACCTATAGTCTCATCCTTCGGTCAACTCTTCAGCCATACAGATGGTCATATTTATGACCCACAAGGATAAAGCCTGGGTGAGACCGCCGTCGCTACTCGGTGGCTTCTCAGCTGATATGTCACTATCAGGAGACAAGTGAGAGGGATAATATGTTCACAGCCTTGACAAGATCATAGCATTAACCATAGACATTCTCATAAGATGGACAGTTACTCGACATTAAACTCCATCATTGAGCAGACAATCAAAAGTAAGAATAACCGTTCTCCAACATCTCCTTTGCATGTTTGGTCCGCTCATCGAGATCCTCCCGAGGCAGTCCAAGCACAGCATTATCCAGCCCCCGTTTGCTCTCATAGTCACCACCCCCGTTCGGATAGAAGACCCGCGCATACAAGGCCTGCGCAAAGCCTCTGCGATCACCCTTTTGCATCCTCTCGACGCCCCGCTGATACCGCTCAGCGGAGGGCTCATACTCAATCGTCCAGTCCTCATCCTTGTCCCCAGTCACCCTCTTCCAACTCTCAAACATATCCCTCTGGCTAACCAGGAAGCTCGAGATAAACAGCGGCCTGTTAGCCCAGCCACTCACCGTCGGGCTCTGGTCGTTCTCATCCTCCGGCAACTCCTTGAACTTCAAGAAAGCCGCCACAGCCCGCCCACACTGCTCCCACGTACTCACATTGATCCTGGTATTCCCATCATCGTAAAACGTAACCCTCTTCTCCTGGAAGTCAAACCCGAACCACTCCGGCCCAGTGGACAAGCTAAACTCGTACCAGAAGCCACACACCAGCGCCACCCAAACCAAAACGCCCGCCGCTTCGATCTCGGCACACGCCTGCCGCACCAGCTCCCCCGCCAACGACTCCTTCCGCAGTTTCTCGTTGGTGACATCCCCGCCGTAGCAGTTTGGCATCACGTAGCGCACGCCGGCTTTCGCAGCGGCCTGGATGAGCTTGCTCTGCGTGTCCTTTGGCGCAGTGACGCTCAATGTAATGATGAGGAACTGTTGGTTCTGCAGGGCTGCAACGAGGGTGGACTCGTCGTTGTAGTCGACGGTGACGGCGCGGACGCCCGCGGGGAGGGTGCTTTTGCTGTCTGCGCGCGTGAGCGCGGTTACGGTGTGTTGGCCTGTTTGCAGGAGTTCCTGGGTGATGTATTTGCCCACGGTGCCGCCGGCCTGGCGTCAATGTTAGCCAGACGTCTAGTCTTTGGAGTGTGGGATGAGACTTACGCCCACGATGGCGACGCGTTCGATGCGGTTGGTGAAGCCGGCGGGCTGGTCTTTAGCGTACTTTTGGGTCATGGTTAGGTCAGTCACGGTATCACGGATGCAATGATGACTTGAAACTTGTTTTTGGAGGTTTGTTCCTGATAATGTCAGTTGGGAGATCAATCTGAAGGCCGAGCCGCAGGTTTATATCCCCTGAACGGGGCTATAAAGGCCTTCGGAACCGCTCGACCCACGGAGATAATCGAGATGGATTGACAGTAAAGCCGACGGAAGGACATCGAAACCAATAGCTACAAGGAGTATTAGTTAGTCCGAACAATAGCTGCTGGTCTGCTGTTGTTCATTCTCTGGCAAGACCAGGCGGAAATAACGGAGTTAGGGCTGGCTACGCAATCAACGGCGTTGACAATTGTAAAGGAGGTCGGAGGGTTAGAGCCCGACATACCGATCATCATTCTGCTCATGAAATAAGCGACAGCCATTCAGACTCACTCCTGAGGAGATATTTATATTGACTTTCCAGTTCTGATTTGCTCGGACACGACATCAGCAATGGCAAAGTGATGCCTAAGACAGGTATCTTGGCTGCCTTAGGCACTAACTTCGGCCAAAAGGTAAAAGGTACTTCAAGGCTGAGACATTGCTTCAGTTGCTGGGACTGTCAGATAGTTAGCATGAGTCATGCCTTCGGTAGTTGCTAACTTCGATAATGGAAGATCCACCTGAAGCAGAGGCCGTCGATACGAACTGCCTGAGACATGGCGCTGGTGCCTGCTGTATAGTCCAATCTTTGGACCTAAATACAGAGTAGATACCCTGTTCCAAGTAACTGGTGAAGAATTGGACCAGAGCCATGCAATCCATCAAAGTGTTCATCCGCTGGCGTCCCCTCTCGCCATCCGAATCGAACACGCCGGGCAATGGCCCAGAAGCAGACTCGCATTCCCTTTCGGTCGTCGCCGCTGACCATGGTCCTGCGCGAGTATTTCCTGACCGGCACAGGAGATGACGGGGTTTCGGCGATGATTCTCACGGCATCGCCTTCGTCGGAGTAGTACACCGCGACGATTGGCACGCTGAAGTATGGAAATTTGATCGGCGTGGCCGGAGACAAGGTTAAGGGACGTAAATGAGGCCTTTTAAGTTCTGCGTTTAGATATAGCCAGAATCGCTGACGGCTAGAGAAGCCGTGTCTTCGACCTGAATTGCCTACTTACCACGACTTATCTCAAATCTTCGATGAGTGTCGCAGTATCAGCCATCCGGCAATTAGACACCGGTCATAAAAATCATAGTCATTTGTTAGGTACATCAAGGGCTCTTTGCTCGGCAACCCTGCAGGTAGATATTAACACTGCGGGCTCGCGACATGTATTCCTGCCATACAAACGGGGCTCATGTTGCCTTTTATTCTGTGATTGGGTTATTTATTCGCGGGAGAAGGACAGGTTGATACTACACCCTTGTGAACCAGAACCTCGAGATACCCAGGACTCCATTAAGAGAACAGGGTACATTGACGTACACCAGAAATCAGAAAGAAACAACCATCAATGAATCTAAACCACACGCCATGGTCTATAGTCTATACTAAGCCAACGCATTCTTACTCTTCCTCCGAATTATATGCCCCCATTTATAAAACGCAAACGGCACCGGCACCATCACCGCGAACAAGGTCAACGACCACTTCACGCCCAGGTTCTCATACAGCGGCATCGAAGCCAGCATCATCCCGCCAGCGGACAGACACCGCACGAAGTTCACGCTCGACAGGGCCGAAGCAGACCAGATACCATAGCAGTCTGTCAGATACTGATAGCACGAGATGAAAACGGTGGTGAAGCCGAACCCGAACGGGAGGGATCCGACGATGGGGACCCAGGGGTTGATATGCGGGGTCGTGGTATACGCCATCCAGAAGAGGGACATGGGGATAGTGGGGGCGCCGAACATGGCGAAGTAGAGATGGATTTCTGGTGGGGGTTTGGCGGATTGGGGATTGGCGTCTTCCTTGTGCTCGGCCGATTCGTGGCGTTGTTGAGCTTGGTGGAGGGCCTTTGTGTAGATTTTGTAGACCAGTGGGATGAAGGGTATGGCACAGCAGTTGCCCACGAACATGGCGAGGAAGCAGAGTCCCACCTGTCCGTTTGTGAAGGAGTATGTGTCTGCGAAGATGTAATTGAAGCCGTTCAGCCAGGTGAAGAGGATGACATAGATGATGGAGAGGTAGAGCGCGCAGACGACGACGATGGGCTCGTAGACGGTGAGGTAGAAGGGTCGCCAGATGCCTAGGAGGATCTGCATGGTCAGTGAGGTTTTGCGTTCTTCCTCGGTCGACCCTTTGTGCTTGTCGGTTCCGGAGAACCCGACGAAGAAGCGAAAAATGCTTTGTACAGCTAGGCTGTGGGAGCACCCTGTGATCACCACACAGACGATGAAGATAACCAGAGATGTCACGTAGACCGCATTCCGGCCACAGGTCTCGGAGACGGGCCCTGTCACAAGGGCTCCAAAGGCAAAGCCGAAAAGAAACATGGCTAGATGACCATTAGTTCTGCGTGATATTGCACACCAGGGACCTACCAGTTGCCAATGTCTCTGCCTCTTGGCTGATTCCGAACTCAGATGAGATTTTTTTGATTGCCTGGGAATCAATAGCCCCTGCAAAGGAAACCCACGACGCAATGGACGAAATGATCACGGTAGATGTCCATTTGATTGCCGCACTCCAGCGATGAGCGTCGATTGCGCCAATATCATCGTTGGAGTAGAGATTTGAAGCGACATCATCAGTGGACTCGGGATCTGATGAGTGCCGTCCTTCTTCAGCACATGCATCAGTAGTTTCGATACAATCATCTGAAGGTTTTGTCTGGGGAATCAGCTTTTCTCGTTAGTGACGTTGCTGGATCACGTCGTGCACCTACTGATCCGCTTTTCAGCGAACTCCAGACATCGTGTCTGATTCGCCGATACTGGAGATATATTTGCATTGGAGTATCAAGCTTGAGGACAAGAGCGCACGATACAAAACACAATCACGGACCAGGGGTGTCAACCATGGAAACAATTATATGACAGTTATTCCCCTCATATCGCAATGACACTATAGCCAGTGCTAGGAGACATGATGAACTTGCCATGGCAAGTTCTGGGCTGAAGATGGTGTAATCAGTGGGGGTGATCAACATCAACTCTTCACCAGAACTATATAGATCGGTCCCCTGTAGTCTCCACAGCCCAGGCATGACCCTGAAGAAGGTTATCGGTTTCAAGTTATGGGTAGCTTAGATCTGTATCAATCACAACCTATAAGATACACCATTATGAAATCAATGGCTAAGACAGAGTGTGAATTAACCGAGGCATCAATCTGTGGTTTTCAGCTGAAGAGATCTGACCCTCCCATTTGCATCATCTTATCTTTCTATGTCAACGCTCTCACTCCGCAACCTCAACAATCAACTTCGTACAACTAACCCCCCGGAGCAGTTTGTCCAACCCCGCATTGATAGCCCCCAAACCCTTTCCCACGACACTCGGCTCCGGACTCGGCCTGATGGTCCCCTTGGCCAGGTTCTCCCTCAGCCACGTCCCAATCCAGTATCGGAACTGCTCCAGCCTCTCCCCTTCCACCGTCGACGGAAACACAAATATCGTCTCCACCCCGTTCACGACCTCCGCATCGGGAGGAACCACGGGTGCCGAAGCGATCTTCGCCGTCTTTGTCTCTCCGAGGAATGTCTTAAGCACAGCCTGACATGGCGCCAGCTGCCCGGTAGCAAGAAAACAATGCCGGATCACTAACCCGTCCTCCTTGGCCGCCGAAACGATGGCATCCACAACTTGTGGGTCTTTGTAGTCGAACACGCGGTCCGCGCCCAGTGAACCCACATAGCTCTTATTCGCCGATCCAGTCGTGGCGTACACGGCCGCGAAAGAAGAGTTGGGATCTTCCCGCAGCAGCCGGGCTGTTTGTACGCCCATGGTGCCGACGCTGGAGGAGGCACCCCAGATTAGGAGAGCTTCTCTTTTCTTGTACTTCCCTCCGTTGGTATCGGTACCGGTAGAGCCAGCAGATACTGGAGCAGAAGCAGTTGCTTCTCCTGGCCGGGGGATCCCCATGACATCCCACGTGTTAAGGGCTACCTCGACGGCGACGGGCAAGGTCGCCGCGTGGTTCCAAGACATGCTCTCGTCCGGAAGGGGCACAGCATGCTGCCAGGGGACGAGGCACCGCTCCTGAAATGCGCCGTAGTCTGGATCGTAGGACCTCCAAAAAGAGGCGGCGTAGGCTGCGACGCGGGTGATACCCGGTCGGAAGGCACCGGTGGGGACGTTGTCGCCGACCTCGAGGACTAACCCCGACATGTCGAAGCCAATGACTGTGGGGTACGTGGGTATGAAGAGGCCTTGGTCACGCATGTAGGCGTCTGCCGGGTTGAGGGCTACAGATTTGACAGCGATGAGGAGCTCGTCTGGTCCTGGCTTTGGAGTGGGACGGGTTTGGAGCTCAAAGGGTTGGCCTTTGGCCGGGGAGACGGCGGCGAGATGGGTGGCCATTGGACTTTGTGTAAGTAGAGGGGAGCCTGGTATTCAAGTCAAAGTTTTATGATTCTGATTAGAACATTGGGGAATGACCTTCTTTTTATACAATCAAGCTATCATTCAAACTACTTACTTACTCTTTATAGATAGAGCGTCAGGGCAAACTCGCAGCCAATCAGAGACGTCTGCATCCGAGGAATAGCTAGCGTCGAAGCTGTGTTCCGAAAGGAGGTTAGCGTATGGTGCTGGTAGTGTCCAATTCCATGCACTCCTTGGAGTGACCCTGACCATGAGTCCATGACCACTCCTCACCTGCTACGGATCTCTTTGGGAAAACCCTCACAGGCAAGCTCAGTATGGCCTCGACTTGTCCAAGTGAGGTTCGGGAGCGTCGGACTCGGAGGTCCAGATTTGGCTGCCGAAATTGCAAGCTCAGAAAACTCAAGGTGCGTGGCTCGGCTTTCCTAGACTGGTGCTTGGCTGAATGAATCTAGTGCGACGAAGGCAAACCACAATGCAAGAGATGTAGATCTTTCGGGGTATTATGCAATTTCATGTCCAATGTTCCCGACCTGCAGCCCATCGCCGCTGACACAGGGAGGCCATTGGTGGTTCGAGGAAAAGCAGAGCTTCAACCCCCTGTCGCCAGTGCTGTCTGGACGTCTGACGAATCCACATTCTATCAATTGAACGCAAAGTGTCAAGATTTCATCACCCGGTATCTTGGACGAAGTCTCATTACCCCAAATGACCCTAATATGATACACGTTAATCGCAAGCTCCTGAGACTAGCCTTCGCCGTACGTGTTATAACATTGATTCTCTCACCATGAGAGACTAACATATGCTTACAGTACCCTTTTTTAATGCACGCCTCTCTAGCTGTGGCATTTACATATGACCGCCATCTAAACAGCACCTTAGGCTGTCGTCGCAGTCTAGGAGAGTGCTATCACTGGACTCAAAGCACAGCTCTTCTCAACAGGCGGTTAAGGGAACCGATTGAAGCGAAAGATAAAGACGCAATCTGGGGCACTGCGGCTGCTCTGGCCATCTTGACCTTCGCGTCCACCGATGCATGCACACCGGAAGAATCATGGCCTTTAAAGTCCTCTGACCACTCTGACTTGGACTGGTTACGTATGAGCAAGGGTAAAATGTCACTGTGGCACATAGTGAACCCGCTACGACCGGACAGTCTTTTCTGCGTGATGGCGGCGACCTTTGCTCAGATGCATTCACCTATGCCAGAGAGCGGCATCGATGGAATACCAAGTGCCTTGGCCGCCGTGTGTTCTCTGAATGACTCATCTACGGCGAGAAACAATCCGTATTTCCATGCCGCCCACGGAGTATCCCAGATCCTTGACCTCCCGGATAGCGAGGTCACAACAGGTCCAACTCAATTCTTCATGCGCAGTATCCATGGCCCTTTCGAAGACTTGCTCCGGAAAAGGGACCCTGTCGCGCTTTTGTTGCTGTATCTATGGTACCGCAAAGCAAGTCGCAGTATATGGTGGATTGAACTTAGAGCTAGGGTGGAATGTCCTTCTATTTGCTCGTACCTACGGCTATATCACAAGGGCAATGGTGCGGTACAGGCATTCCTTCCTGGAGGCGCTCTCGCCGATAGATGGAATTAGTTAGGCTTTCAAAGCCTCGAATTCTCTTCCCTTCAACATCAACTCTTCACTAGAGCTATACTCAGTCCCCACAGCCCAAGACTAACCATGAAGAAGGTTATCTGTTCCAAGATTTTAGGTAGGTTTGATCTGTAGATCATTCACTTACCTCTATAAGATACATCTTTATGATAAATCTACAACTGAGACAGCATCAGTTATTCACTTTCCAGTTACCTCTCTAGACAGTGAATTAACCGAGGCATCAATCGGTGTCTGAGGCTTTTCACCTGAAGAAATCTGCCTCCCATTGCAACTAAATCCTCTTCTTAAACCTCAGTAGAGTCCGTGTGTTCAACATACTCTGCACTATCATTCCTACTATGCTAGAATTGGTGGTCAAGACATCTTTTTGGTCGAGTAGTCTCCCCCTCATCATGGCAGATTCTCCGATTTCAGCGCCTACGACTGAGTCGAGCTCGTTCATGATTTCGGCAAATCAGTTCAGTGAACAGCGAACAGATGCCTTTTTCGATAAGACACCTGGCCAGAGGGAGACTCTGGTCTAACGGGACCCTTGTGATTTGACGAAGACTTGGACAGGTTCCCCGGGGCACGACGACGCAGAGAAGCTGGAAAAGTTCTTGTTCACCGATGCAGACCATGAAAGCCTCCCATCTGAAGGTGAAGATATAGATTCAGAGGAGGTGATGGCAATCTACACCCGTGAAATGAAGGACCCCAAGCTTCTGGAAGAAAATGGCTTGGAACGCTACCTCCCGAAATCGACGAGTATTTATCGTTCGACTGCGCTCGTAAGTACTACCTTGCCATATCTGGGGCTTTACCCTATCGCGATAGTTCTGACTGAGTTAACAGGCCATTACTCGATGGTTGACTCCATCAGGAGCATCTTCTGGCCCGGCGGCCGCTCTACATCACGCACTTCGAAGTACTCCCTCTACAAAGCAAACAGTATCTACTCTGATTCCGCTTCAAATTACTGAAGGAGATGGGAACTCTTACTTTGGGCATAAAGATAAAGTGGCCCTTGACTGGAAAACCCTATTGCACTCGGCCTTGCCTGCGACTCTCGAAAACCAACTGAAGGAAGTGATGGTTCAACTGGGAGCCAACATGACAGCCACCCTGACTACATCCCAGCTAAAAAATCAAAATGATATCTGCCTTTGATAGTTGCGTCCTCTCGGCAGTTAGTCAAGCAAAAGAGTATCACGAGTTCCTTTACACCGACGTGCCTCCCTCGTGGGGCGAGATTGTGTTTCGGCTCATTGGGCCTGGTCTCGTATTAAACTGCTCCTGTATGAGCCCCATGGGTCTATACTACAGGACCCTGGATTTTGATCCTGAGACTGGGGATCTATACGCCTCTGTCATCAAAGGACGACAGCGCAGAAAACCATTACTTACAGGGCTCCGGTCGAATACACCGTGAGAGCACCCAGCGGCAACGGCTGGGCGATAAGGATGAACTGTTACCCAAAAGGGCAAAATGGGGCTAGTCTAGCACAGGCAAATGCAAATGCCGGGAGATATAGTGCTGCAGACTGTTATGACTGTGGAAATGTGGATGTCTTGTCGCCTAGCGACAACTCAGATCTGCGTGCTGTCACAGAACATATACATGAACGACAGACTGGGCCCCGGGCTCAAGAGTATATGACGACCGGGGAGGCTCGGATGGGGGACTCTACAGTTGTACGGAGTGAGTACAGGCCTGTTCCTGAAGGGTATCTCGACCAAGATAGCTACCTTTTCCGACCCTACAGTGTATGGGACCCCAACAGTCCATATACAGCCCACGGGAGACCAATTGATGAGATCACGAATGCGTATGAGTCGGATATGAATCCAAATGTACTCGTCAATGCCGACAGTGTCCCTGAACGGGTATAAGGCCCGTGGCCACCCAGGGGTTAACCGCACTATGGAGCTTCTCAGAGGTCTGGTATTCAATCGCCAAAAGCACTGGGTAAAACAATACATCCAATATTGCCCAGAATGCCAGAAGAAACGAACCAGACGTCACCAGCCATACGGAGCAATGCAACCAATTCTTACTCCACCACTTCCCTTCTACACAATCACCATTGACATTATCGTCGCTTTACCTGAAACCGGGCACTTTGATGCTATTATGTCAGTAACGGATAAGTTTACAAAGCGCATGACGGCAATTCCAGGTCACACAAAATGGAAAGCCCTGCAATGGGCAGAAGCGCTCTTAGCAACACTTGATAAAGGAGATTGGGGAATACATGGGACAGAAATGGGTTCAATATCGCTGATGTGGAGCATACGGGCCAGGTGGCAGAAAGGTAATTCTAATGCATGCCTTTTACTCTGCACGATTTTGACACGAATTCGGACACTCTACCCGATCCCGATAACCATGCTCGGCAGCGTATCACACTGCAATGGGAGGATATCGTTCGAGACAATATGGATTTGCTTCTCTTACACCCAGCACCACCTCTGCACGACTGCATCCAGGAGTGATTGACGCAACAAACGGTAAGTTGGCTTTGGAATGGCGACATAGCACAACAAGAAGAGAGTCGCTGTTGCGTGGAATGAGATATACCCACCAAGCACGCGATATTGAGGCCGAGACGGTGTTCGTCGGGGATGAGGATCAATTGCAGGGCCGTTCTCAACAAATCGGCTGGTCGTTCCCTCCGACTTACGATACAGCCAATAGCCCTCTTGAGCAGAGGACTGTCTAGTTGCACCTATTCGAGGCAGAATGTCGAGCTGTCACACAGTATGCGTATTTTTTATTTGCTGTTTCCCCCAATGAGTTGCGGCTGGGCGGACGTTGTGTTTCGGCTTATTGATGAGAAGATCCCATCTCGGTAAGTCAACGGCCTATGTCTAATCTCCTGTTGACCAGAATCTACGCTATTATTCCTACAATACAGTAGTCTAGACACCATTTGGCGCTGTAGGGATAACAGCATAGATTCTGGTCAACATCTCCCCTTAAAGTCCTACTCATTCTCCCAGGAAAAGCTACAACAGTAAGAGCCGCGAGCTGCGAATCAGAGTCAGGTCAACCAAGATACACGACTGCATCCAGCCGTGGTTGATGCGGCAAATGCATAGCTGGGAGCAGAATGGCGACATCACACTACAAGAAGCTGATCTGTTGTGTGGAAGAGTTGGCACAAGTAAGTTATGTTATGATTTACTTATTTAAACAGAAACTCTAAGCTAACATATATAGCCCTTGACTTCGAATCCGGCCCATATCACAGCTCCTGGAAGGAGCCTGACTTCTTTTTCCGAGTTAATAATCATGTGCTCCCGACTCTTGCGGTAGAGTGCGGCTGGAGTGAGGCAAAGGAACGATTTTATAACGATATGAACCTGTTGCTAGTGGGTGGCAGTGGCTCTGTCAATGTTGTCATTATTGTCTAATGGACAAGGTTAACAGGTGCTCGCGTCTCTGGCGTAGCTGAGCTTTTTGTCAGAGATCGAAATGGCATACCAATTCTACAACAGACCGAGGTATGTTCAAGATATTTGATTAATGTTACATGCTTATTATCGGAACTTCGCCCAGCCCATCTTCCCGCCTCCTGCGAATGCGAACACCCAAAGCCTCTGGATCAGATGACGCGAGCTCTTCGGGCCAGTCCAGGTCCCCGGACGCAATGGTAATGAAATCTTTCACATAAATCTCGACCTATTGCGTCGTCATGCTACGGATGACCTCGCTTTGATGAATCTGGTTCCTGCCTAGATCCACTGCGCTGGAATGGTGAGCGGTAGCCGACGTCGACGCTATATTGGCAGGTCACAGCAATTGCAGCATTTGCAGCATTTAGAGCTCATTCTTGCTATTACTAAGCATCAGTGCACTGTATTAGCTCTACATCGAGTGACGTATTGATTATAACTTGAATGAAAACAGATCGGAATCACTCATTAACTACTGGGAAGAATGGCTGAATTGTCTATACCACCCTTCGCGGTCTCTCCGTACTTGAGGTTAGGCTGATGGACAGATATGCCAAGGTGGTTCCTGTCCAGATGCAGGAACAGCTGAGGCTATTGGATGGCTAAAGCAGCAGTGCCAGGTAGGAGAGGTAAATGTACCTATCGCTATTTACATGATTTGTATAAATATATGGCTACCAGATCAGTCAGCTTGCAATGTACAAGGGCGTCACGAGGAACTCGGATTCATGTTCCCAATATCGATCAGGCGACACATCTCTAGATCACCAAGCTGCTCAGCCAGCCGCAAAGGATTCTGTTGGCCATCCCAAGAATACCTACTCCAATCAATGCCGCTTTGTGAGAGCAGTATTCTCACCGACTCGTACGGGTCTCCTTTATTTCGAGATAAATCTCGAAATCGATTAAACCGTTGGCGTAACTTGTGTTGGAACCGTTCATTTTCAGGTTTGAAATGTACCATCGGCGTGCTAATGAACGTGAGCAGAGTCACCTTGAATCCATATCTTTAACAGTGGAACTGTGATAACTCTAAGGTTTAGTAGATTCCCCAGTCCCCACAACTTTATTGCGGGGGAACTTCGGCAACCCCGCATTTCAACCCCAGACCAAGAGACACACTCCGATCTAGTATCACCAGCGCTCCCGAGATGGTAAATCGAAGTTGTTCTTCGTGATTAAGTTTTGTCCTTCGGGTACATCTCTGGCTAATATAAAACTCAATCGATCAATACGTACCCCTCTCTGGGCAATTATATTTATGCATAAGACAACGTTCATAGTGCAGCGCATCCTTCGATCGACCCTGGTCCTCTCCGCAATGCCGCCTGTCCCACCTCGATCAAGTTTGTTTGTGGGGAATGGAGGCAAACAGGAAGTCCGGATTGTTGATCAGCCGAGAGGATTCTTTCAATAAAGTACCTGCTTGTGCTCGGTGGCGACTTGTCCGAATTCTTGCAAATGCCTTACTCGGCAGAGGAATCGGCATCAGCGTATAGAAGGGAGAGTTTATAGAGGAAGGAATATAAAGTACTTGCCGCTTTCCAGCATTGGGCGAGATCTCAGATCTGCTTCGTCCAAGTAGCAAGGTAGAGATGCGACTCCTATCTTTTTCAGCCCTTGCAGAGGTTGCTCTGCTAGCAGCAGTCTGCACTGCCATCCCATATGAGGAGTATATCTTAGCACCAGCCACTCGAGATCTGGTTCCGGAAAGGGTGCATCACGTTAATGGCTCCGTCTCTAACCCTTCTGCTTTGACCAATGCGAAAGGTGGAAAGACGACTTTTCATGGAATATCATCCGTCACCTATGACTTTGGTCGCAACATCGCTGGTATTGTCTCGCTGGACATCAGCCGTGTCTCCTCGCAGGATGCCTTCATCGGAGTCACGTTCACTGAGTCTAGTCTCTGGATCAACAGCGAAGCTTGTGACGCAACAGCCGATGCAGGTCTTGACTCACCCCTGTGGTTTCCTGTCGGACATGGCGCGGGGCGATACACGGCAGAGAAGAAACACAACCGCGGTGGCTTCAGATACATGACTGTCGTCGCCAACACATCAGCGACTGTCGCTGTTGAAAGTGTCCGAGTCCACTTCACGGCAGCGCCGACTCAAAACCTTCGCGCGTATACGGGCTACTTCCACTGCAACGATGAATTGCTCAACCGCATCTGGTACGCAGGCGCATACACAAACCAGCTGTGCACCATTGATCCCAGCATGGGGAACGCGTTGCCCGGGTTGGGCATAATTACCTCTAACGACAATATCACCCTCCCGGAGACCGTCCCCTGGTGGACTAACTATACCATCTCCAACGGGAGCAGCGTGTTCACAGACGGAGCGAAACGGGATCGTCTTATCTGGTCGGGTGATATGTCCATAGCGCTGGAGAGCGTCGCCGTCAGCACATATGACTTGTACAGTATGCGAGTGGCGTTGGAAACCCTCTTTTCAATGCAGCAACCGGACGGCCGTCTTCCTTATGCCGGCAAACCCTTCTTTGATGTCGTCAGCTATACCTACCATCTCCACAGCTTTATCGGCGTTTCGCACTTGTACCGGTACTCAGGAGACGTGGACTGGCTTGCCGCACACTGGAACCAGTACAAACTTGCTCTGCAATGGTCATTATCCAGCATCGACAGCACCGGCCTAGCCAACGTAACCGCAAGCGCGGACTGGCTGCGTTTCGGCATGGGAGGACACGTACGTACATCACCACGCGTATTTTCACACTTCACCGCTAACAATAGCAGAACATCGAAGCAAACGCAATCCTCTACTTCATCCTCCAGGAATCTCTCCTCCTCGCAAAAGCCCTCAACGACACCGCCTCCTCGTCCCACTGGGCCCAAATCGCAACTACCCTCAAATCCTCCGCCAATGCACGACTCTGGGACCCCGCCGCAGGCCTCTACCGCGACAACGAGACCACAACCCTCCACCCACAAGACGGCAACGCCTGGGCCCTAAAGTCCAACCTCACCCTCTCAGCGACTCAATCCTCAACAATCTCCACCGCCCTCGCCGCCCGCTGGGGCCCATACGGCGCACCAGCCCCCGAGGCAGACGCCACCATCTCCCCCTTCATCGGCGGCTTCGAGCTCCACGCTCACTTCCTCGCTGACCAGCCTCAGCGAGCTCTGGATCTAATGCGACTGCAGTGGGGCTTCATGCTGGATGATCCGCGCATGACGCAGTCGACGTTTGTAGAGGGGTACAGTACAGACGGATCGCTGCATTACGCGCCGTACAGCAACGATGCGCGGATCTCGCATGCGCATGGCTGGGCGACTGGGCCGACTGCTGCGCTGACGTTCTATGCGGCTGGGTTGCGGCTGCTTGGGCCCGCTGGGGAGAGGTGGGTGTTTGCGCCGCAGCCGGGGGATCTGAGGAGGGTGGAGGCGGGGTTTGGGACTTCTTTGGGGATGTTTGAGGTGGAGTTTAGACGGGGGGGCAATGGGGGGTATACGAAGTTGGTGTTTACGGCGCCGGAGGGGACAATGGGTGATGTGAAGATTGAGGCGGACGGGGTGCTGGTTTCGAACAATGGGACGAGGGTGAGGCTTGTTGATGGGGTTGCGAAGGGTTTGCATGGTGGTACTTGGAGGTTAAAAGGTAGTGATGGTACCAGCTCTTGAGGCGATAGCGATGCATTCTGCTCATTGTGCCGAATCAATTCATGTTGGACAGGAATGAGTAGAGAAAACCGAGATAAAAAAAGGAGCAGGAGACAACTTCCTGCCCTCTCGACCATCATCGTCATGATACAGCTTTAGTTTATGTTCCACCACAGGGCCGTTTTCCTCTTTCATGGTTATTTGGATCATACTTGACCAACACTCGACCCAGGCTGTTCAAGACAGGTTGATTCTCCGCGCTCACATATCTCCTGCCTGGGAATCAAACGCATTCCACTTCAACTCAGTCTTGCATCTCCTAATACTAACGATGGCCATCGTAGAAATACTGCAATTCTCCTCTTTGCAGCAACCTCTTAACTGAACATGAAACGCCGCCAATAACGACGAGCGGCGTTTTGTATGACTTCATCTCGGCCCTTCATTCCGGCAGTCCTCCCAATCCTCAGCAGATTACCACGGATATCGCCATCTCAGCTATGTCGTATCTTAGGCACCATGGCCGTTTTCCCTACTATATCAAACAAGTGTATGTTCTATCCATAGACTCTCTACGATTGCATCTGAGTCTAATTCATCAACAAAATGACGACCGCAACTCCCAAGTAAACCAAAACCACCCATACTCTCAAAACCTAAATTTACTAAGTGCAAGTACAGACCGATGACAAGCACACTCTACAAGCCGCATCCCACCGACAAAATGAAAGCCGCACAGTGGATGGGCACGCGCACAATCGAGCTCGGCACCGTCGCCAAACCTACCATCACGGACCCGTCCGACGCCATAATCCACATCACACACTGCACAATCGGCGGCGCAGACCTCCACCTCTACGACGGCGAACTCAGCGAGCTCCTCTCCAAAGGCGACATCCTCGGCCACGAGGCGATCGGCATAGTCGAGGAAGTCGGCGGGGAAGTCCGCAGCATCTCCCCAGGGGACAGGGTCATGATCCTCCCCGTGATCGCCTGCGGAAATTGCGAGTTCTGCAAGCGGCAGGAGTTCTCGCTGTGCGACACGACGAATCCGTCGCGGGAGATGGAGAGCGCGTACGGACACCGGGTGGCGGGGATGCTGGGGTACACGCGGCTGTACGGCGGGTATCCCGGCGCGCAGGCGGAGTACGTGCGGGTCCCGAACGCGGATCTCTGCTGTGTGCGGGTGCCGGAGGATATGGACGCGAAGAAGCTGCTCGGGCTGGCGCATGTCACGACCGCTGCGTGGCATGGGTGCGAGCTTGCGGATGTCCAGCCGGGGGATATAGTGGGTGTTTGGGGGTGTGGGCCGGTGGGTCTATCGGTGCAGCGGCTGGCTATGCTGCGCGGGGCGAAGAAGGTGTATGCCGTTGACAAGGACGCGGCGCGCTTGCAGATCGCCGAGGGGTTCGGGATGATTCCCGTGGATGTGGGCGTGCATACCGAGGTGGGGGATTATATTCTGGAGATGGAGCCGAGGGGGTTGGACTGCTCGGTGGAGGCGAGTGGGTTTCGGAGTACGCAGAAACCGCAGCATGCGGCTATGCGGGCGATCGGGCTCGAGCATGATAGCAGTGACACGGTGGCGGCGATGATCAAGGCCACGAGGAAGGGAGGGCATCTTGCACTGCTGGGGGATTTCTTTTATAAGACGAATGATTTTCCCATAGGGCCGTTGATGGAAAAGGGGTTGACGGTCCGGGGCGGGCAGGTCAATTCTCAAAAGGTGCGTCAGTTGTCCACATGTCAGTTGAATGACACTGACAGTATAGTATCATCCCCTTCTCTTGGACCTGGTGACGCAAGGAAAGTATGATCCTTCATGGGTGTTTACATGCGAAGGTATGTCTGCACTGTCTACTGGCTGCTGGCTGCTGACTAGACAGATGAATTCGAGAATATCGTCGAAGACTATCGCCTGTTCTCACGGCATGAGATTCCTGGAGGGTTGAAGGTGTGTTTGGTGACGGAGTATGGTCGTGGTCAGTGAAGCTATCCATGATCATAGGTAGCATGACTTCAACCTTGACTTTGGATATGGTTGGGTAGCAACTGTGGAGATAACTAGCTAGCAATTGACAAGAATTGACAAGAATTGGTCAGAGATGACAGATGACTCATGATCTGACCTCAGCTGCATGAATTGTAGTTGACATGAAATATCCCTATGGAGTAGAGACTACCCCACCTCCACCAGGCGGAATATATTCCCCCTCCATCCTCGTCCCTCATCTCATCCTCATCAACATCATCACATCATCACATCATCCTCAACTCTACCAACACATTGATCACCTCAGTCACACTACAACAATGTCATTCCCTCCTCCTCCCGTGGACACCATCGACTGGTCCAACGTCGGCTTCAAAGTCCGCGACGGTAAGCCCAGCTCCCCCTCCACCCACGCACCCTCATCCATCTAACACCGCAAAGTAAACGGCCATGTGGAATGCCACTTCTCCCACAGCACCGGCGGCAAATGGTCCGCCCCCAAATTCGTCTCCTCCCCCTTCCTCCCTATCCACGGCATGGCCCCCGGCCTCAACTACGGCCAGCAAGCCTACGAAGGCCTGAAAGCCTTCCGCCACCCCAACGGCCAAATCTCCATCTTCCGGCCCGACCGCAACGCAGCCCGCCTCCGCCGCTCCGCAGAGTTCGTCTCCATGCCCCCCGTCCCAGAAGATCTTTTCGTCAAATGCGTCAAGCTAGCCGTCGCCGCCAACGCCGAGTTCGTCCCGCCCCATGAGACCGGCGCAGCGATGTACATCCGCCCTTTACTCTTCGGGTCGTCGGCGCAGCTGGGCCTCTCCCCGCCGGACGGGTATACGTTCGTTGTCTTCGTGATGCCGACGGGGGTCTACCACGGCGTGCACGCCGTCGACGCGCTGATACTCGAGGACTTTGACCGCGCGGCGCCGGAGGGGACCGGGAGCGCGAAGGTGGGGGGTAACTATGCGCCTGTGCTGCGGCATAGTGCGCGGGCGGCGGGCGAGGGGTTCGGGATCACGCTGCATCTGGATAGTGCGACGAGGTCGGAGATTGATGAGTTCTCGACGTCGGCGTTTATTGGGGTCCGGCGGGACGGGGACAGGGTCACGCTTGTGCAGCCGGATAGTAAGAATGTGATTGATTCGGTGACGGCGCGGTCGGTGTGTGAGATTGGGCAGCGGGTGTTTGGGTATGCGGTTGAGAAGAGACGTATTGCGTATGAGGAGATTAAGGAGTTCAAGGAGGTGATTGCTGCGGGCACGGCGGCGGCGCTGGTGCCTATCCGGAGTATTACTATGCGGTCGCGAAACGACAAGTTTACGTTTAACTGCGGCGCGGATGGGCAGAGTGGGGGCGAGGTCTGTGTGAAGCTGTTGCAGACCCTCAAGGGCATCCAGGCCGGTAAGATCGAGGATAAGTTTGGGTGGAATTGTATCGTTGACCAGGCTCCCCCGGCGGAATGGCTCGAGGGAGCTACGGGGCATGAGAAGGATGTCGATGGGATTAATGTCCCATAGCTAGCTGGGTATGCCTCTTGCAATTCAATATAAAAATCTTTCGGGTATAAATAACCACTAAATTCATGATATCATACAAGAAGAGGAGTCATGAAGAGGCGTCATACAAGTAGATACTAATTCCTCAAGCTCACCTTGGTCCCATTCCTCGAACACAAAGTCAGAGTCAAATTCTCCTCCCACGGCCCCGGATCCCGACTCTCCAGCACCGCAAAATGCTGCGCCAGCCGGACCGTCACATACCCCGCCTCGGTAAGCGCATACTGCTGTCCCACACAGATGCGCGGGCCCCCGTTGAAAGGGAGATACTCCCATCCCGGGCGGAGATCCGCCCAGCGCTCCGGACGGAACTCGTTGGCGTCGGGGCCGTACAGGTCCTCGCGGCGGTGCATCGACCACACGCTGTACGTGACGATTGCGCCCTTGGGGACGAAAACGGGGGATTGCCCGTCCGGGCCGCCGCCGACGGGCAGGACGGTGTCGGTTTGGGCGAAGCGGGCGTTTCCAGGGACGACGGGGTGCGTCCGGAGGGCTGTCATAGCGTTAGCATCAGCATCATTGCAATAAGATGAGGCTTTTACGTACATTCATTCAGACAATACTTGACATACGTCAGATTCCGCAGCTGCTCGTACGTCGGCGGCCGACCATTCAAAAACGCCACCTCGTCGCGCAGCTTCGCCCAGATCCGCGGGTGCTTGGCCAGCATGAAGAAGAGGTTACTCAGCAGCGACGCAGTCGTATCCCGACCGGCAAGAAGGACATTCATGAGCTCGTCGCGGATACGGCGGCGGTCGCCAGTCTGCTGCGCCAGGCCGTGCAGGAACACGTACCGCTGTTTCTTTTCGCCGTCGCCGTCTTCGAGAGTCTTCTCGTCCAGTCCCTGAGCCCGCACCTCGAGCGCCTTGTCGACAAACTGCTCCACCAGCGCGTGGCAGATACGAGTGCACTCCTCCGCCTTTTTGTCGCGGTGGAACATGGCCAGGGGACCCAGACGCGTGCGGAAGGCGATGGCATGCTGCGCGTAGTTGAACGCGGTTGCAAAGTCGGTCTCGACGCCTGCGTCGCGGCCGCCGGAGCGGCGCTTCTTGAGGCTCTGCACGCTCTGCCCGAACAGGAACTCGGTCGACGAGTCGATGGTGTAGCTGAAGAACAGGTCCTGGAGGTCGACGGTGCTGCCGTCCTTGGGGATCAGGGCAAGGAGATCGGCCATCTGCGCCTCGAAGACGGCGAGATCGGCGACCTGGTCGCGGACGAAGTTGGGGCGGATCATGGCGCGCGATTGCGCCCAGTGCTCGCCGTCGGTGGTGAAGATGCCGTGGCCGAGCAGGGGGCCGAACGTCTTGGTACGTTGGCCCAGGCCGTAGTCCTTGAAGCGCAGAGACAAAACAGTCTTGATGTTTTGGGGTTCGCGGGTGAGGATGACCGTGTCCAAGAGGCGACTGGCCGTCATGGTGTGACCGATCGCGTTGAACCGGGCCAGCCCGCGCTCAAGGAATTTGTGTGCCTTGACATTCTGGATCGTGGTATAGGTGAGATCCAGCCCGAGGAAGGGATCCTTGGAGGGGATCCACGGCGGTGCTTGGCAGTTGTGCTCACGCGCGAAGCGATACTGCCTCCATTTGCGGCGGAGCACGGTGACGGTGTAGAGGAGGACAGCTATTGCCCCTGCGATGAGGGAGATGGAGTATTGCGAACTCATTTTGATGGCGATTCGTTCGTTGGACAAGGGGGTAAGAGAGGTTGAGGATCATAAATAAGGACGATCGTAGAGATTCAACGACCCGCAACCCGTGACTCATCTGAAGCGGGCCAACAATCCCCCCGACTTAAGACAGACGCTGAGCCCAAAGCCCAAGACCGGTGAGAGTGAGACTGCTGCCTCAGTGTTCTTGTGAGTTGTGTCTGGCTGTCTGCATCGGCAAAAGTGAGGCCGATAGGCTGTTATCCGTCTGCCTAGGTATATGCAGCTGCCACCCACTCATATTATTGGATGTCCCCAGACACACTACGTAAGGTAGACTGCGTGAGCGTTTAAGCCACGATCGATCCTCTTCCGAAATGTCCGGTTATCTCCTTGTTTCATGTCGATGGTCTAGATGTCTAGGTTGTAACTTGCAAAACTCACGTGTGGGATCTACATATCCTCCCAGTCCATATCACTACTACTTCTCGAATCCTCCCCAATCCTGCCGTCACTCCCCCCGGCTTTAAAGGGTATTCCGAGTCGTGCATTTTGACGTATTCATGTTCCTTGAATGGAGGCGTTATTGTACCGAGAGGGAGCGCGTTGGTGCGTGGTTATAATTGTCAGTCTAATAGGAGGTCAAAGATCTAGGTATTGGACGCCTTGTTGTTCTTACGCCAGCTGTATGAGTCGGTTGAAGTGTCAGTGGATTGGACTGTCAAGTCACAAGTCAATTAAATTGTACAAAACTATCACCACTATGGCGAGGAGCACATAGTAGATAGCAATCTAAGAACGAATCCTTCCAGTAGTCCCACCGATAGAAACAACCTCAGCCTACCAGACAACAAATGAAACAAATAACGAGTATGCTTGAACGCACGACATGCTAAAGAAAGAAAAACAACCAGACCACAGCAAGGCCGGATTACTTCTTTCGCGCAGCCCGCAGTTTCCCAACCGTCCCACTAGACATGATATCTCCATGATCCGCACTGCTGTGACTCTCGTTATCGCTGTCACCGTCGTCGCTCTCACTCTCACTCGAACTGGAGCTTGAGCTCGAGCTCGACTCGCTCTCTTCGGTATCCTCGTCCGAGGGAGGCGAGAAGATATTCCGCGGCCGTTTTGGTGCGGCGCCGATCTTCTTCTTCGCTTGCTGCGCCTTCTCGGCTGACTCTTTCTTCTTGTCGACGAGCAGCGTCTTGAGCGTGGCGCGGCTGCGACTCGCGTTGATCGGTTGGCCCCAGGACTGCGAGGCCGACTGCGAGGGTGCGGGGGACCGCGCGTTGCCTTGCGACGAAGGGGTTGCGCTGCTGCGGCGGAGGAGGTCGGCCTTGCTCTTGGCGGGTTTGTCGGTGCCGGTCTGGGTTTCGGCCTCCACGTCGGTCTCGTCGTCATCCTCGTTTTCGGATGAGGACGAGGAAGAGGAGGACACGTCTACTGGCTCGGAGGCGGGGGATTTCTTCGTGCCATTCGCCTTGGCCTTGGGGAGGTCACCGCGCTGGATCTTCGTCACAGGAGGCAGCGTGGCGTCCTCAGCGGAGCTCTCCGGTGGTTCCTCTGCAGTGCCCCTCGGTTCGTCTTCAGTCGAGCGGGGCTTGGCTGCTGTAGGAGTAGCAGTCGAATCTGACCCTTTCTTGGCTTCTACTGCCTTCTTAGTCGAGCCTTTGCCTTCGGCCGTTGTAGGAGTAGTAGATGGCTCGGTCCCCTTCTTTGTTTCGGCTGCCTTTTTCGCGGAGCCATTCCGCTCAGCAGCTGGCGTCGGTTCCTTCCCACTGGGCTTGGCTTTTGCGGTATCCGCCTTGGGCGTGTTTGCGTCCCCGTTGGTCTTGGACGAGTCCTCCTTCAGTTGCTTATCATCCTGCGAAGAAGCGCTCATAACTGCCTCCATTTTGGCAACTTGTTCTCGCTTGATTCGCAGATCTTTGCGAGCTCGATCGAGCCTGTCTTTCTCGCTGGAGCGGTTCCGCTTCTCGAGTTTCTGGACCCGTTCCAATATAGTCATTAGCTCTCCCAGCTTGCGCATGTACGCCGGATCCTTATTCTGCTCCTTGGCAGCTTTAATCATCTCCTCGACTTCTTTCTTGTCCTTGTGATGCTTTTCGAATTTCTGATTCGCTTCTCGCACCAACTGCTCCACCCGTGCCTGATCAACACCGGCAGGGTACGCCATCTTGCTCGGTGTCGATGACTTCTTTCCGGCCGAGGCGGCAGAACCTGGTGTCCCCTTGTCCTTGGGGTTGGTCTGCGGAGTCGACTTGGGAATCGGCGTCGAAGCCGTAATGACGTCCTCTCCTTCGGCAAAAGACACAGACCGGCGTTGCGCTGACTTGTCGGCAGGCGAATCCTTCCGTAAAGCCGAATGCAGTTGCTTGACTCGGTCCAGAGCAGGAGTTTGCTTGGATGGCGTGGCGTCATCCACCAAGGATGCACGGCGCATCGTAGGAGCTTTGCTGGAAAAGAGTGGGGTGCCTGATATCGACGCGGTCGACGCTTGGGACAACGAAAGCATCACCGGCTGTTTGCCAGGGGGGCTCTTCGTGATACCAAGCCCGAGACCGGGTTTCGCAAACTCGGTAGGTTTCTCGGAGAGACTTGGCCGTCGGCCGATTCCAGAGAACGACGGTGCCCTCTCGTTTCTTCGGGCGGATGGGCTGCTGAGAGGTGGCTCGGACATGGCCTGGCTCGGGTTGTTCTCCTTGTCCGACGATCCCGGGCTTCTAGCATCCAAGCGAGGCTCCTTGTTAGGCTCCTCTTCCTCCAAGCTCTTCTTTCTCTTGCGTCGAAGTGCGGGTATCTCTACCCTAGGGGAACTCCCATTCACTATCGGCTCATCCGTCTCCTTGGCTTCGGCCCCAGGGGGTACTTCCTCCGTCGCTGCAACATCGCCGTCATCCATTGCCACATCTCCATCCTTGTCCAAATTATCAGATTCTTCCTCCTCATCCAACTCACGTTCCGGCCGAGACGGTGCTTGTCTCGGGCTCAAGGGCGATTCCGACCCGCTGGTCGCACGCTCCGTTTGATTCGACGAGGGAAAGTCTGGCTCCGCGACAAACTGTGAGATCGTCCGATTGGCAGCCACCTGTTTTGACGCAGAGCTGCGTTTCGAGGCCGAGCTGCCTTTCGAGACCGAACTGCGTCTCGAGGGGACTGACTGCGTCTTGGGCGACGGGGTCCGTTCCTGTTCCGGTGAAGGCGACTCCCCCAACTCCTGACTCTCCATACGCTTTTGCTGTGACGAAGCCGCAACAGCACTACCCTGGGGATCCTGCGAGTCATCCTCATGCACAGGCGATTCGCCCCAGCGCGGAGGCGACATGGGGATCTCCTCATGCTCCACAGAGGAAACCGGTACGTCCCTGCGAGGCTCGCGATCGTCCGCGGTAGCTGCAGGCGTAGGTCCCCCATTCACCTGGACACTGGGTGTATCGTGTTCCGAAAACGACTGAGACTCCTCGGCGATCGTTGGAATCTTGCGCAGATTGGCCTGCACCGCCTCCTTCTTGATCTTGATCTGGCGCTCGAAATCCTCTGCGGCGGCATCCCAGTCCTGCGTCACGGAGGGGAACCGGACAGGCGCGTAGGGCGCCGGTTTCTGAATCACACGGACCGTACCGCGCTGGTCGGCGCCATCGATGCGGGCCCGACCATTATCCACAAACACATCGGCGACGGTCAACTCGGCATCGAGATCGTCGGAGTCGTGCTCGTCATCGAGAAGTTTCTTGATCTCCAGGGGTCTAGTCACGATATCCGTAAGCGCAGCTCAACAACACCATACCCCTCCAAATTCAGTCGGTAGGACGGAGGGAACTCACTCAGCGCTCGGCCGCAGCTTCGCCCACTTCTCCCGGATCATGCCTGCCAATCCACCCATTGTTACCTCCTCGGGGTTCTCCAGGACCAACAGGAAGGAAGCCGGCTTCCCCGCTGTTGGTCCAGAGTTTTGACTCGAAGCATCGCGGTCACGGTCACCTAGGAACGAGCGGATCGAAAATGATGAAGAGGACTGGGTCTGTTCGCGGGGGTAGACCTTGACCGTGAGACGTAGGAAAACCATACCGGGGAACAGATGTACGTAGATGGAAGTCGCTATGCAAAAGTATCACAGAGTATCATAATAATGCGTACACAAAAGTAGATGAGGTATTTGGATGTTCTCGAGATAGCGAACAGTCGAAAGAGGCGATGTTAAGATTGTCCGCTGGTGTTGTAGAGTGCGGAAATGGGGGATCGAATTGCTCAATAGCTGAGCTGATGAATATGCAGGAGGGGGAGTAACACAATGAAGTGATCAGAAAATATTCAACAATGAAGAATGAGCAACACAAAGGATTGTGTCTGGGGAAGATCTCCGTACAGCAACGTGAGAAGCGACACGGAGAAAACGCGGTCACCCACGCGACTGAAATGGGCCACTTTAAAAGGTTCCGCCATGGTTGGCTCCACTGCTGCACCAGCCACCAAAATTTACGTGAATTTAACTACAAGGTTAACCTCGACAGAAATGTGACAGGTGTCGAATGCTGCAGTCTGCAGAGGACATGCAGTGATTGATACTAGGTAGGTACTCGGACGATCTTCCTCCATCGTTGGTCAGGGGCTTTGTGCCATGTCTCCGCGCACGCAAACCGCAGGCAAGGCTGCCACCATTCCCATTAGAATATGCAATTATCATGAACAATCAAGTTTATATTCAGTAAATGTCCAAGTATATATCCAATATTCCAAAAATCGGAAACCAATCTACTCAACCGGAGTAAAATATCGTTTGAACCGGTCGATCCTGGTCAAACGCAACTCCACAATGACCGAGTGGCAGCTCATCAAAAGACTGGGAAACCGAACGGTCCAAAAATTCAGATACCCCTCTGGCAAGCCGCCAATGTGTGCCTTGAGATGTGCCGGCATGTCGTTGTAATGATTGCGCTTGTTGCGTAGCGCCCGGAGAAGGTCCAACATCTTCGAGCCTGTGTACTTGCGCTGCTTGCCGAGGTTGTCCTTGAAATCCTTGGGCAGGAGACGTAGGAAATCCATCTCAGGGCCCATCACACGACAAGCCACGGACTCGAGACACAAAAGAGCATCCGAAGGAGGGTCCCGTGGCTCAAACTCGAAGTGATCCGATACGTCGCAGAGGAAGCTGAGACGTTCCGACGGGTTCCAGAAAAAGGGATGCATCAGCACGGCACTTGCATCGGGTCTGGGGAAAGTCAGTAAACGCACGCAGAGACTGGAGAAGAGAAAGAAGAGCTAACCGTTTGCGAGGGTCAAGAGACAGCATTGATCGAATCAGGTCGTCTGCTTCAAAGGCGTAATCGCCCAGGCGCTGGAGTTCGTCCAGGTTGAAGTTGCCCTTGACGATATTCGCCTCCCGCATGAACTTCCCGTTCTTGTCGAAGGGATGGCTACCCCGCGTCAACACGTAATAGAAAACACATCCCAGGGAGAAGATGTCAATAGCACGAGTTGCTCGCCTGTTGGTTTGCGGATCCACCACCGCTGGCTCGGACGACTCGGTATGCTGAGACTCGCCGCCTTGGATGGCTGAACGGTTGTCGTCGTCTACCAGTAATTCCGGAGCTCGCCAACCAGACGTACCTGCGGCATGCGCTGTGGTTGCTCGGAACGAGCTCTGATTATCGTCAAGCTTCTTGCATAGACCAAAGTCAGAGATGAGTAGTCGCAGAGACCGCGAGCCACTGCGCCCTCGAGGCATAGCCACAAGAATATTCTGCGGCTTCAGGTCTCGGTGCACAATCTTGAGAGAATGCAGGTATCGAACTCCAGCAATGATCTGACGCAGGATATCGGGCAGATCCAAGCCACCCTGAACCAGCTGGGGATAATCACCGGGACGTTCAATCAAGTCCTGGAGAGACGCAGGGCACAGCTCCAAGGCGATGTAAAGGAAACCGGTCGCCTGCTCGCGGCAGAAATAGCGAATGACGTTGTTATGATCGTCACTCTCCTGCAGCAGTCCAACTTCATGAGAGGCGATGTCGTAGAACTCAACCAACATACGTTTGACCGCAACATCCCGACCATCAAAGGATCCACGGTACACGACCGTTCCGTGGCTGCCGTGACCGAGAACAACGTCGCTGAATACTTTGAGTCGACCAATCTGAAGAACACCGTCCATTTCGACAACCTCATTGGACACGGTCCGCACTAACTGGACGTCGGGCTCCAGGCGGGACTGAGGCTGCAGGTTGTTCACTTGGTCCACGACTCGGTCCGCCGGATCCTTCGATTCACCTTCGGAATCAGGCTTCTTTCCGCGTCTGTGACTCTTTCCACCCCGTCTACCTCGGCGGGCTTTCTTCTTAGGCTTCTCGGGTGACCCGGCCTGGTCCAGTTCCTCAACATCGTCGTCACTGTCGGGGCCGCGGGAGGGTTCTCGAATTTTCACTCGAGGAGTAGAATCAGGGCTAACGACACTGAGATCTCGTTTCGGTTTCGGGGTTACATCGCCGCCTTGTTGCTCTTCAGGCATCTCCACCTCGACCGTGAGGTTCGATATCGCTCTGCTGGGACTGGCATCACGCTTAAACGGAGTGTTTCCGACGACAGGAGTGGAGGGAGTCGATAGTGGAGGCTGAGCGTAGGAAGCGATAATATTCTTGACGTCCAGTTTCTGTTTGGCGAGTTCCTGTATGTTGTGGGAATTGAAGTAGATGAAGGCACCAAAGAACAACAGCAGGATGGTCACGAAGATATCAACAGCGTTATCCCAACCCTTTCGGATAATTGTACTGTGCCGAAGGGCAGGTGGCAGCGCTAGTTCGGAGGGGCTGCGCGTTAACTCTCGCGGAGTATCATTGGCTAGCTCTAGGGGTGATGGCCCCGAAATACTAGGGATATTGCGGACGATCCGGGGACCATTTAGCGAGTGAACTCCCGCCAGCGCATCGCGCTGTTGACTAGTTGATAAGCTGGTGAGGGGCTGGCCATGCCGTAGGTAATCTTTCTCGTAGCACTGAGCCATTTTGGCCCGTCCTGTCACGAGAGGGTAAGTCTCCTCGGACATTGCAAACCAACCGCCCGCCGAAGTGCAATCGACAAACACCCTTGCATCTCTGTCATCCAACGAGCCGTAGTCGGGATCAGGTGGCTGCAGGGGCTGCGAAAGAAGCACAAGCGCAGTGGCTGCTTCCTCGGGTGATTCGACGTTGACGGGGCGCACGACATCGAAAACACGAACCACAGGAGACGAAAAACGCTGGGTGTAACGAGGACGGTCCATTCGTGAGTGATCAAATCCCAATACCACTCCATCATGCATGCTGTAAATATGGCTCTGATCCATCGTCCGGAAGTACTGGCTCTGAAGATCCATGTCGCGATTGTTGGCCGTCCATTCGGAGTACTTCAACGTGCAGATCGGATCACCAGTCTCTGTATTTTGTATCGCGACAGCATACTCCACACGACCGAGTACCAGGGTGCCGGAAGGTGAATCGCACTCCTCCGCTTCCAGGTCAAAACCATCGACCTTGCGGCACCCATGCCCAGAGGTGATAGGACCTCTGGAGCTAAAAACTCGTAGGATATTTCCAGTCCGCGCATCCACCGTATATAGTGTTGTCTCCTTCCGAGCCGTATACGTAACGGCCGGGTCCGTCCCCGAGTAGGGAGTCTGCTCCACCAATTCCTTGACAGTCAACCCCAACTTCTGCAGCCCCGCGTCCGGACCGGGGCTATATATGTATAAACTGCCGTCTTGACTCGGCTCGACAATCCAAAGAAAATCATCTTCGGGCTGAGCCCGATCGAAGCTCGACCGGTTGGCTCGATGGTAGATGCTCTCGACCATGGGACTGCTCGGGACCTCCAGGGCCCAGCGGGCAGCGCCGGTCTTGCGATCGCGTGCGTGAATGGAACCGTCGACGGTCGCCAGCAGGACAAAGTCCTCAACCTCCCAATCCTGCAAAGACCGCGCGTGAAGCTGCGGTGCCAGGCCGGCAGACGAAGTGCTGGTCTGGGCAGGACGGGCTCGAACGGCGCGGCCGGAGCCCGCCAGAGCCATGGTTGCTAGGGCGCTCGCATCGTTGGATTTCACGTTTATTGTGGGAAGGGGGTTCTCGTCGAAAGAACGTTGTGTCGGGGGGACCGGAACGGACACGGTCGAGGGGAGGTCATCATGTTCCTGCAGCTGCTGCGGAGCAACAAGAATAGGGAGCAGAAGTAGGGCGACGCTGGCGGGGAGGGTCGTACGGGCGCCAGGCAGCCGCCACCGCATGGTGAAAAGCTACAATGTCGGCAAAACGATGAGGCTTTGCAAGAAATCAATCACTGTAGGACGAGGATGAGGATGAGGATGTCATCGGGTACTTCTCAAGGGGAAAAGGGAGAAGATCACGACAGGATGACGAGGAGCGAGGCCGGTGAAAGAAGTGTGGAAATGTGTGGTTCGGACGGAGAGTGCGGAGGGGGGCTCCGTGGTACTAAAACGGGGACAATTCAGGCGCTCAGGAACCAATAGATAGTGATGCGATACCAGTGGGTGGAGAGGACAGAGGACGATCTGGCCGCGATGGAGAAGGCTGAAAGATCGACTATAAAGGTCTATTCTCCTCGTAGTTGAGCAACCGAGCCTGTTGGCAAGGGAAAAAGGAGAAGCGATGTACGGAGTATCTATATATGGCGTACGATGTAGGAATGGACGGACCGATCAAACAAAAAGTGCAGATGTGCGAAGTAAAATCGCGTAGCGAGGATTCAAGGAGAAAGAATGAATCGACTAAGGGGGGAGTTAGGGGCACTAAAGTACTAAATATGTAAAACACGAGGCAGACACAATTTAATAGGGCATTTCACACAAAGGATTCGCAATATCTGTATTTCTTGGTGACACCGATGGAAGACAACCGAAGACGCAAGCCCAAAAATGACTGAGTCGTGTGCAAGGGCGAGTCTCGACTGGCACCGGCCAACGGAGAATTGTCGCACAGCCTCCGTGCTTAGGTGCTTAGGCAGCCAAGCCTGCTGTATAAGTATTGATCATCCCCACAGACATGCTCAAACAATGAAACCACATTTATTCATGGCTTATTCAAGCCCGTGTCAAGTAGATTCTCTGTCCAATAGCTGTGTACTCTGCAAGGTAGTGGAAAGAAAAGGTAAGGATTAGGTACCTCTCTAGCAGGCTAGAAGGACACAGAGACTGGGGATAGTCCAGGTTACAATACTGAATACATCCATATCTTTCAAGGTGTGAGTGGGGCAAGTACTTACTACGCAATCTGATTGATCGAGAGATGAAACATGGTCCCCCCTCTGGTAATGATACTGTATTGGAATCTTAAAAAGGCTAATTCACATGGAAATTGTCTCATTATTGCCAGCATAGCCTGAATAGGTGGTTTTCCTATGTCTGACGACTATTTTCCCTGAGGTACTCCGTAGTAGATTTCCATCGTCAATAGTTCATTAGCATCGCATCACATGGTTGCTTTGCACAACATTGAATGTGTCACTCATAAGAAGTTGAGCCGGTCTTTCTTATTATTGAAAAAAAAAAAAATCCATGATCAAAAAGATTATATTTGCCAAGGTCTTTCGCTGCTCCGGACGCCTCAACTCCCAACACAGAGAAGCCTAGATCGGAGGTCATACAAGCCCACTAGAATACAAATAGTAACATGCAACCGTAGCACAGAAGAGGGCAGATTGAAGGAGGACGAGCGTCCATGAGCTCTCCTCCTCAGATGCCGACATCCGCAGCTATATACAGATCATGATTGCGTAACACGGAAGCGGATCGCCGGACATTTTATCGCCCGTAGACCATCCAGGTCACTGCTGAGATCCAGCCGGCGAGGAAGACCACAGTCACAATTCCCGCACCAGCGCGATCCCCCGTTGTGACTGGTGGCGGTTGAGGGGCGGCTTGCTCTGTCCCTGTGCCCGCGCTTGCGTTGCTCTTACTCGTACCTCCAGTGTCTGCGGTCAACGGCACCTGAGTCTGCATCCTGTGCGCAATCATCGAGGACGAAAACACACTCAACGCGCTCATCTGTTCCTCTAATGAACTCGTTCCATCAAAGGTGTCCTGATGCCACCGCCGCCCGCAGAGAGTGTGATTTGTACCACCAGAACACTGTTTGGCTGCCGCAAGTGCCGACTGCTGGATCTTCGGGACGACCTCGGACGACGTATACGGGACGATGGTGGTCATAAAAGTCAACCAGGAGGACAGGAAGCCCTTGAAACAGTCCTGGTTGCGATCGCACTTCATGTTCGGCTCACAGGCAATTTCGGACATGACCATGCCATTGTCAAAGGGGAAGAACCGCGCAAACGTGGTGCCGAGTAGGCCGTCAAGACCCTTCTTCCATTTGTCGCCTCCATTCGTCTATGTCTTGTCAGTTTTTCATCTGGTAACATACTCTCGAATTAGAGGGCGCGGAACGTACGAAATTATACATATAAGCGGCACCACTGATATAGGTGCCATAGTTATACGTCCATTGAAGGTCCCCATGGTCCGTACACTCAGTCTCGGTCGTAGTGGTATCCGCGATGGTCCAGTCTGACTCCTTGAGCAACGGGGTCGTCGCAGACCAATCCCATATTCTCTCTGCCCACTGCGAGTATGTCTCGTTGTTGGTATACCGCGCGAGTCGTGCCGCAAGCTGGAAGAGACCGCCATTCGAGATGGCGTTTTTGGTCCGGTAACCGTCCTGGTAGGTGGAGATTTGCCAGCGCAGGCCACCGTGACAGGTGGACGTGTCCCAGCGCGGCACCTGAGTGTTGAACACACCCTGCGCAAGCGACACCCACGACGGCTGGCCATCTTGCTCGGGGTAGTTGAGCTCCGCCGCAGTCATAGCGGCCAATCCCCAGAAGACTTGGTCATCGTTGCCGAGGTAGTTACTGTAGTTCGAAGGGAAGTAATCGTCGTTGCCCTTCTGCCAGAGCATACCCTGGGTGGTGACTTCGTTGTACGACGTGTCGCCGGTCCAGTACCAGTACTGTATTAAAGTCATGAACATCGCGCCGCCTTCCCACCACGTATCGGGCAATTTTCCAGGGATCTGGCCGGTCTGGTTGCCAGTGTAGTTACTCATCATGTTGTAGGCCGTTGTCGCAGCCGCGTTCTTGATCGATTCTGCGATCCACCCACTGATTAGCAATTTGCGACACAGATCATACCAAGCCTGGACCCAGATGAGGCAGATATACATACGAACATCATTAATGTCGAGCTCTAGCGCGGTGACCGCTCCATGACCAGCAAGAAGGACAGCCACCAAGCTTGTCCACATCCGACTCGACAGCTTCATTGTCGGGATCGCAGAGGATTAAAATCCAGCAAGAAACTGTAAGAATCGGGGCATCGAATCGAGCTCAGTAAGAGCGCATGAGGCGCCGGCAAGCGAGCGCAGGAATCGCGAGAGGGGTTGGTCAGGTGAAGAATGCGAGGAATGTCTGGAGAAGGTAGGTACGTCAGGTAGACTACTAAGTGGTAAGTACTAAAGAGTAGCCTTGAAGCCAAGTCATGCGACGTCACAGCGGAGCCAAAAAATTGAAAAAGGTACAATGATCGGCGACCGAGTAAAGAGGAGGCGATTAAAGACCCAAGGGATGGAGGAGTGGACAAACGAGGGAGACCGACAATTCAGAGCAGAGGTTGGAGGGAAAGATGAGGGAAGAAAAAGTGAACTGAGCGCAGGTGGTCAGAGGATGGATGCATTCAAGGACCGATTATTAGGTATTATTATCGTTTATTACTTAAGGTAGTGATTATTATGATTGTCAATGCCGTACGGATACGGGATTTATTGTAAATCAGCTGCTCCATTCGCTGAATGCAGGGAATCAACTGCGACATCACCCTCGGGTAGCAGCTCGTTAGCGTACAGAGTCCATGGAGGTGGTATCTACTCTGACAGTGCACAGCCAGGATGGACAGAGTGAGACCCATGGTAGTTTACACCTATTCAGTAAGAAATAAGGATGGTCCTGGAATTATGATGAGAGTGGCACCACATCCACCCGGTACTAGTCATCTAGATAGACAGAAAACTGAGAGAGAAGAGGAATCAAGCCTCAGGGTCTCAGGGTCTTGGTCCCTCTTGGTCCTCTTGGAAGGGAAAATCCCCACTCGAAGCAAAATCAAACCCGCATTCGGACAGTCCGGGTCAGGGACTGTCACAGACTCACAGTGCCACGAATCTGTGCTGCAAAGAGAACGCGCAATGTGCCCCAGAAGCCTGTCCCTCTAGGCTCTCACTGGCTCCATCCTCGGCAGGGTAGTGGAACCTGAAATAGCTTGGTACTACACAGAGTAGGTAAGTGATATTACGCTTCAAATACCCTCTCAAGAGCTCAGATTTCAGGGACTTTGTATGCCAGGCGTCAAGAAAAGACTGAATAGAAACTGTATCATAATCTATTGTTCACAATGGATATGAAGTGCGGAGTAGAGCGTCTTGTGTTCCTCAGCACTGTCAAGTCCCACGGCTAAAAATAGCGGCAGCTACACCAAGACCTTGGCCCCATTGCTTAAATCGCCCAGCCATTTGACATGTGTTAGCTACGGCACTGTGTCAAGTACATGCTTGGATCGGATCACCAACTTAAAAAAGAATGAAGCCATCAAATCCCTCGTTGTGACTTTGAACTCACAAAGACATGACAAATGACACGATCAGTGCTTCTTCTGTTGTCCTACTCCTACGGGTAGATTATGGGATGATCAGAAATCAGTGTGTCACAGCATGTGAGCCGTTGCGTATGTACCTTCAGGCTGACGACATACAAAGAGCTACATGAGGAGGATACTGAGTCAAACGTGCTGCTCAGACCTGGAGATATTTAATTTATTATCATTCGCGCTGTATCATAATCCTGTACTGAAGACAAACTATTTTCTCCCGTTCTTCACATACGCTCGCGTCTGCGAGGAGCAGCCCGGATGATGTTGTCGACACGCAGGAGAAGCTGTAGACGGATACTGTTAGCTAAGAGTTATCTGCAAATCAAGTAACGACCATGCTTACCTCTGCGGCTTCTGATGCCGAGGAAACAACCGCCTTCTTCAGCTTGTAGCTCTCCACAACACCCAACTCCCGCATATCGGCAATGCCGCCGCCAGGGGTAAGCAGATCCAGACCGGAACTGGTCATGCCGTTGTTGATGGCCTGGCGGAGTCTTGTAACCAGATCGCTCGAGTCCAAGCCGGCGTTGTCGGCCAGAATAGTAGGCAATTGCCGAAGAGCGTAGGAGAATGAGTCAACAGCCAGCTGCTTCTTGCCGGTAGTGTTCTGGGCCGCCTGTTCGACGGCCTTGGACATCACCATCTCGGCACAGCCACCTCCCAGTGTGACCCGGGGATCCTTGACAGTCTGCGAGAGAACAGCCAGAGCATCGTGGAGAGATCGCTCTGCCTCATCGAGAAGCTGCTCGGTGGCACCGCGCAGCACGATGGTGCATGCCTGACCGGCAGCCACGCCCGAGAACTTGATGAGGGTATCCTCGCCGATGATAACTTCCTCAATGACATCACAGTGGCCGAGCTTGACCTGTTCGGGGTGATCGAAGGTCGAAGCAATCTCACCACCAGTGACCAGGGCAAGTCGCTCAATGCCGTCGAAGTCGGCATGCTCGATGGACACGATACCTGCCTCGGTGAAGAGCTGCTCGGGCCAGTTGTAGATGAGTTGACGGTTGACGAAGCAGTTGATGCCGTGAGCTTTGATCCGCTCAACCTTGGCTCTCATCTTTTCGCGCTCCGCCTTCTCCAGCTCGGCCAGTTTTCCCGTTGACTCGACCTTGACCCGTGCACCGAAGATCTTGACTTTGTCGGTGTCCATGGCAGTGTTGGCAACCAGAATCTTGGCATTCTCCAAGCGCTTGGGCTGGTTGACACCGATCTTCTTGTCAAGGATGAAGCCTTCGTCCAGGTACGAGTCGCTGAGCTTGCCGCCTGCCTTTTTGATGATCTGAATGTGGCTGAGGTCGGTCGAGCCCTTCAACCGGAGAACTGCGTCGCAGGCGAGAGCAGCAAAATGTTCGCGGTCCTGAGCCAGAACCTTGGAGCTGAGGGTTGTCCGAGCGATCGCGTGAAGATCTTTCCGGAAAGCCTCCAAATCCTTGCTTCGGTCGACGGCAGCCTTTTCAAGGGCCTCCAGAGCGGCCTTGCTGGCTATCCGGTAGCCCTCGATGATCGTCTGAGGATGAATCCTGCGGTTCACGAGCTTCTCCGCCTCACGCAGCAACTCCGCTGCCAACACTGTCACGGATGTCGTTCCGTCACCGACTTCGTCGTCCTGGACCTTGGAGATGTTCACCAGCACCTTGGCCGCCGCATTATCGAGGGCAATAGACTTGAGAATCGTGGCACCGTCATTTGTTACGAGGATGTCGCCCGTCGACCTAGTTCACCCCGAGAGTCAGTTCCGCAAGCTCATTATAGCCACCCCGCACTCCCATGAGACCATCCCACGTACGCTGACTGAAGTATCTTATCCATTCCCTTAGGACCTAATGTGCTTTTCACCAAGTCACCAACAGCGATGGCACCGACAAAGGCGGACAGACGGGCATTTTCGCCCTTTTCTTCGACGACATCGTCGGCAAAGATCTGCGTGGGATTGGCGAAGGACGCCTGCGGGTGGTTAGCATTTTGCAAATTAAGGTGTTAATATAGGAGACGACGCACCATGATAAATAGTAGATAATTAGAATGTAGCTACCGGCAAGAGGAAAGCAGGCAGCTCAGGGGGAATACTGGTTCGAAATGACCGTTGAGGATTCAATAATAATGCGGGACGTCCAGAAAAGTTCGCGATGTGGCCCGAGCTCAAGTTGTAGCTACAGACCGCCCGCCGAAGAAGTCCCTCCTAACAACCGCCGATTCAATTCAGGCACGCTCCTCCTTGTACTTGCTCAAAAGGAATCTTTCGTTTTCATCTTTCACAATGGCGGATACTGACGAAATAGCGAAGCTTGCAGTCAATAAACGTCCTCATGCTGCCATTGAAGATGAAGAAGACAATGGTGAGTTGGACTCTTCCCGAACAGCGTCTGATTCCGACTGAAACAGGAAACTGATCTAGGCTTTCAGGAAATGGCTCATCGTCAGACGATGACTTTGGTCCAGCTCTACCCTCCGCCGATGCGCCGAAGAAAAAGCGACGCAAGCTACCCTTCGAGAAGGTCTACGTGAATGCGTTGCCCGCGTCTCCGCGGTACTCGAAATCGCTTATGCACAAGGAGCAGCTATCCTTCGTTACGATGACACCCTACACGGACTTCCTTATCACGTCGTCGATAGACGGTATCGTGAAGTTTTGGAAGAAAATGGCCGTCGGAGTCGAGTTCGTCAAGGAATTCCGGGCGCATCCTGCGGAGATCAAAAGTGTCAGCGTCAGCGCTGACGGGAGGAGTTTTGCGACGGCTGGTGCGGACAAGACGATCAAAATCTTTGACGTTATCACTTTCGGTAGGCTTGATCTCTGCTGTGATTACTGGTTTGTCGACTAATCGCGTGTCCAGATTTGCTGGCCATGCTCTCCTTGGACTTTACACCGCGCTGTGTCTGCTGGGTTCACCCTCGCGGCGCATCGCTCCCACTGCTAGCCGTGACGGATGAGAACAGTCCGATGATACAAGTCTTTGATGGTCGTGGAGAGAACACCACTCCCTTGAACACCGTCAAATCGATCCACCGTAGCCCCGTGGCAGCCATTGCCTTCAACAACGCGTACGACTGTGTCATTTCGGCCGATCAGTCCGGAATGGTCGAGTACTGGCGCGCGAGCGACGGCTCGTTTGAGAAGCCGGATAATGTATTCGAGCTCAAATCCTCCACGAACCTGTTCGAATTCAAGAAATCCAAATCCGCACCCGCGTCCATTACAATATCACCATCCGGCCAGCATTTTGCAACCGTCTCATTTCCCGACCGGCAGGTCCGAGTCTTCGACTTCGCGACAGGCAAGCTCTACCGGAAATACGACGAATCTCTCACCACCATCATAGACATGCAGCAAGCCGGCACAGCCCTCTACCCACTCGATGAGGTGGAATTCGGCCGCCGCCTCGCCATCGAACGCGAACTCGAGAATCCCATCACCCAACCCAAAATCAACGTCATCTTCGACGAATCAGGCCACTTTGTGCTCTACGGCTCACTCTACGGCGTCAAGTGCATCAACACCTACACCAACCGCGTCGTCCGCGTCTACGCAAAGGACGAACCCTTCCGTCCCCTCAACCTGGCCATGTATCAGGGCCAACCGCAAAAGAAAGGCGTCATGACGGTCTCCATGGCCGCAAGCGCCAACCCCCTCCTCCAGGAATCCGAAGAACGAGATCCGATCCTCGTCTCGACGGGCTTCGCAAAGATCCGCTTCTACCTCTTCACCAACGAAACCGACATCTCCAAATCCAGCCGGGACGTGCAGAACGAACGTCCCACGCAGGCAGACGCCCGCGAGACAACCGCCAAAAAGGCCGCCGAGACGGGCACCTCTGCCATCCTCCACACCACCATGGGGGACATCCACCTGCGGCTGTTCCCGCAGGCGGCGCCCAAGGCCGTTGAGAATTTCGTCACCCATGCGCGCAATGGGTACTACAACAATACGATCTTCCACCGGGTGATCCGCAAATTCATGATCCAGGGCGGTGATCCGCTCGGTGACGGGACGGGCGGGGAGTCTATCTGGGGCGGGGAGTTCGAGGACGAGTTCTCGAGTCTGAAGCACGACAAACCGTATACACTGTCCATGGCGAATGCGGGGCCCAACACGAACGCCAGTCAATTCTTCATCACGACGGAGAAGACGCCTTGGCTGGACGGTAAACATACTATTTTCGGACGGGCGGTGCAAGGGCTGGACGTCATACACAAGATCGAAAACACCAAAACATACAAGGAAAAGCCCGAGCAGGACATCAAGATCGTGAGCATTACTGTGACTTGAGCAGTGCGGCCATCGATTTCTTTTCTGAATGCCTCGTGACGACTGCCATACTATCAAGCCATCTATTTGCATGTAAAATTACCCCGTGCGTATCTAGCAAGAGCCAAGAATTATTTTCTTCCAGATTTTGACAGCAAGCTTAGCTTAGAGAGCCATTGTAGAAAAAGCCCATGCGGGCTTAGAGCAGGACTGGAGGGCGTCTCTGTATCCTGTTGCATCCAACAGGACAGAGCCAAGGAAACACCTAGCTAGACATTGCAAGCCAAAGAGATTCCCAAAGCGCAGAGAACGCCACGTGAGGGGAATCAAAGGTATTATATCCCGCAAAACATACAACAGAGAAAGGCAGCAAAGAAGGCCGGACAAGGTATTGACAAACATCGTACGACAATATAAAGTAGGCGCACTGAACATTTTCAAGAAGATTCAAAAAATGGACACGTAAACGCCGGATATATGCAAGCTTGAGGTGTTGGCCATACCACGAGTACCAAAACAGCGAACAAAATCCATGGAGGAATGGGGTTGCAACCGCGGTGAGCTGGCTGCTGAACCTTCGCATCATTCGACTAGACATCTGTCAAAATCAACCGGATGGCGCAAATCATCGAGTAACCTCGCGAATCTCGACGTCGTCGTCCGCCGACTGCGGCGTCTTTGCCAAAAGCGATGTAGGCGCGCCAGATCGCACTTTGGAGGGTACGACCTCTGTACGCGAACTACTGGCGATTGAATCGGAGTTTGGATAACTGGACCGGGGCGGAGGTGCAAGTCCGCCCAAGTTCGATGAGAATTGACCAGGTTGGATGGGACCCGGACTGTGGTCACGCGCGCGGCCGGCGAACAGTCCGCTCCCTGATCGACTGCCGCTGCCGCTGCCGCCGACGCCGTGATAGAGATTCGGGTATTTGGCATCGTGGCGTTTCTTGAGCCATGTTGCTACAGCGGCGATGACACTGAATGCGACGACGAGGACGATAACCATGATGACCCATTTGTAGTGGCCGTCCCACCTGCAAGAACGTTGTCAGTAGCGGAATTTCGAAGTAGTCGGGGCGCAATGCCGCGGTATGCTTACCAGGTCTTGTGTTGGGGCTGCGTGGCCTGTGCATTTGAGCCTGAAGCGGATGTGGTCGTCGCAGCAGCAGCAGCTGCTGTGGTTGTTGTCGTGGCCCCTCCAGAATTGCAATAGTTGATGTACCATGTCTGCAACAACTGCCTATCGGATGGGTTGGTGCAGGAAGAGTCGCAGGGCCCATTGGGAGAGGTTTTCAGTGAAGAGAGCAGAGCCGACTGGCAGAAGCAAGAGACATGGACTGCGTGTGTGTCTACCGGACTAGCCAGGCAGCTGCCCGCGGCATTCTGGAGCGTCGAGCATGACAGCGCGCATGCTGGGAACGTGGCGGAAGCGGCGGAAGGTAAGATGGTGTCGGTGGTCGCGAGTACAGTGGTCGTGAGGACGAAGGCGATTACCAACAGGTGTAATAGTCGACAGGTCGGCTTCAGAACAGCATTGTTGGCGGTGCTGGCCAACAGCCCGTATGCCATGACGACGCAGGTTGAGACTCCGGTGGAGACCGTCGGGTGGGAAGCTCACAGGAGTAGACGGCCCACCATCATACGAAAAGGAGAAGAAAGAGGATGGAAATGGGAGGAAGAAACTGGACAGTTTATGTAAAAGAGGAACAAGATCAAACGAATGACCTGCAACGGTAGATAGATGATGATCGAAAGAATGCTTCGATCAGATGAGATAACGGGTGATCAACGAGGGAGACGGACTGAGCAAGGAAAGGAAACGAGAGGAAAGAGGAGCAGAAGACAGAAAAGAAAAGGAAGAAGGTAAATTTGGAACAGGGTGTCAGGGTTCCCAGACTCACGGCAAAGTATTTCGCTTGACTTGAAATTATTACTCTGTACTATTATTATTAGTGAGATCCAGGCACAGACATTTGATTATGGAGACAACTTGGAGTAAATTATTAGTTAAAAAGACCGCGTGGACAAATGGTGGACTTAATAATAATTATAAGCAGGACTGCAGGAGGGAAAAGCAGCTCCGCAGTCCGCAAGCGGCCGAAGCGAATTTCGAAGACTACTCCATAAATACACATGACTACTTTAGTTCTTGTTTAGCGGTAATTCGATGCAATTGATTCGACTATCTACAGGCTCAAATCCTGGTTGACAGCAGCCAATGTGTTCTTGGATCTAAATTGCGTCTTGAAAGGATCCAACTTCCCCAGGGTCAGGCACTCAGGCACTCAGGTATTGAGGCACAACTGACAGGCAATCATGTGATCATGTCGCATCTTGTATCTTACATGCTCGAAGCAACCCAGCCAGATCAAATTGAATCAAGTTGTTCCATCGAATTGCTTCCATCCATCACGATTTCATCAAATTCTGTCTAGTTTGACCTCATTTTACTTTCACCTACCTCTCAATCTCCAGGATGGAGCCAGCGCAGACACAGCTGGCTCGAGCTGTCCCAGCATTGCAGCGCAACGCTGGGATTACAAATCCGTCAATACACAACGACCGTCTTGCCCTCGCCTTCATGTCTCCATGGAATTCATTCGTCAGTGACGCTTTTCAAGTCTTTCAAGAAGCTCAAATCAATCACCAAGTCCCCGTTCACGACGAGACCGAACTCTACACTGTCGGCAACGAACTTGGTCTGTCTGGTAGATTCGTCCGAAATATTTGCGACCCGGTCATGAAGGCCCTTAAACCATTACCGCGTATGGCTTCAATCCGATTCGCCGATTTCCAAGCAATCTCCACCTCAGAACAAAATGTTCCAGATGTGTGCCTTGGACTCATTGCAGTTGACCCCACACCTGATAATGTTCATTTGGTTGGAGAATTCAAGACACCATGGACCATCCCCGATGCACATCTTCATCTAAACCGAAATACATCTTATCGCCTTGAGCCACTGATAGGTTTGTCTTAACCCATATTCTCTTATTCTCATCAAAACTAGCTGACTCTTGGACAGGACAGCTCGTCGCTCAAATGCGCATGTGTTCACTTCGATTTGCATTCTTATCCACTTACAACTCCACAGTTTTCGTTAAACGAGCAGCAGACGCATCTTTTCTCCTTTCGACGCCTATTAAGCATGACGCTCTGCAGCCATCCCTTCGCCAGTTGTTCGCGGGTTTTTGTTTAATGGCCTTGTCGAATCCAAAGTACTCTGAGAGTCCGTCATTTCAGGAAAGAACTGTAAGCATTGATTCGGGTAACTGTGAGAGATATGGTATAGCTGCTGATATATCGAGAAGCTACGAGGCCCTCCTCCTCTCCGCGTCTCCGCTCGTCTACGCAGAAATCCCGACTACCCGCCCCTATCATCGCCGAACGAATTAGACTCTGTCACATCGAATAGTGTTATTGTAAACACTGACAGATCTCCCCCCACGGTCGTCAATTGCGTCCGCCAGCTGTCAGACCCAACAGTCAATTCCAAGGCAACCTGGCTAGCCACAATAAATGGAACGCCTGTGATTTTGAAGTGTTGGCAGCTCAAATATGATGAGTTGTGAGTCAAGACTACTTTTATGGCTTCTATTGGACTTACTAACCAGTTACGTTTAGGTTTGATGCTGAAGCGGCGGTTTATGACCGTGTTTGGACTCAGCGGCCGGCTGGTCTTGATAACTTCACTAAGTGGATCTTAAGGGGAGAGATTGTTTGCTCGAGCATCTTCCCATCGGGATATGCCCTCGTGTTAGAGCATAGAGACGGGATGCGACTTGACCGACTATGGCGTACTCTATCCGAGATCGAACGAGCCCATGTTCAGTCCCAATGCCTTAATGGCATTAATGCTTTACGACAAGTGGCCGTCCGTCTTGACGATGCGGGAATGCACAATATTCTCTATAGCAGGGAGAGTGGTGTGGTAACTTTGCTTGACTTCGAAAGTGCCCAGGAAGTTGGCCACTCAGTGGTCCCTCCTTATTACGAGATGGATGCCATCTTTGGTTCCGATCTTCTCGCGGGACGTCCGTCTGGTGGTTAGAACTTCCTATCGGCCTATGCCACCCCAGCCGCTGGATTGAACCCCGCGTACAAATGCACGACCATCGATCAGGTACTACAAGTCTTCCAGAGCAGCGATGGGAAACAGGCAGGCGATCCGGTCAAGGGAGTTGAGTAAATTTTCGATGTGGTGCAGGGGTCCGGTGTCGGTGCTGGCAAGTCCGGTTGTCTCCACTTGCCGTTGGGACGGGACTGGATGGCACGGGTCAAGGTCAAGCTGGAGGAATTGAGAAAGAATCTGGATGAGATGGAGGAAATTGCCTGCAGTACTGATTTCTGAATGCCAATATGGATTGAAGATAAAACAGTTCCTTCTGGCCACTGAAGGTCAGGGGTTCAAGAGCATGTCTAATTTCCTAGGTGACTCGTTTCCAGCTAACGAGTGACGCATTGGTCATCGTGAACGAAGAACATCATTGCAGTCATCAAGTCGGACAGTATGCCCGCCAATAGAGGTCATTGCTCAGTGGTAGCGAGCTGCTACCTGCTACCGTACCGTGGGCGCCATTATGTCCTCAAAGCGTGATAATGACTTCATTTAGACGTTGCCTGTGATATACAAGCCTTACGACTGCCTGTCGAGAGGAAACAATATACACGTATCCTTCGAGAGCAAAGTCCAGAATCTAAAGTCATTATTGTAAAGCCGCGCCAATGTCCAAAACAATCGAATTCAATGTCTTCAAAGGCTCCGAGAGCGGGGACGTCAACCCCGACACGATCAGACGCACCATCCAGCCCTCGGAAGTCTTCGTCGAGATCTCGCACGCCGGCCTCTGCGGAACGGACCGGCTATTCAAGAACAAGGGCATTGCCCTTGGCCACGAGGGCGCAGGCACCGTCCGTGATGTCGGGAGCGCCGTGACCACCTTCAAGGCCGGCGACAAGGTTGGCTTTGGCTGGGTGCGCAAGGTGTGTGGCCATTGCGACTTCTGCGTTGGCGGTATGTAATTTCACTTCCCTCTTCCGTTTCGATCGATGATAACGTTACGGCGCCAGGCCACGATCAGTACTGCCAGAGCCGCGAGCAGTATGGCAAGGAGAACACCGAGATCGGTGCATTCGCTACCCACGCCGTCTGGCACGAGAGCATGCTGATCAAGCTTCCAGATGACCTGGAGCCTGAGTATGCTGCTCCGCTGATGTGCGGCGGAGCGACTGTCTGGTGTGCTTTGACGTGCTACGATATCAAGCCTGGAGACCGAGTCGGGATCCAGGGGATCGGGGGACTGGGGCATATGGCGATTCAATTTGCGTCGAAGCTAGGATGTGACGTGGTTGTGTTTTCCAGCTCCGCCGCAAAGAAAGACGAGGCGACGGGCCTGGGAGCGAACGAGTTCCATACTATGGAGAACGGTGGTCTGCGAGGTGCTGTGCGGCCGGTGAAGCATCTCCTCTGGTGTGGAAATGCGGCGCCTGATTTTTCCAAGTTGGTACCTCTGTTCTTGATGCGAGAGATTGTAGCTCACCTCTATTCCAGAATCTTGCCGGTTATGTCTCCCGACAGTACGATCTATCTGCTCACAGTGAGCACGGAACAACCCCCGCTGCCAGTCTTGCCGCTCATCTCGAACGGCATTCGGATTCAGGGCTCCGCGGTAGCATCGCGCGTGGCTGTCCGTAAGATGCTGCGGTTCGTGTCACTGCACGGAATCCGGCCCATCATCATGACATGGCCGATGACCAAGGATGGAATCCAGGCTGCATTCCAGATCCTCGAGCAAGGCAAAATGCGGTACCGCGGAGTTATTGTGGGCCAGAGACATTTGATGGGGAAGCCTGCCGTAGAGAAAATGGGATGACACTATGAAATAAAGATTAGTTCGATAGCGATTTGAATCTGCATTTCTGCTACTGTGTGCTGTGGTGAAGACTAGAGTGTAGATGTACGGAGTAGGGAGTTGGTTTGCCGCGGCCCCGCCCCGTTACTCCTAGTCAGCCATAAATAATCATCACCGCACCACCAAATTGTCAACATCCACAAACCAATGGAACACCCAACATGACTGATTCAACACCGTCCTGTCCCCTAACTAATCACCCAGACAGCATGCCTCCAACCCGCGCCTCGAACCTCTCCCCCAATCTACTAAACAGCATCTTCACCTCCCTCACCCACCCCTCCCGCCGGTGGTCCCTCCTCCGCACCCTCCAAAGCGACAACCCCCTCGACATCAACGGCGAACTCCGCGGCACGGCAACCTTCCACCCACTCCGACATGGCTCAGCCGCCTCTGATCGCCGCGATGTAGTCTACCGCGAGGAGGGCGAGTTACCGAACACATTCGGGGCGGGACTACGCTGGACGAAGAAGTACATCTGGCGGCAGGGGGACAACGGGGGGATAAGTGTTTGGTTTGTGAAGGTGAAGCCGACTGCCAAACGGCCGCAGGCTCAGGCCCAGGAGGAGGAGGATGAGGCGGATTACCTGTTTCACAACTTCGATTTCGAAGGGCAGGGGGAGGACGGAGCGGAGACGGAGACGGAGATGGTGGACAACAAGGAGTCGGCATTTGTCTCGCCGCCGGTGCCGCCGCTCGTCCCCGGATCGGAAGATACGACGGTGATCATGGCGAGGGGGAACCATCTGTGCATCAATGATATGTATCGGACTGCGTATGCGTTCCGGGTACGGCCTGAGTCTGGGGAAGTTGTGAGCTGGTCGAGTCGACATGTTGTCAAGGGGCCGAAGAAGAATCAGGATATTGTGAATTTGTATCGGATGGAGGGGTGAGGGCATCAATGGCAAGAGTTACGCCAGGGTCTCGGATAAAGAGCGACATATCCTACGCGCAGACCCAAACCTTTATGCGTCTTTAACGTCAAGCCGGAGCCTCTCACCACTAGCTCCCATGATTCCATGACGATTTCCCAGATACGGTTTCCGGAGATGTCCCGGAAGATGCAAGATGGATAGTTGCCACATGCGACTTTTACGTCAACTACCAGATACCATTCGTACAGCCACAACGAAGCAAGTTGTATATCTCATTGGTATTCATCGATCATCAGCACATATCGCGTTCACAGCGTGTAAATGAAATCCGGCCTCTTATCTCCAAGAAGCTCGATCTGACTGCGGTCCAGTCCCTGAACCCAATGATCCCGATCTCCGCGCAGACGCTTGCGGTTCTCGAGTCTGAGGAGTAGATACTGCACCACGGAACCACCAAACTGGAACAGGACTAGATACGCCAGCACGGTACCATGGCCTGGATAGAAGTTGGGTGCGTCCTTGCCTCGGTAGATGTTGGAGGATACGATTCCGTTGAGATTACCCCAGCCGATGACGATACCAAGCGTTACACCTCGTTTGTACACACCTAGATCATGCTGTCAGTATATTGCAATGTTCATTGACCCGAGACGCTCACCTTCAGTGTTGTTGCTGGCCCAGGAAATGGTATTCGCAATGGCAGGATAAATGCCCATGGCACCAAGGAATGTCCCTGCATATTTTGCTCCGGCTGATTTGCAGCCGAGGAGCATTGCGAAACCAGTAATGCCCACGAGAGAGACGAGGATGTTGCAAATACCACGTTGGCGCGTGCGGTCAGCGATGAAACCTACTGCAACGGTCACAATGGCTGCTGCAGCGTATGGTGGAACACTGAGTAGCTGGGCCGTGATAGAAGTGTACCCTTGTCCTTGTTAGTCAAGCCACTCGATGAAAATATACTACAACATACCCTAGACCCTGTTAGCATGTAGAACCACGAATTGGCCTAAGGCAACTCACCAGCTGGTTAATGATGGTCGGTACGAAAAGCGAGAATGCATACAAGGATCCATCCGCTCCCATGTAAATGATAGCGCCGGTATAGGTCTTCCAGTCTTTCAAACTAGCCCAGAAATAGGTCATCTTGAACTGCTCTTTCTCCGCACTAGCCTGCTGGTCCTCCGCAAGACGGCGCAGTACACGCTTGCGGTCCGCCTCGGACAGGAACGTTGCCTCGTCGGGAAAGTCATGGACCATCCAGATTGACAGGACGCCGACGATGACGGTTGCCAGACCCTCCAGGATGAAAATCCACGACCAGCCTGGCTTGCCCCCAATTCCATCCATGTGAGCAATGGCAGCAGCAAGAAGACCTCCGAAAGAGCCAGCGAGCGCGGCCGCAGAGAAAAAGATGGCCATGCGTACACCGAATTCGGCTCGCTTGTACCAGCAGGAGAGGAAGTAGCCGACCCCTGGGAAGAGACCGGCTTCGGCGAGCCCGAGAAACCATCGGACCTGCTGATTGTTAAGATCATATCGGATGACAGTGGACGTAGGAAGCGAATGAACGAAAAGGTTGTAGGAAGGCACGCACCGCCATCAATCCAGACCAGTTATGCACAACACCCATCAACGTCATACATATGCCCTATTTCCATTAGCTCGAACTTGCAGTAAGTACAAAGTAGCACCTACCCATGCGAACATGATAGCAGGTATAAACCTGCTCGGTCGCCATCTCTTGAGCAGGACATTGGTGATCGGCTCGAAGATCGAGTACGAGATGAAGAAAATGGTCAAGCTATCGTTGTATTGGTCATTGGTCATACCGAGATCTTTCTGCAGGCCAGCTAGCTTTGCGTTGCCGATATTTGTACTTCAGAGTGTCAGTATGGGTTGTCGCATTCAAGTGAGAAGGACATACCGGTCTAGAAATGAAATCAAATACAACAGACTGAGCCATGGGATCAATCTCATGTCGAGCTTGCGAACGAGCGCGCGATCCTAGGGTCGGTCAGCCAAGGCACTCTTTCAGAAATCGAACTGATCATACTATCTTAGCTCGTTCCTCCGGACTGAGCCCTTCATCGGGATCTTCGAAGAGTGCGAGCTTTGGTTTTGAAGGGAATTCATGCGACACAGAACCCTTCTCCGCGTCCGATGCTCGGGGTACCTCGTCGACAGATGGTTTTTCATCCGTCGGTTGTGACATGACGATAGCTTGCCGGTTAGCCACGGCAGTACGAGTATGTATTTAGAAGGACAAAGTAGGGGGAAGAGGAATGGGGGACAAGCACTAATGACAGGAGGAAGACAGGACAAGATATGCGGGGGAGGGAAGGGAATGAAAAAGAAGAATTGTGTCGCCCATTCTTCACTGATCATGAGTAGCTCGCTCTAATATATCTACCGCGTGCAATAAGCAGGGTCCTCCTCCCTACATACGTAGGGGATTGACAAGGATCATGATTCAGATTACCGAGGGGTTCTGGCCGAGGTGCCCATCATTTCCACCAAAATGGCCCAATGAGTCTCGTCTCAAAGACCAACGTGGACGATCAACCGGGAATTCCCCCTCGTCCAAATCTCCAATTCTGAATTGATAAGCAAGAATCATGCCTCTTTCATCTTTGTATCAGAGGCATGCCAACATTGCCAAGTCCCGACCCCCCATCTCTCCTTTCCGGAAGCGGAGGCTTAGCGTGGGATGGCCTAAAGTAAACACCCCGCGGGGTATCCCCAGTTTGCTGACTCGCTCAGGGCTTGACTGGACCCCTTCCGTCGCAACATGTACGTTGTATTGTTCTAGATATGGTTGATGCCCTAAATTGCTACAGACTAAGGATAAAGTGAACTATGTCGTCGCGCAATCTTATTTTTTAGTAACTTATTAACTTAATAACTTAAAAACACGGATTGCCCAAAGGATGGCTGGCAGAAAGTCGAAACTCTAACTCTAAGCTAATAAGTCTGCTAGCGCTTGACGATCACAAAGTCGGAGACAAAGCGGAGGAATAATATTAAGTCCGAAGGAAAGCATGCCGATTGCCACGCGGAATTCTGCTTATGCATGGGCATGGAGTACGTCTATTCTGCCTTTACTGGGGAAGGGTCTTCTTGGTCTGTGCATCGGACACTTGTCCGACCGGTTTCTCTTGATTTTTGAACGTCCTTTGGCTCGGACTTGCTAGGACCCAACATAAAAGAGGAGATCATGAGGATCCGCCATGAGTGCACTCATGATGATGAATAATGAACAAACAAACAAGAGATGTTTCCAGAACCTGTTTGAGAAAACCAACGCCTAGCCCACGCAAACCCATTTTCCTCTCCATGATGACTAGCCTTCATTCAGCGGCCTTTTTAAGAAACTTGATGCTGCATCTTTCGAAGCTGGGATGGCCTTGAAAGAGATCATACGCGGCTGCGGCCATCTTGATTGAATAGAAACGGACGTAGACATCACCCACCACCTGTCCTTCCTCCACGCTTTCAATATAGTTGTAGTAGGCAGACCGCTTCAGTACGCGGTAAATCTCCTCCCTCAATGACCTCCGAAGGTTGCTGATGAGCAAGCACCGAGTGTAGCCCTTCTGGTGAATGAGCTGGCTCATCTGGGTTGTTATGGGGTAAGTCGGAGTGTGAACGAGAGCAACGCTAGCCACGCAGAAGCCCAAAGGTAGTCCTTCCTCTGATTTCTGAACAAAGTCTAATGCGTCCTTCTCGAGCACGAACACAACAATAGCAGTGTTATACCCAGTGATAGGGCTCGTGTTGCAGAGAGAAGCCGAGTAGATCTCACCCCGAACAGATGGCAGTACCTGGCTTAGAGTCACGTTCGACGCGAGCTTCTCAATCCGGACAGTGCGAAAGATATTTGGCTCCGTTCCAGCGGGAATATGTCGGAGCCCGTACTGGAAAATCCAGAGATCCGAGACAGGTTGTCGAGTAAGAAGGTTCGGACGATAAGAGAAGGCATCGGCCTCATCTTGCGGATCCTCAAATATACTGCATCCCTTTATGGCCCAGCGAATATTGCCATCCCAGGGAACGGTGTCCATCCTCACCCGCTCTGGCTCCAACACCGGAATCATCAGGTCGTCTAGGCCAGCATCAAGCAGATCATCAGTAAGTTGGAATGATACCTTTCGCAACTGATTTGGATGCATCCGTTTCTGAGGCGTCTTAGGCTGCAGTATTGGCACTCTAATATCGTCCAAGTGACTGTCCAGGATGTTGGAGCATTTTCGTGGATTGAGTACAACTACCGCGGACTTTTCGGAAGAGAGGCTTTTGGGGGAGGCATTTTCAGAGGTGGTGTTGTCATTGCCCTTTGTGTTGGTATTGTTTTCTTCATGCTGATTTTCCTTGTTCGCCTGGGAGCAAAGGGTCTCTGAAGATTGAGAGGCTTGAGCCATCGCCAGAATTATGGCATCAAGACGACGGCATAGAATGAAAAGGCCAAGCATGAGAGAAAAGAGCATTGAAAGAGAGATGATGGGAACGGTGTTGGTGTTGATGGGATCGCATCCTTCCATTTTGGGAAAGGATCAGGTGGAAGCCTGCAGCAGATACGGCAACAGAATATAGAGTAGACTTCTCCGGAATGTTCACTTCTCACTTCTAGGTGAATTCTACTTGAGAAGAGATTGCAATTATATGTGAGAGAAGTCGTGAAGGCTTCTATGAAGGCCTTTGTCCTCAATGTTCCAGAATGTGCAATTCCGAAAGTCCTATATGTGAGAGTGATGTTAGTATGACCGGAACAAGGAGTGAGTGTGAGTGTCTGCTGAAACCTTTTAAAAGCGAAACAAAGGAATTATCAGCAACAAAGACAGCATATAACTCCGTTGAGACCACTATGTCGAGAATGTCCTAGTGAGTTGCTAATATAGACAGTGTCTTGGTGATCTAGGTTTGACTGACGCTTGCTTAGGAGATCTACCGGGTATATCGCATCAATATGTGAAGATTGTGGACGTACCTGGCCTGATGCCTACTAAGACGTCTGTGTAATGAGCAAGAGAGCAGTGCAGATGAGAGAAGAGAAGAGTATGAACGTCTTGATATCTAGCAATTTATACTAATTTGATTGAGCTGCAGATCAGCTGATTGGGCTATAGTGCCATTAGATACGCGGGGAGCATCCATAATGTCGGTGGTTCATGTTTTCTCGGTGCAATGGCTTGACCAGGTACTCTTCAATCGTGAGCGTTTCCAACAGATCCCAGAAACCACCTTCAGCATCGGAGAGACGGTGCCAACGGAAGACACAAAGACGCGAGTGATGGACACTAATCCATTGTCCTTCGGAGACACTTGGTCTGAAGTCCCGATCTATCAGGCTTAAGTACCAATGATAGAGCTCGGATCTGAAAGGCTGCGCATTGACGGCTAAGAATGTTCTGATATACGCAATGTCGGACGGGGAGAAACAGCTCATCCTCTTCGAAATAAAACATTCTGCGCGGGTCTCAGACAATGTCTCGCTGTTTACCGGTTATGCCAGGTCGGATAAAACAACATGATTCCCAGAATAGGTCACGATGCAATTGCAGCGTAGTTGAGAAGGATCTCAGGGTCAGGAACTCTCTCATTGAAGTGTGGATCGGATAGATCTACCGGTTGGGTTGTGCCGCGGAACCCAAAAATATCTTTTTGATAGTGGGGCCTCAAAAAATGTCATCACAAGTCAACACTTCCACTGGCCACAACAAACCAGCCAGAATGAAGAGAACCATACTAGAGATAGTCAAAGACTGCGACAAGTAAACTTCCCTACCCTATATTGGTATTGAATTACCACTAACAGCCCCAGCTTCCCGTACAACCAACCCGGCGAAACAGCCGCCTACGAACAACAAATCTCCAAACTATGGAAATTCTTCCTCCCCAACGACCCCAGACCCCACGGGTACCTCGTGGAGTCCGTCGTTGAACGCATGCCCTGGACAGAAGACTTCCATGTGCTTCCGGCCCCGCACAAGGAAATCCATCTGCTCCCACAGGACCATGCGCGCGACCAAGAAACCTGGGCAGAGCGCTGCGAGCGCAGCCTCGATGCCCTCCTCGCGCTCGCCAGGGCAAGGGGTGTCTTCCCAAGGCTGGGCACGAGGCGCGATGAGCGGTTTCCCATCATCGGTGCCCGCTTCCCCGTGAGTATAGAGCGCTCGGCTATATCCCTTTTCGGGATTGTCGGGCGCGGTGTGCACATGACTGTGTACACGCGGACGAACTCAGGGTTGAAGATCTGGGTGCCGCAGCGGAATCCGAGGAAGTCAACGTATCCGGGGATGCTGGATAATGCTGTCGCGGGGGGTGTTGCCGCGGGTGAGATGCCGATGGAGTGTCTGATTCGCGAGGCGGAGGAGGAGGCGGGGATGGAGGAGAGCGTGGTTCGAAAGGCGCGGGCTGCCGGGACAGTGACGTGGTTCAATATCAGTGATGACCGGGCGGGCGGGGAACCAGGACTGATGAATCCTGGTTTGCTGTATGTTTATGACCTTGAGGTTGGCCCAGAGGTAGTGCTTAAGCCGGTGGACGAGGATGATGTTTGTGCGTTTCGTCTAATGGATGTGCGAGAGGTGGTGGATGCGATGGCAGAGAGGAGGTTTAAGCCCGCCAGTGCAAGTGTCATGGTGGACTTCTTTGTCCGACACGGCCTGATTACAGCGGAGGATGACGATGATTACCCAGAGATTGTTTCAAGGCTGCATAGATTGCTGCCTTTTGCTACAAGTCCTGGGTCTGGGAGGACATGACCATTATAGAAGTAATCCAACAAACGATGTTTCCCCCATCAGTGATTACTGCTATACCGCGGTGATATCTGCAGGTTATTCTCCAAGAGTAACTCGTTTCACCAAGAAATATTCACTCATACTGTCCCGGACATAGTCCATAAACTCCTCGACTGTCGTGAGAATAAGAGCTTCAAGCTATCCCAAGAATTCCCCTTGCGCCAGAGAACTCCACGGCAAGTCTTCATCCCAGCAACGCTGCATGAGCGTACGAGCATTTTGGATCTGCAACGACAGTGTTAGTTATTGCGCTATACTGGAATTCTTCGACCATATACCTGCTTCAAGCCTGTCCTCTCCAAGCCCTTGACTCGCTCCACTATGTCAGCCTGTTGTTGCAGATCTCGTGTTTCACAACCAGCGGTAAAAAGTGGAAACAATGCTCCGACTTCGGCCGATGCACCAGGTTCAAGTTGTCCCAGTGCTTCGAGTAACCCGTCCAGGGCCTCTAAGACAGGGGCGGACGCTGATGGATTGCACAGCACGCGACGGCGAAGGTGGACCAGCCCAGCATATCGGAATGATCGGTCGATCGCCGACATGTCCGCTGACACAGGTTCCTGGTGATGTCGGCTGTTGATTCGTGCCATATTGTCGACTACCTGGAAATCCGCAAGCAATGATTCGGCTTCAACAACGATATCCGGCGAGGGCCTCTGGTCAGGATCAAAACTGGCCGGACCGACAACGCGGGCTTTCTCGCACTGGTGAACAAGTTTGGCCAAGCGTGACAGCAACAATGCTGTCTTTGCTGTGTATCCGGTAAAACAGTCGATAAAGAAATCGTCATTAGCCGGAGGCGTAGAGCACGCACTAACAATTGACTGGTACAGAAACAGCGGAGGCTCATTGTCTCGGCAGGAGAGAGATCCCATGGTATCAATATATTCCAGCCAGCGTGAAAGAAAAGACCCGACTCGATTCCCAGGATATGCCATCTGCACTCCGCGTGCAAGGTAAAGATCGCGAGCGAGCTTCAGGTGGCTTTGCCACGGAATTGGTACTTCAAATGTGCTTGGTGAGATTATTTTCAAAGACAAGAGCATAATGGCGGCAGCTAGATGATTGTCCGTGATGTTCTGATCCGGGTCCTCGAGCGCTATGCGCAAGGTTGGAAAGACATTGCTGACCCAGTGTGCTATCCTGTTAGCAGGTTCAGGGTGGTTCAAGTACCTGGCTCGGTGGCTGGCGGAATAGGCTAGCATCAGGTTCAAGATATTGGAATCCCCAATTGCCACTATCTACTGTCAGACATATCACAAATAATGAGATTGAAAGCAGCGTACTTGACGGTAAAACCGTTATGAACGGGTTGTCCCCACAATCATGTGCAACCAGCATTTTGGCTGTATGGTTGAGAAAATGGTGAAAGTACATGAGGTTGATGGGTGTTTCTACCAAGCTCGAAGGCAATGGTGACAGATACCGAGGAATGTTGATAGGAACTGCGGATGCATAATATCCGCGTCCAACACTATTTGCGAGTCCATGATCAGGACATGCTGATTCGAAAATGGTTCGGGTCTGGCGCTCGGGATTGATCAGGTCCAAGGCGTAATTGATGTCAATAGCCGAATGATCGTCCATTTGGTTCAGATCCAAGTCGGGACGGCCATGATCGAGGCCGTAATTATCAGTCACACTAGTCAAGTAGGCATACCACTTCTGTTCCGAGGATGAACGTTCGAAGGACTGGTGTATATCACGCTGACAAATGCCTTCAGCATCACGTCGCAAGCTGTACGTGTACTCTTCAGAGGCAATGGGGCCATTCATAATCTTGGTAAAATAAGTGTCTGTAGGACCGGAGCTAGGAGTTTTCATGGCTGTCTCCATTCGTACTGCGCTAGAAGAATCTAAATCGACAACGTCTGATTCTGCGAATGAGTATTGGTGCCGCGGAGAAAGTCCCCTTGTCTGATGGTCGTCATCGACCTCAAAGGGAAAATCGCTATGCGATCTGCTTGAGACGGAATATCGCTCCCCTCGGTTCCCCGTCTGATGCGAATGCACTAAAGAAGGACACATTAACGGATGGGACTCCATAGCTGATTGTCGTGCCGTGGAAAGCGGTGATGGAAAGGAGGGCTGCGAGAAGCTTAGGGTAGCAAGTGACCTGATACTTGAGCTTGTGTCTGCTGACTCCGGGCAGGTATTGTCTCCCAAAGGGCGAAGCGTTGAGGAAGTGCAGGACGAAAGCGCCTCATGTGGGATTGTCATCATTTGCGGCGACGTATCGGGCCATGAGCCTATCGTATCGTTGGGTTGCGATGGTGACGTTATTCCTACTGAAGTTCTATCACTCATATAGGGGAAGCTACTGCTCAAATGACCGGAATAAGCAGAAGACATTAACATTTCAAGGCCATTCTGCAGCTCCCTAGAGCACAATGTCTCTGTTACCGGAGACGACCCACAAGCGGTAGCCCAAAGTGTGTTTTGTGGAGTCGACTCCTGCGGACTGCCCTCTCCTTGACCCGATCCAAGGGAATCAACCTGTGCAAAGTCCGAAGGCAGCACGGCCAAAGAGAGAAAATGAGCAGAGTGACCACTAGACTGAGAACTTGGGGAGCCAACGGAGGATTTCCGCCTCGTCCTACCCTCCCAGTTCAGCCTGATACTGTAGTCACAATCCTCATTCTGACGCCGGCAGTTGAGACAAGACGGCTTCTCTTCGCCACTAGAGTCATTGTCAGATAGATGATTCCGAGGATGTGGAGCAGAGGCAAACTGCAGAAGATAGAACCATACCATTTGACTTTCCGCGCTTTACACGGCCTGGAAACCTGTTCATTAGCAAGTGATAAAAGAAAATTTGGCGAGATTGTGACTCCTTACCAACAACCCTTCCGGGATCTTCGTTTTGGCTCAGGTGCACCGGGCCTTCTAGGACGAGGCATTGCACTTCAAGTGCGACTTGAGTGATTCGGTTGAGTGCAAAGATCCGACGAAAAATAGCAGTAGCGACTGGATGAATCGATAACTCGTATTCTGCAAAGAATGGCCGCCATACGGACACGATAAGTCCTCACGACACCTGGGGAATGACGATCGGTGACTTTTTCCGTCGTGAGGATCTTTTTGTCCAGCTGGATAGGTAGCGATAATCGATAAGACAGCCGCACCTGGTGTTCGTACTCATCGAGGTGAGCAGTTCGATTGAGCAACAAACACTTGTTTATACCACAGTCAGCCGAGCTTGACAAGGCGTTGAAGTAGGTAGCGACTAGCGACAGCACCAGTTGGCGACGGCGAGGAGAAGAATTCTGGAAGAAGGAGGGAACAAAGAGAAGAGATGAAACGAAGACGACGAGGAAAAAGAGGAGAAGCTGCGCCAGTGGATAATCGACAGAGATGCATCACAGATAAACCCAAAATAATCCCCTTACCCATTGCTCGTTTGACACTTCTGTTATCGGCACTTTCGATCAATCGCGTCCCGCTTTCCGAGTCTCAAACGTGGAGAATACGATAAGCGGAGCTGATAATGGCTGGACTAGACTGTTAACTGCTAAGCTGATCCAGAGCAGCTGATAACCCGGTTATGTTACTAGCCAGCATCTCCGGGCTGCTATGCCTAGTGATCAATCCGGTTAGCGTCGGTGCTGGCCGGATGCCTGAGGACCAGGGGTCCGATGACGATGGTTGATCTGGTCAGCGTCATCAGCTTCTGTTCTGTTCTGCTGACACTTCTGCCAAAGGAGTACCGTATCGTTAACCTAGACATCTTCAGTTTTATAGACTTCGATCTTAAAGCGTATTTTTCCTAACCATGGCCTCCTCCTTGGTTGCGAGACATCCTGTCCAACGGATGTCCAGCCCTTCCCGGGGATTCTCTGCCTTGGTCCACGTGAGCTTGTGCCTGTTTGGATGGCGTTTGTTCCATGGCTGACATTCCTCAAGTTAATCGGTTTAGCCAGCTTTATCAGCTCATTCAAATTGTGGGTGACCTGGGTTTCCTTTATATATCTCTATTATGATGAGGCTTGTCGTCAGCAGGCGATCACTAGGGATCTGTATATGGTGTGGTTATTGGACTAACATAATACCTCAGCATGCACGAGAATCCAAATCGCGCGTAAGCGTTTCCAATGCCACGGGCTCGGAATTCCCGCATATTAATATCTCGAATATTCTGCAGTAACGAAGCCTATGGTTGGCATTTTCAGTATCTAACCGTTATCGGTCTTGCCTTATCGACTCTCACCTTTGCTGTCGCGCTGTTGGCGGATCTGACCCTGTCGGCCCGGCTATTCCTCGTTAAGAACCTCTTGTCGATATGTAGCGCTCCGATGGAGGTGCTTATCAGCGTTCTATACTGGAGTCTTCGCATGGTGGGTAGTCGAGCACACGTATACCCACATTTCCTCTCCTGACGACGACTATAAGATCGATGAGCGCTTGGTGGTACCGGACTGGGCTTATATTCCCATGCATGCTGGTAAGTCCTCAACTGCGCACTTGCTCAGATGGACCCTTGACCTAATATTATATTGCTCTGCAGATATTGGTTTCCACGCCGTACCATCCATTGTTCTATTGATCGATCTCCTATTTCTTTCCCCTCCGTGGACAATCAGTATCTTACCGGCCCTTGGTCTATCAAGCACAATCGCGTTTGGTTACTGGATTTGGATCGAACGATGCTACAAGTATAACGGATGGTGCGCTGGATACTTACCTCAGTCACGAGCAGTCGGTTACTAACAACGACCAGGTACCCGTACCCGATCTTTGAGCAGGTGCCTTTCGAAGGGCGCGTGGGTCTTTTTGTGATGAGCGCCACTGTCATGGCGCTAAGCACCGCAACCCTGAAGTGGCTCTACGGACGTGTCAATGGCTTTGGGACAGCCTCAAAACCCAGGTCTCGTCCTGGTGCTTTGAAGCAGAACGGTGCTTCGAAGCAGAATGGAGGTCTCTAATGGCCAATATGCCGTCTGGGCGTTTTCTGGGCCTCGGTTTACGACGGTATGAATACAAGGCAAGGTGCCTCTTAGATATCCTGTTATATTGAATAAGCGTTTCTTCTCCGGCGAGCTTCGTAAAGGTTGCTCCCAAGCTCGCATATATAGACGTCTAGCTAGACGTTTTGCATCACTTAGATTATATCATTAGAGGAGAGATTAACCAAGGGCGCGTTAGCTGATCACATGATAAATGCCCCATTTCTTGTATCCTGACCTCCTAGAACTTCGAAAGACCGAATCCATGAAATAGCAAATAAAAAATATCCACAAGGTGTGACAGCTGGATAATCCTCCTCGAGTGGGTCAGCAAAAGCTGCCTCCAGCCAGGTAGTCCTCTGCTCAACAGGGCTGGCATCATGTACCGTGGTCCTTGGCACTGCATTGATGAAAATATAAACAAATCGATTTCAGAATGAAAGACTGAATTTAGAACACACTTACCGACTCGATCCAGATACCCCTCGGGTTTGGGAATTCGCCCCACAATACCTTCTTGGGGTCAAATTCTGATAAGGGTCTCGGGCCTGCTACCCTCTTCCCTTCTTTAAAGATATAATATTGGCCAGAAAGATATTCTAAGGTTCCTGATTTATAGCCCTCTAACACGGCAGCAGCATTCTCAGCATGCTCGCCTATTACTGGACTTGCCAGGATACGCTCGAGCTCCTCAATCCTCCGTTCCAAAGGGGATTTTGGAGGAGGTTGTTTGTCGAGCTCTTCGAGCACAGCACGGGCGACATCGAGATCGATGTCACCTGATTGGACGCGAGTTTCAATAGCTTCGCGATACTCGACAGTATTGGAGCTAGAAGTACTTTAGCAGGAATGGAGTGACTTCTCCACATTGATTACCACTTACGGGAAGGGGAAGGGAGGGAGAGCCGGCTTTCTTTCCATGGGTACAGGTAGCAGAAGTCCTTAAGTCGCTAGGCACTGAAACCAGTGAGAGTGCAGGCAGTCTATGAGAATCAATGGATTCAATGAAAAGAAATGATGCAACCGAAACGGGGTGATGCTATTGATCTTCTGAACAGAAAGATGTATGTCGTCGATCGGAAGAAGGTGACTGGTTCAACGCATGGTAGTAGTGAAGCGAGCTGCTAACGTTTCCAGGAACGCGTAAAGCACAAGGGACTCCAAGTGTCTGTCCACTGCAGAGCTGGAAGCGTTCCTTCTTGGTCATGCATCAGGACCAGATGTCGCTGTCGTTGAGGTTCCTGCCACACGGTGCAACTGAAAATGAGCTCTCCAGAGCGTATGTGGCGTCAAACAGCAAGAGAAGAGCTTCAAAAGATGAGTTAGTGGAATATGTCAAGTCAAAGTTGGCCAACCACAAGCAGCTCAGAGGTGGTGGTGTTTTTGTGAAGGATATACCCAAGAGCGCGGCAGGGAAGGTACTTCGGCGAGAACTGAGGGATCAGGCAAAGGCCTGGAATCTGGATGCAGTCGCAAGCGAAGTTATAGGTGAAATTGTGAGCAGACCATACCATACCATCCTAGAAATAATCATGTGTTCTGTCTTGAAAACATGATCCTTTTCTAGTATTTTCTATTATTCCTTTGCAGTAGAGGTAGGTAAATAATATTAAGGGTCTGAACATATCCACCAGTGACCTCACCGTCGAAAAGGCTATGTGCTCCACTTTTCTTGCTTACATAACCCAGGCATAGCTTCTTCCGCCTGTTCGCTGAACCTCTTCAATAATCATCAAGTACTGTCTTGCGACCACAATAATACTTCGTTCCACATATTTACGAATCTCGACATGCACCTCACCTCGATGAACGGCACATTCCGTACGGCCGCCCTCAGCGGCCGGTTTGCCTTGGCCTCTCCGTCGCCTCTCCCCAGCGCGACCCCGTTATTTCAATGCTGCCAGAAGATGTCTCTCAGAACACAGGCACGGCCAGCCAGCACATCAACCACACGCATCCCCTTGAAGCCGTCGCCTCGTCCTCAGACGAACGTTGTGTCTCTCTCGCCCATTCTCCGCAATACGGCTTTCCGTCTTAACTCGACCGCCACAAACGCATCCCGCACGGAAGCCGCCAAACTTGATTGGAATTCCTTCTTTAAACTCCGCGCATCTCGGCGCAGATACACCCTCGCCTCGTCGATAATCGCCTCGATCGCCAGTACAATTACCGGAGTTCAGGTTCTTTCCCAGCAGGATCTCGAGTCCCTCGGGGCGCAGGTGATGGGCTTGGATCCCTTCGTTGTCCTGGGATTGGCGACCGCGGCCTGCGGTGCGGTGGGTTGGCTCGCGGGTCCCTTTTTGGGCAATGCCGTCTGGAGGCTGGTTTATCGCAGGTATAAGCCAGCTTTCTTAATGGTGAGTCCTTGATGTGATATGTTTTATGGGATTTTTCCGGTTTTGCTCGGTGCTGACAGCCGGACAGAGAGAGAAGGAGTTTTATGACAGAATCAAGCGGTTCCGTGTCGACCCCTCGTCCAACTCGATTGCCAATCCTGTGCCGGATTATTACGGTGAGAAGATTGGTAGTGTTCAAGGTTACCGGCAGTGGTTGAAGGATCAGAGGGCATACAACCGCAAGAGACGCAGTTTCATCATCTAGTTTTACGAATCAACTCTAGCATGTCCCTTTCTTCGATCTGGCAATCTCATTGGTTTCCAGTTTCTCAATGTTCTTCAATGCTCATCTAAGCTCGGTTAGCTTTGCGTGGGGTTGTCTACATCAGTCTTTGAGCGATCGGCATGAGTTTCTCTTCCACGTTGATCTCCTTTCACTACAGAGGCTACCTATCGGCAGGAGCATTTCATCTCTGTCCTGTAAAATATACGCTATTTAAATTCATATCTGCTTCCTAAAAGAACCTTGATCTTGATCAATATAAGGTCTGCTCACGAGACACAGATTAATTACGGCCAGCAGGCGGCATCTGTTCACAACTTAGATGACTCTTTAGCAGCTTTTGCTGGTGGGTCGATGCTCGCCTCCGACCACCACGGATAGTTGACAGGCCCATCGTTCTCGAAAGTTGCCTTGAAGCTTGGCTTGCGCTTCTCGAAAAATGCCGAAACGCCTTCTCTCTGGTCCCTGTCCAAAGATCAGCATGGAGATTCAAATACAACAGCTGCTACTTACTTTGCCCCGAACATATGGTACAAGATCCCTGACTCGAGCAAATGCGCTTCTTCAGGGGACTCTGGTCCCCGCCACATTAACGCTCGATTCAGCGCAGAAGCCATTGGACTGACGTTCTCGGCGATTTCGGCAGCCAACTCCAGAGCTCGTGGAAGGACCTGGGTCCGCTCCGGCAGAGTCTCCGCAAACAAACCATCAAAGTGCTTTGAGTTGGGCGGGTAGACACCTCCTGTTGAAACGAGGAACGTTGCCCGAGAGTATCCGATCAGACGGGGGAGGAAGTACGACGAGCAAGACTCCATGGTGATTCCTCTTCGGGCAAAGACGAAGCCATATTTACTTGATTCATGGGCGACCCTGTCTTCACTCAGTACCCGCTACTTGAAGACCCGAAATAAATGCACTACCTTATCGCAGCCGGAAGCGTCATGGTCATGCCGACTCCAACAGCAGAACCCTGCATAGCAGCAATCGTCGGCTTCCTACATCTGTGGATGGCCAGAGCGACTCGGCCACCACTAATGGCGCAGGTCAATCTTCGGACTTCTCGTTTCAACAGCACAATGAGAGAACCAACCTATCCCGATGATCCGCCGTCCTCTCTCGTTCTCGTCCGCCGCCAAACCCAATCTCCAGGTCAGCGCCGGCACAGAAGGTCTTCCCCGCACCAGTCAGTACGACTACCTTTACGCGTTCATCGAGGTCGAACATGCCGAAGACCCGTTCCAGGTTCTCGGCCATGGCTTGTGTAAAGGCATTGTGCTTGTCAGGGCGGTTCAGAGTGACGATCACGACTGGGGTTGCGGTCTGCGAGCCGGCCGGGTGGTGTGATACCGTAATGTGGGCTGTTTGGAGAGTTTCATACGAAGTTGGAATGGCGACTGGGGGAGGATTGGGATACATTTTCGGCGTGTATATGATGGATGGAAGTAAGTGATTATGCTGCGCGGTGAAGACTTCATCAAGTTACTGCATAGTGATTTTATACGCACTGAAATCCCTCCGGCCCATATCGGTAATTGTGATCTGGATGGGGTTCTGATGATGTTATCCCCAAGTAATGAGCTGCCTCGGTAGTCCGGCTGTGGTCCTCGGGGTCGGGTCGCCCCGCAAAGAATGCGGAGAAACGGGTCTGGGCTGGGCGATCTAAGATTCAGATCGTCTCTTGATGACTTGTGCATCTTTTTATTGCTGTTCCAAGACTTGCTCTATGCTTCCTAGACGAAGAGAGAAGTCATAACGACAACTCTTACTAACACGAGCTAGTATGGTGGGAAAGGAAGAGAAATCCAGCAGACGCCATCAGACTCACAAACCAAGCATAGGCATCACGACTGATGCAGCCATTGTTTAAACCAGCTGACAGCAGCGTTCTTTCCTCGAGTCATCGCCTCACGCTCCCCGGCCTTGTTGCTGTCACCGCGAGTCATACAGCCATGCTCCACCCCGGGATAATGCTGATAATCGAACGGCATACCGAGCCTGAAAAGAGCGTCGAACGTATATCGCTTGAGCTCGGCAGTGTAGACCGGATCGTATTCTGGGGCAAGAATCTGCACAGGAACTGCAACCTCGTCGATATCCTTTTTTGTCAGAAGCGATGGATGCCCTACCATGATGCAGTCAACGAGCGGAGGCTGGTGTTCCTTTGCGCCTAGGCGGAAAGCAGCCCATCCTCCGTAGCAGAAGCCCGCAACGCCCACTTTCTTGTACTTCTCTCGTAGAGCTCTAGCACAGTCGAAGATCTCCGGTTCTCGGATCTCGCGGGAATTCCTCCCCACGAAACCGGGGACATCGAGCTTCTCCCACTCGCCTTTGAGAATCGGCTCGAGCGGCAAGACTTCGCCGCCGAAGAAATCGGGGATGTAGACGGTTGCGTTGTCCTCGCGGGCATAGTGATCTGCTAGCAAGCGCACATTTGGGAAGGTCCAGCCCAGAAGATCGTGGATGATCATGATGGCGACATCCGGGTTGTCTCCCGCTATGTAGACGTCGTTCTTGGCGAGCTTTGCGGTTCTCCCCGAGGGTGTACCCTCCCATTCGAAGCCTTTCAAACAACAAGCTGAGACAGACATACTTTTCATATCTCTTTGGTTCGTCTTAACAATAGCTTGCAACTTGGGTCGGTCTCCTATATAAGAGTAGGCGTAAGCGGCCCAAGTGGGACCAATATTAAGTGCTGCCTGCTAAGGACAACAAGGACAAGGTACCTAAATATCAAATGATAGCATGAGTCATGACATACACTAGGCAATCTTGCCTCAGTTGCAACTTGCACTCTGAGCATCGTATCAATCAGCCAGTAAAGTTGACATAAGGTTATGATTGATGACATTAATACGTAACTGCAATGTTTCAAAGGCAAGACCTTTGAATCATTTATATTAGGAAATTCTTCTGTCCTTATAACGACAAGCAACAATAATGATACTGGATATTCGACAATATTAATATCATTGTATCAACCTGTGAAACGACCCCTGACCGTCCCCTGAACCAGATTGGCTCATCCTGGAGGGGCCCGTCCATGGCTCGGGCACTCCACAGTCCACAAAGGGAAGTGACCCAACCAAATGAACCAATCAATCAGACGTAAACAGTGGAAAGTTACTAGGTAGGTAGGTCCTCTTGGCTTTTCAACCTGCACAATGAATTGCTCCGTATTTGGTGATCCTTTAGTCTACCCTGTTGGGCTCAGGGTCTCAGCCCCTCAGGTTATTCTTCCCATCGAATTTCTCCTGCTCGTGTCACAAGCTGGAAACCTGTCCGACTCCTCGTGTTCCCCAGATCAAGTCACTTTCCTCAACAATCCCCTGCCTTCATCATGTGTGTGACGAGATGTTCCTCTTCAACAAAATCCAGAGGCGTCTCCTAGTCTATTTCGCGGTTTTCTATTTTCTTCTCCTTATCTTTTGCCATTTCAACTCCGCGCGCGACCCTGGTTCCTTCTTTTTCCGACCAGAGGAAGGCTATCGGCCGCATTACAGCATCGGGAGAATTCGAGAATCGCTGCAATTCATATCTCGGTTCAACCAGTCAAGCGCACAACCAGAGCAATCGCTTCAAAATGTCACTTCAGGAGGCCGCGATCCAACTATTTGTGCGGGGATCGTTACCGTAAAGCGCCCCATCCAGCAAAATCTCGATACGGCCGTTGGCTCGCTCCTCGATGGATTATCGCGGAAGCAACGCGCAAATATCGTGATCCATGTGCTCTTTGCGCTCAGCAATCCTTCCGATCATCCAGATTATCAACAACCATGGGCCTCGAACGTCATCGATCGCATCCTCACCTACAAGAACTCGGGCGCTGATGTGGACAAAATGGAACGATGGGAGAGGAAGAATATGATAAAAGACAAATCTCTTATCGATTATCAACTCTCTCTGAAATCCTGTTACGGGGGCACGAAGGCGCCTTGGATTTTGCTGTTAGAGGACGACGTGGTCGCACAAAGGGAGTGGTACCGTCATACCATGAGAAGTCTGGAGACGATCGAACACTGGAGGTCTCACGGGAAGATCAAGGACTGGCTGTACCTGCGTCTCTTCTACACAGAAAAATTCCTTGGTTGGAATACAGAGGAGTGGCCCACTTATCTTATCTCAAGCCTTGCGGTTATCTCACTCGTGGCACTGACAGGTGTCTGTGCGCGGCGACGGTCACGGCTTATGCAAGGGATATTGACGAACTCATTCCTTGCGGTAGTCTGTCTGCTGTTTGTTCCTTTACTTATTGGCCTATATTTCCTGGCAGGCCGTGTGACAGTGCAGCCCATGCGGCCCGGCGTCCATCTCATGAACAGCCACGGATGTTGCTCGCAAGCACTCCTATTTCCTCGAGAAAAGGCGCCCTTGCTGATCGACCATCTGGAGAAACTTCAAAGGACGAGACCAGAGCCCGTGGACAGTGCCATTGAGATTTTGGCGGACCAGGAAGGGTTGGACCGTTGGGCCATGTCTCCATCGCAAATGCAACATGTTGGTGCAGCTTCGTACAAGGAAAATCGCAAGTCATATGGGTTGGATGGACCTTATACTGTCAAAGGCGCTCACGGCGTGTGGAGTATGAGCTTCGAAAAGGCGTATCGACCGCCGTTTGATCCAGGTGCTTCTTGAATGAAGCCAAATTTCCTCGACCCGGATATCAGAGCGGTTGAGGCAGGTTGGCAGTCGACACTTGTCACCCTCCCTCTCCTCCAGTATCCTTAGCCGACTAACATATACCTAACGCTCTGGAGAAGTTACTCCGAATATCTCCAATCTCCGCTAAGAGACCCACGCCGCTGGACCTTAAACAGTATCACTTTCACCTTTGCAGCAGTGCATCAAGGTAGAATTCTGTGATATAGTTGGGACTGTTCATCGGATGACCTCGATGAACGCTTCGGTCGGTTGTTTCTCATGATGTTAACATGGATGCAAATTCATAGCTGGGCCTTCCTTTTGCTCACCATCCCGGACAAGCAACGCTTGTCGATGGGAAGCCATCCATCAAGAGAAGTGGTTTGCGTATCATGATAAGGCCGCATTTCTATATGAATCTCGATGGTATCGTTATGAAGATAATCCTCGGCCGCTGTCTCATAGGAACCTAGGATATAACAAGTAATTACTGCAGTACCTCTCAGCTAAGCACTACTAGTAATTACCTCATTCTGTCACTGATTCAGTGCCCCACATCAAAATCTCAAATAACCAATGTGCAGCGGACTAGCTACAGTATTTGTATAAAAGGGCCACATCACTTTCTTTGGTATTCGCTATCTCCATGTATATTAGAACATAGAATATAGTGAATACTAGGAATATTAACTTAAGCGTTGCATAGGCTTATGCTCAGTGAATATTTCTACCCTGAATGTGGTGACTTATATATGACCTAATATGCTCTAAATGACTGTTAGACTTCTAAGGATGTGCCCAAGGCTTTGTTGGACCTCATAAATGTGTTTGATAACATTGGACAGGCGCGCCTACTTCTAAGGTTACTTACTTACAGGCTTACAGCTTGACTTATTATGTCGGATGATTGGCGAAATGTCCATTTTTTCGACGCATCGCCGGGTGACATGTTAGGTGGGCTGTTTCAGAATGGCTCAGTCACCCAAGCCAACTTCATCGACATGCTCAATATCATCTTGGTCATTGGATCGCGCCAACCTACGATCAAGGCGAGGACTGGGCAAACTATCTCACGAACTACTCAACCCCTAACACCTGGAGATTACGATATCTATGCTCCGGATGGCGGTAGGTGCTTTGGCAGTCAAAGCAAACAGGGAAAAAACAGCTAACTTGGATAGACTCTATCAAACTCGGTGATGAGCCGCGAGTCGGATTTCGACAGGGGCGTGCGGGCTAGAGATCAGCGATGTGTCTTTACTGGGCGGGTTATCGCGCCACAGCTCATCGATGCTGATTACTGGGTACCTTAGGCTTCGAGGCCGCCCATATTTTCCCTCTCGAGAAGGAGGGCTATTGGAGTGAACATGGTTTCAGCCAATTATTCACCAATGCAGACTCAGGAAATGCACCCATCCACTCTATTCAAAATGGGTTTCTCCTGGAGGCAGGCATACATCAATTATTCGATGACTACGCCATTTCAGTGAACCCTGATGTAAGTGATTTTATACTTAAGAGTTAAGACATACACGTCGCCACGGGCCCAACCCACCTCCTTCGCTGGCACTTCAGACAGAGCGTTCTCAGAAACATGAGGGGGGCCGCAGAGCCTACATTCGAACACGACTTCCCACCAGGATCTGACATGCTAAAGGAAATACTAGAGGGACCTTTTCCGGTTGAACGGTTCGAATTGGAACTCTCGTCTAGACTGCGCAGCTGAAGACAACCTGAGGACTTGGCTCAATAATAACATGATACAGGAGGGGATAAAGATTCCATATGTGACCAATCCAACGCAGGATTTGACAAGTCCATTACTGGTAAAAAGAAGCAACCGGACGTAAGTTTCTCTATTGACTCTGGCGCGATTTGAGGCAGTATCGCTAACGTTTGTGCAAGACTGTCTCGTACGATCAGTTGTTTCGATCCTGAGACTGGGGACCGTACGCCTCTGTCAAAGGACGACAGCGAAGAGCCATCACTTACGGCGCTCCGGTAGACTACACCGTCAGAGCACCCAGCGGTAACGGCTGGGCAATAACCATGAACCGTTACCCAAAAAGCCTAAATGGGGCCAGTTTAACACGGGCAAACCCGAATGCCGGACGATACGGCGCTGCCGACTGTTGCGATTGTGGCAACGTGGGCATCTCGTCCCCAGCAACGACCCAGATATCCGTGCAGTAACAGAACACATACACGATTTGCGCACGTCAAATATCCAAAGGGCGACCATTGCACACCCTGTATCTCTTCGAAAGAATCAAACACGACCTTGCGACCAAGGGTTGTGGTCAATATCCCCTTGCAATTGGTCAGTCCAATGAGACCAGATTCTACGAATCTCTCGACTCGCTATTGGAGCAAACGAGGGCTCGGTATGTTTACCGATAATATTGCGTGCAAGCTCTGACAGGAACAATGAAAGCCATTGTTACAATTCTTTCACTCAAACTCTTCACGTCGAAATGCTAACGTAAATACATGGCTTTGATTAGCTCAATGATTAGCTAGTCGAGATGAGGGTACAAGGATCCATCGGCCGCGGATCGTTACGTCCTCACCCCAACGTTACCTTGAAAGGCTTCAGTGGCCGCTTTTTCGAGAGGTATCTCGCCTACAGTCTCCTGTCATATCAGCATGTGGGTGCAGGTGCGGAAGAGTGGTCTGGCCATATACCAGGAGATACTGGATACGTCGCTTGGGCGGCGGCCCTTTTATTCTTCATGAACGAGATAAAGGCGATGTGCACTCGATTCTATGGCGACGAGACGGTTGCTAACGGTCTTGCCCGTCTCGAAGAGATCGAGGGGAGCTTCCTTTGGTTTTGGAACCATCTAGGTCTAGGGTTCTTGGTCGTTGCGGTCCTTGTACAATAGGGTAACTAGCTGGCCCCGGCGCTTTTGCGTCAATTGAGAATCACAGTCTTTCACAATCCCTAACACGGAAGGATGCTTGTCTGACGGAAAACTATGCAGGTGAAGGTACCCCTCGCCTTCGCGGGCTTCGGGAGTCGTTTCCCTTGGTGTTGGAGGAGATATAAGTCCGAGGATTTTGCTGATGGCGAGTCACCTAGCTATGACGATGTTCTTCAGTGTCGATGGAGTCCATGAGAAGAGACATGGATGGGCAGGCAATGAGAGATGAAGGACAGGTTCTCTATTCTATTACTATTTCTTTCAGTTAATTACTTATTTACACATAGCATTGATATCCCCCAACTGATACATAAGTTTCTGTCCACATTCTGAATCATCATCACTGCGAAAGAGAGAGAGAGAGAGAGACAATCATTATATGCATCGTCCGACATTGTGGACCCGCTGATTCATTAACGATACCAGGTAACTGTAAAAGATGTGATGCGGCCCTTCTACAAAGAGATAGTCCGCCGTCCATTGCTTATTCTATATCTTGATGTGGGGCACTGAATCAGCGTTTTTAACCTTAGCTTCTTTTAGTGCTGATATGGCCATGCCGATGGCTCATGGCCCCGTGGGGCATGCATGGCCAACAGCCGGCATTTCATCTGCATCCCTTGAATTCGCTCAAAAACAACCCGAGAGCTTCGAAGTCGTTGATCAGAGCTTGATCTTGCCACTTGGCTTACAGATTACACGGATCCCTGGCGACGTGACTGGTAGAAGCGCGATTAGACCAAGGGGACAATATATGGAATCGCAGCATAATACAGTACCTAATTGCCTAGACTCTAGAGACCTACCTTGCCGCCGATCCAGTTATTGTGGCCATTCATAATGGGTCCAGTCATGCGCATAAACGGAGTTTCAAACATAGTTATGCGCTTATGCTTGATATTCGGAACCCTGTAGTAGTCCCTCTTATAAGGTGATTGCAGATCGCCTTAAAGTCACATGGTATGAGTCTTATTTTTCTTTTCATTCTTAGGCCTCTTCTTCTACTTGTCGTCTTCCATTTTCCCCTTCAATTTGCCTTGGCCAAGAGCTTCTCTGATCTTGGATAACCACTATTCTCATTTTTGGCTTTTGATCTGCGTCAACTTTCTGATTGCAGCATTTTATATACTCCATTCCTCATTCTTTACTCACGGTCTAGACCCCTTGTTTCATGGGTATGGAAGATCTCGAAAAGCACCGGCAGTTCAGCACCTCCCCAGCCGACCATACAAAGGAATCCGCACCATCGCTGCACGAAGACCCTACATCTGCTCAAGAAGCAATCAGCTCGGGGAACATCGAGACCAAGCGCTTCCCAGAAACAGATCTCTCTCGTGGGATTGTGGGATGGGATGGACAAGATGATCCTGCAAACCCCCAGAATTTCTCCTCGGGCCAAAAATGGGGTCTACTGGCACTCATGAGCTCTATCACCCTTATTTCACCACTTGCGTCGAGCATGTTTGCCCCCGCCGCTAGCTATGTGGCTGTTGACCTTGGAGTCACGAATGAGACATTACTTTCCTTCAGCATTACAATCTTTTTGCTCGGCTACACGGTGAGTAGATCCGTCTGATTTACTCTACTGAAACCCAGGATAGGAGCCTAATGATAAACTCATAGTTCGGTCCACTGTTTATAGCACCGATGAGCGAGATCTATGGCCGACGAATAGTGCTCAGCTGCGCCAACTGGTTCTTCGTCGTCTGGCAGATCGGATGCGCCCTCGCTCCCAACATTGAGTCTCTCATTGTGTTTCGACTCTTGTCCGGAGTGGGCGGTTGCGGCTGCATTACCCTCGGAGCAGGTGTCATTGCTGATCTGTTCCCTGTCGAGCAACGCGGGATGGCAACATCGATCTGGAGCTTGGGCCCGCTGATCGGCCCTGTCGTCGGGCCTATCTGTGGTGGTTTCATCGGTGAAGAAATCGGCTGGCGCTGGGTCTTCTGGATACTATTGATTGCAAGTGGTGTCATCTCATTCGGAATCGAGTGTCTGAACCGCGAGACGTATGCTCCCGTGCTTATACGGTGGAAGACAGCCAAACTGGCCAAGGAGCTCGGTCGTACAGATTTGCGCAGTGCATACGAACCTGACAGCCAAGGCGTATCTGTGGCGTCGACACTAAAGTTGGGGCTTATGCGACCTGTGCAGCTATTCTTCAAGTCGCCAATCGTTCTTCTCCTTTCGATCTACATGTCTCTCATCTACGCCCTGTTATATCTCTTTTTCACCACCATCCCGGCCGTTTTCCAAATGCAATACGGGTTTACTACCGGCCTCTCTGGACTCGCCTACCTAGGCATCGGCATCGGTTTCTTTGTCGGCCTCGCGGTCATCGCTCTTACGAATGACAAAATCGTGATGAAAATGACCGCACAGAACGGAGGCAAGTCCGAGCCTGAGATGCGCTTACCCACCATGATCTTCTTTTCCTGCTTCTTGCCCGTGAGCTTCTTCTGGTACGGCTGGTCGGCAGACAAGCACGTGCATTGGATCGTGCCTATCATCGGCATGTGCCCGTTTGGCATCTCGATGATGGGCTTGTTCATGCCGATCCAGACGTATATCATCGATTGCTATCCTGCATATGCGGCTTCCGCGAATGCCATCTTGACTGCCACACGATCGTTGGTGGGTGCGTTGCTGCCCCTTGCTGGTCCTAGCATGTTTAAGAGCCTAGGGCTGGGCTGGGGAAATTCATTGCTGGGATTCATTGCTCTAGCTTTTGTGCCGATTCCCATCTTCTTCACGAGATATGGACAGGCTATTCGGGAGAAGTTTCCGGTCAATCTTGATGCCAAGAAAGCTTGAAGGGGGATGAAGGCATGCTTTCTGGCTCTGTAGACATATGGAGAAATGAGTTGCTGATTGTTTCTATATATCCGATGTGTGTTGCTCTACAACGAACGACAGAAAGGATGTCATTTACTTCAAGATAGACTTATAGATCTTAGTTCTAAAATTTAAACGAATCATATATATCTGAGATGCATAATTTTATTTTTTACTTTGGAGTCAAGAATAATAATGCTTGTTCCAAATAGCAGGTAGTCAAATGAATGCCATGCACAATTCTTTATACCTGCATAAATCCGGCGAAGTGGGCCCATAAATCTAGGTACATTAACCACACTTAAAGTGCTGACAGCCTAGTCAGGTGATCAAGTCACATGACCTAGTCCCCCTCATATTCTTTCTGAACACTCCTGTATCTTAGAAAATTGAGCCTTCTGACCAGAATGAATACACCACTTGAAGCTCCATTAATTTAATTACTTTTCCATTGAAATATTATTAGATAGATTACTTGCGACCAGAATACTATCATATATTAGTTGAACCTATTGGAATCCCTTATTTGTGGTGTCCCTAGGCAGGAATTCCACTATTACTAGTGAACTGCTTGCTCTGCTATGGTGACTAGTTAATAAAGGACTATTAAATTAGTATTTATATCTTCTATAACCCACCTATCTTATATACTAGTTACCTTGACATTATAATTAATAAAGGAATATTTAATTAGCTTCTAGAGAATCTCTTCCTATCCTTTAGTTATATTTATGTATCTAAATATATGTCTAAGTATCTAAATATATATCTATATCTCTAAATAACTAGTAAATAGATTTATAATTAAATCTAACTAATTCACTAGAACAGTCCCTAAAAATATTAAGGACTAATCTATTTAGTTGCCCTTCTACTATTATAGCTAGCTTCTAACTCCAAAGTATGCTCTAATAAAGAAATAAAATACTAAGATATATATCTACCCTTCTAAGAATTACTACTATTTACCCTAATATCATTATTCTAGAAGGCAGTGCTACTAAATCTAATACTAGAAGTAATAATCTAATATTATTCATCTCTCCCACCCATTAGTTAATTAATTATTAGTTAAATCCCTAAACTAACTAATAACTAACTAGACTAGAACCAGCTAGCCTAATAAGCTTAATAAGTTAAGATACTATTATATAGATTACTCCTCTGTCTACTACTCTACTAAATACTACTAAGAGTAGTATTAAGTATTAAATTAGACTAATTAGAGGTAATTAAATATTTATACTTAATATGATAAAAGTAAATATTAAGCTATTCTATAGCTAGAGGGATAATATAGAAGACCCTAGAGAATACATCTAGGATATTAACTATAAGATAAAGCTTGAAAAGAGATATTTTACTGACCTAAACTATAACTAGGATAAGGATAGATGTATCCTCTTTTATTAAAACTTAAGGAATAAGGCAGAGTTATAATATAGCTAGCTCTCTTAAACTATAAAGGATAGCTAGGAACTGCTTAAGAATAAGTTTATTAAGAGGTATTAAATTAATAAGATGGATGTGGCTACTAGATAGTTCTAAATTACTTAAAGAGTTACTACTTTAGTATAGGGTCTAGATAAGTATATTCTAGAGTATCTTAAATAATATAAGGATCTTAAAGCATAGGCTAGTATACTAGAGTTATTCAGTCTAAATATTATACAAGGGATAGCTGACTAGGATTAGAAGAGGAGAATCCTATTTAATCTAAGTATAAAAGAAGACTATTTATTTTAAGCTATAAAAAAGGTCATTAATACAGCCTATCTGTTATTAGACCTAGACTCTATCTAGCATTAGATGGATAATTGGCTTAAAAGCTAGTAGAGGCAATCTAATATATAGTGTATAACTAAGGAAGTATTTAGGCAGACTATGCTAGTATTAGTTTAGGGGATTTAAACCCTACTTATAATCTAGTAGAATACTTAACCTACTCCCTAGATAATTAGTAATCTAAATAGAGTTATTAATCTAAATCTAACCTAGCTAAGAGGTGACAGAATTAATTAAGCTAAGGTAAGCTCCTTAGGATATAACTAATAATTAAATCTAAATATTATATACTTTAACTATAGAGAAAGAGGATATTATTCTACTAACTATCTAAAGCTACTAAATCTAAATAGAAATGTATATCATCCCTAGATTGTAGCTAATACCACCCTTAACCTAACTAATTATAAGGATAAGAACCCAGTCCCTATAGCTTATGTTATGTCTATAGTTACTATCTTAGAAGCAACTTTTATATATACTTATACTATAGCCAGACTAAACCCTAAAGATAAGGAGACTATTTAAGGGCCTGATAATGTCACAGGCTAGAAGCCTTGAAATCTATAACCTAGATTTGGATGGTAAGAAATTGCTAAGGAACCTAACTAGATCACAGCAGTTAAATATAATAAGGAGTGTGTAAATATTAGCTAAGGTTATATAACTACTAGTATCCACTCTAGATAGAAGAACATTGCTGCCTAAGGTAGATTATAAGTATTTAGTAAGCTTAAGCACTCAGTGAGCCCTGCCTGCTACACTACCCCCCTCCTTATCTTAATGCCAGTGGCTCTCCCATTCATTAAGTGCTGTAGTATTAGCTAGATTAGCTGCTAGTTCCTATATAAGCTATTTATAACCTACCTATTTAACTAAGTATTCTATATGGTAGCCTTATCTAATATATTTTTTACACTTCTACAAGATCTCCTTAATAATATATTTAGCTTCACTGTTAACTAGTACTAGGGGTGGCTAGTAATTATTATTTATCTAGCTTAGGAATAGGTTATTAGAAGTAAAGTGAAGCAGGCTAATATAAAATATATTATATATATCTAATAATATATCTAACTAGTAGGTATATAATCCAATGGCTTTAAGCACTGTAAACTTTATATACTATATATTAAGTTTCTAGCTTAGGTAATCTATCTAGATATTCTATAAGTCTAGCTACACTTTTAAATTAATAGTGTATCACAGACTCACTAAGTAAATATAATTTAAATACTTTTTTTACTATTATTAAGCTACTGCTAGTTCTAACTAGGCCATCTCTATAGCTTCTCTTATCTTTATAATAATAGTATTAGCCTTCTCCCTTATAGAGTAGGCTATAGTAGTAGTAGTAGCCTCTTAATCTAGCTTCTTAATTTCTAGTAGTTTAATATTATATCTATAGTCTAAGAAGAATAGACTAACTCCTATACTTATAGCATTCTAACTATTAATTATAAGTTATATCATTAGTAGTAGTAACTTCTAATCTATCTATATATAATTATAGAAGTTCTATAGGTAGGCTTCTAATATAGTATTTATATATTTAATCTATCTATTAGTCTAGGGATAAAAGGCTATTAAAAGCTATTACTAAATATATAATTACTTATAAAAGTACTTCTAGAACTTACTAATAAACTGTAGGCTGTGATCTAATGTGATTATACTAGGAATACTATAATATCTAATAAACTAATCTATTAGAAGTTACGCCACTATCTTAGAGTCTATTCTCTTATATAGTACTAAGATCATGCCCTTTCTAAGCCTATTATTAATTATCATAATGTTCTCACAACTGTTAGAGGTAAGTAACTTTATAATAAAGTTAATAGTAATCTTATACTACTTATACTCTAGAATTAGTAGTAGTTTTAAAAGTCTCTAATACTACTTATACTATATGCAGTTAGCACTATACTTATTATAGTTCTATATAAATTATTAGATATCTATAGATAGTTCTAACTAGTAGAAATTTTAGGCAATTATTATATACAGCATATTCTTCTTAAGGTAGCTAGTTAATATAGAGTTATAGGTTTCTTATAAGATTCTTATTTATAGTAGTTTAGAATTAGGGATCTATTTACACCCTTAATATAATAGGTGGCCATCTAGTGATAGTAAACATTTAGTAATTAATACTTATATATATAACTTACTAGGGAAGTAGGCTGCTTCCTCTCTTAGGGCCTTTTATATCTTCTCTAAGAGGATATTATCATACTCTACTACCTTCTATTACTCTTTTAATAGTAGTAGCATTCCTCCTGTAGGTGTTGTATATAATATTATAGGATTAGGTTAATTATAATATTAATTACTATATTCCTCTAGGGAGCCTTTGCTTAGTTTAGCTACTAATATATATATATAAAATACTTATATATATATTTAGCTAGTAATAGTCTTTAGAGGTACTAAGTAGTAATTATAAGCCTTAAGTTAGTTATCTTCCACATCCTTTAGTATGTCTTGCTCTCTATAAGATAGAGTATTAAGATATATATCTAGCTTCCTGGGTTAGTAGTGCATCTTATAGTTAAATCTATTTAGTATATATAACTAATATATCTACTATTTATTAAGCCTGCAGACTATTTTAAAGTATTTAAGATTATAATAGTCTGTAATAAGCTTGAATTATAGTAAACTAATTAATTCTAATTCCTATTCCTTAAGTACATTAATAATAGCCAGTAGCTCCTTATTATAGATCTTATAATTATATTCTACTAGTATATTCTTTCTTAAGATATAGGTGACTGGCCTTAGTATACTATTATTATTATACTAGGACATAGTAGCTCCTATTACCTAGTTTAAAGTATCTATCTCTACTACTATCTTCCTATTAGGGTTAAACTATATAAGAATTAGAGCTATAGTAAATATCTTCTTTAACTTCTTAAAGACTACTTCCTGCTCATCTCTCTATATAAAGGGGGCTCCCTTATATATTAGTGCTATTAGTGGTTATACTATATCTAAGAAGTTCTGTATAAATTACTAATAGAAATTTATAAAACTAAGAAATAACTATACACTATATACAGAGATAGGGGCCTGCTATTCTAGTATAGCTTTTACCTTATTAGGGTCTATCTATACACTCTTCCCAGCTTCTATAATAAATCCTAGATATTTTGTGCTCTTTACTTTAAACTTATACTTATTAATATCTAGCTGCAACCCTGCATTCCTTAGATATTCTAGTATCTAGTGGATATACTATTAGTATTACATTAATAACCTATTAATAAAAATCAGTATATTATTAATATATATAGAGGTAAATTTGTCTAGAAAGTCCTAAAGGATCTAGTTAATATAGTACTAGAAGGTACTTAGTGCATTAGCCATTCTAAAAGGGGTAACTAGCCACTTAAATAAGCTAAACTATATATAGAAAGCTGTCAGCCATTCATCTTCTAGAGTGATATAAATCTTATAAAAAGTAGTGATTATATCTAGCTTAGTGAACTACTTTACTTTTAAGATGCATTCTAGGGTCTTATTAATTAGGGGTAGTGGGTAATAGTCCTTCTTTATAATTATATTTAGTATATAATAGTTAATATAAAACTATAGTCTACCTTCTAGCTTATAAATAAATAGTACTAGTGCTGCAGTAGCTAAGCTATTAATATAAATAAAGCCTTTCTTCAGCAGTTCTATCAGCATCTTATATAGTATTAGAAGCTCCTCTTATAATATATTATATAATAGTCCCTAGAGGGACTCTATTATCTTCCCCTTCTTATTTTTAACTAGCTTAATTTAGTAGTCTATATCTAGATGATGTGGTGGTAGTTTATTAGCTTTCTTATAATTAAATACTTCTAAAAACTTGTGATAGTGCGCTAGTAGCTTTGTTACTAGATTAGTATACTTTTTAATCTATAGGGCCTTCTTAATATCCTTAATACTAGTAGTAAAGATCTATATAGTCTTATCTTTCCTTTACTATTAGTTATAGACTGTAAATCCTTATATATTAATTTACTTTATTACTAACTTTAGCTTATTCTTAACACTCTCTATAGTAAGGCTATCTATAAACTATAATTATAGCCCTATTATATCTACTATTACTTTCTAATCTGCTATTCATAAAATTCCTAAGATTAAATTAGTCTTATCACCCAGCTTCAGCACTATATATATATAGACTATACACTAATAGTTCTCTTTAATATCTAGTAAGAAGTAGATAATTATTAAGATAATGCTTCCTATTGTGCCAGTATAGTTTTTAAGCTAAATTAGCTTAATCTTAATCTACTCTAGTTATAGCTTCTATGTGAAGTATTCAGCTATAACTATATAAGATATATATCTAGTATTAGGTAGAATTCTATAATTATATTCCTTATTAATAATTCTAGATATAATAAATTCTAAGGTATTAAATCTAATAGCCTATTAAAACCTTCTATAATCAGTAAGTATATCTTCTTCTTTAGGATATAATTAATGCCAGCTTTTTAATTATATTAACTATTTAATAGGCCTCTATAAGAGTCTTTTTATAGGAGTAACTAGTTTTCTAATTCACTATCTCTCTCTATAGCTATCTCTTCTATATTGCCATTATCTAGCTCAGGTCCCACTACTTAGGAAGTCTATGGCTATCTTATAGTAGAGTAATTTAGTGGAGGGATGGCACTAAGATATGGGCATACCTTAATTATATATCTAGTAGCTCCATAGCATAAGCATCTACCCTTATTATAGTAATAGATTTATTTAGCTTTATTAATCTACTTCATATAATAGCATTAACAGGCTAAGATTATAGCTATTAGTTCCTAATCTATGGAGTTAGCTGTGTTAGGCATTACTAGTGTTAGAGATACTATAAAAGGCATGTAGCTAGCATGGCTATAGCTTATAGTAGCTATACCCCTTCTATACCAGTTGGATTAGCTTGCTCCCCTTATATATAAGGCTTCTACTCTGCTAGCTACTTACTATATCTAGTAATAGTATTCTATAAAGGTCTCTTCTTTTTTAATACTAGTTAGTGCTTCTTTAATCTTATAGCTTAGGGTGCTGTCTAGATAGTTCTTCTTTATCTTATTAGACTAGAAGTAGCCTCTAGCTTCTATTAGCAGTTGATTTAGATCTGTAAGTAGCTTATTAAATAGGTAGTTCCCTTAGTATAGTGCTTACAGCTCTTATAAAGCCTTCTTAGCCCAGCCCTAGTCTTAGAATATAAGGTTAAGCTAATTATATATGCTATTTAATATCACTTATATTATATTTAGATTATTTCTATACTAATTTATCTAGGGAGTAAGGGCTATAGCAGCACTGCCCTTAAGCCTGCTAAAGGCATATCATATATACCTATAGTAAGAACTAATTATAGCTTAGTTAAGTATTAGCTTCACCTGCAGCTTAGAGTAAAAGGTCTAGTATATAGCCTTATTAACACTATTATACATCTCTATATTAGGTAATACTAGCTTTAGTCTTCTCATTCTATTATCTATCAGTATTATTATTAGAGTAGGCACTGTGGGCTACAACATCAGTATAGCTAGGGTGGATATGATAACTATTACTTATCTCTCTTTTATCTAAGCTATATAAGTAGCTATAATTTCTATCTACTACACTATATACATATTTATACCTTCTAACTACTAGGCTAACTAAGTAAAGGCCTTATTCTGTGTATTATTCTACTATATGGCCTATATCTACAGTGCACTAGGTTCTCCTATTATTATTATTTAAAATTCACTATTATATACTATTAAATCTATCTAATCCAGTTAGCTGCTTCACAACCCTATCTATCCCATCTAGCTTATCTAATTTATCTTATCTCTATTAATATACCTGTATAGTATACTAGCTGATTATAATAATAGCTTTGGCTAGTTTATTTATCTCTGCTACTTTAATAATATCTTATTATATTAGCTCTATCTCACTGACTAGCTTTAAGGAGTAATTTCTAATATCACAGGCTAGAAGCCTTAAAATCTATAACCTAGATTTAGATAGTAAGAAATTACTAAGGAACCTAACCAGATCACAGCAGTTGAATATAATAAGGAGTGTATGAATATTAGCCAAGGTTATATGACTGCTAGTGTCCACCCTAGACAGAAGAATGTTGCTGCCTAAGGCAGATTGTGAGTGCTTAGTAAGCTCAAGCACTCAGCGGGCCCTGCCCGCTACAGATAAAATAGTTTAATAGGGGCATATTATTAAGGCTATAAATAGAAAGAACTAACCTAGTATTAACTCTACTGAACAGGCAGTGTAGTAGGTTATACTTAAACCTCCCTACTAAAATATTAAAGTAGAAGGGTGATCAAATTAGAATGAGTTTAATATAGATAAGGATATGAAAGTTATTAAGGAAACACAGAGATACTATAGTAACTAGATAATTATTAATAATAGGGATGCCCAACACAATGAGGATCTAATTAAGAATATGGATATGAATAATCCAGCTCTAAGGGAGATAATTAAGATTTATGAGGTAATTTCACAGAGACCCCTTAACCTTCCTAGGCTAATTAGGGTGGTTAAAGGTTAGGATAGAGCTTTAATTATTATTATCTTAAAGCAGACAGAGGTTATAATCCTATTAAACTAATTATTAGATAAATTAGAATTATTTAGATAGGAATTAGCCTGGCTACTATAATTAACTACTCTTTAATATTAGATTTAAAAGGTCCTACCCAGCTGCAGTGATGGACCTTCCTTTTAGTTAGATTATAATATAACTTATATAAATATTATATTAGCTCTAATAGTAACTTCTAAAGCACTTGATAATAATGGGAAATCAACTCTATTATTTATAATAGCATGGATCAGAGAAATGCCTATACTAAAAGTATTAATTAATAATAGATTATTAGTTAAGCTAATAAGTAATATAGTACTAAATATGATTAAAAGTAAGAACCCAGGATTAGTGACTGTCTATTGAGATAATAGAAAGAAGATTAGCTTAGCTAATAATTTATATATATATTTAACAATATATATATACCTACTAATTAATATTAAAGGTGTTATTATAGATATAAAATTCTATATCCTGATAACCTATATATATCAACTACTCCTTAGTGTCTAATGAATAAGAAGAGTATAACTTAGAGGAGACTATAGGACTGGTGAAATGACTATATATAGATTAGATAGAGTTTAGAAGCACCTTAATATATAAATAGCCCTAATTAAATATCTCAAGGAATTACTAATAGTAGAATTCAATAACATGGATAAGGAGCTTTAGTGGATTATTAATAGGGAGGAGAAAAACTAGCATCCTTAGTTAATGACCCTTAGTTAGCTAGGGATTGGCCTGACTAATGAGGAGAATATATAAATAATCCTAAAGATTACAAGCCACATGCCTACTATAATTTACTAATAACCCTTATTAATGATATGCTACTACCTGCTTTAGTTTATCCTATATTTAAGATTAAAATATTTAGTAAATCTATATGCATTATAGCTAATAATGCCTCACTTATCCATACTATATAAGCTATATAATTAAAATTAAGATAATTCCTAAGTATCTATATAACCATCACACTATTTAAAATAAGAGAAGCTAGATACTTCTTAATATCTAGATGACTAAGCATATATCTATTAACTGAGGAAGCTATAGTAGTTATTAATAACTAGTTTAACTAGATAAGAATGATAATTAGCAAGGCAGCAGACACACTAGAAAGGATTAAAGTAGTAAAAAGACTATTTTATATATAGAGAGATTATTTTACCTTTAAGATAACTAATATTCATGCTACTAATTTAATTAAGTATTTAATTAACCTTATATTAGATGCTTAACTAGTTAAAGCAAAACTACTAAAGTATATATAATAGGAAAGGGAGTTTACTAATTAGATTATTCCTAAAATAGAGGAAGTAGGCATTCTAATTAAAATATTATTAGACTAGGGAGTAAGAACTAAATTCCCTCTAAAAAAGAAGGGATCATCTAAACTAAGGGTGGTATATAACTACATCCTATTAAATAAGTGGATTATCAAGAATCTGTACCCTGTCTACTTAATAGAGGAAGTAGTTAATACTATTATTAAACTAGGATACTAAATCTTCTTCACTAGTGATGCATCATAGTTATATTAGGTAATATTAATAAAAGTTAGGGATAAATATAAAATAGTAGTTATTACTCTGCACAGTTAGTATGCCTATATAAGAATAGATATAGGATTAAAGAACTCTATGTATATATACACCTAGTTCACTAACTTAGTGTTTAGATTACTATCTAAGATAGATAACTCACCCAGGCTTCTATTAATTATTAGAGATTAAGGGAACTGCTTATTTATACTATTTATTAATAATTATAATATATCTATAACTAATTTTAAATCTATATTCTAGTTCCTCTATAAAAGCTATTTCCCTAGACTAGCATTCAGTCCTATCTACTTAAACCCTAGGAAAGTAAAACTATTTATAATAACTCTGGAGTTTATTAGTTTTAAAGGGTGTGCCTAAGGCATTCATCCTTCTATAAAGTATTAAAAGTAGATACTAGATTTCTTAATATTAATATATTATAAGGAACTAGATGCCTTTATCTAGCTTACCCCTTTTCTCTAATAGTTTATCCCTAGATAATCAGACTAAGTACTAATTATAAAGCAGGCATATCTAAAGTAAGTATAAGCTAATATTAAGGACTTATAACTAAAGGAGTTAGATATTAAGCTATATAATTAATAGCTTAATAAAGCCCCTAGATCTAGATACTAGCTAACCAAAACAGTTTAAATAAAATAGGTTAAGAAGGACTGGGAGTGGATTACTAAAATATAAGAATAATTTAACTTTGTTAAAGCAGCTATCTAGAAGAATATATATTTAAGGGTAGACTACTAGCTATAGTTTTATTTAGCTACTAATATATTAGGAATAGGGATTAGAGGAGTCCTATTCTAACTAGTAGATATACCCCCTGGCATAATTACTAAACTAAGATTAAGAACTAAAGAAAGAATTATTATATTCTTATCTTTCTAGTTAAATAATATAGAAACCTATTATATAAACCTAGAATATAAATACCTAGCTGTAGTTAGATACCTTGTGGAAGTCTAATAGATAGTAGTAGGAAGTCCTTTCCTAGTCATACTATATACTAACTATATTACCCTAAAGGCTATCTTAACTAAGGATACTAAAGGAAACAACTAAATACTTTAATAGGAGAATCACCTTAAGGAATATAATATAATTATTAACTATAAGCCTAATATAGACTAAATGATGTGTATTACTAATAGTCTGAGTTAATTACCTACTAGATAGTAATTTATAGTAGTAGCTAAAGATAATCTAGGTCTATTATATATTATAATATCCTAAGAGAGCATAGCTAGTATTAGTGGGAGTCTTATTAAGGAAACCCTATAATCAGGGATTAACTGAATTAAGGATCCTCTCTTAAAGTATTAGACTTTTCTAATATACTAATATGTTATTGAAGCCCTATAAGAAGATAATAAGTATCTAAATTCTTTACTCTAATCAGAAAGAAGAGCCGCCCATAGGAAAGCTAGGAAATATTAACTAGTAAAGAGACTACTAAATACTCTTATATATAAGGAGAATAACAGTCTGTGCTCCCAGTACTTAATAGAAAGTAAAATCCCTTAAACTCTATAAGTCTTCTATAATAATTACAGTCACTTCTTAGATACTATTATAACTAACTAGCTTATTAGGCAAGCCTACTAGCTAATTAGGGTATAAGATATTAAGTATTAGTGTAATATATATAATACTTACTAGCAGTTTACTTAAAGGCTATTAAAAGGGTTATATCTTAGATTAATCTAGTTTAAATTAATGCATACTATTAGCATGGATTTCTTAGGCCTAATAAACCTAAGATATATTACTACTAGAGTAGGATATATCCTAATAATAATTAACTACTTTAGTAGGTTTATCTGGGCTTAGCTATATTAAGACACTACCTAGGTATTAGTTATTAGTATACTCTATGATTATATTATACTAATCTTTAGTTAGCCATCTAATATATTTTTAGATAATAGGAAATACTTTACTAGAGAATACCTTTAATTAGTCTTTAAGAGTAAGGGAGTAAATTATATTTTTATTCTAATATTATATCTATAGTTAGTTAGAATAGCAGAGTAGGTTGTCACGGGCTAGAAGCCTTGAAATCTATAACCTAGATTTGGATAGTAAGAAATCACTAAGGAATCTAACTAGATCGCAGCGGGCGAATATTATAAGGAGTGTGTAAATAGTAGCTAAGATTATATAATATAAGTAATTAGAACATTAAGTGTAACAGAGGTTATATAATTACTAGTGTCCCTTCTAGATAAGAGAACATTATTGCCTAAGGCAGATTATAAGTGCTTAGTAAGCTTAAGCACTTAGTAGGCCCTGCCTACTATACTACCCCCCCCCTTATCTTAATACTAGCATCCCTCCCACTTATTAAGCACTGTAGTATTAGTAAGATTAATAGCTGGTTTCTATATTAGCTATTTATAGCCTACCTATTTAACTAAGTACTCTGTGCAGCGGCCTTATCTAATATATTTCTTATACTTATCTATAATCTCTTTAATAATATACTTAGCCTCACTGTCAACTAATACCAATAGTGGCTAGTAATTATCATTTAACTAGCTTAGGAATGGATTATTAGAAGTAGGGTGTAGTAGGCTAATATAGAATATATTATATATACCTAGTAGTATATCCAGTTAGTAGGTGTGCAATCTAATAACTTTAAGGATTATAAACTTTATATACTATATATTAAGCTTTTAGCTTAGACAATCTATCTAGATATTCTATAAATTAAGTTATACCTTTAAATTAACAGTGTACCGCAGGCTTACTAAATAGATTTAATTTAAATACTCCTCCTACTATTACTAAGCTATAGTAAGCTTAGACTAGGCTATTTCAGTAGCCTCCTTCATCTTTATAATAATTATATTAACTTTATCCTTCACTAAGTAGACTATAGTAGTAGTGGTAGCCTCTTAATCTAATACTTTAAGCTTAAGTAGTTCAACATTGTACCTATAGTCTAGGAAGAATGGGCTGACTCTAGTACTTATAGTATTTTAGCTATTAATTATAAGCTGTATCATTAGCAGTAGTAACTTCTAATTAGTTTATATATAATTATAGAAGTTCTATAGATAGACTTCTAATATAGCATTTATATATTTAATCTATCTATTAATCTATAGATAGAAAGCAGTGGACAACTATTACTAGATATATAGCTACTTATAAAAGTACTTCTAGAATTTACTAATAAACTACAGGCCATAGTCTGATATAATTATACTAAGAATGCCATAATATCTAATAAACTAATTTATTATAAGCTATGCTACTATCTCAGAGTCTATTTATTTATATAGTACTAAGATTACCCCCTTTCCAAGCCTATCACTAATAACTATTATATCTTTATAGCCATTAGAGATAGGAAGTTTTATAATAAAATTAATAGTAATCTCACACTATTTATAGTCTGGGATTAGTAATAGTTTTAAGAGTCTCTAGTAATATTCATGCCATATATAGTTAGCGCTGCACTTATTATAGTTCTATATAAATTATTAGATATCTATAGACAGCTCTAGCTAGTAGAAGTTTTAGATAATTATTATATACAGTGTATTCTTCCTAGGGTGACTAGTTAATATAGAGTTGTAGGTTTCCTATAAGATTCTTATTTATAATAGTTTAGAATTAGAAACTTATTTATATCCTTAGTATAATAGGTGACTGTCTAGTAATAGCAAGCATTTAGTAATTAATACTTATATATATAACTTAGTAGGGAACTTAGTAGCTCCCTCTCTAAGTGCTTGCTGCATTTCTTCTAGAGTAATATTATTATACTTAGCCATTCTCTACTAATCTTCTAGCAGCAAGAGTGTTATTGTTATAGATATTATATATAAAATTATATAACTAGATTAATTATAATATTAATTACTATATTTATTTAGTAGGCCCTTGCCTATCTTAGACACTAACTTATAAGTATAGGACACTTATATACATGTATAGCTGGTAATAATCTTTAAAGGTACTAGGCAGTAATCATAGGCCTTAAGCTAGTTATCTTCTATATCTTTTAGCATATCTTATTCCCTATATAATAGGGCATTAGGGCATGCACCTAGTTTCCTAGGCTAGTAGTATATCTTATAATTAAACCTGCTTAGTATATATAACTAATATATTTATTATTTATTAAGCCTATAGACTATCTTAAAGTATTTAAGGTTGCAGTAGTCTATAATAAGTTTAAATTATAGTAGGTTAATTAGCTCTAATTCCTATTTCTTAAGGGTATTAATAATAGCTAGTAGTTCCTTATTATAAATCTTGTAATTATATTCTACTGGTATATTCTTCCTTAAGATATAAGTAACCAGTCTTAATACACTATTATTATTATATTATAATATAGTGGCTCTTATCATCTAGTTTAAAGTATCTATCTTAACTACTATCTTCCTATCAGGGTTAAATTATATAAGAATTAGGGCTATAGTAAATATCTTCTTTAATAATTTAAAGGCTATAGCTTATTCCTTTCTTTATATAAAGGGGGCTTCTTTATATATTAACACTATTAGTAGCTATACTATATCTAAAAAGTTTTATATAAATTACTAATAAAAGTTTATAAAGCCTAGGAATAACCATACATTATAAGTAAAGATAGGAGCTTGCTATTCTAATATAGCTTTTACCTTATCTAGATCTATCTACATGCCTTTGCCAGCTTCTATTATAAATCTAAGATACTTTATATTCTTAACTTTAAACTTATATTTATTAATATTCAACTACAAGCCTACATTCTTCAGGTGCTCTAGCACTTAGTAGATATATTATTAGTACTTTACTAGTGATCTATTAGTAAAGATTAGTATATTATTAATATACACAGAGGCAAATTTATCTAGAAAGTCCCAAAGTATCTAATTAATATATTATTAAAAGATGCTTAGTATATTTACTAGTCTAAAGGGCATAACCAGCTATTTAAACAGACTAAACCATATATAGAAGGCTGTTAGCTATTCATCTCTAGAGGTAATCCAGATCTTATAGAAGGCAGTAATCACATCTAACTTAATAAATTACTTTACCTTTAAGATGCGCTCTAAGGTCTTATTAATTAGAGGGAGTAGATAATAATCTTTCTTTATAATTATATTTAGAGCATAGTAATTAATATAGAATTATAATCTATTATCTAGCTTATAGATAAATAGTACTAGCACCACAGTGGCTAAGCTGCTAATATAGATAAAGCCCTTTTCTAATAGTTCTATTAATATCTTCTATAATACTAAAAGCTTCTCTTACAATATACTATATAGCAGTCCCTAAGGTGGTTCTATTACCCTTCTCTTTTTATCCTTAACTAGTTTAATATAGTAATCCACACCCAGGTAGTACAGTGATAGTTTATTAGCCTTCTTTTAGTTAAATACTTCTAGAAACTTATAATAATATACCAGCAGCTTTATAACAGGATTAGAATACTTCTTTATCTATAAGGCCTTCTTAATATCCTTAATACTGGCAGTAAAGATCTATATTATCTTATCTTTCTTCTACTACTAATTATAAACTGTAAATCCTTAGACACTAATCTACTTTATTATTAGTTTTAGTTTATTCTTAATACTTTTAACAGTCAACCTATTAACAAATCTTAGTTAAGGCCCCTCTACTTCTATAGTTATCTTCTAGTATACTATCTATAAGGTCCCTAAGATTAGGTCAGTCCCATCACCTAGCTTAGGCACTAGATATATATAAACTATACATTAATAGTTCCCTCTAACATCTAGTAAGAAGTATATAATTACTAAGATAACACTACCTATTACACTAGTGTAGTTTTCTAAGATTATTAACTTAATCTTAATCTACTCTAGTTATAGCTTCTAGATAAAGTATTTAGCCATAACCATATAAGATATATATCTAGTATTAGAGAGAATTCTATAATTACATTCTTTATTAATGATTCTAGACATAATAAATTCTAGGGCATTAAATCTAATAACCTAGTAAAACTTTCTATAATTAGTAAGTATATCTTCCTTAGGACATAGTTAACACCAGCTTTCTAGTTATATTAACTATTTAACTAGCCCCTATAAGAGTCTCTTTATAGAAATAACTAGTTTTCTAACTCACTATCTTCCTTTATAATAGATTCTCTAGTATTAATATTATCTAGTTTAAGTCTAGCTACTTAGAAGGCATATGGCTGCTTTATAGTAATATAGTCTAGTGGTAAGATAGTACTAAGGTACAGGCATACTTTAATTATATAGCCTATAGCTCTATAATATAAGCACCTACCCTTAGTGTAATAATATATTAGTTTAGCTTTATTAACCTACTTAGCACAGTGGTATTAGCAGGCTAAGGTTGTAGCTATTAATTCCTAATCTATAGAGTTAATTATATTAGGGGCTAATACTACTAGAGATACTAGAGATAATATATAGCTAGTATAGCTATAGCTTACAGAGGTTATATTCCTCCCCCACTATTTAGCTTAGGCTATTCCTTATATATAGAGAGCTTTAACTTAGTTTATAATCATCTATAACTACTAGCAGTACTTCTTAAAGCTTAGTTCTTTAACTATATTAACTAATTATATCTTTATCTCAGTGCTCAGGGTTCTATTAATAAAGGTCTACTTTATATTATCTATCTAGCTATAGCCTCCTACTTCTATCAGCAGTTAATTAAAGTCTATAAATATATTACTAAAGAGGTAGTTACCTTATTATAGACAGCAGAGTTCCTCTATAACCTTCTCTATATAATTTCTATCTTAAAATATGATATTAAGCTGATTAATTATATAATCCAAGTCCTTAGCTATTATAGAGTAATTCTTAGTATACTAATTTATTTAGGGGCTCATTATAGTAGTTACTTAATCTTTAAGCTTAGTAAATATATACTACATACAGTTATAATAGCTACTAAATAATAAGAGGTCTATCTTAAGCTTTATAATTAGGTTGGTGCAGAAGATATTATATATAACCTTATTAATATTATTATATTACTTAGGGTCCAGTAAGATTAGTTTAGATCATCTTACTAGGTCTTCTATAGAAATAGGGACTACTTAAGGGGCTAGCACTACTTATATAGAAGCTATAGAAGTAATAGCAGCCTAAGAGGTAGTAGCTACTTATCAGGCCTTAAGTAGGGTTATTTAATTAAGTATCTCTTATAGCTACTAGGCCATCTGGGCTATAGGGTTCATTTATACTTTATTTTATTATAGTAGTTATTCTTCACTAGATCTTCTAGAAGATATTAACATCTCTAATAACATATCATTATAGTTCATGCTATCTGTACTATCTATATTATCTAATTCAGCTATCTCAGCTAATTAGTCATCTCATTTAGTTCTATTTATCTGGTTCTATAGATGCAGTTATCTTTTACTAATTCTATTTAGCTATCTAGCTCAGTGTGCTGCTTATTAATTTATTAGATTTATTTATTTATTTACTTCTTCTCATTAGGTTTATCTATTTATTTTAGCAAGTAATTTCTAATATCATAGGCTAGAAGCCTTGAAATCTATAACCTAGATTTAGATAATAAGAAATCACTAAGAAATCTAACTAGATCGCAGCGGGCGAATATTATAAGGAGTGTGTGAATAGTAGCTAAGATCATATAATATAAGTAATTAGAATATTAAGTGCAACAGAGGTCACATGATTGCTAGTGTCCCTCCTGGATAGGAGAACATTGTTGCCTAAGGCAGATCGCGAGTGCTTAGTAAGCTCAAGCACTCAGCAGGCCCTGCCCGCTACATAGGTAGTCTAATTAGTGCTTAGTACACTATAATAAGAATACTACTAGAACCCTAATTTAATATCTTAATAGTCTATAGTCCTATCAGACATTACAGTATCTATAAATATCAGACTAGTTTAAGTTCATGGATACACCCTAGCTAAGGTATTGCTAGGGTTTAACCTAACTTATAAATACTATGATATCACTTTAGTTATATTGCACGCTGGTGGTATTAATATATTAATAGAGATTCTACTAAGATATATTACCTAACTCCACTACTTTATAAGAGGTAAAATATAAGAGCTAATAATTAAGGGCATGGCTATTGCTAATGGTATTATAAAGGTTTATAAGTCCTAGAAATTATCCTCCTATTAAAAGAAGTTTAAAGAAAAGGACCTTATCTTAATTTATGATTTCTAGTTTAATAAGGATTATAGTTAAAAGCTAGAACCTAGATAGACTGGCCTAAGAATTCTTATCCTGATTAATCTAGAAGAAAGAACTACTCTTATATAAGAACTATACTTAGATGCTACCTAGAAATATTACTTAGATAATCTAAAGGTATACTATTAGAGGGATAAAGCTAATTTAGCTTAGTTATAAGAGATTATAGGATCTTTAATCATCTTTAACTAATAGGTGATAGCCTTCACTGACCTTCTTAAATAGTAAGTATTAATCCTTTAGCTATAGTTATAGCTATTTATAAAGTAAAGGTGAGATTAAAATAAAGGCATCTCTTATTACTATTATCTAAGCTATATCTTATCCCTTCTAATTAACCTCTTTAGACAATATCTCTTCTTTCCCTTTTACTCCTTTAGCTACTCCTTTAATTATATTATCTTAGTTATACCTTACTTAATAGTACATTACATATCTTATACTTAATTTTCCTCTTATTAAAGTAATAAGGGCGTCATCCTTTTATCTATTATTTAGAATCTTAGATCTACTATTCTATTAGTTAGCTTTTTACCTTTATACTCCCTTCCTATTAAATATCTGACTATACTTATATATCTACTATTAATTAATAATAGCCTCTAATACATCCAGAGCACATATAAGTAGTATTATCCTATTATAGATATTAGATGTTAATGCTATAGCTATCAGCTAGTACCTAGAGTTAGTAGCCATTGGGACCTTTAATAAGGATAATAATAACCCAGCACTATGTAGGATGGTCTATATAACCTTTAATAAGAAAGGTAATATTAGAATATATCTAGTAAATATTAGTATTAATGGCTACAAATTTAAGGAACTAATAAAGTCTATAAGGAAGGTAGTATATAGATCTATATTAATTATCTAGATATACCTCTTCTATAATCTTAAGTATCTTTCTCCTAATAATAATATTATTAGCTAATGGGTTTTTAATTAGCTTAAGGAAAAAGGGGTTATTAAATAGTAATAGATTAAGTTATATAATAAGCTCTATAAATCTAGAAAGAAATTAGTCACTGCTACTACTATAAGTAATAAATAACCTAAGCCTATACCTATAATCTTTAAAACTCCTAATATATACCCTAAAGTTTATAATGACTCTACTAATTCTAATAAAGAAGTGAAAGTTAAATATAAGGATATCTAGTCAGTTATTAATAATATCCTTCCCTTATATACTATAGATATAAGTGTATCTAAAGCATCTATAACTAAATTAATTACTATAACTAGAATCCTTACAGTAATTAACCCCAGTACTATAGCTAACACCACTATAATAACTAAATGATTAGGAACAGCTATATTAGAATCTATTAATCTAGATAAATATAGATATAGACTTATAGACTTCCTTAGATAGAGGATAGCTAACTAAGGCTTAGGACACATTACTAATAGCCTAATATTTAGTTATAAGGTATATACTCCTCTTAGTAATATAATAACTAGAAACCCTAATATCCTGTTTATTGCCACTAATCTAATAACCTTATACTTAGTAAGTATAAGTATTTCAACTGTATCTGCCCCTGGGGATATAGCTAGTAATATAGCCCTTAAGAATAACCCTAAAGTCAGATCTATATTTCTTAATCTAATAATATCACCCCCTACAGCCCCTATAACTAGAGTAGTCATCTCTTAGCTCTTTAATAGTGAATATTATAATCCCTACTCTATATATACCAGAACTATAGATAGGCTTACTGAATTCCTCTAGTAATATAAAAGACTTAGATAACCCATGCTAATAACTAAAAATAAAATACTACTAATAGGAAATAAGGGTCTAATCTCTTTATCCCTAGATATTCCTCTATTATTATTCTTTTAGTTATCTAAGTTATGCAGTATCAAACCTAATTAAAGATAGATTAAAATTAATAAAGCTCCTTTAATACTAATTAAATCTATTACCTTATCCTACTATGACTATATTCACAGTATCTAGCCAGAAGTTCTATATATAGTAGTAGCTCTACCAGTTATATAGGATAATATAGAGTAGTAGAATATTAATAATACTCTAGGTATCTAGATCTTTTATAATTAACTAGAGGAGATATAGGAATATATTACTAAATAATTAACTAGTAGACCTTCTTTTTATAATAACTAATCCCTAATTATTTCTTCTTTTAATTGCAATATAAGCATTCCTATTAGAGCTGTCCTCTTTACTTTCTATTTATAGCCTATTATTATATTCCTTTTCTTTTGATTATGTTTTTAATTATATGTATACTCTTTCCTTTTAAATTAAAGTAATAGGGGTGTTGTCTTTTATCTATTACCCAGGATCCTGATAGCCTAGTCAGGTGATTAAGTCACATGACCTAGTCCCCCTCATATTCTTTCCGAACACTCCTGTATCTTAGAAAATTGAGCCTCCTGACCAGAATGAATACACCACTTGAAGCTCCATTAATTTGATTGCTTTTCCATTGAAATATCATCAGATAGATCACTCGCGACCGGAATACCATCATATATCAGTTGAACCCATCGGAATCCCTCAGTGCTTTGAACTTCCCACCTATTGTTTTCCCAGCATATGCTCAAAAATGTTCTCACCCTCTTTCAACGATCAGAATGGTATCCAACCGCCATAACGCATCATTAAGTTCGTCAGAAAAGAAGCGTCTCCGAGATAGGAGAGCTCAAGAAAATCTTCGAAAGAAACGAGAGAACCGTATCAAATTCCTTGAAGAACGGGTGGAATTCTGTGAGACGCATCATGGAACTTCATTAATGCAGCAGCTGCTTACAGCTGTGGATAGCCTTCGTCGAGAAAATGAGTTATTGCGAGCTCGACAGGAACGATTGCGGAAGCTGATTGCGTCCTGGGATGCAGATGAGCTTGGAGTAGCCTCGTCGGAGACATCACAGCAACCGCGAGTGTTGGAGAATGTAGGGCCTGACATCAATCCAAGGACTACATGGCAGTGCGATCAGGCGGAAAAGAGATTAGCAGCGACTCCAAATTCAGTTACCAACTTCGAGATATCAGGAGTTAATACCCAGAATGAGATCTTCACTCGAACGACTGGACTGACTCTGGAGTATGCTGGAACTGACCCTGGACTTGATCATCTCAGCAGCGTACAAGACGTTGCAGCCACTGTACCAAACATACCGCCAGCCATTCAACTACCTGGATTGCCTCATTCTTCCGCTATCGAGGCTCTGCCTAGCACTGTCCCCGCTTGGTGTCTGGTTCCAATGAACGAGTACGGACATGATCCGTCCTTGGTACCAGCCACAGCGCCATGGCTCTCGCGTCCGGAACTCGTCACGGCTTGCCCGCCTGTGCCAGCACCATTGGATCTTCTCCACGGGACTCGGCGCAACTACTTGGCCAACGAGATCCACCGTGCAATTCGACGGCGAGCCCTTCGCGATGCGGAGTGTGTTGCACTGGGCTGGCTGACTTATGTCTACAGCAAATGGCGCGTCTCTCCCAACCCTGCAACCTTTGCACGCCTTGTACCTTTCCAACAACCAGTCATGACTCAAATCCAGCAGGGTCACCCCACATCATTGGATATGATAATTTGGCCGCAGCTGAGGGTCAATATTATCAGGAACTGGACCAAGTACGATTTCGCCGAACTCATGGGTTATCTGAGCTGTTGCACCAAAGTGCGCTGGCCGTGGGGTAAGGATATGCTGGAGCGTGACGCGGATGATAATCTGCAGATTCGTCGGGAGTTTTTCGAAGTGTTTACCCGTGAGAGTGGATGGGGCTTGACGTCGGAGTTTATTGATAAATATCCGGAGCTGATGGAGGGTCTGGATGTCGAGGCTTTACGGTTTCGGATGATTCTTCCTAGTGAAGTAGAGTGATCGGCTGTTGCACGTCAGTTCGTCTGTTCTTCACCGCAGATCAAAATTGGTTGACTCGAGGGATGCGAGGAGCCATACAGAGAGCAACTTCGCACTCGCTCGTTTGAAGTCCATCGTGGGTGAAACAGAGTCTGTCAAGAGAATTTGAAAGGATACGTACTCTATGCAAGAGCATTGAAAGTCAGAGTTGGATCCTGGAATTGGGAACTCCTTCCCCTAAGAGCTCGGAGTTGAGCCTGACCTCACTGTGCGTATCTAAAGCTCAAGCAATGGCAACTTCATCGTTTATGATGATCAAGTCAGTTGCTTATCAAAGAACTCTCATCGTCTCATTGACGGAGTATAAATATCAAGCTTTTTAAGCATTATGTCCGTCCTCTCATCATGAGGCACATCCCAGCAGAATAGAGAAAGCTCGATGTGATTGTCAAGTGGATCTTCTGTCAGAGCAAAACAAGAGCTTGATCTGAGAAGCTTGTTTTAGTTCGAGTCAGAATAATCTGTCAATGATGTTCAAAATCTTTCTAGACCTTATCTAGGTCCCTTGGATGGGTATAGAGACAGCTCACTCTGGTTTCAACCTGATTCAGATTCAGTCTGTTCAGGGAGGTCAGCGTTCTCTTCGTTGCCTTACAGTTCCCTAGTGAACGAGCTAGTATTCACTTTCCCAAGGGATGAGAAAAAAAAACGGTCCTCACAATACAGTCACAAGTCATCTACCACTCAGTCTTGTGGTCTGACCTTCTTATCATCCACCTACCTACCTGACTTACTAGTACCTCACATTGTGCTTTACTTCCTGCATACTACTTCCTCATTTTACCAGAGTCAAGTCATTAAAGGATACTAGCTTTTTTCTCGTCGTCTGACAGTTCCCTGGTGAGTGAGCTGAGATCCATTTCGCTCCTGGTGTTCCCTGGGCGATCAGGATGAAGCACTTTTCACAACACAAACACAAGTCATCTACTGCTACAAATCTTTGGTCCCAACCTCCCAGATTCATTTTAGAACTTGTCTAATTTCCTCCTCACTCTCAGCTTCATTCCCTGCATCCCACTTGTGCATTTTCCACCTCACCTTCCACCTACGGGCAGGTACTTCTCTCACCTTCCGACAATGGGTGAAACCATGTCCATGCTCGAGGCGCTGTCCGAGCTGCAGTTGAAACAGTCCGAGCTTTGCAAAACGTTTAAAAGCCTGCAAAGGTTTGGAGTAGAATGCGACTACGAAATGCCTCAAGTGGTTATTTTCGGGATGCAGGGTTCTGGGAAGACCTCCGTCTTGGAACGAATTTCTCGCGTCCGTCTTCCAACCGACTACACGCGTCTTGTGACAGAGATTATGCTGCACCGACGACTTGCCCCTGAGGCGAAGATCACGTTCGAGTCTGGACTCTCATCAAAGACTGGACAGGAAACTCTTTTCACCAGACATGTCAATCCAGGAGACCTGGCTATTAACAATGAGTTTTCAATGATTGAGAAGATTCACAAGGACTTCTTGGAGGAGAGGGCCAATATGACACCGAGAGACTACGTGCTTAAAATTGAGATTACCAGTTCAAAGTATCCCGACATGACTTTGATCGAGCTTCCAGGACTACGCACCTCTGGCAAAGACGACAGCTCAGAAGTGGATTCTTTCGTTCATGACAGTGCCGAGAAGTACATGAAGAACAAGGCCAGCATTATCCTGGCTGTCATCAGCGCGAAGATTGATTACGGACAACAAGAAGAGGTTCTAAAGGTGGTTGAGCGTTTTGATCCCACCCACGAAAGAACTATTGGGATTGTTACACACACAGACACCCTTCAGCGGAACTCGGAGGAGGAGAGCACTTTTATTGAGCTGATCAAGAACGAGAAAGCTATGTTGAAGCTCGGTTGGCATGCTTTACGGAACGAATCTTCCTATGGCAGATCTAATTCGGAGGACCTCTGCAACAAAAAGGAGATGGTGTGCTTTCGCAATGGTTCCTGGGCTGCACTGTCCACATGCTGCGTTGGGCTGGCTGCTCTTCAGACTCGTCTGAGCCGCGCGATCTTCGACCGCATGAAACAGTTTATCCCAGACATGGTTGGAAATGTCGAAAAGACGATCTCCGAAAAGAAGTCCAATCTAGAGAAACTTGGACCTTCCCGCGTCACTATCCAGGAGAAGAGAGCTTACCTGCTCGGCGTCAGTAGCAAATGTGAGCGAATCATGGTTCAAGCGTTGAATGGCATGTACTGTGATGGTTTCTTCACTTCGGAAGCCCGCAGCGGTGCGCATGATTTTCGCAGATTGCGATCTGTTATCCGAGACTTGAATGAAGACTTCGCAGAAGCCATGGAGCTTCGAGGAGCCGACCGCATCATCACCGATTCGGATACTGGTCATCAAACTAAAGAGAGCTCCAAGAGAGAGGCCAATCCTTACCTTGATGGCTGGGAACCAGTATACATAACTCGAAAGGCTTTTGAGGCAGAAGTCGCTGAGCAAGCTCGCAGAAGCCGCGGGGTGGAAATGCCTGGCCATATCAACCAACGCCTTGTGGAAAGTCTTTTCCGTATTCATTCAAAACCTTGGGCAGAGATTGCGAGACGACATGTAATGACGATCGGGGACGTCGTCGAACACTTCGTGCATTTGCTCTTTGAATATCTCACAGATGACGAGGTTTTCTCCGCTCTCTCTCGTGCCATCCTTGACCCAGCCCTGAACAAGATGAAGGATATGTTGTTGGGAAAACTTGAGGAACTGACGGCGTTCATGAAGCAAGGCCATCCTCAACTGGTTGGCCGGTCCTACCTTACCCAGATACAAAAGTCTCAATCGAAGCGTCAATTCCAGGATCTTACGAGAAGGCTCGGCGTTCCACTCAGTCCTAACCAAAATCCTTCTACGAAGACGATTTCCGTTGGAGACCTGCTAAGAGCGACAACGAGCCCCGAGTCTCCGAGCACTCAGTTTCCCGCTGCTGAGATTATTGACCAGATGCAGGCATACTACGATGTAAGTTAAATGCATGCTAATGGCTTTCGCTTATCACTTAGCTGGTGCTGATGATGCAATCATACAGCTTGCAGTTGTGATCTTCATGAACAATGTTGCGAATCTCGCCATAGAAAACTGTCTTCTAGGGCCACTCGAAAGTATCTTCACCAGCGCCACCGTTGTCAACATGGATGACGAGCAAATTGAGGACCTTGCTTCGGAGCCTACCGCTGTCCGTGAGCAGCGCGAACGCCTCAATTACCAGCTAGAGAAGCTTCAGACTGGCCTAGGCACACTGAAGTCCTATGATTCTGCCCTCCCTCGCCTCGAAGGTCTGAACATCTTTCGTGAGATCTACATATTCCTGAATACACTGCGGATAACTGACCTATATCATTCCCTAGTGCACAAAAGGTCGACTTTCATCAAGGAATCGGTTTTCTCCTTGTACGCAAACAGGAAACGACATCACAACTTGACTACCGGAAACGAGGATAAAGAAAGGCCGTCCACCACTATACCGCCCAGCCCTGTCGCGTTCGGAAGTACCGCGTCCTTTCCAGACACCCCTGCCTCAGGTCTTCCCAGCACCGCTTTCACGTTTTCTCCTACTCGTCCACCTGGTACTACGACCGGTACTCCTGCAGCCCCTACACTTGTGAGCTTCTCTGGAAGCGGATTCGAGAGTCGGAGATCTGCGAAGAGCGGCGTTCCCGATGGCTCTATAGGGACCAGTTCTAGCAGCAAAACTGTCCAGCGTAAGTGCCGCCACTGAAAACTACCTAGAACAAGAGCTAATAGTCCGACATGCAGCTACGAGGGCCCCGTCTACAGTGATACCCATGTCTGGCTTCAGACAACCAACAGCCAAATCCCCTGGCACCGGAAGGTTGCTGTCGAAGCCTATGCCATCGGCCAACAAAGCGTCCTCGTCTTCTCCCAGCGTGAATAAATCAAATGACACGTTGAAGCGCCCGCATGGCCCGCAGACTTCCACGAATGTGCCTGAGAAGAAAAATAAGTCCGGGTAAGCGCCCCTCAGCGGGCTGCGTGATGGTCTGGCGCTCTTGTACGTATCCAACCGTTGCAGTGTCGAGAGGATCTCAGAAGAAGCCATCCGCCCTTCGAGCTTGACGAACCAGATTCTGATGACATTTGTGTGGTTTTAGATTATCACCGAGCCCTCAAGACGTGAATGATGTCAAACCGCATTACGAGAGTATTTACGTTCTTAAGGAATTCCGCGATCTTTCTTCAGAGGTAAGAGCTAGAACATCCTGCTCACTCAATATTTTCTATTCGCTGACTCTAGTACGCACAGGAGGTACGATTGGCAGATTACGAACGAACTATGAGACTCACTACTACAAGATGAAGATGGCAGCCGTGGAGGCATCTGTTCGAAGTGGAAATGAGGTGTTCTGGAAGCATACCGTGTATTCTCTTTGTATCTGTGGCCTCAAAGGTTCAGCCCCGAACATGACATAGACCTCAATAATTAGGGCAAATGAAGCTGCTACTGAGCTGGCGTGAATTCGGAGTCCAGGCTGTAGATTTAGGAGTGTATACGCTCCTACTTGCTAGATGCGTGCTAAACGAGCGGATGCGATTCGCACAGATTGACGGCAAAGTGGATTCTTGAGGGACCACGAGGCTACGTACGAGCCCAGAAATCGCGGGGGAGAGAACCCACGCGCAGGAAAGAGATTTCAGCGGTGGGTCGAAGAAGTAGCCGGTGCCAGCCACAAAGGCGTCCCGAGGTCCTTTCCCCCGTCCGTGTGCCTCTGTAGGGTTGGAGTCAAGTGAAAGAGCAGCTGCACGGTGTAGTCTGTAGACTTACCGAGAGAAGTAAACATAGCAAAAGTAGAGAGGTGAAGAAGGCAGAGAATGGAAGAAGAGCTCGATTGACAAGGAGGACCGAAGATGACGCAGACGGACACAATGGGCGCCAAGCCCGAAGATGCTTTAATTCCGCCGATGAGGGGGAAAAGTGCAAAGTGCAAGATTGAAAGGATGGATTCTTTCTTGGCTGCGGTCATGCCAACAAAAAAAAGCAATCACCAGACCTCTGCGCGAAATTTTTACCTTTGCCACCATTTTTGAGTCAGCCTTTCAATCTTCAACTTTGCTCCTGTGTTAAAGAACCTATTCTTCCCCACGAGCAGACGATCCAAGCCCCCGACAACGAAAAGTCTTCTCGCTTGAGTCGCTTCCCCTCGGTCTCCAAGGTCGGTCCGCTTGCGCTAAATTCCGCCGGGCTCCCCTTCGCCCTCACTCACTGCTCGTTCCCGATCGCGCGATCGCAAATCCATACCATCAATCGCAATGGCCGGTCGAAACGTTTCTCACGGCCGTGGAGGCGCAGGTAAGAGACCTCCTCGTCTGCCGTGCAGCGCACGTCTTCTCATCCCAGTTGAGCTAACATCGACCCCTCCCCCCTCACCAGGAAACATCTACTCCACCGCAAACCCCACCTCAGCAAAGGATCTCGTCACCCCGACCATCAAACAAGATACCTTCACAACGGGTCGCGGCGGCTCAGGCAACATGGTCCAGTATGACCCCGAGCGCCCGGAAATCGCGCGCGAGCTGCAGGATGTAGAGTCGCCGCCGCAGCGGGTGGAGGAAGCCCCGCACCATACGGGACGGGGTAGGTTCTATCATCTCTTTCATCTTCGCGTTGACGGCATGGTTGAGCTAACTGGTGGTTGTCTAGGTGGTGCTGCGAATGCGTACGTTCCGAGCCCCGAGGAAGAGAAGAGGGTGCGTGAGCGGGAAGAGGAGAATCTGCAACGGGTTCGGACCGCATCGAGGGATCGTTTGAAGGATGTTAAGCAAGCGAGTGAGAAGCGCTCGGGTTCATCATCTTCGCGGTGATGTCTTCTATAAGGTTGTTTCTGAGGTTTCACGGTTTCGGATTCATCGTGCGGAGTCTGGATCTAGGTTGATGCTGTCAGCATCCCAGAACGCCCAACGAACTTATCTCATACTTGGGAGAAAATGAAAGTACTGCTGGCGGTGCTTGTTGTCCTACCTAAATGACTGGGAAGTGCGTTTGGGCAAGGTTGTTTGGAATTGGATTCTGCTCGGATGTCGTCTTTTGCTCTTCCTGCTCGGTCGGTTTTTTCCTTCACTTCCATTCTTTCTTCATTTTTTTTTGCCTTCTATATGGTCTTGTAATTGGATAATACCCTTGTCTGAAAATCAAAAGTTGAATTATGAAGCGCTGTTCTTTCCTGAATTTGTTTGTGTCGGCACTGAATGGATTCAGTCGAGCGCTTCATCCTTGGTGAGATGGTGGAGTTTCGGACTGTCTCTTCCTGTCTATCTAGACAATCAGAGCGGCTCGCCTGAGACTAAATATTAACATCCTTGCATTCGTCTATTATTGAGAAACTGTCATATTGGAGGCGCTATCTAGTCGATGCGCCAATAGAACCCCGGACGCTTATCAGCATACTTCGTTGCTTTTTCTGCTCCATGCACAGAGTGACGATTTACCAATCAAAGCCTGAGTCAATTTCTTCTACACAATTCTCAAGTGATTCAATGTAATTATACACTTTGCTAAGTCTCATTATCGTTGATGTCTTGAGGATGCAATTAAGCCAGTATAGATTGGTATCTATGTACACAACAAATGACCGAAGATCGGTCTCCCCTGTTCTCAGGGCACTGGTATCACGAGCGATGCTACCTTCGCACGTGACATTAGGTGTGAAATATGTCGATGCAGTTCCTTATGAAAGAATGCTGATGGAATGACCCAAGGACACATCAATAGTCCCGGAGTACCGACTTTGAGTCGTGCGAACGTGACCTTGGCCCTGATCTCTCACGCTACCAGGGTATTGTCGTCCGTAGCTTGCCAGTAAGGATGTGCTTCGACTGCGGAGTACGTCTTGGGTGTTGCAGTGTCTTACGACACCAGCTAGGACTGAGGTGATGGCGATTCGTGACGTGGACGTTCAAGTTGGTGCAATATAACAGCCAGTAGCATCCAGTACCCAGTTGATGCATTGTCGCCATTGAGAGTCTAGAAGTCGACCTATTTGTTGGATGACTCGGGCACCCCATTCACCCATCCACCAGTGGCTTCTCATAAAATGAAGAACCACAGCATAATGAGCCAGGATGACCAGGGCAAACGGATGTCGCTCATGTAATAGGTCTATGAACCTTTGTGGAATGTGGTACATCCATTGGAACGCCACGATTGAAGCTTCCCTGCCTTGCGCGAGTTGTTCTAGAGACTCCCCCAACTGTCTGATGGTTGCCTCGAACATCTCTCTTTCGTGATTCAGGTTCCGGCTAGCCAGCCTTGAGTTCGTCATTGATAAGGACATGATAGCCAGCCGCGAAGTGTCGGGCATCTTGGGGCCCGATTCGTCCTTTCCAAGCAACGGCTTCAACTCACCGCCGCTAACTTGGTCAGTGATCTGGGCCAGAACGTTCATAGAGTTCCTTGCAACTTGAAAAGCCTGGCAAAGATCATCCAGAGCGGTGTTTGCCTGGCTCTGTTCCGCAATCAGTGGAAACGCCAGTGAAGATATGGTCATGAGACTGCATAACGCAAAAGCTGCATCGCAATTCGATTGGTCGGGATTTTTGGATGTCTCTTTGAAGCCTAACAGAGCCAGGTCTCTATGACTCTTTGCCGTTTTCATATATCGTTCGTGTATGCCTCCACCTGTCGATGAAGCCAGATGCAATGCGGACAGCGCGAGGATACTGTGCATCAGGGCCGGATGCTGCGTAGCTTCACGTGGAATAACAGTCTGCCAAATACTCTCGACATTGCTATTATGAGAGATTGAACGATATGTCTTAGTACACCACTGCATCATCAACTCCAGATCATGGACGTTGAGGTTGTCTTTCGCACCGTTGGGACCGGTGGGACTCATCTGGCTCTGAGACTGAGCGACGCAAGTCAAAACAGACATAGGTGGTAATGAGTCCATTGACGATCGGTTCTGTGTCGAAGTAGAACGTGAATATTTCCAGGATCGCATATAGTGACATATTATATCCCGCTTCATGCAATGAGAACATCGGGGATGCTCTTTCCCACACTGTGCGAGTCAGTTAGAAATGAGCAAAGACCGAGGGCATCAGAACATCGATGTGAAATAGATCTATAAATAAAGGGAAAAAGCTCCGTCCTGATACAAACATTTCCCAAGACGCCGAGGATCTCAGCATCCCTGTCATGGTCATGTACACGATGCAGTCCGGGGGGCTAAGAGGCATCATGGACAAGAATAGAAACACCACTGGTCTTAGAACAACAACGCAATCAAATCATGAATCACACATACCTTGACCCGTCGGCTCCTGCATTGAATACAGCCATGACCCCGTCGCAGAGAGTTCTTAGTACCTGTTGTCGGAGGCATCGCGCAAGCCAGCTGCGTCATGTGAGCCACCCACTCTTTTCTAATGATTGAGGCTCAAGAACTCGATATCATTCCTGGTGAATGTCCTCCACAATTGGTTGTTACCAAAGAGCGTCACGAATGTCCTCGAATTAACCCACCAACGCTTTGAAGGTACCAGTGCTGGGGTCTGGTATTTAATCTATTTTGACTTCTTACCCTAAAGCACGAGTCAGACCCAGAGAACAGGCTAACACAACGGATTTTCAGGCTCAGTGGGTCTGACATCGATCACCGTCCCAACACTTACCAAAAGTGATACTGCTCTGCGACCCTCTGCGTGCCTGAATGAGTAAATGCTTTCCTACACAGTACATGTCGCTGCACCGGCTGCGGTCGGATTTACCGGACGCTGGAAGGACAGATACATGCATCATGCATTCGATATACTGTCCAGGCAAGAGATTGGCATTTACCGTTGCAGGGAGAGACGCGCGAGAACCACATTGACCGTACTAGGAAAGAGGGTGACAACTTCTGAATGGAAGGAGTTGACTAGGAATCTCAGGAACCTGCTGTAGGAGGTCCATTTCCCCCTTGACCCCTATGATTGACAACATTACAGATGTGCATGCTAACCGAACCCTTGCTAGCAACAACTATAAGACCCAACAGACAATAATAATGCAATCGACGCTCACAAAACCTGGAAATGCAGATCGGATTGACTATTAACAATTATCGAATATATCGATTATCGCAACAGTATATCCAGTTTCGCCAATCGGCTACTCCGCCTTCCCCCTTAAACTGACTTCTCGAGAGGACGAATACTACTCCATACACACTTAGTCACTTACATTTCACTGCACATTATTTGATGATGATACGCATGATGCTTCTACTAGTCAACGCTATCGACTCGCATATCATTGGGTGATCGTCACATACATCCCACTTCCTCGTCATGCCATCTTCGGACAGTCCGCCTGCAACTCCACTTGTTGGTGCTTCCACTGGCCGAACCTAGAAGCCAAAAATACCAATCCGGCGGCTATCCACCTTGGCGCTATTCTTATCGGAGTTTGGATCGATGCAGTTGCCAAACTTGCTTTTACCTTTTCGGGTAATTAGTACTCTTGGGACTCCTTGATCCACCGTGATTGGATCGACGGCTCTACTCCGTAGATCTCTGACTTGTTCTGTATTTGTCCGTTTGAGCGCAACATCGTGGGTTGGGAATCGCAAATCTGATTGATTCGACTGCTCATGCTCAGTATGCTCACGCCGGACTGAGCTAATCTGACTATGTCGGCATATGACCAAGATTGAACATGGTTAATTATTCTGCATGTTCATATCACGCATACCTTCTGCTTCAGACACTCTCCGCAGTCCGCACATCGTTCGGCAATCTTCTAGAAAGCAAATGCAACGGCTCTTAAGCCAAGAAAATACGACGGAAGACTCCGACATTCCGCCCTTTACTACTCCGTATTTATCATTGAAATCTCTATTGGAGTTCTCGCACCAATGAGGCCAGCAACTAGCACCTCGAATCAAGATTGTGTCTCCATCGGTGGTTTCACGCAAGGCCATACATATCCCTGTCATTCTTGATCTGTTGGAACCAATACTACTGAGACCTTTTCGGGACAACGGAAAACGTAAGGCCACCTACGCTTGGAGATCACCAATCTGAGACTCCATCGCATTCGCTGGAGGGAAAAGCGACAGCCTTCTATGCGCCGTCTGTGGCTCGATGCAGCGTTTCGATGACAACTGGCGATGCTTCTAACAGCTGTCGTACTCTCCTGGGCTTTTCCGAGGCTATTCCTGAGATGGAAAACGGACAGTTTCCGTTCATGTATTCCCCGCCAACAGACACATGCCTTTACTCATTCTCCCAGTCTCAGACCCTTGCGAGCGGTGTTCGACAATCCCTCCATTTCCCAGAAGGAGCACCACCGGCCAGACCAATAATTATTTGTAGTAAGAATGATCCAGGCTAAGTATGCGTCTAAGAAATACGGTGTCGTGCGGGATTTGCTTTCGGCTAGCAAGTCGCTCTCGAAGCCGTCGTCGATGGACCCTTTCGAGGTTTGTTTCCTTGAAAGAGATAGTCGAGATTGTAGGACGAAGGAGTGACAAAACTGACAATGACCCTTTTGAGGCATCCGTCCGACGATTAACGCCGATCTCACGAGCGACAACTCAATCATGGAATAAGTTTCCATTTAAGGTTGAATAGACTTATCGATAGTCTAGTGCTCGCGCCAAAACCATGTCTTCTGCTAAATAAGCGACTTTGACTCCAGAGCGATGTGTATGTGTCGACATTGACAGAATCTCCACGGTTGATGTGTTGTCGCCAGTTTTCGTGGATTACTAGTGAATGTGACTGCACGGATCTTACGATCTACTCGTTGTTTTCAGTTTCCAGCCTTCTGAACTGAGGCCTTCTGGGAAAGCCATTGCCTACCTTACCCCTGAGCTCCGGCTGATCAGCCCGCTTCTTCGAGGACGTTTGACTTCTGTTTCATCGGTTGTCATTGAGCCCAAGGGCAAGAGAACTTTCGGAGTTGCCGCTGTTGGCAAAAAGAATAGCAAGAGCGTGGTGATAAGATACAATTGAAGTGTCTCATGTCGTGAGGTATCACCCAAAGCAGGTACCTCTATCGACTGTGACTGCTGAGAACTTAGCCGTGCTAATAGCTGAGCTGTGCAGGTAGGGAAACCCCTCCCAAGGTCTTGAACTGACCACTCCAGTCGAGATAGCACGTGGGTCTCTGAGCCAACGAAATGATCTTGAGCTCGGCCAGCCCTTGTGATGAGCCGCGATGTTTGAGGGCTATGAAACCCGGTACCTGACAGACGACATGCTTCGAGGACATATCAACTAGGGTTCTTTATCGTTGTCACAACCATGGATACGCCAAATGAGAATCTGCCAACCCGCTACGAATCCTCTCTCGTCGACCACAGATTGACCATTCATACTTCAGCTGTTTGGTCAATGGCTCTTCGTGGAGTCGAGGGCCAGAGTTTCAGCATGCTTTGCCCCTTTTCTTCTATGACATTCGAGTAGTATGTCCCTCTGGATATTTCATTTACTTCGCCTAGGCATCAGCAACTTGATACGAGTGACCACGTCCAGCAATGCTTGGTATAATTAAGTCTCACCGGAAGAGGGCGGAGAAGATCCTAAGGAGGTTCAACGTTATGCTGCTACTGCCCTGATTAATCTGTCTCTTGGACTAGGCTCGTATGGCACACATGTGCCGAAACCTCAAACTTCTCCTCGACGCCATCGTGGACAACGAAAGTCGGAGCAGATGGGTCGATCAGACGTCGAATCTTTGACCGGGAAGCTGGCCAGGAGCAGTCTATCTCAGGAAGAATTCTGGCAAATCGGAATCTTCTTGACGCAAATTGCGTTCGACCAGATGATTACACGTCATCGCGGCGTGGGACACCATGGTGAGGTCCCGGTGAATAGCAGAATTGCCCCGAGCTTCGCTCGAGAGATGAAGCGCATTGCCGGTCTTCTCTTTCAGACGAGGATTTGATTATGAGAATGATTGACCGGACACGTGTCTAGTACCTGGCCACTCACTGATGACAGGACCTGCCTCAGGCCATGAAAAGTGATTCATTTTGGGAAGGCACTCTACTTGGCATTGATGAGGTATAGGCCTCAGGCAGCCATGTCTTCTCGATTTAGGACGCATATAAGGGACTCCCCGAGTTGGTTGTTTTCATCCTCTAGGTGATCTCAGAAAACCTACAGAGTCCATGCGGAGTAGTAAGTGATTGATACAGTACCACTTTATATTCTGTGCACACTGCGGTGCTCTTCCACCGCGCTGCTTATAGATTAGCCTTTTGTATAATAGAATTGGAATACTCCCGTCGTATCAAGCTGAACTCCCGGATGTCTTCTGCTAGAGGTCCGAGGACGAAGAAAAACGAAGCGAGCAATGTGGCTTTGGTTCCCAATGAAGCATATACCACATCGTATACGAGCGGGTAGACCACCAACTACTGCAAGCCAGCCGAAACAAGTCACTTGCAGTATCTAGTGACACTCGAGAAAATGAAAGAGAAGATCTCCATTGATCAGAATCCTTGGCGCGGATTTGCTCCAGTCACAACAAGCCGGCCATCTCAGAGAATGTATTTGTATTGGTGCACGATATCACATTGACAAGTTGGCGGGGGATCATCCGCCGAGGGTCTGACCGGAAAAGGGCTGGTGCATCTTGGGCCGCAAAGAAAATGCCAACAGTCAATCATGCACCCGGACCTTAGGCTTGATGGCTCTGACGACTGGAATAATTCTCCGACAAATTCATTACTAGCTCGAAATTTGATCAATATCTCCTTGTCGTCATGGCATTCCCTGTTGCAGAGAAACAGAGACAGGTCAAGACGAAAACGGCCATACGAGTCACGATCATGCGCAGTCTAACCCAATGCGGGCATGGCTTGACTGGTTCTTTTGTGTGGTGGTATCTACTCAGGATTCTACGTCACAGATAGATACTGTGGTAAGGTAACTGCTGCTCTCTCTCTGTTTGTCTCTTAATTGTACAAAGGATGGAGTTGACCGACCCAACTGGGAGGATCACCAGTCAGCGTTGGACAACAGACATGGGGATGGTTGCCCGGTCAGTCTTTGTCAGTTGGATTGGTGATCTGACACTCCACTTCTCGCAGAATGCAGCAGTCGGGCGTAAATTCTTATCAAATCATTCTGTTCCCTCGTTACATCGTTGAGTACAGCGAGCCCCACGACCTGGATGACGGAATTGTGTCCCTGGCTGAATCGGCAAGGAAGTGTGCAGTGATGAAAGGGAAGATAGAGGTTCTTTTCTTGAAATTACTTAGATAAGGGGGGAAGAAGAAAAATTAGATAGCGTCAGATGAACGATAGGTGTCAAAAGTGATGCATCAACTGTCGCTTGGAAGAAGTGGACAGCTGTGTAGTGTGTAGATACTGAGTCTTAGGTACTGACTGCCTGAGGCCTGAGGGGAGGAGGAACCCGACCGTCTGGGTCGAGGTTCCTGCGCCGGGCTGATCATCTCCTGATCCGTGTCGCTCATATAATCATCCAGTAAGGTACCCTACCTAAGTACGGAGTACTACTACTACTCCGTCCCGACCACCGATCAGAGTCCCGGCATGTCTCGTCTTAGGGGTCGGATTTCAGTTTCAGTAAATTAAATTCATATCATATCATCAAGAGCAGAATATTGCAATAATCCCTGATTACATTCGAAACCAAATCCAGGACAAGGAAAACGTGGTGAAGCACGAGCGCAGCCTCGGGGTCTAGATTATCTCATACCCGTGACCTTCTCTCTTTCCCCTCCACCGTCCGTTTTTGCTCTCCTCACTCTCCCAACTTCTTTCACCCCGCCATATCCTACGACCGTCTTTTTGAACGAGATCTTTCGACTTCTCGCGTTGCTCCTCATAAGTCCCAGTTCAAGGTCAGCGAGTGACGAACCGGATTGTTGTCTCTGAAGCTCACTGCATCTTCTAGTGGATCATCCTTGAACCGCGTCGGCGAACCCTTGGTCCTCAAGCGATCCGTGGAAGGCTCAGCGAATCTCCCGCACTTTGACAGCTTTTCATTACGGCTCACCCAAATCGATTGCGCTTGCGTCCGTCGGGAGCTTTGAGCTGTGTTGCGCCATATTCAATAGTATCGTCGGATTGAGACAGCTATTCCAACTCCTGGCGCTTTCGAGCTGGATTTGCAAGTCGAATCACCTCACTTAACACCACACTCGTCATTTCCGAATATTTTCCGTTCAGGGTTTGCCACTGCCGCTTTTTCTGCCGTCTCAAACGACTACTCGCGCTCGCAAAAACTACACCTCCGCGACCGTTGAGACTTTTTTGCGACACCGGCTCTACAACAAAAGCCCGGCCGAATCTCTACAGACGGAGCTCAAGCGACAATAGGAGCCCTGATACCACTGTGTGCAATATTTATATATATTTCACATATCCTGCAGGGGACCTCGCTTTGCGACGTCAGTCCGTTGCATCACGCGCTGGTCGTGCTGAAGTGCAATTTCAACGTCCTCATTCCGATCGCGGAGACACCACCCCTCATTGCGGCCTACAGTCGATGCTTCAACAGTGACGTTGAATTCCCGCTTCGTCGCATGTCACATATATACCCCTCCTCTTTTTCCGCTTAACTGCAGCCCTCTATAACCTACGAGAAATAATATCTTTCTCTTCGATCCATACCTGGTGCCGTCCTCGGTTCCTTGAGCTCACGAACCATGTACGCTGTTGAGGAAAGGTCCCATCCAGTCCCGCCGCCACCACCTCCTCTCTCTATGGATCGCATTCCTCCTCCGTCCTCTTCATATCCGACCCCAGGTTCAGCCGGTCCGATGCGATCTGCGGACCACCTTGCCCCGGTTTCGACCATCCACGAGGGCCGCATCTGGTCTCTTCAGGTGGTGCAACAGCCTATTCGAGCTCGCATGTGTGGCTTTGGCGATAAGGTCAGTAAATGTTTGATGTTCCATTTTGATCCTCAGGAGGTGTCTCTGACTGTTTCATCAGGATCGAAGACCAATCACGCCTCCCCCCTGCATCCGCTTGATTGTCAGAGATGCACAAACTGAAAAAGAGATCGATATTAAGTACATAGATCTTATCATCTTTCTTTACAAAGTCAGCTTTGCTAACTCGCATGGTGTAGTGAGATTGATACGTCCTTCTACGTCCTCACAGTCGATCTGTGGAATGCAGATGGAACCAGCGAAGTGAATCTTGTCAAACACTCGGCCACGTCGCCATCAATATCGACAGCAATGTCCTCATCATACCCGCCACCTCCACAAAACCCTTCTCCTGGCTATCCCGCCTTCGCACAGAACCCTTACGGCCAGCCTGTCGGATACCCGCAGATGAACAACTACTACGGGGCGAATCCTCAGTTGGCATATCAGTACAATCCACAGGCTTCCTACTATCCGCCTTATTACGCCGGAGGTCAGATGCCACCGGCTGGCATGTCACCTACTGCGCAGCCAGTGACGGCGGGGCCCGGTGGCATGTTCACACGCAATCTGATTGGAAGTCTCAGTGCCAGCGCCTTCAGACTCACTGATCCGGATAACAAGATTGGGGTATGGTTCATTTTGCAGGATTTGAGTGTGCGAACCGAGGGAACCTTCCGGTAAGCTTCTTCTCTGGCCGTTTGTACTTGTGATTATCCAAACTAATCAGAACAATAGTCTGAAGATGAGTTTCGTCAATGTCGGCACACAGTCTGGCGACTCCACGAACAACACGCCTGTGATCAATCACGGTTCTGCCCCCGTTCTCGCTTCCGTCTTCTCCGAGCCTTTCCAGGTCTTCTCCGCTAAGAAGTTCCCTGGCGTCATCGAGAGCACGCAGCTAAGCAAGTGTTTTGCTCTTCAGGGCATCAAGATACCTATTCGCAAGGACGGTGTCAAGGGTCCTCGTGGGCGTGGTGGTGACGGTGACGACGACGGTGATGATTACGAATAGTGGATGACAGTGTAAGCTTGCTCGAGTCATTCGTCTGCAAAACTGGGCAACAAGTGTTCTTCTTGCTATTTTAAGGGCATTAATGGGTTAAAATTCGGTGTTCGTTACGCGGTGTTCTCGGAAGGATTTGCTTGTCAACTGGATGGGTTTGTATTGTATTGCTATAAAGGCCGGTGGCGAGGGATTCAATTGCTTGTTTTCTTTTCCTGTGTCTTTAATCCTCTTTCCTTGCTTTTGTGACCCTTTCTGAAAGGGCACAGCTACCTTCAGTGTGCGCTATATCCTGGATTGGTTGTCTTATGCACATATCAGGCTAGGTGAATAAAACCAAAAACAGTCCAATAACTATCACTGTACTATGAAAGCAACCATGAATCTGAAAGATAGGATTCATCCACTAAGGCTTTGGAGTTATCGCTATTATATTCACCATGAGCCAGGGTGGTGATCGTGCGTACATTGTACTTGGTTGTGCGAGAAGACCGGGCATATATATATCATCAACTCATACGATATAAACACCACGACTCACTTCCTAGATGAAGCCAATCCTGATTGGATCAGAAATTCTAGATAAACGGGACCTGCGGGCCAACAGATCGACCAGCGACTGTAGTTCGATTAAAGTGCATTTTGAGTTTGATGAATGTGTGAACTGCATGAACCGCTGTCTTGTGTCTTGTGTCGCCACGTCTTAACTTCCTTCAGAATTAAAAGCTTCTTTCGGCCTTCTCGGGACAAGTTATTGTCAATTGCAATTGCACAGGAGCTTTTGTGAGGTAAGATGATGGCTTCATAATGGCTCTGGGTTTGAGATCCGATGCCGCCATGATGATGTGATGCCAGGGGTTTGTCCCGATGTGTCCCGATATGGCGTTCGCTGAGCATACCTTAGGCAAATATCCGTTTGCAGGGTTGTTCAAGGGGTCAGATAGTACTGGATGGACGTGAAGGATGCTTTCAAAGGCCAGTTCTTCGTTTTTATCAGGGTTTGCAGGTCGTTCGGGCGGCAGTGTCGAGAGAGCATGCTGGACAGAGCTGAGATGTTATTGTCACTTTCTGGAATCGAAGACGAAAGGATGAGATTCCATGGGCCCTGGATTTAACGGACTGGTTCTGGTGCTCGAGGCTCGGATCATCATGACATTTGAAGATATGTGTGTTTAAATCATGACCCAACAACCTAACATCTCTACCGAGCCGACTCGCCATGCAAGTCTCAGCATTCAACATCCGAATTTGGTCATGATGATGATGTCGGTCTAATACCTTATAGCCAGACCAATCTACTCCGGAGATGAGCGGATATAAACACTAGCAGCCATCAACACCTTTCTCCCTTTCTCACTACATTCTTCAGCCCTATCACTTCTACTGGAAGACAGCCACAATCCCCGTCATGAGGCTAATGCTACTCTCCTTCCTCGCTGCATTGGCAGCAGCACAAAACCGAACAGCCGGTACCCCCTTCGAGGTCAGAGCCAGCGCCCCAGGGACACCCGTCGACAACCGCACGATGACGGCGTCCAATCTCAGCTTCTTTCTGAACGGCATGACGGCCTCCACCTGTCCCTTGTCGTCGGGCTGTCCACCGGGTAACCGGACCGTCCTCAACGGGGATGCTAGCTCTTTGGTACGTCCAGTCCCTTATCCCACATACCATCCAGGCACATACTGACCATGTCGATGCGAACAGGACGTCCTCGTGCCCGGCGGCCAGCAGATCTTCGTCACCGGCGATGGTGCAGTCCACTTCACCCCGGCTCACTCGCCTTCTATTCCCCCCGGCGCGTCTACGGGTCCCTTCTCGCAGGCCGGCGGGGCCTGGCATTTTACCGGCCTGGGGGCGCGTGACTTCATGGCTTGTCCCACGACGGACCGTAGGTGGATGGTGTTTGCGGCGTTGCGGAATGCGACTGTGCCGTCGGGTAATGTCACTTCCTGTGTGCCGTTCGTGGCGGTGGTAGTTCCGTTCGTGTCGTCGCAGGCTGGTGCGTTTCAGTATACTTGATCTCTGTGGCAGGGGTTCTGTAGTGGAGTGGATGCGCTGCAGACCCCGGTTTGTTTCATGGTTAGACGAGATAGACGATAGACTTTAGACAAGTAGGAGAGTAATTGAGTGACATAATAATAGATTTAAAACATAGGGTATCTGTGTTCGGGTCTATGATGAATCTAGATTAGTTGGTCCATATCCGCACAGCTTTGTCTTTTCCTCCACTGCCCACTCTCTGTCCGTCTGGACTCCAGTCCACGGCAAAGACTTCGTCTTTATGTCCCGGCAGGTCCATGGCGAGTTTACCTGTGCGGACGTTCCAGACCTTCAAGGTGGTGTCCTTCGACGACGACACGAGCAGGCGAGAATCGGCGGAGAAGCAGCACTGGTATACGGCACCCACATGGCCCCGGAGAGTGGTGATGAATCTAAATGGCCTGGTTAACAGCTGAATGATGGTGAAACAGCCAGTGTCACGACTTACTTCCCGTCCCGTCCATTCCAAAGCTTCACATGGTTGTCGAAACCCGCCGAGGCAATGTAGGCCATGTCCGGAGAGAACGTAACATGGTTGACCTCCTTCTGGTGACCCAGCAGCCGCGCGACGGGTTTGCTAGAGTTTTCGGGGTCCCACAAATACATGGTGAAATCGTCACTTGCCGATACTAGTTTCTCCACGATCTTATTGTTGACCGTGGCAGCCTGCTCAAAGCGCTTCTTCGCTGCAGCCACTTTCTCCGTGTCCGACTCCGGAATCTTGCCGGTGTGGTCATGGTACGCCGTTCGGAGAGCGAAGTCCGTTGACAACGCCAGGTGATTCACGCGGTGCGCGTGGGCTGATAATGTCTGAAGCAACGAACCATTCTGTGCGTTCCAGATCTTGATCGTTCTATCGTGGGAAGAAGTGTAAATCTTCCCTGTCCCACCCCAGCGCACGCAGGTGACTGAGCCCTTGTGTCCGGTGAGGACAGTGTCGATTCTTTTCCCAACTACATCCCATATGCGGACAGTTGAGTCTTTCGATGCGGAGGCTAAGCGAGGCCTGCCCGACTCCTGCATATGATAGGGCTCCCACGCCAGACTGGTGATCCACTTCGCATGGCCCTTAAGCGGGCCTCCTAAAGCTGTGCCTTTTGCCGCATCCCATAGTCGCACAGTGTTATCCATACTTCCAGTTGCGATCATTGCTCCGTTGGGCGAGTAGGCTACAGCCAAAACCCAGCTGGTGTGGCCCTTGAGGGTATGCTTGGGAGTCCCTGTGTCGCAATCCCAGATCCGCGCCGTCGAATCACCGCTTCCGGAGACCATGGTAGACGAAGAGACCGGGGAAAAGGAAGTTGCAAGAATCGCCTCTCCGTGTCCGGCGATCGAAGCAGAGCATCGCGAAACAGCTTTCACCCGGAAAACGGCCTGCGGCGTGAAATAAAGGTGGATGGTATCTTCAGTCGTCTTCAGTCCTGGCTTAAGCAAGGAGTGGTACAGGTCTGCAAGAATATCGATCGTTTGGCCATCTTGGTTGTCAGACTGGTAGGTGAATCGGTACGGTACTCGTTCGTCATCGTCCTAAATTTGAGGTATAGCGCTTTAGTTCCAACACTCTTTAGCAATTGAATCATTCCTGCGTACCTACATTGCCTTGTAGTGTGTTCAAAAGAGTTTCGAGATTCTTGATGTTGGCGTCAGCCACCGGAACGGAGACTGAAGGCCCAGTTGCGGACCCGGTTGCTTGATCAAAGAATTGTACTCGGACGCTTCCCAGGTTGTCCGGGATGCTCTCGATTTCCTGCTGAAGTCGTGCCTTTTCCGCAGTCTCCAGCTTTTGGCGCTTGCTCGGAGGGGGCACGAGAGTCGCCATCTTGTCGAAAAGAAAATATTATTAGCGATTGCTATGGTTGTTGTCTTGGGCAATAATAAATCCCGACCCTCAAGAGAAAAAAATTCATCGGAATCACTTATCGCGGGGGGTGGATATCTGCGCTAAACCGGATATGGATAACCGTCCTTATCGTATACAACAAGCAGTTGTACGAAGACACAACCCTCTATTCTCCCTTTCCACTTGCTTTCATCGCTTTTTGTGATGATGGCATCCCATGTATTGCTGACTTCGCAAAAATGACGAGATCATTGTCTCGTGTCACGTCGTTTGGGGAAGCTAGTTCGTTTGCAGCTCTTACCTCCAGACAGGATAGCGACCGACCCCGAACAGCAAGACCAGCCACAACTGCTACGAGTATTGCATCTCAGGACATTATCTGTGCTATCAGTGAGTCTAGAGGAGTATCATCAACTGTTGGACTTGCGTTCGTCAATCTCTCAACAGCGGAGACAGTCTTATGCCAGATCTGTGACAGTCAGACCTATGCCAAAACGGTCACCAAGATCGCAGTTTTCGAACCCACAGAGATCCTTTTCATGAGCTCTGCCAGAGAATCAAAACTATTCTACATTATCCAGGAAAACATCCCAGACACAACTTACACCTTTCTTGACCGCAGGTATTGGTCAGAGAAGGTTGGCCACGAATATGTGGATCGCTTGGCGTTTCCGCAAGATGTCGAAACAGTCAAAATCACTCTTGGAGGAAACTACTTTGCATCATGCTGCTTGGCTGCTGTAAGATTGCATCGATAGATTCAGAAGCCATGACTCTGATGTCCAGCAGGTGCTCAAGTACATCGAACTTGAGCTTGACCGGGTGTTTACATCACATTCTCTGCGAATCAGATTCGAACCTTCTCAAGGCTCCATGTCAATTGACTTGTCCACCATAGCCTCACTCGAATTGATTCAGAATCTCCAGAATGCAAAGTCGAAGGATAGCCTCTTCGGCCTGCTCAACGAGACTTTGACCCCAATGGGTGCCAGGCTCCTTAGGGCCAACATTTTGCAGCCGTGTACAGAAAATTCGAAGTTGTTGGCAAGATACGACGCCGTTGAAGATTTCTCAACCAAAGAGGATATGTTTATCTCTGTCAGGCAAGGTCTGTTCGAGTTTCATCTATCTGTTCAAAATACCACTAATCACCGAGTGCGCATAGCCCTGAAAGGTTTCATCGATGCAGACAAGGTTTTGACGTCTGTCAGTTCACTTGTTCTAGTATCGATAGTCATCGCTGACATAGCAGCTCATCCTCGTTCCCACAAAACGCACCTTTCAATACGTGGAGCAATCAGTCAACAACGTCATCATGCTCAAGACTTATGTCTCATCAATCAAGTCGATATATAAAGCACTTGCGACAGCTCAGAGTAGCCTTCTCATGACTATACGAGAGGTATACCCTGGCCTGACGTGTACTGTCTGCTGACCACTGACGCCTGTCAGTTATGTGCTCCAGCCGGCCACCGAGCAATAGAACAGCTTGTTGAAGAGACATTGAATGAACATGTAACGTACCAGACCAAGCCGCTTGATCTTAGAAATCAGCGTATATACTGCGTCAGGGTATCTTTACTTCTCTGCGGACCGTATATTTGACAGAAGCTAACGACCACTTCGCTGCAGGCCGGTGTCAATAGTCTCCTCGATGTCGCAAGGCAGACGTATAAAGAAGCAAATGTAGATGCCGCAGAGCTTGTGGGCAAACTCTCAGGTACAATGCATTATTCTGCTTTTCTGTGGTTAGTATTGATGCCTGGCTTCTCACAGAATCGCACAATCTCAACCTTGACCTCAAATTCGATTCGGCTCGTCAGTATTATATCAGTGTCTCCGCTTCGGAGGTAGAGACCCTCCCAGAAATCTTCATCAATATATACCGCAGAAAAAACCGCATAGAATGCCAGACCCTTGACCTCGTCAAGCTAAACCAGAAGATTATAGACGCACATAATGAGGTCATCAACATGAGTGATCAAACCATTCAAAGCCTTATCACCGATGTCTGCTCCGAAATATCCGTCCTTTTCAGGGTGAGCGAAGCTATCGCGATGCTTGATATGCTTGCTGCTTTTGCGGAGCTTGCCACATGCAACGAATACATCCGACCTGAATTGACGGATGTCCTCGCCATCAAATCCGGACGGCACCCAATTCGGGAGAAGATCCATACGAAGAAGTTCATTCCCAACGACGCTTACGCAACCCAACAGTCGCGTTTCCAGATAATCACCGGCTCGAACATGAGCGGGAAATCGACTTATATCCGCTCACTGGCACTGATGACCATCATGGCGCAGATTGGCTGTTTCGTTCCAGCAGAATATGCATCCTTTCCGGTAATCCACCAGCTCTTCGCTCGCGTCTCTACATCCGACGATCTCGAGGCTAACGTCTCGACCTTTGCCGTGGAAATGCGCGAGATGGCGTTTATCCTCCGTAACATCGAGCCGCGGAGCATGGTGATTGTGGACGAACTCGGCCGCGGCACGAGTACGACCGATGGCCTTGCGATCGCCATCGCCATTGCAGAAGGTCTCATCGAAAGCCACGCTCTTGTCTGGTTCGTTACGCATTTCCGCGACTTGGCTTTGATTCTGGCGGAGCGTAGCGGCGTGGTCAGTCTGCATCTGGCCGCGGAAATCACACCGGATATATCTCGGATGGTAATGCTTTACAAGATCGCGGAAGGTCCCGACACAACGCAATTCTACGGGCTTGCAGTGGCAAAGCTTGTAGATCTACCGCCAGGTGTGCTCGAATCTGCTCAGGTGGTATCGGAGAAGTTGAACAAGATAGCACAACGCCGGCATAGCAAGTCCAAGGCGCTCGTGCTATCACGCAAGCGTAATCTGCTGCTTTCTTTGAGAGAGCAACTTTTACAAGCGCGCAATGGGACACTAGAAGGAAGCGCTCTCCGGGAATGGCTGAAAAAATTGCAGGATAATTTTGTACTGCGTATGGCCGCCATCGAGGAGGAGACGGCAGAGATGAGCGATGATGAAGTCGATATTGATCCCGATACTGTGCCGACCGAAACAGCACAAGATAACTTTCAGCATCCTCCTTCCCAGGAGTGTGAAGGTACCCCTGGTGATGGACCACAAACTGCCATTCTGATCTCATCGGCTTCTAGGGAGTCGGTAACAGATTCCTCTTCGCAGGAGATGTCTCATGATGAGACCCCAGCGGACTAATGGCTTGGCCAAACACAGGCACAGTGAAACTAATCATATGACAGGTTGCAAGGTTGCAAGTTAAGATACTGTATAATAAGTAACCGCATAGTATTTGACATATCTTACTTGGCAGATTCCGTCAAGGCAACAATGAGATTCGTAAGGTCTAGCTTGCGTTCCTCTAGTTCGTATGTAACTCCTCCCTTGACAGATAACTGCATACTTTTTTACGCTATCAGAATTACCTCTAACAATATGTACCGCTTAAATACAAATCTCAGACGCCGACATAGACAGAAGGCATATAGACAGATACTCTATCCGAAATGGAAGAGTGTCTGCTTGCCTTTCTTGCCTTTGCCTTTCTTCCCTCCACCGGACGACTCCCCGTGGTCATCATCGGGCCCGTTCGCAGATGCAGAACCGCTTCCGGCGGACGAGGCCCAAGCATTGGCCGGCGGGGGTCGTCGGTCGTCCCATCGTACTGTCCCGCGAGTGAGGCCCGCCATGAGGACGTTTGGTTTCGGCGCTGCAGGGAGAGCAGGGAATGCTTCAGAGTCATTGGTGTTCCGCACGGGGCGGGAGGTAGTAGGTGCTGGGCGAGAAGATGGGTTGATGGCGCTGGCCATGGATCGAGCAGGAGTAGGGGCCGCTGCGGCCCAGGGTGTACCTGTTGCGGTCGCCCTAGGGGCAGAGCGGGCTGTAGAGGCGGAGAGGGGCGGGAAGGGGTTAGCGGATGAGGATGAGGATGTCGAGACGACAGAGCCACTCCTGCCAACTGCAGACCGGGAAGATTGTGCTGTTGATGACTTGAGCCGTAGGACACGCTTTCCACCGACGCCGCTTCCATTTACTGTGCCGGGCGACATGCCTGGAATTTGGCCTCCTGGGCCTGGTAACGCAGGGTAGTCTTCATTGATCGCGCGCCAGTCGTTCCAGGCCTTCAGCAAGGCATTGCGTTTGGATTCATCCTCATAAATTTCCGCAAGCTCCTTGATAAGCTTTCCGAGTTCGCTGCTTGAGGTATCGAATAAGGAGAAGAAAGCATCGATGAGCTCGGTGGGTGAGAGAGCCGATGTGCGGTATTGAGAGACTTTCGTGCGAAAATCTGCCAGCTTGTTTGCGTCGTTCCGCAGGAGGTTGGAGGCGCGTTCAATCACAGCTGCGTGTCGCAGACGGCGCGCTTGATCCTGCGGAGTGGCAGGCCCAGACGGAGCCCCGACATTGAGAGCCTCCATTTCTGCAACTGGCGGGCCGCCGGAAGGTGCTTGAACGGGGGTTGCAACACCAGACCTAGCTGGTGTAGCTGGCGCGCGAACAGTTTGGGTATCATTGCGAGTAAGCTGGCCGCCAAAACTGCGGGTGGAGACAGACTGTGCACTCTGGATAGCCATCTGTCGCTGATAAGCAATCTCATCTCGCCTTAATGGCTGAGCGCTTGACACTGGCAGGGCATCCGCATTGGGATCACGACCACGGCCAGCGCCACGGCGTTGTCTCTGGGGTTGATAAGGTGCTCTCAGGTCAAAGTCCGAGAGATCTACCATCCGCGCGTCTCGTCTAGCATCCTTGGAGAGTCCGTTGGGGTGGCACTCCAGCTGATGGGCTTTCAGGTCCATCTGTGACTCAAAAACGACAAACTTCTTCTCTAGACACTCTTTGTCCAGGCATAGGAAATGATCCTTCTGGAAATGATCCTCAAGGGCATTGTAGTCGATGTAATACTGCTGCTGCCGACTGCCCGAACGGCGGTCACATATGTGGCATCTCTCATGACGGTCACGACAGTGCGCGTAGAGTTCGTCATCGCCGTAGAATCTCTTGCGGCAAAATCCACACTCGGGATGTCCTTTGAAACCACTTTGATCCAAAGCTCCTGGCACATCATCGCCGTACTTCTCATGTTTGCGCAGCTCCGCCATAGTGAAAAGTTCATGCTCGTGCGTGAAGACCTTCTTATTCCGAGTGCAAAGATCGCTGAATAATCATTAGCAGCACGTCTATCAGTCAATGCGCGCAACAAACCATGAGCACATACCACATCACTTTGCCATGCTTGCTCTTAACGTGACGATGCAGATCAGGCCAACCTAGGCAAGCCACATCACAACCCCTGTCAGGGCAGTTGTACCGCAGCAGTAATACTGTGTCCTCGAAAATGTCATTGTTCTCGTACTTGATTCCCAAATTCTCATCTTTTTGAGAGAAATCCGCATCCGTGAAATCCTCATATCGCTTTGCCGGATCGTCCGTGAAAATTACATAGTTGGACTCGGTCTGGCCGGAAAGCACACGTTAGTGGACACTGGAACGAAAATTCAGCCATAAGACGAAGCATACCCGGCAATGCGCACAAGCCTTGTTCTTATACAACGCTCGCAATCTCAGAGCACAGATGTGACAGGTCCGGTGATTGCACGGCGAAACCGAGCTGTGCGCGACGTTCGACGCACAAATGAAGCAGATCTCGCCATCTTCCGCATCGTCCGCACCGTCTGTCGCCGCTGCAGCTACCTGCTCCCCTTTACCTCCATCCGCCAGTGGAGCGCCTTGCGAGGCCGTTTCCCCATTAGCCTCCGGGGTTGCAATCTCATCAGCGCCTTGACTCGGCCTGCCACTGCGATTCTGCTTATCGCGTCCCCCGCCTCCTCGTCTGGGTCCCTGACCGCGGGATCGTGGACCCCTTCCAGCACCATCGGTCGGATGTTGTGTGGCTTCAGTCTGTCCTGTTTGATGAGGGAACCCTCCTCGGCCGCGTCGTCGGTTACCACCACGGTTCTGGCCTTGCGATGGGGGCGCTCGGGGCTGCTCGGTTTCCGGCATGTTGACAGGTGGCCAAGGTTATTGGGGACCTTGGGGTGAGAAGGATGGGGCAACGCCCAAAAGGCAAACGAAGATTCTGAAGGGTTTAGCAATCCCCTTTGATTACGCGACGAATGATTGTCTGGGGCGAGCTGCGGAGGATTCTTGTGAATGCGGGCTCTCTGGACTGCGGTGGGGGTAGGTGCGGCGGGCAAAAAGTTGCGCTGACTGCTTAGTTATCACCAAGCTTCTCTGGAGAGATACACGGAGTACCTTAGGTATTCTCTGTCGACACCCTTCCCAGTCGACTGGCAGATTCGTCGAGAATAAGTTGTAATCTTCCTCCTATCTACGGTGCGTTAAAGCATATTATATAATTTTGCAGCTGGCAATAATACCTGGTCAACCATCACGGTGGCCACACGGATTGCCGGGCGTACAGATTCTGAAATCGATTCTTGAATGACTCATGATGATTCGTCCTATGAAGCTATCGAAAGCTATCGACTAGTATCAATGTCTAGCAGACATCCTCCGTCAAGTACTATGTCTCGGAGGCAGCACCAACTCCCGCTGGAGAACATATGAAAATAAGCACAGGCAATGGAATCGCCAATGAGAGTAAGTATAACAAATTGAAATCAAATGCGTAGCGCCTGGAATCCAATGCGATATGCTGGAGAGGCAAAGAAGCAGGATATGGAAAGAAAACAAATATTCAGTATGCTCGTTATCGGCAGCAACGGCTGCACTGCAGTTGAAGGGGAAATATCGTCGTGTATCGGTCGTATAAATGAAAGACTATTCGTCCGGGCTATACAGATTCTGATTGAGGATCTTGGTCATCGTGAACATATGTATGCGATCTTGTTTGAAAACGGCGCGCATGGCATCGTCGCAACGGATTTGACGTCGGTCGTTAGGATCTTGTAAATCGTGTTCACGAATATACTGCCAGAGTCTCTTTACCGTTTGAGGACGAGAGAGCTGCTAAGCGATTAGCAGATGTTCCAAATTCCAGACAGGACAGAATCGCGGTGTGAGGAATCGCGTACCGTAGCCTCGCCGTCCAGCAATGCCGAAAGCGCCGGAGACAAGTTCAATGGTTTCTATCTGATTATCAGTTGAGACTGATCTTAGAAGAGTGCTGGAAACTCACATGAAATCCGCCAGACCGGTTCACTTCCTTCTTTGTTTCGGAGCCCGAATCAAGATCCGAATCGTCCTCTGCCTTGACTTTCTTGGACGTTTTCGCCTTGGTCTTCTTCTTCACCGGTGCTGCCCTACGAGCACTGGCACCTCTAGTGGGCCGAGCTCGCATGTTCTCCTCTGCCTGTAATTTGGCAGCATAGAGGGCATCTGCGTCGATATCGTGGTCGGGCTTCTTCTTCTTCGCCGGCGGGGTTTTGGTTGATGGATCGGACTGGTCATCGCTCTCCGCTTGACGCTTCTGAGGGGGTGAAGACTGAGCAGGAGGTGAGGGCTCTGCAGGTGTTACCGAATCATGGTTCTGTGCTCGACCGTTGGAGGTAGGGGCGGTCGATGATGCAGCCGCATCAGAAGAACCTCCGATGCCGCTTCGTTCGGCGAATAAATCGAACCTTTTCATAATAAGCTGCTTGATTGCAGCCTAAAATAATAACGCGCGTTAGCGGAAATTATGTAGTGCCCAGGATGGACCAATATCGAGGGGAGACAATTTGCGACAGGGCCGAGGATGGCGGTACGGACCTTCTGAGGAGTGAGATCATAGCCGACGACTTCCTGAAGGCCTTTGCGAATGCGCTTCTCAGAAATGGTATTCAAATCGCTTTTTGCAAGAATTGAATCTATGACCTCTGTGTATCGGGCCTCAACGTCCGGGGATACTGTCGCGCAAGGCATGATGTCAGTAAAGAGCGAGTTCGGAGCTTACGCACAACATAGAATGGTGATCTTACGCGACATGTCGTCCAGGAGCTTCGAATTCTTGCCTTTCCACAGATGCAAAGCTGGAGAAGTTAGAATTGAGGTCGGAGAAATTGCTGCAGGTCGAGAGTAAAGTGTTGATGAGACTAAAATGAGTCCTATAGGTATCGCAATGGTGATAGTTGAGCTGGTCCAGATCTAAGCGGTCACTCACTTGGCGCTTAGGACCGGCGGGGCATAAGAAACGGAGACAGGTATATCAAGGGAGACAGGACGAGAAGAGAAGAGGCATATATGTTTTTTATGAACAAAGACAGGATGAAGACGGTTGACCCCACAGCAAGTAGGGTGTCCAACCTGCAGCAGCAAAGAAGTCCGGGATGATGCGGCGGTGTTGTTGCTCTTCCCCAGTAGTAGCAGTACCTTAGTACCTTACTCTACCTTACTCCGTACTCCGTAGAGAGTGTAGAACACCGACAAATCTTAGGTAGTTACCAGTTTACCGTACCTCACTGTCCCGATGTGTGTACCTTACGAGAACAATACCACCTCGGTCTAGAACTATTCCGAATGAGGAAATCATGCATGAAGCCCAGCCCAGCTGGGGAAGATTAGTCACGTGATTTAGAGATAATGTGCTGACTTATCTCTGAGTCAGCACAGCGCACACAGAAGCGGCTGCGCTTGGGATTTGCTCTTTTTGCCCTAAATCAAAGACCAGCCAAAACGGGGTTGACCAGCAGAAAATTAGACAGGATCTCATCCTCGATATTCCCACCTTCCCCATCGCCTTCGCTCCGCCGTCCCCCCGGTCACGAACAGCCATGGCACCCAGTTTCGATACTTTGTCTGAGCAGGACCTCCACGAAGAGGAGGAGGAGGAGATTGACTTCTCCGGTGAGTGCGACTGTTTTGGGTGGATGTTTTCTCCTTTGTTGCCCCTCATTGCTAACACGGCTCCTTATCCGACATCCAGATCTCAAGGCGCAATATGAAGTGAAGCTCGAAGAGGGTTTGGATACATTTGTTGTGATCGATGGACTCCCGGTTGTGCCCGAGGAAAGCAGACAAAAGCTCATCAAGTTCTTGATGAGGAAACTCAACACAGTGGGCCACACGTCCGAAGATGCGGTCTTTATGCCCCTCAACGACAAGAACATGACCGAAGGGTATGTAAAGGTGGAAGGACACAGAGTGCAGCACGGATAATTAACATTTTCTTTCAACTTCTCCAGATATGCCTTCGTTGAGTACGAGACCCCCGAACAAGCCGTTGCCGCGGTCAAGCAGCTGCACGGCACTCCCCTTGACAAAAAGCACACCCTTCTCGTGAACAAGTTAATGGATATCGAACGCTATGGTCGCGAAGGGCGGATCGATGAAGAGTACAAGCCTCCTGTGATCGAGCCTTTCAAGGAGAAGGAACATCTCCGCTCGTGGCTTGCGGACCCCAACGCGCGTGATCAGTTTGCCCTTTACCGTGGCGACAAGGTTGGCGTTTTCTGGAACAACAAGAACAATCCGCCAGAGAATGTCGTCGACCGTGCGCACTGGACGCAGCTTTTCGTCCAGTGGTCTCCCAAGGGTACTTTTCTCGCATCCGTCCACCCTCAGGGTGTTCAGCTCTGGGGTGGTCCCGCTTTCTCGAAACAGAAGCAGTTCCCTCATCCTTTCGTCCAGCTCGTCGAGTTCTCGCCTGGTGAGAGCTATCTGACCACCTGGTCCGCGCGTCCCATTCAGGTCGAAGAGGGTCAGAATATTTTGTCTTACGAGGAGGAAGGAAAGAACATCATCGTCTGGGATATTGTGACTGGAAAGCCTCTGCGTTCTTTCGTCTCTCACGATCTCACTGCTGGTCCCGCGGGAGACGCCGAGCCCAAGAAGAAGGTGCAGTGGCCTGCGTTCAAGTGGTCTGCTGATGAAAAGTACGTTGCTCGAATGCTACAGCACCAGTCCATTTCGATCTACGAGCTCCCACGAATGAACTTGCTTGGAAAGACATCGGTGAAGATCGACGGCGTCATGGACTTTGAGTGGTCACCCGCAACCGTGACTCGTGAGGGCGTCAAACAATACGAACAGTTGCTCTGCTTCTGGACCCCTGAGATTGGCAGCAGTCCCGCCAGAGTCGCCATGATGAGCGTCCCATCGAAAGAAATTGTACGAACACGTAACCTGTTCAATGTTTCCGACGTCAAACTCCACTGGCAATCCCAGGGTTCGTATGTCTGCGTGAAGGTGGATCGGCACTCGAAATCGAAGAAGTCCATGGCCACCAACCTCGAGATTTTCCGGGTACGCGAAAAGGGTGTTCCCGTTGAGGTTGTTGACAGTCTCAAGGATACTGTGATCAATTTCGCTTGGGAGCCCAATGGCAGTCGATTCGTTCTCATCACAACCGGCGAGGCTGTCGCTGGTGCTGCTGTTGCACCCAAGACGGCCGTGTCCTTCTTTGCCCCTGAGAAGAAGGGTGGAGCAATCGGTAACTTCAAGCTTATCCGCACCGTCGAAAAGAAGAACAGCAACGCGATCTACTGGTCGCCCAAGGGTCGTTTCGTCGTTGTTGCTACTGTTCACTCGCAGACCAGCTTTGACATGGACTTCTGGGACATGGACTTTGAGGGTGAGAAGCCCGAAGCGGAGAAGGACTTCGCCGCCAACGTTCAATTGATGAAGACCATTGAACACTACGGTGTGACAGACATCGACTGGGATCCTACCGGTCGATACGTCGTCAGCAGTGCTAGCGTGTGGACACACCAGGTAAGAAGCCTTTGCCATTCTTGCGTCAAGTGACATTGCTGACTTAGCTCCTCTTCTAGTTGGAAAACGGCTGGAACATGCACACTTTCTCCGGTAACACCCTTTCCGAGAACCCCACAGAAAAGTTCAAGCAATTCCTCTGGCGCCCTCGCCCACCCACTCTTCTTAGCAAGGAGGAGCAGAAGCAAGTGCGCAAGAATCTTCGGGAATACTCCAAGGAGTTCGACGAGGAGGACAGATACGCCGTCGATATTGCCAACACAGCCGTTGTCGAGAAGCGCAAGCGCGTTCTCAACGAGTGGCTTGCCTGGATTCGCCGGGAGAAGGAGCTCCTTGCCGAGGAGAAGGAAGCCCTCAGCCTCCCCGAAGATGCGGACGATCCCAAGTTGGCCAAGGACGCCATCGCAACCACGCAAGAGGAGGGCGACACTGTTGTGGAGGAGATTGTCGAAGAGATCATCGAGGAAAGCGAAGAAGTCATCGGTTAATTGGGGTTCTTTTTTCGTATCTAATGCTGTCCTCTATTTGCCTTATTTCTTTTCACTCCTCTTCTCTATCGACATATTCGCCAATCTCTCCTCCCATACCGGGATTTCTTTTTTTCTCTCCGCCTTAAGCCTCTTCCCGTGATCAATTTGGCTTGGTTTCAGTCCAGGGGTGTCTGGACCGTTCAAAAAGTGAATAGATATATGTGCTATCTCCCAGATGGGATTTTATGTACGCGATGTCGGTAGTATGAGAGATGACAATGCATGAGCGAGCAAGTACATAAATCTATGTCCCCATCTCCACGCATCATACTAGATTCATAAAAACTATGAGCCCAACAAAAGCATTCTGATACTGGTCTCTCAAGCGCCCATCATACAATTCATCGCCACCACTGGTTGGTGTTGCGCTCGCACTCGCACTCGCGCTCGCACTGGTCCCAGAGGCAGAAACCCCCGTCGTCTCCGGCCCAGAATACGTACTCGCCGATTGCACATTCACGCGGAAGAAAGCATTCTGGTTCCCAACCACGTTCCCCGCAGGCCAGTACTCACACACGACATACCAGCCCTGCGCCCTCGTATACCGACCCTCTTTATCCTTCGCCTCGCGCTCATCATGATACCCGCAATCGAAAGCCGCGCACCCGACCTCCCTCGTCGCCCTCCAGACCAACTGCGTGAAATGCCCCGTTTCTTCGCTGAACCCTGGTAAATTGTAGTTGTACATCTTGCCCTCGTCGCCCCAGGCCGAGACGGCGGCTGTTGGGTCTGGATAGCCGAAGGCGAGGTTCTCGCCGTATGGGCCGTCCTGGATTATCAATATCAGTTCGGATTCTAAGTGTACTTCTAGCAAAATGTGGGGGCGACTCACTGAGTGTTTCCATTTACACCCCTCTGCCCAGTGTTTGGCGTATCTTGTGAGTGTCTCGTTCCAGGTTAGTTGGCTTGCGTTGTGGTCTCGGCGGTAGGAATTGCTGGCTGAGAGAACCGTATCTTTGAATATCTCGGGGGAAGTGTAGGATGCGGGATGTGGGATTGTGGGCGTAACTGTTACTATGACCGTGGTTCCTGCCGCGGCGCTCGCATGTGTGCTGGGGAGTAGTTGGAGCCAGAGGAAGATGGAAGCGGCAGTAAGCAATTGATAGGTCGTAGGGATCATTCTGTTAGGTGTTTAATTGGTTGGTGTACCTCGTCCTGATTCATCTGCTCTTTGGAGATATATGGAAGCTACCGGTGCGAGACACAGACTCATGCAAGTCTGCTCATGCCGCATCAGTGAGGCAAGCATTGGCAATTGAAATGTGACCAATGCAGAGACACATGATTAAACTCGGTGGTTCATCTTTAGCAGTATCCTGTATTGCGAAGAGTCAAAAAGTGTATGGATAGCTGAAAGACAAGACATACTATTTCAACTCTCGTGTTTCAGACAACAATGACTCCAGTAGACCAAGGCGAGACACGGGGGAAACATTGCGTTTTGCCCAGCCTTGTCCTCTCCGGTAGCAGCTCTTTTATAGGATGAAAATATGAATGCGTGCAGTGGTGGAAGCGTGTGGCTGACAGCGCTTGCGTAGTGTATCAGCAGCCGCTCATTGACGTCAGTCCGACTGGCGAAAGTCTATTGCCATGAAACCAAGATAAGCTCTGCTTCTCGGGAGATGCGTTCTAGATGATGCTGGTATTTAAGAGGTAAGATTGAGTTGTTCAGAACAAACTCAAAAAGTTGCAGGCGGTGGTATGAATTTAAGCTCTAGACTAAGGTGGAGCATTGCCATCCGTCCCATCCGTTGATCGATGATTGTATAACAATGAGGGTATTCTAGCCTGTCTATCTGATATCATATATACTAGTCATACTGAATAATCACATAACGTTACATCCGATCCCGTACATAGCGCGTTCCACGTCGCGTTTAACCTGAAACCAGTCTGCTCGTCGTTCGGCGAACTCGTACACTTCCTCCACCCTCCATATTCCATAGAACCGATCCGCATCAGCGATGATTGTCGCCAATTCTTTAGCGTCAGATGGATCGATCAGATAGATCTGCGCTAGTTCCCGGAATGCTTTGAAGTAGAGGAGAAGATCGTTGTTCTTCAAGCTTTGAATGAATTGAAAGTAGTGGTTCATATCACTAGTATGGTCAGTAAAGATTAATCACGGCCTATGAATAATCTGAGAAGTCTCACCTTATAAGCTTCAACGATCCCTCGATGCTGATCCTCTGACGCTTCAAATGCTTGCACAAAGCTGTGAAAAGTCTCAATCCGACCTCCTGGTTGAAGACATCTAGCGTGCTCTTGTCCGTGCTTCCTACCAGCATCTGCGTATGTGACGAAACGACGTCAACCACGGCCGCGGCCGCCTCACTGACGGCTACGTCCATGGTCTTTCGGTAAGGATCCGTAGAGACATCGGGATTGAAGTCAGTAGCCTGCTGTCTGGTCGCAAGGATATAATCCACTTCCTCCATCAGGACATCGATACCCTTGTTCAACCCAGCGGCGACACGTTCGTCCAAAATCTGCTCGAATTTCTTCTTTTCCTTCACAGCAGGATCGAGAAAATCATTCCGATCAGTGATCTTGGCCCCAACAAGCTCTTGCTCGTAAAAGACGTCCATCATTTGCAATATCAGGTCACCAACGTTCACGAGCTCCAAGAAGGTAACTAGGGGCTCAACCCCTGCCTGATCACGCTCGCCTTGTTCACGAGGTCTATAGTTGGATAGATGGTCGACCGCTTTGTTGAACCCGACAACAAGGTGTTGATGTCCCAAAATACGTAAGAGCGCAACAAATATTGCCTCACATTGCTGTTTGGCCGCTGCTCCAATCTCACCACCTATCTTCGCAAATTGGGCCGCACGGTCGAGGCTGGACTTGGCCGAGTGGACTAGTCTGAGAGCGATTTCGATACTAAAGAGAGACCGGATCCCCTCCAACTTTGACTTCATAATGGCAGCCTTAGCTGCAAGCTCCGTTGTCGGAGGGGCCTCAACGGTAGGAGTAAGAGCAGGGGACGAAATAGTGGAAAACCTATTCGGGCTCTTCAGCGCCGAAGACGGTTCGCCGGTGATGGATTCTTGGTCGGACTTTGTTTCGCTTGACTTGGAGCTCGAAAAGCTGGGGAGGATGTTGACGGGTGCCATAATTACCTTTTTAAACGACGTCAAAAAGTCACGCTTGTCAGCCTGTCGATTGACATTGGACATCAGAAATGATTCAGTCGAAGCGGCCTGCTCTGACAGTTGCCTATCCCACTCATCCACTACAGCCGCAGAGTTCTTCCGGAAGTGATCGAGCTCTTCTGCAAGGTACAAGTCAATGTGAGGCTCGTATACTTTCGCCACGATGTGGTGCAGAAATTCATCAAGCGTGTCGGTTGTGTTCTGGATTGGTAGGAGTGCTTCTGACAAGTTCAAACACTGCGCGAATGTCCCCGAGACGGCAATGAGATATGACTCAACATCTGTACGATGCAACTCGTCGAAAATCGCGGTCAAGAATGGATATAGTACATCCTGTGCAACTTTTTCCACGAAAGCGGGTCCAACGTTCATACTCGGGGGAAAGGCGCGGTTGATTATCGAGACTTCCTCATTGTAAGCCACACTCAGCCTGGTAAAGAACGCCTGGGTATGTTCGAGCTTGACCCGTTGGTTCAGCCCATCGATACAGTCCGCTACCCTGCCCAAATCAGATTTTCGAGTGACCAAGTGATTATGGTGGATAAAGAATTCGACAGCGGAATCTCCGCCATTCAAAGTGAATAGAACACGAGCGAATTTACGCATCGCGCCGTCAATATCCTCACTCTCGTAACCTTGTCGGAATTCTTTCATAGCAGCTGTTTCGAACATTGATATGGCGGTTTCTAGGCGCGCGTGCCTTTCCCGCCAACCTTCGGTTGTATCGCACTTAGCGAATGATCGCAACTGAGACAGTATCTGTGCTTGATGCTCAGGATTTGGATATTCTTTAAATAGTAAATTATCCGTGGATGGGCCAGATGTGACAATGTCGTCGTAGAACGGCGCCAGTGCAGCGTGGACCTTTCCATACTCAACGCGTGCCTCTCCGCGCAATGATCTGACTTGCTTCAACGCGCCCAGTACGGAGTCCTTCTCCATTTCGTGAACCTCTTCGGGAGGAATAGAGGTGGAGAGTTTGATCTGATCAAATCCATCCGATAGTGTATTTAAACTGATCGCCGGGGCTTGTTCATTGGATGGTTGTCCGGTTTGCTCGGTGGCCTGCTGCTGCTCGACGGACTCCATGTTCGCGATCGTCCCAAAAGTCGCTTCGATATGTTTTCGAGCTTCGACCTCATTCCAGCATCCCATGCGTTTCAGTTTTTGCACCCATCTTGTATCATCGTAGGCCATTTCGCGCAGGAGTCTCGAAGATCGTGCGGCACGGATGAGATCGACGGGCGAGAGGTAATCGAGAATAGAGGACATGATCTCTGGTGGTGGTCAGACTGGTTAACTTAAGTAGATATAACTATCGGCAAGACGAGCCAATTGATCCTGTTAAGCATACCTGCTGGAAGTGCAGCCCTGGAGAACTCCTCCATTGAGGCCATCTTGAGTGAAGCCAACACGTCTCTGCGCGGCTTCCCGCCAGGTTTCGGCCCATTCCTCGCGTTCGCCATCTTGCTTTTTCGGGTTCAACATCTGGAGAAAAGCTTCTAGATATCCTGATGATAGCTTTTAAAGCTCGAGACCGCGGAGTCACGCAGTGCTGCGGAGCGACAGGGAACACTGCGGGGCAGGATGGATGTGGGAGGGATCCAATACTGAGCAAAGAGGCTACCTATTCAAACGACACATGTAGTCATTGTTGATTATATCCCCCAAGGCCAACAGAATGGACCGTGGTGCTGCTGATAATTGCGCTTGCGGTTGAAGGTTGGCAATGTGGCCAAGGACCCTTTAGGACCCTTAGGCCTCAGCAAAAATACCTTAACAAAGTTCGCCTGTTAAATTCCCCCGGAAAATCCACAAGACAGATTGGTGGCCCGATCTCCGGCACCACCCAACAATATCATGAATTAACAGAATGGTCACTCGACCCGGCAAGATCTCTTCTGGCGATATCATCTCAAGCCAGGGACGAAAATTCAGCCGATACGGCAATCCAGGTTCCATGTTCTTTTCCGAAGCGTTAGTGAAGTAGATGTCTTGGCTTTACAGGACGAAGATATATTCTGGAATCGCAGGCCATCATAGCCAATATCAGCACTTTTCTACATAACCAAGTACCTAGATGAAGTATGGCCGAGAAGCTCTAGAACACGTCAAGGACATATGCATGGAATGTCTGGCGTCGATCAGAAAGACACCACCTATGGGTTCCAAGAGGCAAAAGTTGAATGTATACCAATGCATTTTGTAGATGCGATAGATGGGCTCGGCGAGCAAGATAGACTACGAGCTGCGTTGGGACAGTCTGTACTGCACCTGATCCTTGGATTGCACGCAGTCCTGCTCAACACCACCTCTTCCACTCTGTTACCCACGTCCTTCTTTTTTCAAAAGGCAGACAGTTATTCTGGCTTCGTCATTAACTTGGAGGTTACAGAGTACTTTATATCCTCTGCCGAGAAACGAATGAGCGCTCTTGTACTTCATCTTCGATGGAAATCCTTCAGCAGCCTGTTCTCCATGTGGAAGCCCGTGTCAAGAGCAACAGAGACGGCATCATTGTCCGGACGGATCTGGTACTGCGCTTCCTGTACTTCTAAGAACTTGTCGAGATTCTAAGTCAGAGTAATCACAGATCAGGGATGAGATCACACAGTGGTTGATTGACAACTTTGTTGTCCTATCTCTGGGACAGGAGATAAAATCCTTCGGTATGTCTACAAGGAGGAAAACTGAACAGAACGGCATCTGATGCAAGCCTAGGGGGTCTGAAGGAGCCATATGCACAGGTTCTAGAGTCGATACTCGTCACCGAGTGTACCGGCGGTGATCTCGAGTCTGGCGCATACCGTCTTCAGAACGTCCAACTAGATGTCCAAGCCTATCAACTTCGCACACAATTTGATCAAGAGAGAAACCAACATACCTTACACGAGGAGGAAATCGTGGATAATGTGGAGGATTCCGGAAAGACCAAAGTTTTGATATTACCAAGCACAGAATTGGATGGACTCTGGGAGTCGTATGATCATCCTCTTTCTGAAACAGTGGCAAAGAACTCACGAATATGAACAGTCTACAGTACGACCAGCCGCTACAAACAACACTACTCCGCGCCATAAGTCGAATGGGTGAGTAGTCTTCGTTGATACTGTATCTTTAGGAATATCGCTTAACGGTCTCAGTGTCCTTCTCTGCTCGGAGACTCGATAAATGGACGATCAACTGGAACAGATTAATCCTCCTTTGGGGCCCTCCGGGAACAGGGAAAACGAGCCTATGGTGCGTCAATTAGGAAAAAAAATCAAGTTAGAATAAATGACTGACAGGATCAGCCGCGGCCTCTCTCAGAAACTTGCTATACGTCTCGGAAAGCATTACCCACAGAGCAAGCTTATAGAAATCAACGCTCACTCCCTCGGAAGCAAGTTTTTCGGAGAAAGTGGCAAGTTGGTCAGCAAAGCGTTCGAGAGCATTGAGCTACTGCTTGAGGAGGAGGAAGATACTTTCGTCTGCGTGTTTGTAGACGAAATCGAAACCCTGGCAGCCCGGCGGGAACGCGCTCTGAGTAGCAAAGAGCCCTTTGATGCTGTTCGAGCAGTCAATGCCTTGCTCACAGGACTTGACCGGCTGAAGCAGCATCACAACGTTGTCGTGATCTGCACGAGCAATTTGGTCACAGCCTTGGTAAGTGCTTATCACGCAGAGCCCTGCCGAGGGGATTGACTGAAGTTCGTATAGGACCAAGCCTTCCTCGATCGCGTCGATATCAAGCAGTTCGTACCTCATTTATCGAACAGAACCATTTATGGGATCTATAAAGATTGTCTGGAAGAACTAAGCCGGCGAGGCATTATCGAGGGCGCCACGTTTGACGTTGTTCAGGTCAATCCGGAAGATCCACAGACGGCATTGCAATATGTGGAGCAGCCTGCAGAGTCCCTGATGCTACCAATGTTTGAAGAAATGCTTCTCAACTATCAGATCTTCCCGAACTCCATACCCAAGCAGCTTGCGGAAACAGCATCCGCCAGTGTGGTGAGTCAGTTGAATGACATAATGACAGGCGCCTAATAACAGATCTCATAGGGACTGAGCGGTCGCACGATAAGAAGATTGCCCGCTCTATCTCTGGTGCTTCATTGCACCAGCACCCCGTGTGACATTCGAGTCGCGCTTCAAGCATTGCAAAAGTGCATAGCGTCGGAGATCCAGGCCAAGGCTGAGGCCATGTGACGAAACCGGGCGTTGTCGGATAGCCTCAAGAAGCACAGAAAGACTGCGATTCGACATGCAACGTATTCTTCAGATACTGTAACTGTAATGATTGTAGAATATTGCTGAAAAGAGTCTACTTTGTTATTTTTTAATGGCTGTGGTACAGCTCTGGCTTGATCATTGAAATTTTGTCGTTCCGAAAATTCGCGGTTTTCACCGAAGGCAGCTAGAGCTGGGGCGGCAGCCAATCAGCGCGAGGGTTTAGCCAATTCCAAACTTCCAAACCCAAGAGAAACTTGTTCGACAACCTCAACTTCACCTCCAAAAGCACATCCTCCCGTGCGCTGAGCCTAGTCCAACCCCCCTTCCCTCCCCTCTCCACCGTCTGTGGCTATTGTGCCTTCCTCTTGGCCTATTGTTAGGAGGGTTCCAATTACCGTCAGTATGCTGGCACGTACTGTTTTGCGCAGCTTGCCCTCCCGGGGTATCGCCCGCCAGTCGTTGAGCAAGACCACTACGGTACGCATTGTCCCGATACCTCACGTCCATTAGCCCGAGTCGATGAGGCCAATCGCTTGAGAAACGAACCTGCAGGCCTGGATATGCAATTGTTTGCTTTTGCTAACAACCTACACAGCGTGCGTCTTCCTCGACAGCCGGCGCCGAAGCCGCCAGCTCCCCCTTCCACCTCACGCTCACTGCGTCCGTCGCAACCGCTGCCGCCATCGGATCCGCCGCGTGGTACTACAGCGTCTATGGAAAGGAAGCCTTTGCCATGACACCCGCTGAGGAGGGGTGAGTGAACCGATTACGATCAATTGGACGAATGGTCATCTGATTGGCTTTTCCGTTGCTCCGATACCGAGCGTCAATCTTCGACTGATTGATGACGAGGAGGCTGACACATGAAATTATAGACTGCATCCTACCCAGTACCCCTGGGAGCACGCAAAGTGGAACAAGACCTTCGATCACGCCGCGTGAGTTTGTCCCTGTCTTGGAACTACTTTCGCTTCTAGCTCAAAACGAGAACGGTTTGCTCATCACATATTCTCCAGTCTCCGCCGTGGTTTCCAGGTCTACCGTGAAGTCTGCGCCAGCTGCCACTCTCTTACCCGTGTTCCCTGGCGTTCTTTCGTTGGTGTCATGCACACTGTCGACGAGATGAAGGCATTCGCCGAAGAGCACGAGTACGACACCGAGCCCAACGACCAAGGCGAGATCGAGAAGCGCCCTGGAAAGCTCTCTGACTACATTCCCGCTCCCTACAAGAACGATGAGGCCGCTCGTGCCGCCAACGGTGGTGCTCTGCCCCCTGATCTCAGCTTGATCGTCAAGGGTCGTCACGGTGGCTGCAACTACATCTTCAGCCTTCTGACCGGTTACCCCGATGAGCCCCCAGCTGGTGCTCAGGTCGCCGAGGGCATGAACTTCAACCCTTACTTCCCCGGCACCGGTACGTTTTCATGACTATGCTTACTTTCAAACTCACTAATTGCCGTCTTAGGTATTGCCATGGCCCGTGTCCTGTTCGATGGTGTCGTTGAGTACGAGGATGGCACCCCTGCCACCACCTCCCAGATGGCCAAGGATGTCGTCGAGTTCCTCAACTGGGCTGCGGAGCCTGAGATGGACGACCGCAAGAAGATGGGTGCCAAAGCCCTCGTCATCCTGACCGGTCTCTTTGCCCTGACCGTCTGGGTCAAGCGCTACAAGTGGGCCCCCATCAAGACGAGAAAGATCGTGTACAGCCCTCCCGTTCCCCTTCCCCGGCGCTAGATGCTGCAGTGGACATGTATGAAATACCAAAAGTGAAGGCATAGATGGCGAATGACGAGCCCAGAAAATCGTCCGGCTCGGGTCGTCGGCAGTCCTTCATACGTCGGTTTTTTGTCTGTGGTTCTACTGCATGTTTGTTTGTTACAAGTTACTCAGGACTCCTGTATCTGTACCCTAGATATTTCTTCTTCTTTGAAAATCTCGTTCGAAGATCCAAAGATGTCAATTCATTTCCTTTGTCATGTTAGAGCCTCTTTTCTTCTCATGCGCTTTGCGAGATACAAATTCTTTAAGATATAATCTGCGCAGTATCCGAGTTCAGGTCAACCCTGGAGATAGACAAGCTAATACTGGAGACAGGGGACCAGAGACGGATGGCTTCGTGAACGGCTCAAGATGTATGTATTAGTCCATGCATTTGCTCACGCCTATCTATCGCTATATACAACGTTGACAGCGTAAGACGTTATTTATGAGCGCGTATCTCCCACAGTTCGCTCCCCATCACCGAATATGGGCGCAAAAAAGTGGTCGTACGTACTCCACATCACGTAAAACACTAGATTTGCCCCCTGCGCCAGCCATGGCGGACTGCGACCATCCGGACCGGCCAGCAGTCTCGAAAGGCCCATAAGAACAATGAGAACGGGGAACCATGATGCAACGAATATGGCTTTCCCGAACATCTGACGCACAGTCGTGATACGGTACGGCTGGAACTGCGCGAGGTACCTCCGATAGGGAAGCGGGAGGTTATGTTCAGCCGCACCGGTGTTGATTAGATCGAGGTAGCGAGCGGACGGCTGGGCGTAGCAAGGGTCGGGCCGTCTGTATGGAGGAGGGAGGTGACGATTTTTTGCGGCGAGGCGACTAGGATCCGAGTCGTCATTTGGAGACAGAAGCGTGTGGGATTTGAAGGGCTTGGTTTCAGGATATTCGGGTATCGGGTCGGTCGGGCTGTGGGATTTCGGGAAGGGATAGCAATCCACGACGATGTCTTTGTATCCGCTTCCACCGCCCTCTGTTGCTATTATTTTGGCGTAGTCGGCGACGGTCACTTCATATACAACACCGACGAGAGGCATGGATGTGGATTCTTCCGATAGGAGGGTGGATTGTTCCGACGCATCCACGTCCGCGTCCGCCAGGCTTTCGATGTTTCCAACTGCTCCTATCTGTGTCTCCTTTGGTGGGTGGGCACGGCGCCGGGTTGCTGCAAAACATGGCTCGACGTACGGAAGCCCGGGCAGGTCGAAGGTCAGCCGCAAGCTGGGAACGACGACATTGATCTGAGACAGAGGCCTGATTCCTCGCTTGCCTAGGAAGGTCTTCGCAGACAAGTTCGAGCCATAAGCGAGGTACAGGACTGTCTTCTCGGAAGGGACGGTGTCCTCGACCTGGTGGCTTGCGACCTTCTCAGCGAGGTATTCGTCTTTGTCAAGTGACTGGTCCGCGATGGATTGTCGGCGTCTTTTCACCGTGGTCTGGGGAGGATAGCGATCAGTCTCCCGGGAGATATCTTCGGTGCGGGCTGGGGTGACAAGTTCCCATAGCCGCCGGAATGTCTGCAGTGCATTGAACCTGCTGGTAGGAGTAGCCCCAGGGCCTGCTTCTCCGTCTGAAGTGGTAGGAAGTTGTATGGTCATTTTCGCTACCGGATAATGCGTTAGGAGGGCCTCGTTTCTGTGGTCAGTTAGCTTCCTAATTGCGTCAGCTCATTGCATAATTGCAACACGAGGCTCTTGAAAGCTGTCATGTATACTACAGCGCCTTGGCCAATTCCTGCTGAGCAATCAAGCGTCGGGATTCAAGACTGCAAGGATTCAAGGAACAACAAAGAACCATCGGCATGCGGAGGAACCGGAAACGCCGTCGTCGGCACGGAGTGTGCAAATCTCCGTCGGAGAATTAGCTTCCATTAACAACTATAGTACAAAGACAACAGCAACACACTAAGAATAAGCTGACACGTTTGAATTGGCGATGCACCTCTCTAAGCTTTCTATGACACAGTACAGATAATCTTTCCCTTGGTCTGATTGCTTTCCATCAACTTATGCGCATCGATGATTTGCTCCATCGGAAAGACCTTCTCCACAAACACCTTGAAGGTTCCATCCCTGAACTTGGGTAAAGCATGCTCCACAAGGGTATCCCGTAGCTTCTTCTGGTATTGCTCATCTCTGCTCCTCAGAGTGCTGCCCTCAAACCGAAGCCTCTTGCGAAGAAATGGGGCAATGTTTACCCCTTCAGGTAGCTTCACACCACCCATAAAAGCAAGATTGACAATGCGACCGTCTTTTGCAGCCGCATCCAGATTTCCTTGGAAGTAATTGGCGCCAATGAAATCGACGATGATGTTTACGCCCTCTCCGTTGGTGGCTTTCTGGATCTCAGCGGACCAGTCCTGGGTGCGATAATTGAATCCAGCGGTAGCACCGAGCTGCTTAACGCAAAAGTCTATCTTTTCATCGGAGCCTGCGGTTACGTAAATGGCCTTGGCTCCGTCTGTCTTTGCGAGCTGGATACCAGCAATGGAGACCGAAGATGCGCCCGCATGCCACAGGACAGACTGACCCGGCCTGAACTCACCAATGAGATAGAGTGCTTGAGTCGCTGTGATCCATGTCTATAATGGCGTGTGGTTAGATCGAGTCACTCAACAGGGCCGGATCGTGTAGAAGTCACCTCTGGAATGCCCGCAGCTTCCTCCCAAGATAATTCCGCGGGCTTGTGAATGAGCATGTTAGTAGACACCGCAATGTACTGAGCATAAGCCCCTGTGCATCAAATCTTAGCTATGGTAAGACGAGTAAAAAGAGGCTTTGTGAACTGACCTCCGTAAGCCAGGCCGAAAACCTCATCTCCAACTTTGAAGTCACCGCTGGGATTCGGTCCCAGGTCCTCGATAGTCCCTGAGAATTCCACTCCCATGGTCTCCGGCGCCTGAGGCGGAAGTGGATACTGGCCCTCACGCTGAAGAAGATCCATTCGGTTCAAGCCGAATGCTTTGATCTTCACCAGCGCCTGGTTACCATTGATAGGCGGAACCGGGATGTCATCAATGTAGAGGGCATCAGCAGGACCCGTGCCGCCTTTCACAGCTAACCTTCTGTCAGTAGCCATACGTAGACCAGAGGTCAGAAGGGAACAAGGCGCAGACTGACCGACTGCTTTCATAGTCTTTGTTCCGGCCATTTTTCGGGACAGTGGTATTGAGCCAGCGAATCTTTAGCCGAGATCTGGATTTCGGAAAGTTCAAACAAGCCTTCTGATCAATTGATCTCAAACCAATCTAGGTCCGGGCTGCAATATAGGTTCAAGTGATGTCTTTAAATGTAGCTCCACGAGGACCTCATCAAGCCCCACCTGCTGCGTGATTGATAATCGTGACCGCAATCACCCCACTGTCGTCATTGGTTGGTGCGTCGTCTAACAAAGCATGAGCCTGTGGCCTTACTGCGAATCGCCGTGTGAGTGGGATCTATTGGTTTGATTGATGGTATAAAGACGATCCCGTCAAGCGACACAGAATATTCATTAAAGCCACGATTTCTCGAGACATCAATCAAGCATTTCGGCTGTCCAATGGGCGAGGATGTTACTAATTTCGGCCCTGCCATTTGAGAAAGACATCAAATTGACAACCTCTTTGTTTGCAAACTGCAGTTGTCAGCCGCATTGCTACTCTCTTCCACGACATAAACAAGCCAATTTGCTGATTCTTACTTACATTTGAGTTCGTTGGCGGCGCCATTTGCCGGTGGTTTTTCAGCGGATACTGGTGTTAGAACTGATCTCTCAATACCTTTGTGCTTGAGTGTTTTCTCTCGCGTGTTCGCATTTTGTAAGCGTTCTCTTGCATCTCAGAAGCTCGGTATATGAGATATCAGGATCTTAAACCAGCAGTCTACTCTCTGGAAGGTTTTCGTCTACATCCAAAGCAAGGCTAGGGATATAGACTCACGGAAAGGTCAATCTTTTCGAAAGTGGTCATCGGTATATATCTTTGATACGACAATGGCAGATTGTCTATTGTGGTTGAGATTTGACTCGGAGTTTCTCTACCTGAAGACCTTCTCAATTTAAGCTGATTGCAACCCAACCGTATATGTCTCTGTAGCTCGACTGACCTGGTAGTACGCAGTAATCTGCGTCCAAGGGAGCAAATGTATATATTGCCTAAACAAGAGAATCTCAAGCCATCGATAGTCTGGGGGTTCGGTTGTCCAAAGAGCTCAGTCTGGCCAAGCGCGTGCAGAAGGCTCCCCAAGTGAAGCCCCATCATGTGACGGGACATACTCCTTCTCTTCTCATCCATTCGCTTTTGTTCTGCCCGTAGTGAATTGACATCGAGAACTAGATTTGGGCATCAAAGCCATGCCTAGAACTACGAAATGCCTTCTTCATCACCACAGGCAGCTCTCACAGACGAACAACTGGCTGACTTTACCGAGTTGGCGACGAGATTAGAGCGAATTTTCACTGGGGAGGCAAAAGACACCGAATTTCTGTCAGTATTCGAGCCAAGAGGGATTACTTCTGATGAACTGACTTCGTGCAGTGTTCCTAGCTATTTGATCGACGCTTTCCTACGCATCGAAACGCCTATCCGCGCACAGCATCTCCAACAGGTCATTGACGTTTTACACAGCTACGAAGCAGATATAGTTCAATCGCTGAACACCACCTCCGTGCATTGTCTAGCCTACTTGCTTCTCAATTTGGACGTTGAGTCCGAGCAGGAAACTGGGCTGAATCTCTTGCTTGTCGGTTCACTTATGCCTTTAAGTCGAGGAGGAATGCGATGAAGCTGATCTCTGCAGGACGAATCAAACCATGCCGTCGAGACAAAACGGAAGAGATCCGAAGTGACACTGCTTCGTTTTCGAAATCAACTGCAGCTCGTTCAACGCAAGCTGATCCAGACGCTATATGACTTATTCATAGACGAAAGACGAAACAAGCAGCTTCGACGACTGGTCCGTTTCACTGTCTGACTGCTTGAGCGAGTGCTGAACCTTTGCAGGCCGGCAAATTCCTCGTGGAAATATTGCCTGGGACCAAGGATGTTAGAAATCTGCCCTTTGAAATTCAGGACGAGGATATAACTCGGTAAGCTAGAAATCCTCATGTGCTCTTGCTTTTTCTAACTCCTAGGGTTCTATAGACTTATCTCAATTATATTATACGAAAATGATGCAGCGACAAGATTCTTCGCGACGACTTTCATACAGACACTTCGCCTTTCCCAGAAAGAGATCGAGCGACTTGGTCATGCCCACGACGTTAAATTGGCGGATATGCTTTCCAGGAGCATGGTCGCTTTCCCAGAGGAACCGGTCAAGTTCTTCCACCACTACGAGTGCGAAGTGCAGCGTATACAGCAGGAACCTGAGAAATGTACCATTCTTGTGCCATCTTGCGACCTTGTCCTATCGAACAATGGGGAAAATAAGACATTAGGACAGGCATCTGAGCTACTCGGCGTAGTCCGTCCGGAGTCTTTGACGTTCATACTCGCTGTGACTCGCCCATTTGGGAAGTTCTGTCAATTCATCGATATCTCGATGCGCTCTACTCCAGAGCCTATGCGCAGATTCAGGCTATACACAGATGGCGAAATGTCCCGCTTGATTTTGCAATTTGAGGATGCTTCGCTATCAGTGAATGGGAAGAGACAAATCTCGGGAGAATCAACACTCAGTATAACATCGCATCATGATTTGACGGATTTGTATACGGCAATTGAGACAAATGGCAAGCAGATGAAAAGGCAAAGCACAGAATTGAGCACACTGACCCGGATGTCATCATCTATCATAATATCGCTCGATACCTATGATGATGTCAGCGAATCATTCGACCATAGCCAGACACTATTTGAAAATGAAGAGCAACACTCCATGGGTTGCTTGGAATCGAATTGTAATCAGCCAGAGAATAAGACCTGTGAATCACAAGCGACCTCGGGCAGCCATGACCATAGCTCCTTGTCTCAACAACCCGAATCAGCTCGCGGGACTTCTGACATGGGAGATAGCCTCCAAACTTTGCATCTCCTTGGTTCGGACCATGGTGTTTCGAAGCCGCATGGTCGTGAGAGGGCATCTCTGGCAGTTGAACGGGAGTCACCAGAACAAAGTATGGCAGAAGAGGGCGGAAATCCTCCAACCCTGAAGGAGTATTCTGACAATTCAGCAGAGAACCCGCACAAAGGGCTCTTTGACTGCGCCCTCGCGGAGATTGCTATTGGCACATCGAAGAAGAGTTCGCCATATGTCCACAGTAGCCAATCTCAGGGGTCTGAAGAAAAGGATGCTGGCTGGCTACCTGTGCAGCAAAGTAGGCCGCGCTCCAGAAGGCACCAGCAGAAGAAAGGATTAACAAGTAGTAAAAAGGCTAGAGGCCTAATACCTGACACCCAGGAATCCCTGATCTTTCCGATGCGGCACTCTACAAGGAAGATGTACACTCATGCCAGAGCTTCTGTTGACTGGGATGAAGACCTACGACCAAGCAATGAGCCTGAACAGCTCGAACCTCAGAAAAGTATTGATATCACTTCCATTTCATCCCCCCCTGCCGGAGAGAAGTCTATTTTCGATCAGACCTCCAGAAGAGGGACCAAAAGAAAATCAAAGGGCAAGAAATCGTCCAGCAAGCGCAGAAAAACGTCCAAAAACGCGGGTCTCGACAACAGGGAGGGTCAGCATGAGATTGAAAAAAGTCTTTTCATCCAAGAATCGAAGCTGGAAGGTACGGTTGATGTAACCAACGTGCCTTCCTTGAATGCTGAGCGGGCACCTTCGAAAGGTAGTCGCACCAAGGCGGATCGAGCGCCTAAGGACAAGACTGTTGGAGGGGGGCGTGCTCTTACCGGAGATGCACCGGACGTTGCACTGGTTGCAGTCACGGAGGTATCGGGTGTCGAGCGAAGTATTGCATTCCTGATGGATCAGGCACAGGAAATAGGCTGCCCGCTGATTTTCGAGTCGTTCAATGCCACCGGCGATCAACATGCAGGCCAAACGTCCAATCGGCAAATTGAGAAGGCAAGTTCCGATCGTGACGAGACACAGACTACTTCGTATCCAGGATTCAAACCGAATGAGCTTGGAAGTAGAGGAAGAGTCGTGGGCGAGAAGTTGGCCGCCGCCATTCACGATGATTGCTCTTTCTCTCCCGCAGGAGAGGAAAGGCAGGAAGATGCGACCCTCCCGGACGGAGACACTGGCTCATTACACAAAGAAGACGTTGGCCGCGCAATGAGCGCCTTGGCATTACGGCATGAGGATTCCGAACCACGCGCGGTCAAGGTACAGCCCCAGAATGTCTTAGTGACTCGGACGAACCGAACGACACATCTCTCTTCAGATGCCGAGCCAGCGGTAGCGGAGGAACAGACTAGCCAGAAATATCCTGAGATTATACAGCAGATTTCGTCAACGAGGCCAAAAAGCAGGAAACGGGGTGCTGGCCAAACCGAGAAAGACAATGCATCGCGGAAGAAGAGAGCACAGAAGAAGCTCTCAACGGTGGCAAGCGCTGAACCAGAAAGCCAGGTGGATAAGCCAGAACCTCAATTCCCAGAGGTTTGTGGCCCAAGGAAAAGCGAACCTGGCTTATATGCCTTGAGGGCAGACCTCGGAAACGGCAGAGAGCTGATCTCGACTGGAGAGAGGAAAAGTATCACTTCTGGTCATCACAGTCTCAAGTCGATCCGCCCGAGACAGAAACCCGAAGAGGGAAATTCGTCAGATTCAGGCGGCCCAAAGATACGCTCTCCTGCTAAGATCATTCCGAAGCTGACCCCCAGAAAAACCATAGTTGACAACAATGGGAGTCCCCGGCTGGTCTCACGACATACTGCTGGATCCCAACGTTCTACCCACACAAACCTCGACCTTGAACAAGGACATGGAGCAATGATGCGGATAGGAATGAGTATTTCACAAGGATTTAGTGAATCTGGATACGAGGCGGATTCTGATGAGCATCCAGAAGAAGAAATCCCCCTTGAGAACCCAGAAGTCTCTTCGTTTCGTACAAAGATGGATGCTCATCGCCGCAAATATCTTTCCAGAAATTGCCAGACAGCAACTCATGAGGAAGTTCCTGAAGAATTTCCTGTGACTGGTGGCAGAAAAGGGATGATCACGTCAAAAGTCGTAACCGCATCAGGAGATGAGTTCACGCTGTACTTTCCATCGAAGCGACCCAAGTCACCAAGAAGGTTGGACACGTTGAATGCAGAAGGCGACGGAGCGACGGAGTTTTCATCCAAGGAAGAAGGGTGTCCCATTGATTCCAGCTGTGATCCGACTGAAACGAGCCCAAGCAGCGAGGAGTTGCCTGGTCAAGCGGACTTGGCGACATCATTGCAGTCACTTCATGAGAGCGCCCGCGACATGCTACTGATTACAAACGAGGTGGGTCAATTCCGTTACACGATGAATGTGTTTTGTGCTATTGCTAATGCAGCGCAAAGCACCTATTGCGCCAACTTGACAAGGAAAGGGCGGCTATCAGCAGATTCCTGAACTCGTACCGCCAGCAATATAATCGAGTGCTAGACCAACTTGTCAAGAGGCAAGAAGAGCGGATCAAGCTATGTAAACAGCAGATGAAAGCGATCAAAAGCCATCACTCAGATCTTTGTCAGGAGTTGATTCATCGACTTCAGGAACATGAGCAGCGTTTACTGAAGGACCTCGGTGAGGAAGATTGATCGTGTAACTTTGTGGAAGGTCCTGAAGAACTTATGATCAATGTCCTACACAGCTTGCACATGATGGCAACCTCGGAGGAGCCAGGCTCGGATCAAGCGATGAAAGGGTCGAATCATTTTGACCGGAGTGACATTGATTCTATGTGATATGGTATTGTAGGAACACAGATATGTGACATACAGTACTTGAAAGACCGTCCTTGAGCTGTAACTCCATACCAAGTCCGATAGAGACGGCGAATGTGAATCAGAGGAATGCAAGACCGATGTTCAGGAGCGCAGGCACCGAAATCACGTGCATGGGCGCTCGGTGGCCGAAGTCGCAGCAGGACAAGCAAGGAAAGACTTGGAGATTTTTGAGTCATAGTGAAATTCGGGGATAAAGCTGGTTCTGAAATTGAGGCGGGTCCTTTTTCTCTCAATTCACATCCCAATAATTTACGAGTCGACTCGGACTACTCACATCCCTCTATCTCTTTCCCTTTACCCCTCTCCTGTTCATCATTATCAGTGTGAGACGCTTACTCTACCCCGCCGCCCGCCATGTCTGTGAGTCAAAGTTCCAGCCAAGCTTGTTGTCTACTATGTAGACGAGGAAGCTCATTCAAGCTATAGTTCTTCATCGAGAACCCTAACGTAGGGAACCATGATCACCTCGAGGATTCGCGGAGTATGTTTCATTTCGCTCCAATTACCATGATGACCTTCATTGACGAGCATTCTTGCAAATGTGAATAGTTCGAGGATACAACCCCCTCACACCTCCCAACCTTCTGCAACATGAAATCGCTATGACGGATAAGTCCAAGCAGACGGTACTGCAAGCTCGTCGAGAAGCTGTTGCGATTGTCCATGGCACAGATACCGACAAGCACCGTCTGCTGGTCGTTATCGGGCCATGCTCGATTCACGACCCCGACATGGCGCTCGAGTACTGCGATCGACTTATGAAGATGAAGGAGAAATACAATGACGAATTGCTGATAGTGATGCGCTCCTACCTCGAAAAGCCCCGCACAACCGTTGGATGGAAGGGTCTCATCAACGATCCCGATATCGACAACAGCTTCAAGATCAACAAGGGTCTGCGCACCTCGCGCCAGCTTTTCGTCGATTTGACCAACAAGGGCATGCCCATCGCCAGTGAGATGCTGGATACCATTTCTCCTCAATTCCTTGCCGATTGTCTCTCTGTCGGTGCTGTCGGTGCGCGGACAACCGAGTCGCAGGTCCACCGTGAATTGGCCTCCGGTCTTTCTTTCCCCGTCGGTTTCAAGAACGGTACCGATGGCTCGTTAGACGTTGCTGTGGACGCCATTGGATCTGTCAAGCACCCTCATCACTTCCTTTCCGTCACTAAGCCTGGCGTTGCCTCCATTGTTGGCACCGTGGGCAATCCCGACTGCTTCGTCATCCTCCGTGGTGGAAAGAAGGGCACCAACTACGACGCTCAGAGCATCGCCGAAGCTAAGGCTAAGTTGGCCTCGCAGGGTCTGCCTCCTCGTCTCATGGTCGACTGCAGTCATGGCAACTCGCAAAAGAACCACAAGAATCAACCCAAGGTGGCTGCCGTTTTGGCTGAGCAGATTGCCGCGGGAGAGACTGCCATTATGGGTGTCATGATTGAAAGCAATATCAATGAGGGTAAGCTGCCGTTACATAGTGTGAGACTTCAACGGCAATTAACTAACTTGCAATCTAGGTAACCAAAAGGTTCCTCCCGAGGGAAAGGCTGGTCTCAAGTACGGTGTCAGTATCACAGATGCTTGCATCGGTTGGGAGGACTCGGAAGCTGTACTCGAAACCCTCGCACAGGCCGTGCGTGCCCGGAGAGAAAAGCTCGCCACAAACGGAGCTTCTAACTAAACTGATGACCTCTGTCTATTTCCTTTCTCACTGGTCCTTTCAATAAAAGTATTAGATACATCGATGCGGGCTGTGCTTGATGAAAATAGCGTTGTCCACAAGTCTGTTTCGGGTTTACATACTTGAGATATCTAATTCATTGGCGCTACGAAGCCTTTTTTTCTTCATCGCTTTTGCTAGCTACCTGAAGAGAACTTCTGGTCTGGGTTACCTGCCATCTCGAAGTAGACGACGGGCCTCCTGTGATCGTTCATCTCCGAATCCTCTTGGGTACAGAGTACAGAAATGACATTGCTCTTGCGTTTCCATTTCCTTTCACTGCTATCAGTTGACACAAGTCATGTCGTCCGTACTTTCATCATCATTACCTTCATGGACCGGGTTCAAAACTTCGGACGCCGACCGAATCGCTTCCCTCCATTCGGATGCCGATTATTGCCCACCACCTGATTGGCAGCAGGGAGGATTCCCACGCAGTCATCCCGCGACTTGAGATTATCAAAGATATTGCCACATTGTCAGTAATCTTCCTCGTTGGAGGCATAGTTGAGGATCCATATAGCATAGATAGAGATTTAGTTAGTTATAGAGAACAGAAGGCAGAATTCTTGCGGAGAGTGATGCGATGACATGACATAAGAATGATAAGAGTGTCTAGATTAGATTTCTCCCAGACCGTCATGTTTAAGAGCATCTTACGTTGATTTATTGCGAAGAGGCTTCATGTACGTCTTCAATGTTGCTTGCTCGCATCTCGACCTTCTTCCCTGATGCTTAGAAAGTCTTTGAGAAATGTCTTCACCGAAGACGAAGGTCATTAGCCCACGCAGTGAAATATCCTCGAATCCTTCCAACCATCCCGCTTCATTGCCTGAGCAGGTAGAGGCGCACTCGTCTGACGAGGATGCTCCTAAGAATTTTCGAGACCTGGGCCTCCTAGAATCATTATGCGAAGCCTGTGACTCCATGGGTTACCGCACCCCCACACCCATCCAGGCACTATCAATCCCAGTAGCACTTCAAGGACGAGACCTAATCGGTCTTGCAGAGACCGGCAGCGGCAAGACAGCAGCCTTCGTGCTGCCAATTCTCCAGGCATTACTGGAGGCCCCAGCCTCTACACTCTCTCATCCTTGCGCCGACGCGTGAACTCGCACTACAGATCTCGCAAGTCGTCGAAGCCTTGGGTGCGTGCGTATCTGTTCGCTGCACAGTACTCATAGGTGGGATCAACATGGTCTCGCAAGCAATGGCATTAGGAAGGAAGCCTCATATCATCGTTGCGACGCCAGGGCGTCTGCTTGACCATTTAGAACACACGAAAGGGTTCTCGCTACGTTATCTGAAATACCTGGTCCTCGACGAAGCAGATAGACTCTTGGATCTTGACTTCGGCCCAATACTAACCAAAATCCTGAAGATAATACCTTCAGGAACGAGGACGACATTCCTATTCTCTGCGACCATGTCCAATAAAGTCGAGACATTACAACGGGCGGCCTTGTGCAATCCAATCCGAGTCTCTGACTCCGCCTCTGCGTCCACTACGCGTCAGCGTGGACCTGGCACAGTCTCAACGCTCGTCCAGTCCTATACCTTCCTACCACTCAAATACAAAGACCCCTACCTGGTCCATCTCCTAAACGACCGAGCAGGCCAGACAGGCATTATATTCACCGGGACAGTGAACGAGACACAGAGAATCACGCTCATGCTGCGCGCTCTAGGATTCTCTGCAATTCCGCTTCACGGTCAGCTGTCACAGAGCGTGCGATTAGCGTCGCTGGCCAAGTTCAGGGCGAAGTCTCGGAATCTACTTATTGCCAACGATGTGGCGGCTCGTGGACTGGATGTACCGTCCGTTGACCTTGTTCTTAACTATGACCTACCCGGTGATAGTAAGACTTATGTACACCGCGTTGGAAGAACTGCGCGGGCTGGGAGGAGTGGGGGTTGCGATCTCGTTGGTTACACAGTATGATGTTGAGGTGTGGTTAAGGATAGAAGAGGCGTTAGGAGAGAAAGTGGATGAGCTTAAGATACTCGAAGATGAGGTTATGGTCTTTGCTGAGCGTGTAGGAGAGGCCCAGAGAGTGGCAGCGGTTGGGATGAGAAACCTACAGGACAAACAAGGCAACTTAGGATCTACTTTACGGGGTAAGAAAAGCGGAAAGAGAAAGAGAGACGATATGGATCGAGATGAACTCTAGAGCATTTTGTCTTATGAGTTTCCGGGGGGTTATTATTAACGTACTGATGACTTTTAACACGTAACTCAAGTATTGCTAATAAAAAATCATAATGAAGTCGAGTATTATAGACGGGTATAAATTATAGACAAGTATGCCTGCGCCGGGCTATGCTGTTCCAATCCACACCATAAGCAAAGAACTTCTAAGCACAAGCACCGTCCACCCAGGCACCTTCGCGAGGACCCAACTCGGGAATCTTGAAATCCACGATGCACGCAGCGAAAGATGGGCGGCGTGCAGCAGGGCCGGGAAACGCTGGGGGTAGAACATTGTTCGTGGGAACGTATCCCTCGTGTAAGAACCGTGGTAGTCGACAAATGGCAGACTGCTGGCCACCAAAGTCCTCCCGACAATCGGAGGATTTGCGTTTGCGCGAGGATTGCGATGTCAACAACCCAGAGTCGGTCCTGTCCACCCATTGAGCCGAGGCGATATTGCCATCAGCATCGATGGTTATTGACTTGCAAGGAATGTCGGAACTGCGTTGACTGCTCGTGGTGAAGGTGTCGATGTCGATGATGTTTGTTTCACCAGAAGCACCAAAGGCCCAGATCCGCGCGCCTCCAGAGCCAGACTGAAGAGCTAGTTCCACCACGTTTTCCATACGTGCAATCTCCTTGCCATAGATCTTGAATGGCCACATCATCATTGTCGGTCGCCAGCTAACACTGAGAAGGAACTCCCAGTCGCCGTTCTGGTCCTGAACGAGACTTTCCCGTCGCTTTCCTGACCGCGAATGGTCGAGGAAAAAATCCCTTGCTAGATCACTGTCACCCATGACACCGTCTCCTTGTCTCTCTCGCTCTTTCCGGATGACATTGTACACATCTACAGGCACCGAATATAGTACGATCCGATCGCCATACGCAGCAACCACACGCAATCCCCAGTCCAGGTTCCATCCTGAAGCGAAGACTGTAGGAGCCAGATCATCCTTGGAAACATTTAAGGGATCCGTCTCAAACGGTGGCACACAGACAAGTGCCCGTGTTAAGCTTGTCGGTCCACCGATAGGAGCGTCAGAGCCGATACAGAGTAGACCGGTGCGGGGCTCAATGAACAAGATATGCAATCCATCGTTGATCGGGATAGCTCGATAATGGTGACAATGGGTTGCCCTCACTACACTCAGACTGTTGTTGTTTGAAGGAGTCCATCGAGTGAGGGATTGTACATCAGTCAGAAGGTGAATCTGACAAGGGGGCCGCCGTTCCCCGTACGATGCTTTATGGCATTCACAACCTGGCATCCCTGGTCCAGCCAGTGATGAGATGAGCCGCAATTCCATGGGCGTTTCCGGCCGACGGGGAAGAAAGTGTAGTATCTCCGATGGTTGCGACATGGGGAACCGCTTTCTCTCATTCTGTTTTGTCTTCTCGTCAACCCAATGTAGCTCGATGCCAGCACCAGAGCCAAAAGCAACGCATCGACGGCCCGGACAAATCGAGACACTGCGGGGAGGATCTTCTGGGGAGCAGATATTGCGAAAATAGTGGATAAATGATGGGTCCAAAGGTCGCATAGTGTCTGGTCGCGTAGATGCACGCTCATCCGATGCATTCAAGTCACAGACAAATCCCAGGCGGTCACGTAGCAATGCCGCAACCACGATCTTCGGAGTACTGGTGTCGATACTAGCTGATATCACTTCAACAGGACAGACGATGCTTGTAACCGGAGCAATATCCAAATCTGTCAAAACGTCCATCGTTGTGGACACAGCGCTTCCAGATTTCCGAGAGAGTAGATGATAAACGTATATCATGCGGCCTGAGGTAACGAGTAGATAGTTGGCACAATTGCTGACATGAAATTTCGACGTGGCCAGAGGTTTTGTATCAAGGTTCACGACAGTGCCGGCAGCCGCATGGGGAGCAGAGGCCCGGTGTTTCAGGGGAGACTCTCCCTGAGAAAGTCCAGTGAAATCAACGACCCCCGTTGTCAAAAATCCAGCTCTTTCCACATTAGACTTGCGACCAGACAAGATACATTCAGTGGCAAATCTTCTGCTCATTCTCCACACCAGACTCTGTTCGCTTGCAGAAGAATCACGGCGGTAACGGTTGCAGTCCTGTTGCCAGGCGTCCCACCAGCCTGCCCGCTTGAGCATGCTTTCCAGCAAGCCCTTATCGAGGCTGACACGCATCCATTGGGAGCACGTTCGCCGAGCATTGTCGAAATCTCGTGGACTAAGCAAATAAAAGATTTGCAGTAGAATCTCTGGCGGCGTAATGTTTGCTGCAGGCCGCGAGAGCATTGTTGACACCATTTTGCCTAAATTCAAATACGGCTTCTGCAGCGGCTAAGCTGATGCGCGCGATAGACCGTTCTCCCTGATTCTGATCCGGCAGGAACGCGCGACTGATGCGGTGAGTGCTGGAGCCTCGAACTGAAATGTTGCCCTTCAACGACTCCGAACTTGGCCAAGTATCAAGCGAGGCTTCACAGCCGTTGCTTCGAGACCCAAGTTGGCCCAGTGCCTTATGAGTGCAAAAGGGCTAGACGTAGGAAGCTCAACCCTTTCACCTTAACTTGCCACAACTGCCCTATCTCAAAATGTTTAGCAAGCGTTGACCCTTTCGCAGGTGGCAACAGGCCAGAGTTCTCCCCGGAGGTGAAGAGCTGCAGAATTTGAAAAGGCAGGCCAATGCTCTTTACTAGTAGGAACAGGCCGATTGTCGAGCAGAGGAAGCTGAGATAGAGCTGAGTATAAGAGGCAATCCAATATCTGCACAAGCGTGATAGATAAGATCTGTACTGTTCGCCTCCGAGGACCATGGTTGAGCATAAATATTTCCCGAGGGAACCATTCTGACGTCGGTGCGAGGCCTCCAAACCCCCAACACCAACAAGCAGCTTATGGCATGTCTAGATAGTCATCATAGTGAAGAGGCAACCTTGTTTGAAGTGTTGGAGAAGTGGAGTACCGACTGAGCGATAACCCACCCAGTGGAGCCAGTCATCATGGAAATGGAATGGACCCATGGCGAGGACGGGAACTAAAATTCTGCGTAATCGGTCATGAACCGTGCATTGTGCAAGCGATGGGATGGATGAATCATGGAAGAGCTTTCTGGGGCAAATCCAGAACGGCACTCGGCAAAGGTCAAAACTCAGATAGGCGGCAAGGGAAACAGCCAACTGGAAGGCTGGGACGAAGCTCGGCGGGTCTCATGAAGGCAAAAAATAGGTCAACTTAGACTTCACCACTTATCTAACGCTTCCCCGTACCTACACCCATCCAAATCTTCCTGGAATCTCAGCTAATCGGCTTACCCGACCGGCAAAAAGGATCGATGGGAAGCACCATCTTGGATGCGCCAGCAACGGCCATGATTTGCTGGTATGCTTCCGAAGACTGGTTCAGGGGCCACGAATCTCGAGATGGCGACTCGACGCTGACCACCCAGCCTGCGATCAAAGTGCGAGGATTAGCCGAGGAATGCAGAGCGTAGAGAGGTCCTCCGTACAGAATAGAGTCGGACGGGTCGCATGCAAATCAGGAAGTTCCCTGGCCTTCAAAGTCAAGACAAAATGGTCCAGAACGAGTCCGTCTGGACACTATGCTGACCATCATTGGGTCACTTGATCACCTTTGGCATATTCTAGAACAGAGTCAAGATATCCCACGTCACACTCACACTTATCAGCAGGAGGTCAAAACAAAGATTGCTGCTAGTACGTATAACGGTTCATGCTGCAGCGATGGTTCTCGAATTCCGCGAGGCTTGTCCACGTGCCCTCCTGCAGTGCCTGGGACTTCAGGCATTGGCGTTTATGGTATACAACATCTGCTAAAACAGTTACAATTGAGATTCAGTCATTATCATATGTTGCCTCGTCTTATCTCGGTCCTCACAGTCTACACGTTATATTTAGCTATCTAACGTAGGTCCGCGGCCACCTCCTCTCGGTTATGCCTAACGATTTCGGATTCGGAAGACTCGGGCCATCCTTTTCCTTTCCTACCTGTTTTAGATACTCGCTGCGCAGGAGGGTACCTCCGCTATGGAAGATTCCACTAGTATACGCCCAAGGAATGTTGACAACCGACAACAGATCAGTATCTGCATTGCCTAGAACCCACCGTCTTTGTAAAGTAGGCAGAAGCCGGTGTCTCACCTCACTATACTCGTGGATGAACCCCAAAGCGTGTGCGTCTCCGAGGAATATTCTATTCCGAGATATTCTAATGTAGCTACTAGTTGGTCGTATTACATACTCTGTCTGGGATGTGGAATGCTGACAGTCGACTAGACTATGTTTCAGTGAGACTTCGTCTTCGGACTTCAAGTTGCTGATTGTCATCATTCTTCGGTGAGTAGGTACACGTGGCAGTGGGAATCATCCTGACGCCTTTACAGTGGCATAGCTCTTGACACGGGTTAAAGTGGTAATATCACATCTAGTCTAAATGGCTATTCTGGAAACTTCTGACGAAAGAGTAACAGACAGTGTGATGGGCCTCAACTGAGATGGTCTAGAGCCGTCACATGTGGTCAACATGAATGGAGTGACTAGTACAATTTAGTTGTCTAGATAGTGTACATAAGGAGTGAAACGCTGCAGTCAGCATAGCAGGGTTGAAAAACAGCAAAGCAATATCAAGGCACGGGTCTTGCATAACGAGTGTGTTCCAAAGAGCCACCAGAAAATCATCAGAGCATCCATAATCTCACAAAAAGGTATCGCGGTCATTCATCATGAACTCATGGAGATTGCAACAAAATCAGGAGAGAGCTGGGTAATACTGTGCACATTACATATGGTATGGCATCTATAAGTGCAAGAAAAGAAACGAAGTTGGACAGTGACGATGCCTAGATGAGTCGATGAAAGTCCTAGTTGAACCCGAAGGCTGGACAGTGTTGACTGAGCCGCAGTATTTTAGACCGCGGAGCCATTGCCGTTAGTTGTTTCATGCGCCTCATAAGCCCCGTGATACGCACGAGCTGCGGAGTGTCCTGGAAGCCACGCATCATCCAGAGGTAAAATTAGACTCGGATTGACATACTTCTTCAACCTCAGGCTGAGCTGTTGTCCGCCGATCTGTATAGGAAAGGCGTCACGGTCAAGACCAGAAGGAGGCGAGAACATCGACGACGGGGAAGGCGAGACATCTCCACCCCCAGGACGGTCACGATCGATGCTCTTCAATGCAATAAACTTCATCAGCGGCTCGTAGTGCTGCGCAAAAAAATAGCTGAACCAGAGAGTCACCCCAAGAAGGGGCACAAGGAGCAACGACCGAGTTATTGCTCGGCGCAGTGCGAGTACGCCGATCACGGCCAGCTGGAAGACAATCAAGCCCAAGAACACTCGACTGCAGATCATCGGCCAAGCTCGCCCGGTTGAATGTTGCTGGTGGTCCATAGCGTACAACAGCTGGTATTTGTAGATGAATTGCCCCATAGTAAAGTAAACCAGCCCGAAAAGGCAGATCAGCCAAGACTTTGGGAAAACACTATACACCACGCAAATGATCAAAATGAGGATTGTCTGCGGAAGGGAGTACCCATAGCTGAATATGGGGGGCGTTTGCAGCTCAGCATAATCACGCGGTGTTTTGGCTCTGAGGAAGAAGATGGGGTACAGAGCAACACTTCCGAACTCCAGGAGTCGGAAGGGGAGTAGCCCCAGACCTTGTAGAACGATCAGGTTGATGTAAAAAGGTGCGAAAGACTCAAGAGACTTGGCCAAGGCAAATGCGATGGCGGTTGCATCCTTGAAAGCGTCTCGAAGCGTCTCCCAGAAATTGTAAAATGTTGTCGCAGTACCGAAAACAGTGAAAATAAGGAAGAGGTTGAAGAATAAGAATAAGAAGTTCTTCGATATGACAGAGAGCTCGATATCGCCCCGCGACACCATGCCTTGTTGGTTCGAAAGCCCTGTAATACGTCAGCCAAAAAAAGTAGTCAAAAGCTAAGGAAAGAGTCCACATACAATTGTACAGGTAAGGGACAGCAGCCGCCAACAGCGAGAGGACCAAGGTTGGAAGACCTGTCTGCACAAGCGACCTCGCAATAGGGTTTCGAGCCAGGAAGTCAGCGAGTTGAGGAAACACCTTGTTCAATGTCTCGAGTTCCAGCAGATAAGCGACGGGAATCAAAAGCACCGACCAGAAAACAGTCAGAAAGCCAATGATCCCTGTAACGAACCATGACTGCATCATCCGTCTGGGGCGAGAAACATAGGTGTTGTGCCACACAACGTCCGCTGGGGCCGGTGCCAGCCTTGCGAACAATTGCATGGGATGCGGGTCAAGAATCGCTTGAACGACCATCTGCGATGAAGCGATAGATTCCATTGTCACGAAAGCCATTTCCGTGGGCGGGTATTCCTTTTCACGAGCAGCCTGGATCTTCTCGTCGATCCTTCGAAGCTTTTCCTCGTAGTAATCAATCGCGTCAACATTGCGGTACCTCAACTTCAGCGGCCCGTACCAAAGTCGGATTGTTGGTCGCTTCTGGACATTCTCAGAGATATGTTCCCTCCCACTTTCCGAAAGAAGCTGAGTGCGCTCGCTATCCCCATCCGACAACAGACTGGAACCTCGAGGTCGCTGGCGCGTCAAAGAAATCGAGTTTTCGCGGTTTTTTGGTCGTTTATACCCCAAATGTTTGGTCCAGGCCCATTCTAAATTCCGCAAGATCTTTAAGCGTTCATCAATCAGATGATCAAGCTCGCGCCAGTCGCGGCACAGAGTGACACTCTCCACGTTTCCAACTCGCAACCCTTCCATAAACTCCTTGATCTTCTCTTCAGATGCCAGTTCCTTGGGTATGCCTGAGAGACGGATAGTGCGATCCGTTGTACTGGTCTGACTGCCAAGATACTTCTGTCGGATACCGATAATCTTGTTCGTCTCCTCAAGAAGCATGTATATCGCCAGACCGCTGAAGATATACGTGAAGACCACATACATCCACAAATAGTTTGGGTCCGAAATCAGCTTCTTTTTCCCTTCCTTCCCGTCGTCGCCATCTTCATGATCCCAACCCGGTAACCCGAGGTCTCCCGTATATTTGAAATGAACAGGGCCGATAATAAGAACGGCGAATACGAAGACAGCACCAATGAACCTGATCGCGAATTTGAAGAACGATAGGAACTATCTCGGTGGTCCTCCGTTAGCCGTAAACACGTATATCCAAAACCAGTAGTGCACTTACGACGAATGCATCCAGCCCTGCAGAATTGAGTACTTGTTCATCCGTTATCCGAAACAGAACCGGTATCCAGCCAAAGAAGGTGTCAGGGAGTTCGGGTAAATGAAAAGCGGCACAGCGCTGCCGTCGCCGCGCAGCATACAGCTCCCTCCACTTCGGTCGTAAGATCTGTTCGCAATGCTCTGTTAGTATGTAATCAAGACGTAAGGAACAATTCAACATACACAAAAGGATATGAATGCGCTGAGCCCTAGCGCCAGACTTATCACAAGCTGCGTGTATATATCCCGCTGGTCCTTCGTCTGATCCGTCCATTTCCGCCTATGGTCCCCGGTCTCAGTTGCTGCTGCTGCCGCGACCGTTGCCAGAGCCGTCAGAGGGGTCTCTGTGAGAGACATGGCTCTCGAAATGCACCAAGCCTGTGCTGATCTGTAGTGTCGGTCGTGGCTCTCACAAATACATACGGCACGCGTGGTGTCCCAGCGGAACTGGTTCGGCAAAGAAAACTGACTGACGTCAGGGGTGGAGTTTCGTATCGGGGACAGAAATGTTGCGCTCTCGCTAGAGGTTCAATCGCTCTGCAGAGAATCAATGCAGGTCAAGAAGTATAGAGGAATAGTCGCCTGGTTCTTAGCTGCCGTCTCGAGGTCTTGAGATTTGGATCGTGTTAGGTTTCTTTCTTTAAGCTCAAACAAAGGCGATCGCCAAGTTGTACTAGTGGAGACGATGAGTTGTGCAGACCAATTAGTCAGCTGATGGTGTTTGTACTAACTAAGTACTATGCGCATAAGTAATGCACAACTTTCATGCAAGAGATAGGTACATCGCATTAAGACTTTTTAACAGAGTATATGGATATCATAACTTTGGTCTACTTCTAATATGCAAACGACATATCCAATCCTCTTCAACAATCATCAACATCGAAGCTTCCCTCACAAAATGTCTCCAGAATGTCTGGAGGCGTCGTAATATAGGTCGAGTAAGCATCCTGCCGACCATGACTGAGTGGGACACTAGCAGAATTCTATTAGCTTTCATGGCAGAAAATTTCCAAGGTAGCATAGACAACTTACAGAGTCTGCACAGTGAGCCCCATCCTTGTTTGTGAGCTCTGTGAGACCCTTCCATGGGCTCTCTCTCAGCGCGCGCTTGCAGCCCTCTAGGCGTCGAGTCACTTGTTGATACGCCTCGGTCCGTTCCTCTGCTGTCTTCCGGCGCGCAAGGTCAAAGTGCAGGAAAGCACGAAGGAAGAATCCCCGCTGCCAGACCCATTCGGGTCCCTGGTGGTAGTTCCTACCCTTGGAGGTCGCGAAGTTCTCCGAGTCTTCCGAATTGTTGTAATTGGGGTTGTAGTTGAGATCGGATGGATCCAGAGTAGCAACACCGATGGGGCCGACAATGACCGAATCTGCGAGAGCCAGAGCGCCCAACGCTTTTGACGGTGTGAAAAGGTCTGGAGACACGGTCATGGCAATGGGGAAATTGGCGCGGAGCTGATAGTCTTCATAAGGCTTGCCGGATTTGTAGAGATCCTTATAAATACCCCGGCGATTGACAATGCTGGGGTCAACATCGTACTGACCATCTTCCTCCGAACTTTCTGGGACATAATAGCATCGTTCGAAGTTCTGCTTGATCTTCGCCGCCCATTCCTTGAAAGTGATTGATCTCCCTTCCGCAATGTCAACCTTGTCGTGTGGGTAGAGACCGCGCTCATGCAAGCCAGCAATCCAAGTCAAAGCGCTGTACAGCAGTCCAGTGATCTCGATTGCCGCACCATCGCGAGGTGTACCAGGCACGCCCTTATTCCCGGCCTTCTCGCTTTCTCCCATTTTGTCTTGCCACGTACCACAGTTGTGTTGACTACCACCGAAGATTAGTCCCGTCTCCCAGTCGACTTTGACATCGATCTGGAAGCCTTCCTGCTTCATTTGCATATCGAGATCAGGCCCTGCGTTGTGTTCTCGGAATGACAATCCATGCGCGTGTCTCTGGAACACTTCTTGAATAACCTCCGAGATAGTTGAATGCTTTGAATATGCTCTGGGGTCGTCATACGCAAACCAGGTATCATCATAGGGTAAAAAGCGTCTGGCAACCTTCTCATTCAGGATTTCAATGCCGCTGGGTGCCATCTTTGTATAGTCCTGAATGGCCTGAAGAAAGAACCACACGGAGTCCCGAGAATTGTACCGGGGTAGTTTGCCACTACTTAGGAGATTCGGGATCATGCCGTGTTTGAGCACACTAGCAAATGCTAGGATATGCTCTCTGGCGTCATCAAAACGGCCGGTGCACAGAAAGAGGCCTCGAAGGGATATGAAGATGTCACGGCCCCAGCATCTCGCCCAATCCACTGCAAAGTGCGGAAGACCAGCGGCAAGACTGGGAACGGTCTTTGTAGGCCAAAGCGATGCGGATTTTACAGTGCCAGTTACCTGCACACTGACCATGCCCAGTTGATGAATGAATTCTTGTCCGTGTCGTACATCGGGTCCCAGCAACTGAATGCCACGCTTCCAAGCAGCATTGTAGGCCACCTGGACAATGATACCGAAATATCTCGGTAACAGAAAGCTTGGTAAATCTCGGACCGCCTGGAACTTCTCCTGCAACCATTTAGCAGGCTTCTCCAGTGAAGTGTATCCTTCCTTCTTTGCCGCTTTTTCCATGCGCCCGACGATGAAATCGAGAGCCCACTGGCCTTGACGAAGATGATCGCAAAGCGGATGGCCTAGTGCGTTGTACTTGATGATATCTTCCAACATGCTCCACCATCCCTGAAGACCGGCGTAGACCAACGGCCCATGGTTGGGGAGGTTGTAGACTCCGTCCTGGCCTCCGCTCGAATCCCTTTCTTCCGCCTCACAGCGGTAAAGGACGAAATTGAGATCGATCAGATTAAGATCTGCAAATGCTTCATCCACTCCCTCGGTGATGTGGTTTTCCAACCCTGCTGCATGTTCAGCCTTCGCGATGGACGTCTCAAAGAGTGCAATAGATCCCGGAGCGAACGTATCGAGAACTGAAATAATGGTATCATCGCCTTGCTGTTCGGCCTTTGTGCCTTCGAATTTTTTAATCTTACTTGGCAGTCCTCGCAGGTGAACCTTATCCGCTAGGATTTCTGCTCTAATGCTATCGCTCGAGTCAACTTCCAAGTTCCAGGTTCCGATATGCTTGGCCTGTGTCCCAACGAGATGAGTGGGCGCAAGAACGGCATTGCTACTATGCCCCGGAAAAGCAGTGTGAGCGATCAGGAAAATTCCTCTGCGCGTTCTGGGATGCACTCTGTGAACGGTGATGTATTCTCCATCATGGTGGATATGCGTTTCGTCATATCCCTCCACTCCCATCATCGTGTGAAGTTCATTCAATAGCTTCTTGACACCCCCGATTCCGCCGCTTTCACAGTCACGATGAACCTCAGCCGATTCCGAGAACTCCGAAAAGTATAGCCGTTTTTCGTGAACAAGGTCCACAAGTTTGGGATATATCTCGTCATAGCCCATGACGCTTCCAACGGCCGAGGCACACATTGAGACCAGAGCAGCATTCGGTAGTGTGTCTCTTGCATCACGTTTCTGTGCTGGTGTTTCGTTATCATGTGTACAGTCCATGAAAAGCGCTTGAACAGGACTGGGGCGAATATGAGAGATCTTTTCTTGATTCTGGTTTATCCCGGCGGAAGCAATGGCATGACTGCTTCCCGCTGAAGGCAACTCAACATCGAAACTGCCTATGGGACGGCCGCCATGACGATGGACCAACCGACTCAGCTCACCGGTACTCCAGGCTTGCATTGCCTCGCGAATGAGGGCATTTATACCAAGACGCTTAACAAAGACATAGTCCGCTTCTTCGGATCCCGTAAAAAGCTCGGCAAAGACTGTAAGATTTGGTCGGACTTTGCGCGCCTCATCCAACAGATATTCCGCAACTGCCAGCGGCGTTGAGTGGCAGTTATCGATCCGGAAGCCGGAGAAGTATTTGGCCATAAGGCAGGTGTACTTGGTCATATAGTCCCAAAGGAAAGGATTGTCCTCGGGAGATGAGCCATATCTGAGCTTGACACAATCGCCCCAAACAATGACTTCACGACGCAAATAGGCTTTTGAATCAGGACCAGCATTATCCCGCATAGCATCAGCATTCCAGATCCAGCCGTTGTTCACAAGGGCTAGTGCTTTGGGGCTATGCTTCTTTGTGATATCATTGAGAGGTAGCCTGGTGAAGTAAGTTTCAATCAAAGGGCTTTCGTCCGTGACAGGCCCAAGCTTCGGACCGTGATCGTCAATCCTGAGGTACTTGACTCGGTTAAATAGCTGATTCATAATTTCAGACACATCCGCATTGTACTCGTCGTAGAATGGCAGGTTGACCTCATCCAGTAACGTTGCCAGCGCCTTCTCAACTGAGGCAATATCAGAGTTCGAAGAGTCATATTTTCCGAAGAGAGCAGTCAAGATGAGGGACCCGAAATTAGGGTCAACCGCTCTGCTGAACCGTCCCAGAACCTGCTTGATCGTGGGAATGGCATGTTGGCGTATGAGATCTGCTTGCTGCTTCAAAGACCAATCTTTGAATCCGTTGATATCCACTTCCGCATACTTCTCAGATGCGGGGTCTTTCGACCCAGCAGCTTTCCAGCTTTCCAGGACCTTCCCAGTATCGGCTTTGACATCAACAACATAGTACTCCCAGAGCCGGATGCCGCTGATCACCTTCTCTCGTAATACGTTCATAACAGTCAACAAGTCATCCGGGGTCTTGAATTCAGTGGGCAAACCTAGTTCCTCAAGGTCGTGGCCGAATTTCAATAGAGCGGTGTCCAGTTCTAAAGCTGCCTCAAGCCACGGTGCGGTCTCCACGCTATAACCAGCCTCCGGATGTTCCTCGAGCCACTTGCTATTATGAGCAGTGTGATTCCACACAACGTCGGTCAATGACAAAAGCCCGTATTCCTTCTCCATTTTCGAGACCATTTGCGCAATATCCGCCTCGCCGTTGGGAAAAGCAGCGTCGTCGAACTGCAACTGGTCAAATATACTATACGGAGAGTTCGAAGCTCCGCGCTTCATCAATGGTGTAAAGTGCACCATGTTGTAGTTGCGCTGACTGATGCCATTCAAGTGTCTGTCCCAATCAGTGGGATATTTACCCATAAACTTGGACAGCACGGAGAATATAGAGAGCGCATTAAGAGGCAAATCTTTACCACGAAGGGTCAATCTCGGTGCGACATCGATGTAGTAATCGGGCGTCCTTGCTGGTTCAGGGGTCGGAACAGGGTCGACAGAGAATTGAGGCAGGGGTGAGAATGTGGTGTAGAACAAAAAGGATCCAGGGCAGGTAACAGGAATATCGATCTGGATGTTCTTGTTGAAATCTGGCTTCAATCTGCAACACAATTAGGTCTCTCTGATAGGCTTTCTTTTCTGGTCGGGATATCGCTCTGACCTGAAGCTCCGAAATACTGAGCGATCGAATGGTTTGCCACTTTCGGGAATGTTTATCCATAGTGTTCCCTCCCTGCAAATCGAACTGCTGCCCTCAATCACGAAGCGTAATAGATATGCAAGGTCACTGGGCGGTGGGAGATATATGTATCCCCCAGGCACATCTGGAGAGCCATCATCTTTCAAAGGGAGCAGGTAAACCTGCTGCGGAGAGGACATTGCTTCTGACAGTCACTTCGAGACCTCTTTTTCTGATCCCGAATAGCCTAACAGAACAGTCGCTCCGTCGGGAAGTTCTCCGATGTTGCCTGTGGAGAGATTGTCGGCGTACCGACTTGTGGGTTGATGACTCGACAGAAGTCACCGAAGGAACACAGCAAACGGATAGCAGTAATGAGCAAATCGAAAGAAATACAAGTGGAAAGTCAATTGGAGGAGAAAGGATGGATGCCGCTTATCAACGATTCCACGGATGTCCCTGAATTCTGAATCTCACCCAAGCCCCGCGGGGCCGCGTGACATCATGCAGCCAGCCAGTTCCCTGGCAGCGGGGAAAACAGTCAAGCCACAGGGCCTGGAACAAAACACCTCGATCCACGGACCTCCCTCGACGCAGATCTCACCCATAGATACTTGTTGGGACCGTTAATGCAAACCAGGGGTTGATGCGATTCAGTATAAAGTCACTAATGATATTTCAAATTTCAATGTCAGGGAAGTGGATTCGAACATGCTTGAATCTTATTGATTGCTATGCTCAACTCTCATCTGTTCTATGCGCTGAATAAGACTGTGACAACTTAATACCAGACCAAACAATGCCCCCAAGGAAACGATATTAGTTTACCATGTACCTGAAATGCAGCCTCTCATAACCTGGACATGATGGCCTGCCGGGCGCCACCACCGCTGACCCCATCCACTCCGTTAGGTACTGAACTCGGTTTGCTATCATAGAAGAGAAACATGAGCACAAAAGAAAAATATGACATTTGACATCAGGTCCTATTTACCGCTCGATATAAGATGGAATAGACTCGACAGACATGGAGCCCTCAAGGATGCCTACCGCCGGGTTAGCAATTGCGCATAAATAAAGTGGCACGAACATGGAGGTGTTCTTACGATGAACTGCAGTGAACAAGGGGAATTCGTCCTCAAGACCTTGCTTCTTCAGAAACTTGTTCACCTCAACGGCGGTCAAAGTACCCTGAAGCTTCTGGCCATTGAGCTCCGTCTCCTCAATCTTCTCGATGGGCTGCTTCCTCTCAACGCTGAGTTTGGCGCAGCGGAAATTACGCCCACCGCTGCAGCTTGTGATCAAATCGGCAACCCCTGCACTCTCCTCGGTGAAAGTCCTTGTGTCGACAGTGGCACCAAAGAATTTTTCACCGAACTTGACCATTTCAAGCAGGCCGACACGCATGATCGCAGCTTTGGCGTTGTCGCCCCAGCCCATGCCATCCACCCATCCCGCAGCGAGAGCGACAATGTTCTTCAGAGCGCCCCCAAGGGAGACTCCCGCAACGTCACTCACTACCCTAATGTGGAAATAGGGGCGATGGAAGAGGGTCTTCAGAACGGTGTGGTCCACTGGAGGGTATTCGGACGGCAGTGGCTGCAACTTAACCTGTGAAAGCTGGCCAGAGGTGTCCTTGTGCTCAAAGTGAACTACATCCACAGTGGATGCAGAGGGGGATCGATTTGGAGAAGGGGCCTGAGAATCCAGGTGTGGGGGGTCATAAGCGATGCTCGACTCGCACCACTTCTCCTGGGCAACCTCATTGGCGATGTTCGCACCAGAGAGCGCGCCGCAGTAGATTCCCAGGGTCTTGCCAATAGTTTCAGAAAACAAACTGACGCCCTCCTCGGTCACGTCAACGCCCTTGATGCAGGAAATACCACGGGCATAGGGCAAAATTTTGCCCTTAATTTGTTCACAGGTCTTGATGATGAATTGGTGAGGGAGATTGAAGATGAGGATGGTGCTGTCTTTCACAGCATCTACCACAGACGGATTGGCGTGGATGTTCTCAGGAAGGGCAATTCCGGGCAGGTACTTGACATTTTCATGTGTCTTGTTGATTATCTCTGTCAAATTCTGTGGACCCTGACACAAGGGCGAGGATGGGTCGTAGTGCCGCGAAGTCTTGGGAATCTCAACCTTCTCCTCGAATACCCACATTTGAACTTCTTTCTCGAAGATGGCGTCATGGCTAGCGGTATTCTCAGCGACAATCTTAGCAATAGCAGTGCCCCTATTCAAGAACAGGGAGTCAGCTTCTCAATTCGCATTTGAAACCACACAGTATATCATAAGCATACCAGTTACCTGAGCCAACTACTGCGACTTTGTGCTTCCGGGGGTGCGGCGATAGAGAACCCATCTTGGATGCTTCGGTCGTATTGTTGAATGTAGATCTGATACTGCTATCAGACAAGAACCGAGGAGAACTGAGAACTAGCGGTTTAAAAGTCCTTGAACTGATCGACGGCGGCGAAATTTTTCTTATGATTCGAGTGGATAGGAACTGAGACGCCGGGGACCGAGGCAAGATGGCAGTGGCACGAGACTCAGGAAAGCAGGTCCGACGAGATAAAAGGCGCGCAGGAGACAGCATCCACGGAGTTCTGCAAGGCGAATGGCAAATCTTTCAATCAGAGACCTTGTGGTGGCTCTCTGATGTCAGACCGAAATGGAAAATGCGGGTTTGGTACCCGTGATTGTGGATCTTCCTGTCCCGACTCCGAGTCGGCGGCTAGGGTGCTAAGGGTCCAAGGGAAATCAAAATTTCATAAGTTGATGGTGTTCAATTTTCGGTCGGCATGGAAGTACCTATCTAGGTAGTAGATAGGTACTATTATGTAGCCGAACGTCTCGTTGGTTGGCTAAGCCAGTAGTGATTTTGTTGGGGCCAAACCAAAGATGACGGAGCCGATTTAGTAGGACTACTACTAGACTGGGGTCACTTGAGGTTGCACTCAAAGGGGGAAAATCACGCACTGTTGAGGACTCGGAGTACGTAATCATGTGGGCGGTGAATGAGGGGCTTATCGAGTATCGACAACACGGGGGTTGTCAAGACTAGCCCCTAACAGGATTAGCGTCGAGAAAAGATTCCACCATAATCATAGTGGTAGGTACTAGGTAGTCAACTTTTTCATAGTTTGCTTGATACTCTTGTATACACATTCTCTTACTTTCAACATGGTAAGGCTCTTGTTACCCCATTTTATGTCTAAATCTAACTGAAATGCTATCCCAAGGCTCCCATCCGCCCGATCAAAAAGACAGTCACCACCACCAAGAAGCCCTCCAGTGGGAAAGGTGCCATTCCATCCACCAAATCGGCCTATCTTGAAGACGACTTCCGAACAACAAAAAGAGACAAGCGTTTGATCAAACATGCCAGCTTTGTATCGAAAATTGAGAAGAGTTCCCAAAAGGCCCCCAAGCGGCGTCGCGCATCAAAGAAACTCGTTGCCAACCTCGAGTCTCTTGCTGATGCCTTGCCTGAAACAGAAACGGAAATGAATGATCCCAGCAATCAAGTAAACATTATCAAGCAGAAAACTTTGCAGCATAAACCAGGTGCGATGAAACGCAGACAGAAGCTGGAGAAGCTGGAACGGGATCGATTCGCGAAGAACATGGCTCAGATGTCGAGCATTCAAACGAATGTGCAACCCGTCGCTGAGCCTCAAAATGAAGCCAGCTCCACTTCGAATCGGTGGGCAGCATTGCGAAACTTTATCTCACAGACGATGGAGCAGCAGCCCGCTTTTAAGACGAAGCCATGAGCGAACTTGATTACGTCGAGAATCTACGGGAAGGTGTTTAGCCAATCACACCTGTCCTGTTCTGTACAGATGACAACCTCAATCAACCTCCACTAGAAACTGGAATCTATGCTGGTCATAGAGTCCATGCCCTATAAGGACTGGGATCAAGCTGTGCGGGGAAGCCTTTGCATCTCACACGTCGGTGGAAGAGCTGCTTTATCGAAGCGGGCGCTGCTCAGGTCCCATAGGATGTGCTCATAGAGCTCATAGAGCTCATATCCACATTAGAAGCACCTCAGGGGGATGGCTCTCAGTCTTGGATCACCAAAACCTCGCCCTAGAGACTCAGGACTGGACAGAGCCTGGGATTTGGCTGAATCTTGAATCCATGCATCGGCTGCACTTTCTAGCCGATCTTGAATAAGATAGTCCTTACACAATTACAAATGGCAGCACCAGATACGGTCGAGAATACATCTGAAAATATTACAACTGATTTGTCTGGCTTCTTGAGGTCCCTTCCTTCCGGCACGGTTTAAGATTCACTTCAACCACCGGATCATGTGTAGGAATCTTTCATTTTCCCTCTTGGACGCATATGTGCTGCCAATTTCATGTCTTGGGTAGATGATCACAGCGCGACGGCCCGTCGGATACCGTCGGCCGATATGTCGCTCACGTGCTGCGGGGGAAGCTATCGATCCCCAATTCCCCATCATCTTTATCAGCGTCATCCTCACTACTTCGATCTCGTAGACTTCACTTGCTCTACACTTATCTACCTTGGAATCCCTCCTGAGATCTTTCTAGATAATTTGGCGCCTGGTGATGCTGCGGCTACCTGTTCGCGTTCATGGCGTTACTTGTGCCTCAAAAGCACATCGCAATTTCCTGCTCCGTTATCGGCATGTAGCTATCTGCCAGACTTGTCGAGCAAATCGCGGTTTTACAACCTCTGCTCAGTCTTTTCCCACATATTCGCAGTTCGACAGATCAGATTTTACGAACCAGCCCTTCTCTGGCATCTATGAAGCTGGGTTACCGACGGCTGGCCCTTTGGGGTCTACTCCAGCGTTTGGAGCTCCTCGCATCACACCCAAGACATTGAAACAATATTTGGATCAGTTTGTGGTTGGACAAGATCGAGCAAAGAAAATTCTCAGTGTTGCTGTTTTCAACCATTACCAACGAGTACAAGAGCTTCAACGAAGGGAGGAAGAGAACGCGGAGTTGCTAGCAAGGCGAGCCCGGAGAGAAGCACTGGAGCATCATCCTGCAGAGGGTAAGCCCTATATCCCTTGATATCCTTTCAATCAAGCTAAACATTGAAAAGACGAGTTTCCAGGCCAGCAACGCACCGTTCATTTACCTCCCAGTCCCAAGCCAACCACACCGAATCCCGATGAAGCACTACTTAGCGATTCGTCTCCACTTCAATTGGAGAAATCCAACATTCTCTTACTAGGACCGTCTGGGGTGGGAAAGACACTAATGGCCAAAACACTTGCGAAAGTCCTCTCAGTGCCATTCAGCATATCTGACTGTACGCCGTTCACGCAGGCAGGATATATTGGAGAGGATGCCGAGGTATGTGTTCACCGACTTCTGGCGGCTGCGAACTACGACGTGGAGCAAGCCGAGCGGGGGATTATCGTGCTGGATGAAGTGGACAAGATAGCGGCCGCAAAAGTCAGTCATGGGAAAGATGTCAGTGGCGAAGGAGTCCAGCAGGCACTGCTTAAAATAATCGAGGGCACAACAGTCCAAGTTCAAGCGAAGCAGGAGAGGAATGCTCACCGAACAAGCGGTACCCCGAACTCATTTCCATCGAACAGCCCGTTAGGGAACCATTCATTCTCGCAATCTCCTACAGGAAACGCGCCCCAGAAAGGCGAAATATACAACGTGCGCACGGATAACATTCTATTTATATTCTCGGGCGCATTCGTGGGACTGCATAAGGTCATCATGGACCGGATATCACACGGGTCGATGGGATTCGGCCAACCGGTTCGCTCGGAGTCGAGTCCAACTCAGCAAGCCGGAGATCCGCTCACCGCTACAGCCAACCAGCCTGTTCCAATCCTACCAGGATCCGAAGAAGAAGCCTTGTACAAGAAACACCTGCCATTCTTCACAGCGGCTTCACCCACATCACCAGACGGTGAACCCCCCTATTTCAACGCCCTGGATCTCCTCAACCCTACAGATTTGCAAAACTATGGCTTCATCCCAGAATTAGTAGGCCGCATCCCGGTCACCGCTGCACTCTCAGCACTGTCTCAGCCCTTACTTGTCCGAATTCTAACAGAACCGCGGAACTCATTGCTGGCGCAATACACAACCCTCTTCTCCCTCTCCGGCATCGAGCTTCGCTTCACAACCCCGGCCCTGCACAAGGTCGCTGCCAATGCCTTCACAATGGGAACCGGGGCACGTGCCCTCCGCACGGAGATGGAAAATATTCTAAGCGATGCTATGTTTGAGACACCCGGGTCAAGCGTCAAGTTCGTGCTCGTCACAGAGGCCGTAGCAGATCGTAAGGAGAAACCGATATACCTTGCCCGAGGCCAGGGCGGTCGTTTCCATTCCTTGATTGCAGACGAGGAGAGCAAGTGGGAGGAGAAAATGCGGAGAGAGAGGAAAGAAAAGGGTCAAGCGACTGAGAATCAACCTAGTATCGCCAATTTTCGAGAGTACCGGACTCGTGCAGCGGGAATTTAGGCAGAATATGCTGTGTGACCTGAGAGGGATTTTGACTATATATGATACCGGCACGCGATACCTACCAAGTCATGGATTTGGCCATGCAAATTTCAAGCAGTGAGCGATTGGGTTTATTATTTAACTTCGCACGGCGTTTGGGAAATTTTGGAATCTAGCGAAGGATAGGACTCGACTCCTGTTTCTACTTATTGTCCTTCTGATCCCTGACATTCTTCCCTTGATTTTTGATGTAAAACTGTGCTAGTACATGGGTATCTGATACAAACGCCCCTTGAGCCAAAGGGCATAAAAACATGACCAAAAAACCAGTCCTCCTCAGCATAGAAAAGCATTTTCAGTTCATTGGTACGGTTCTGGGTATTTCAGTCTTGAAAGACCGTGAGGAAAGCCGCCGAGCCTCGAGACATCCAACCCATCAGCTGAAGGGCCATGCGCTCCAGGTGTGCGAGGTGTATAGGCGGGGTTCTGGTTTTGGGATTTCGCCTCCGACGATAGACCTGGTTTTCCTAGCCTAGGCTTCACTTTGTCCCAGTACGTCTTGTAGTCGACCTCGAAGGTTCTCATAAAATTTTTTGCACCATATCTGATCTCAACATGTTCCCAGGCTAACCACCTCGGTAGAGGTTGCACAGCCGTGAGCATGACGAACCGTCTAAACCTGTGGTTGTTTACTATCGCCCAACCAGCGAAAAATTCTGCAAGGTGGTCGGTATTCCTTTGCTCCTGTGTGAGGCCGTTCGGTATACTCGCATCGTCATCTTCAGTGCGAGACCCATAGAGCGGGATCGCATCGAATGAAATCACAGGATCTTCGTGGTGCTCATCGCCTACCACGCCAGTGTTTAATTGAACGATCAGAGCATACATGCTCAACCATCTGAGGTATCGGATTAGAAGGGGGAAAGCCATAGGGTTAGATAAGCGACTTACATTCCCTGCCTCACTGGATCCTTCGGTTCAGGTTGCTTCAGGAGCCAGTCCAGGATATTTGGACGGAACATGACCTTCCAGCTCCCCGGGAATTTCTGCCTTATCCAATCCTTTAGCCACGCCAAGATGACGAGCGTGGCCTCTGGGTCCTTCAGCATGAAGTCTTCTGTGATTAGAATGACACCGCCATGAGGGAATACGCGTTGGAAATGTGAGGACTGGTCAGCGTATTGTAGTGCTTTTGTTAAAGAAAGGCTCCAGAAGCTGACGTTTCGTTGGATCAGATCCTTGAAGTAAGGTAGGGCATGGTAATTCATAAAGCTTTCATGAGCCTTCATTGAGTCAGCGCAGCTGTTGGAATTAGTTTATGGTGCTTTCCGACTGACCAAGACAACTCCCTTCTGAATTGTTCGTGCAAATCTCTCCCAATCTTCCGGAAGGCGACTTGAATAGGTCACAGCCTTATGCCTCTTCAGAAACTCGTGCATAAGTTCGTACTCTTGCTGCACTACTTCGGACTCGGCGGGAAACATCAAGTAAAATACTTGGGCCTTCGTAGGCTTCTTAGCATCGTTCACGGAAGCCAGGAGATCATACGTGACACTAAATTGTTCTCTGAAGAACACATCCAGATCAACAGTATTCTCAATAGATGGCTTTGACGGCGACTTAACGTCATCTGCAATAGACTTAGTCATGCTCGTGTCGTGTGTAACTGTAGAATGAGATCCCGGGTCTGCCTCCGGCGCCGTTCCTGGTTGCGTAATAGTTTGTTTTGGCAATGGAGTTTCCGATGTTGATAGTAGCGCGTCGGTTTCTTGTGCGGGATCCTGTACAGCTAAATTCACATGCTCTAATTCTTGTGGTGTCTTTTGGGGTGCCGCTTGCAAGTTGTGTGCGCCAGGAAGTTGTGTTAATATTTTTGGGGTTACACTGCTTGTGTTTCTTGAGCCTGAGTCATTTGTCGCATCTAGTTGTTTTGTCACGTCTGACGCTTCAAATGCTTTCGGTGTCATGACTTTGCTGTCCGTCGGAGCTTGAATGCGAAGTTTGGATATTTCATTGACAGGTCTCACAGCTTCTGGAGTCGAAACATCAGGAACACCCACAGAACGAGGCCGAGTAGCCACAACACCAGTAGGTCGAGCTCTGCTTGGAACATTTGGGGAATTTGTGAGTGCGAGGGGTACTGGCTTGTGCGACTCAGCATGAAGTCGTTTTCTTTCACGCCGAGCGGTGATGGTGTCAAACTCTCGTAACGGGCTTCGGACTGCGACATTTAGGAAAACGTCTGCAGGGCTTCTAAATTCTGCACGGCCTGCATTGAGAAACTCAAAGTCTGACGACTTCGGGGAGTAGGCAAGTAACACATTCTCCGTCGTGCTGTCTGGATCTGGATATAGTATGGCTACCAGCTCGTTACGGCGAAGTTCTTCCCCAATTCTGTAGATGCTCGGCTCTGTATCATCGAACCCTTCTATCCAACCATTGGAGTATTTTTGATTGTATGTCTGCATCCCGGTCAGCAACAACCGCCTTAACGAAAGTAAAATAAAACCAGACCGCAGAGTAGAAGAAGATATTTTTGGCAGAGCCTGAGAAGTCGACTTACCGTGTTCTCACATAGGACATTATACTCTTCCAGGTTACATGTATGTTGAAACCACACATCGATTCGATCGTCCTTTTTGGTAGACTTGAGCCTGGTCAAACTCCCAAGATTGAGGCCACATAGCCTGGCCGAACCAATTTCTTTCTTGTCTGGGCCATAGTAAATATATACAAGGAGCTCACCGAAGTTCCAGAAATGCTGTCTGTGGTTGACAAAGTAGGCCCCCGGTTTTGGTATCCTCGTCGGAAGCTTGGGTATCGGATAGTCTTCAAGGTCATGGCGACGGATTGGGGGGTTAGTATTCGGTCTTAGGCTGTCACTAAAAGGTTGGCTTGGACTCCGGCTGTCTGGCAGTGGTCGGTCGGGTCTTCGCGTATCCGCACCGTAGACTGGCCTATACGTGTCTGGCACACTGTGAGTCGGCTTGTACAAATCATACACTGCGCGTTTCTGTGAATTCAGAGTCCGACTCTCTTGAGTTTGACCTCGAGTCTCATCACCCGAATCAACGTCCATTGGTGAACCGACATCATGCGATCCTGAGTTAAATGCACTCTCATCGTTTCCGTTTGACGAGCTGACATTATGTGTGCCTGGCCTGTCCGAAGTAATCGACTTAGGAGAGCTCACACTATGCGAGCCTAGTTTCACAGGAATTGCATTGAATTGCTTCGATGAGCTAACGTCATGCGGCCCGATCTTTACGCTATTGAAGTCACCCCGCTTTGGCGAGCTAACGTCATGAGCACCTAGCTTCGCCGAGCTTGGTTCACCCTGTGTGGGTGAGCCAACAATATGAGATCCGAGTATAGCGGTACTGGAGTCATTCTTCGCGCTGGGTGAGCTGACGTTGTGCAGCCCTATCTTTGTCGCGGCGAGCCCAGTCCTGGCTGGCCAGTCGGATGGCCGAATGAGTTGGAGCTTGTTCATATCAGGAGGTGGCTCATAGGCTTTCGCCTTCTCGTACTTCCATCTCGTCGACAGATTGAACAACTTTGGAGTCTCAGAACTGTTCATCCTCTTCGGGCGGGAGGGAGGCGGCGCCGTTCCGAATAAGACAGGGGGAGGTGGTCTTTTGGGAAGTGGATGGGTTTTAGATTGTGCACTTCCTGTGTTCGCGATCGTTTGCGGAGTTTGAGCGGATGAAGGCTTTGATCCGTCGACTTCGATGTCATTGGAGCCAGTACCATCAGAGCTCTTTGGGCGAGAAACTTTATTACTCTGAGGACTCTCCGCATCAGAAGAACTTTGCCTGGTTCCCTCAATTCCCTCAAGCCCCAGTCGTCTCCTCTTAGCGGCTCTTCTTTGCTTTCTGTCATTTTTTGCCCTCTCAAGGGCAGCCAGATGATTTTCAAACCTGACAATATCAAATGCTGGACGCTTTCCTTCTGCAATTGCCTTTTTCTTCTTATTCCAGTCGATCAAAGTCTGTTCAGCGCAAAAGGATTCCGCAGGTTCCCATGTGCATCGTTCAATAGGGTAATTGGCCCACTTCACCAAATATTTGATGCCATCGTCAAATTTATGCTCAGCAAAGATAGTCTCCACTTCATATTCAGACTCCTGCTCACTGGGTGCCGTTGACGTGATGGAGATATCATCATCGTCGCTCATGTCGACATCAAACTGAAATGGTATCTCTCATCTGAGCATACAGAAGCGAAATAGCGAAATTTGAACCGACGACAATGAGAGAACAGAAGGACAAAAGACTTGATATTAGAATAATCCGATCCAGGATTGACGTAGTTTCAATCTAGATAATAAGATGTCAAGGCGAAGTCACAGACTGTACCATGACGTTCTGTAGTCCTCTGGCCTGTAAAGGATTTGATTTTCCTTTGGCTGTTTGAAGCCGTTAAGTAGAGAATTGAACGTGAAGAGAGCTTCAAGTGAGAATACCACAGAATATGACAACGAGCACATCAGGAAAGCTCCTCTCCTCTGTGCCACTTCTAAAAGAACTTCTCTTTCTGTTCAAAAGATGTGAAACCTCCAAGCTCGTTCCATCTTCTGATACAGATCATGGGCAAACAACCTTTCTAGCTCAGGGACTGGCACAGGCAGAGGGGATCGACACGTGATCCGTCACTAATCCCGAATAGGCAGCGTCCACTCGGCACAGCAACAAGCGCGGGAAAGCAGTAGGGAGACAAGGACGCTTCATCCCCAGAGGCATCAGGATAACTCCTATCTTTCTTCCCACCTTGCTATTTTTTCTGTAGGTGTTACTTTTTTACTCTGCAATTTTCCTCTGCTTGTATGGCTATTTGTCGATCCTAGAACTGACCGTCTACGTCCTCAGAGCTTACTTTGGTCCCACTGTCCCTTACAGTTCCTACGACCTCCAGTCGGCCACGTCGAATCTCCTCATCGAAACTCTTTGTAGAGCGCACTAGCTCACGTACTACTTATCCACCATGGCTAACGATGAATATGATGTGAGTCTCCCTTCTATCACCCACTGTCTACGCCAAGCTTTCTATATCACTAACCCGAGGATCGGGATAGTTTCTCTTCAAGGGTAACGTCGCCACTTTCCCCGCGCAGTCGCCGCAAGTTTCATCTTTTCGGCACCTTACTCCCCTCAACAGACCCCATAGCTAATCTGCGTCGACCTTTTGAATAGTGGTGCTCATTGGTGATTCCGGTGTTGGCAAGTCCAACCTTCTGAGTCGATTCACCCGCAACGAGTTCAACCTGGACTCCAAGTCTACCATCGGTGTCGAGTTCGCAACCCGCTCCATCCAGGTGGATTCCAAGACAATCAAGGCACAGATCTGGGATACTGCCGGTCAGGAACGCTACCGTGCCATTACATCTGCCTATTATCGTGGCGCCGTCGGTGCCCTTCTTGTCTACGATATCAGCAAGCACCAGACCTACGACAATGTCAACCGCTGGTTGAAGGAACTCCGTGACCACGCCGACTCTAACATCGTCATCATGCTCGTCGGGAACAAGAGTGATTTGAGACATCTTCGCGCTGTGCCAACAGATGAGGCTAAGCAATTTGCGAGTACGTTCCATTGTCCAGGCAGCCACTTAGGCATTGGTTTACTTACATATGCTCGGAACACACAGGCGAGAACAACCTCTCTTTCATCGAAACATCTGCGCTCGACGCAAGCAACGTTGAGCTTGCTTTCCAAAACATCCTCACAGGTCCGCTCCCTCTATTCATGGCTCCTTATCTCACGGGACTCACATATTACTAGAAATCTACCGCATTGTCTCCAGCAAGGCTTTGGATAATGGTGACTCCGGACAAGCCCCCCTCAGCAGTGGCCGCACGATTGAAGTCAGCAAGGCTCCGGACACTGAGTCGAAGCAAGGCTGCTGTTAGAAATCGCCGGATTTGCTGCTGTAAGGGAAGCCACGCCTGTCGAAACGATTTTTACTCTGCAATGTGATAATTGAATGGTCTTGATCTTTCTTTTTGTCTGTTACTTAGCCGCCACGGATATGATACACAAGAGGAACCTTGGGAACGGCAATTCAGGGACATGGGCACTGTAGGCGATCATTACTCCCAGGACATTATGTTGTCGACTTCTTCTATTCCCTTTTCTGTCCTTATTCGCCCTAACTACGAAATTGAGTCTTCTTTCTTCTGGACACCTTCGTTTCTGCCCTTGTCTTTCTATCTGTTTCGTTAGGGCCCTCATCACTTCTTGTTCGCTTGTCCTTGGTATGACAATGATCGTCCTTTGAAGGTTGTTCTGTTCACAGGCGTCGATAGTGGACGGGTGGGTTGTATGCAATCATTGGCCAGGCGATATGGGTTCAATGGTCATTTCGATATCACTCTCGCAATTCTCATCATTCTTTAACCTAGTATCAATATCGGGGCATTTGAAACGCAATTACGACTTGACCTGTCACTTTGCGAGCCTCAGGCCCATAGTGTATCTAAACTGTAAATTAGCATCGACATTTAGTGGGCCTGAGGCTCCACCTTCCTAAACAGTGGAGCGACCCACGCGACGCCAGTACAACACTGAAATTCCAAACCGGCAGCTTCTGTCCTCGCCTTGCATAATCTGAATACGTTACCTTAAGTACTATTAGCCTATTACCCATATCGTGCCATAGCAGTACACAGTCACCGCTCGATTATTATCGTCTGCGACGAAAGAACGACTTGAACTTCAAGCCTCAAACCGGATGCCGATGCTACCTTAGGCCCCTGACTAAGACAGGATTCTAGTCCGTAGCGACTCCCCACCCTGGGCCACCCAAGCAGTGCTCATTCGTGCGCACGAGGTCTCACTAGTTAGCTCGAGTTTCATGACCATTTGTGGCTTATCTAGAACGAGGTTGGCGTGGTTGTTCCGCTTCTGGCGGGCTGCACGAGTGAGTCGGTCAGAGCTGGGAAAGTCCAGACCTGCGGATAGCCTCGGTGTCAACTGTTAGGTTGGGCAAACATACGCTATATCCCGTGAGAGTGAGACTAAGATATTAGGAGAGTCAGATATGACTTGATGGGAAGGCCTCACGTGCCACCGGGATCTGCCTGAATCATGCTGAATGACTTGCGTGTACTGGATGATGTCGGACATACAATATCGCGTCGTGCATTAAGACAATAGTGCGCCTGATATACCTCAACTGCTTCAACTCTGCAATCTCTAAAATGCTATACATGGCATAGTCAAAAATAGAACTAAGACCACACGATTCCCAGTTCCCGGTCTGCTATCGCAGCCCGGAACTCCTCAATGTCATCACCGCGCTCATTCATCACCCACTCAAGAGTATCTCCGAATGTCTCTCCATTATCACGAAACCAATCGCCCAAGGATCGAATGAAGGCTTCAACTTGCTCTTTCAACGGCGCATGTTCGCGCAACCAGAGGACCTGCCCGGGATCAAGCTTCATCATATCCTGGACTACGTAATAATGCGGAATTTCATCTCCCCAACCTTCGAAGCCGGGGTCGTGAAAGAAGTCATTGCGGAATCTCGATCTGTACTTTGCGGGTGATTCAGTGATATTTGTGGGGTGAGCGGAATAGAAGTACTGATGGACTGTGCGGTCACCCTTATCAGGCCATTCGGGTACCCCGGCAGGGGTACTGGTTGTCGGATAGTTCAGATGAATATTAAATGATAGCTGATGACTGCTCTCAGGATACCGCTTGCGGAACTTCCGTTGGATAGTCCCGTTGCTGGGACAGATGTGGTTTTGCACGATGTCGGTGATGATCAACCGAATATCCTCAACCTCGGCCAGTTCGACGGTGGACCAGTTGTGCAGAAGCTGCGCACGCTCAGAAACGACGTGCCGAAGTTTACGCGAGAAACGGTCAAAGTTGGAAGTATGGAAAGCGCGATGGTATAGCCACAACCGATAGATAGCACGGCGCAAGCGAAACCGTTCATCGTCAGTCAGGGAGCGCCGATTCTCGAAATCAACCTTCCATTTCTTGACCGGGTAGATCGCCTCCCACTTCCGTGCGACGAGTCCCACCTGCACTACCTGTCGGAGAAGCGACTCGGACATGGGAACTCGGCGGATGATGTGTGCCGGTTGGCTTGCGTTGTGTGTTACAAGCTGGACGATCTCGTCTAGTGGTCCAAACTCGACTTCCGCGATATCAATAAGAATTTGCAGCTTGTTGGATTGGTTGAAGACACTTCGAAGCCTTCGGCAACTCGATGCAAGGTTGAGAACATCAGAGACGCTCTCGCAAGAGGCAAATATATGGAGCAAAAGCTCCGTTGCCAGACGGTCGATCGGCATGAGGGTGATATATTCTGTTACCAAGTAAGATGTCAGCAACGCAAACGGAACAGCAGCGTGTAATTTAGAAGTACCTACTAGAAATCTTGGTAAATAATCTGGAGGCTGGTATGCTTGAAGACCGGCAGAAGCGCCAACCTCGACAGCGTCTCGATATCAATGAGTCAACGCCGCCGCCGTCGCAACAAGGGTATGAATTTAGGTGCAAACCCCGCCGTTGGGGCTGACAGAAGAGAAAGCGATCTGATTTAGAGCAAGCATACTGAGGAACATTGTAGATAGTTCAAAACGAGTATCCCGCAGCCGCCAACGGCTGGATGGCAAATGTGCCGCCATGATGGTGGACGGAAAGTTGCAGTTGGAGTCGGAGTATAGGAGGTCAAAACGATTTATACCTATACCCTGCTTATCTAATCTCCACCCCTTGCTTCAGCAGCAATCCCCTCATTTTTCATGCAGTCGAAATGTTGTCAAATATTTGGGATAACTATGATTACCTCACATGATTCTTGTTTCCATACAGATATCCTTTTCGATTAATAAATGAGGTCGTCCCTCTGTCGGGTGACACGAACAAGCGTAGCATGCAATGTTCCATACGTTAACAGAAATTGGGAATACAGATGAAGGCATATGAAACTTTTAAATTATCTTTCACACCTAGACGCCTTAGAATGGACCGAAATAATGTACCCTCGCATCACATGTACATCCCCTCAGGATATCAAGTCTAATGCTCATGAAAGAAAAGAGACAGAAGCGACAAGTGGACCGAATCCGGAATCATGATGACCTTGGCAGCTTTAAGAAAAGAGGCTCTTAGTGTCGAGAGGACCTGGCTTTCTCTCGCCTTCTGCCAAGCCCAGCGTAGAGCGTTTCGAAATCAAGTTGGTTTGAACATCCCGACGCTTCGCGTACCGCGCCGCCTTGCTCAAACGGATCTCACTGCGGACTTGGTTGGGGCTCACATACTCCTTGTTCTCGTAGATGACAGGGCCACCGAAACTGCCCTCAAGGATGACGATTGGCGTAAGGACGAAGCGAGGCCCAATTTCAACAAGGGAGATCTCAGGTTGAGCATTCTTGCCCTTGGGCGTGGGCTTGCTGTTCTCGTCGTCCTTTTTCACTCCACCTTCGGACTCTCTAATCTCGTAGACGCGAATCCAGATTTTGCCGTCCACACCGAACACACCGATGATGCGGTCAATAAAAGGCTTCATGCCCTTGACACCACGCTTGGGCACACAGAAAACTCCACGCAGCATTTCTCTGATCAATCCGCGGTACTCGTTTCCAGGGCTGCTCATAACCGGACCCTGTTCGTCAAACGACCGATCGAAAACGACAATGCCACGGCCACCCTTCAAACAGTTACCGCTAAACCCAGTGTTCAATTCACCCATCGTGTGCAGGTTGGTGAGATGAAACTTGATCGTAGGTCCGTTGGGAGGACGAGCCAGCCACAAATACAAATCTTGACCGCGCTTGCGTGCTTCGAGGAAGAAAATGACATTGCATGAGTGGAGGTCTGCGAGGGAGTTCAGGAGTAGATTGTAACCGGCCGTCTTCTTTTTCGTATCTAATTTGCTTTCTTTGTGCGTGTGAGGGAGCAAAGAGCAGAGATCGGACAGCAGGTGTCGATGGCTAGAATCGCTCGTCAGTGTCTGAAAAGGTCATGCGCTAACAAATCCTGCACATACCGATATGTCACACCTCTTGAAGTCAACATGAGAACACGAGTCTTCGGCATGAATCCAGCGGCGAGCTGCTTCTTAGCCGCTTCCGCAGTGTGCTCATCTTCGTCTTCGTCGCTGTCGCTTGTATCGTCGGCACCAGCGAGGAGATCTTCCATCTCCATGTCTACCTCATCCTGATCTTCAGCAAGTTGCCGAGACTTCTTCTTAGACACTGTCTTGTAGACGGCAGCCATTATGGTTGGTATATAATGTTTAGGTTGAGCTTTTGAATTTCTGATCGTCGCAGAGAAAACCTCCGCGAGGATACCAAAAAGATGCGGGCAGAATATTTTTTTAGAGTTCACCGCCTTTGGAGTAAGAGGTCACGTGGGTTTCCACAGATAAAAGCTCTTGGCATGCGCATACAGGGACTTGCTTGACATTTGCCCAAATTTCATGCTCGATTATCATGGTTCCGTCTTTCTGACGGCGGTTGGAACCATTCTTGCTACCAGTCGCCAAGTTTGATTCCCGTGTTCCACAGCAAAGATTCGAGCTTCAAGCACGCCATTGTTGATGAGACATACACGCTCCTAAAATCAGATACTGCCCGTTCTCTAAACCTTTTCTTATCAAAATGACTCCAGTGCCTTGTCCAGACCCGAGAAGCCTTCTTGTCCCACTTTCATGCCCGCAACCCGGTTCGCGAATTGTATCTTCTTCGCGAGATTCCAATTTTCCTGGCAGAGCCAAGCATACAACATTCCGGCTATGAATGTATCACCAGCTCCGATAGTGCTTGCACTGGTCAGTATTTCTGTTTATTGACAGCAGGAGATCGACCTACTCAACGATCTCAAAGCCTGGTGCTGTGTACGCAGGACTGTGCAACAGTTCACCAGCTTGAGTGTCTAGAGCAACAGCTCCGTCTTCTCCCCATGTGCAACACAGGAGAGACCTGGTGGAGTATATCAGCAACCACTGATCCCATGGATAAGGTCTAAGGGCTCTCTTACGCATTGCGTGTCATGGGCCACTGCTTTCGAAGGCATTCCTCGGCTGACGCGTAGCCTTGCCCCTGACCATGATTTAGCAGATATTACCTAAGAGGCTATAGGATGGTTGTAGGAATTACTCATACCTGAGCCCAGCTCTTCGCGTAGAAAACCACGTCTGCCTCATTCGCAAGCTCCTGAAGACCGGGCCGTCCAGGCTTCTCTGCTTCGACGCTGATCTTAATTGAAGGGTAGGATTGACGTAGATAACGGATGCATGGCAATGTCACCTCTGGTATCCGACCCTACAATTGAGCATGAGTATCATGAATGCTTCACAGAGAATGAAAGTCGCGGACCTCGAAGTGAATCCAAGTTGCATTGGAGCCGATCTTATCTGCAATTGCCGTAAATTCCTCGACAGTCATTTCTGGGAGCTCATTGTAGTTGACAATCGTCCTGCTCCCGGACGCTTGACTTTTAATGATATAGCTCGATGCTGGTTCATTGAATTGTTCACGATAGATGCAATGCTTGAGTTGAACTCCGGTTCCAAAGCCTGCCAGAATCTGCTGCGATGCAACAGATGCCTTCGCGGGCAGAACCGCGACCAGGTTCAGTGAGACCTTTGAGGATGTCTTGCAGTGTGCTATCAATTGCTGCAGCACCTCCAAGGTATTCGGACAGTTTCCTCCACGGCGATGAGAGATACTAGTAGCACGCAACTTCTCATCTTCTCCCGGGTAGTGAGGAGTTCTGCATTGATAGTAAGCTGGTGTTGGTTTGTCAACAGATGTGGGGGACGAGTTTCCAACCAACGTCAAGATTGTGTCAATGTAGCATGCACCTACTGCAACCAACGACATGTCCCCGGACCTTGATGGGTTAACAAGGTTATTTCAAGACCTTCAATTGGAAGAAAGGATACTACAGTGAACGACGTGTGCGAAGAATTGAGAGTTTGAGGAGAGGTTGTCGATATGCATATTAGTCATGCCCCACAGACGACATCATCAGCATCGGCAACGACAATATGGCAGCTGCTGCGATGAAAAGTGGTACATGCGGGTTTCCAAGTACTTGCTATCTGCGAATCTAACGTTTCAGATAAGTTTTTGATGCGATCTCATGCCCATGGTCATGCATAAAAAGACAAATCAGACAAGGGAATTCAATTAACAGCTACAGACTTCAAGATACAAAGTTAAGAACTAGGAGTTGTGCAAGATATCTGTCTTCTCCATAACTATTCCCAAGACCCAAACCCGTCTTCGCCTGAATGGACCTTTTACTGCCGGTAAAAACATTGTGAACGAAGGAAATGGCGGTGATCAAGCTGTTCTTAAGCTATCCTCAACGTGTTTGATCGAGGAAATTTGCCTGGCCAGTACATGTCAGCAGAGGCTTAGATGCGCCATCAGGTCCAGACGTACTTACAATTGCAATAAGCTACCGCCTCAGGCTCTTAATGCTTGTCCTTCACGGTTTCAGCGGGCTGATCGTGTTGGTCACTCGGTGCGGGCGCAGTACTGGAATGTTCTCTTATGAGACGGGCGACCTCAAATCTTTCAATCTGTTAGCAATCCAATGTCACGAAGGAGGGGTCGCAGAGAGTGTAGAGTCTTTCCACACCAGGGGAGGTGAACTCTCAGAAGGAAGAATGGGTCACAAGGTGATGTGTTCACGCGATGTAGAAAACAAGACTTACCGAGCGCTATTCAAAGTGATGCTAGGCTTTTTTGGTTTGAGGCTTTCAGCAATCTTGTGCCAGGTCTGCCGCGAAAATGTGTGATCGAGTTCATTCAGAACGGCGACAAGCAAAGAGATCCTAAGTTCGTCGGTCCAATGTTTGGAAGGCTGCTTAGTGGGGGTTTCTGGGGCCTGCGACGCTTGATCACTGGACGCTGCAGATGCCTGGATTTGGGGCAACACAGAGCCATCTGGAGCAGCTGAGGTAGTTTGGGCGGGGGCAGATGGCAGAGTCTTTTGTTTCTTTGCACCGCGCTTTCTTCCTGGGGTCTCCTTCTGCTGATGACTGGCGCTGTCATGTCCGCCTTCTAGGCCTTTTCTCTTAGCAGATACCATGGTTTGTAGCAGCTCTTGGTGATTTTCAATTGATTAAATGATTTGTTGAGAACGATCAAAGAGCTGATATGAGATAAGAGTTGAGTATTTGAAAGAGAGAGAAGCAGAAGACGCCCAGCTTGGTTTAAATAACCAGCGCCGAGAGAAAGGGCTGAAAATTTTCCATCGTGGGCTGCACAGTATGGCACTTCACCAGGCCTATTCCCATGCGCAGCCGCATTGCTGGGCTTCGCTGAGACCTTCCCTGCAGTTAGCTCCCCTTAACTGCTGCATTTCTCTGCTTTTCCCTCCCTGCTCATTGGCTGGAATGATGATATATCAAGAGATAGTAGGTAAAGACCGTAAAGTATCACATCATACAGCACATACTAAATAGACAAAACCACTCAGCTAGAAAGGCGTCCAGATAACTATTTCTAGCTAGTAGAATAGTAGTGCAGTGCATGTTCAACATTACACCAGAACATAGAAGTAGAAGTAGCGAGAAGAAATAAACTTAAGCAACTGTCTAGTGTGCTAATTTACATTATGCCGGAATATATTTCCTCCGTCTAGCCCTAACATCATGAGGATATATTCCCCCTTGTGATTCCTGAGTGCCATCTGAAAATAATGCCTTATACTCGTAATGTAGACTATTCGTCAATGTTTTGTCACTGTGTATGTAGGTGTTGCAGCATCACGGTCTCCGAACGGCTGGCAAGCTTGCCCGTTTGTGCTCTCGAAAAGCAGGTTTAGGTCTTTAGGAAATGCTGAATATAGACAGGAGAAGGGGCTGATAGTGATGCTCATAAAGGACTCTATCTTGAATCGATGTAAGCCAGAAAACTAACGACTGATAAGTGTCCCTAATATAAACCCAGCGTACAATTGTTCGCAATAAAGTACATCGCTAACACTCTATACATGGAACGAGACGCAAATGCAGTACTTTTAGAATCTGGTATGTACAGGTCCATGATTTATTTCGACTCGGGTCATCTGTGGAATATTGCGCTGGCGGTTATTTTGATTTCGCGGCTTGAAACGCCTCCTACCAGTCCCCCTGATCGTGTGGCTCGGATCCTGGCTCGGATCTTGCTGTCTGCGAGGAAAGTCACGTCCGCATGGTGTTATGTGAGGAGGATGACTGGGATGATTGTAGGGCCGAGCCGGGGAGGTTGCTTCGTGGGAGCACTGCTGACGGCGTGCAGGATGCACATTTGAATCGTAGTTCGGACTCGAGTGCTGCTGATATTGTAGGCCGTTGCTCTGGGTGTGGCGACCTATGCTGGAAGGCTGAGAAGTTGGCGTGATAACTTCCGGTATGCCTCTCTGTGGCTGTGGAGGACAGCGTCTCGATTGCATACTCGGAGACGGCTCGCTCGGAGGGGGCGTAAGCTCGCTTCGTGGTGGGACTTCTCGGACAACAAGTACATCGGTATCATCTGAACCGTTCACAGCTCCGGACATCATGGGAAGTGTATCGGCTGTCATTTCTCGCGATTCTGCATGGCGCTGGCGATCACGCAAGATAGCTGCAGCTTCTTTGCTGAGTGCCCTGAAGCGGTTTCTGTAGGTTTGGCAGCACCTATTAGTACTCATCGCCTTTGGTCTTCCATTGAATGATGGTCATACTTTAAAGCGTCCGCACTGTAATCTCCACACATCACTTGGGAAAGACGTGTGAAGTCGGGAGAGGTCATGTTCATTTGTTCGAACACTGCCATCAGCATCACCTTGTCCTTCCAGTCGTCCCATTTTACACGCCGAGCTGCAGGCATTGTTTAATGTTGCGGATAACCACTCAACAAAGCTTCAAGTTGACACGGATTGAGAGACAGGGCAGTCGATTGGAGGTTTGAGCAACGATAATTCAATGGAGGAATCTGGGAGTTCGAAGAAACGATGGAAGGAATGGCCAGCTCAAGTACTTATACCCGGTTCGAAAAGAGTAGAATCGCCATCACGCGCGTTAGGACGCGCACGCGTGCTGATACTACGGCCGAAGACGCTATAATAAAAAGCAATTCAGGATGCAGGATTAGCTCGAGACAGATAGGAAACGGCGGGACTGAAGCTGCAGGAACCATATAGTCGTCGTCGCGAACCGCGATCGACAGCTCCAGGACGACTAGAACTCGAGTGTCCTGACGACCAGGCAGATTGGGTGCCACCGATTGGGAACTAAACCATACTCAGGGAAGCTATCTGCCTGAGATACGGAGTATTTCTGTTAGCATGTGTATTGAATGAATTATTTCCCCTGTAGTAGGATTTTGAGGAGATTCCCACCTAATCTAAAGAATCTGACCTGTCACATTGACAAGCATTGTTGGGGCCAAGCTGGCATGACAGGTCTATCCCGTCTTCCTTGCACTATCTTCATTGTGTCTGAAGTCATTAGGGGTTGTAATATGACTGTTGAAAAGTGGATGAGCCGCACATGCATCTTTGTCTTGAAAGTATTATGCAGCAATCGCAAAGGACACAGTCTTGTTTGGCCGCAGAGCAACCTTTTTTCAGTGTGATTCAAGAAGGATTGGAGTAATTCCATGCGAAGAATGAGACATGGCCGAAATCTTGTTGAGGATGGGAGAAGTATCCTCTCCAATGTCTATGCAGAGACGTATATCCTCAAAAGCCATGCGGTTGACTTATTTGCAGGGAGATTCTCATTTGAACGACATCAAGACATCCAATAGCTACAGTCGCCAACTATTCTCTGGGTTATCCAATACGACCAGAATCCTCAAAAAAATCAACTCCACCTGCTTGGTTTATTGCTTCCTTACTCATGCCTAGACATCTTCTTTGTTGCTGCAAGAAGCCGTTGTGGCGGACAACAACCGCATTTTCTCATTTTGGGCTGAATCCAATACCAGAGGCTTATATATCCAGCGTCCTGTGCAGGAGAGTGCATCTTCCTCCATCAATCTCAATATCCCAAATTCCCAAGCACATCTGGGCATTCCACTGCAGCTTTTCCGCTTGATACCTCTCGCATTAGGTAGCCATTCGCTCCCTAGTCAGCCATGACGACCGTCAGACGCAGCAAGGCGATGCCTACTGATGGCCCTACTGCGAAGTTTCTCTATACAATTATCAAGCAATTGGACTTGAAGTCCGTGAGTCAACCCCTCTTCCTCTTACACTCCAGTCCCAGGAGGTATTGTGGATTGTAGCTAACAATGTCCTTCGACAGATTGACTGGAACCTCGTTGCGTCACAGCTTGAGATTTCCAACGGCCACGCTGCTCGGATGCGTTACTCTCGCTTTCGACAGCAGATGGAAGGAATCACATCTACACCGCGCTCCTCTCGCCCCAAGAAGACTCCCGCAAAGACTGGCAAGGGACTTGCCAGCAAAGCTGATCTGCTGAAGGACAAGAGCTCCCCCCAGCCGCCAGTGAAGCAAGAAAATGCCCGTCCCGCGTACGAGTCAAACTCTTACATCAAGGTTGATCCATACGGTCACGAAGTCCAGAATCTAGCAGACATTCCCCATGTCTCTGCTCAAGTGATGCATCCGCAGCCTGTCCAACCGCAGATGGTTCCGTACACTCCACTGACTGCGGCCCCGGGAACCCTGACCATGTATGCGCCTGTTCCTGCTTTCCCACCCTCCCCGCCTCTGGCCTTTCATCAGCAGGCCGGCCCAAGCACATGGGCTCCTATCAAGACTGAGCCTGAGTCTGAACCCGAGCCGGAAGCCGGAAGCAATGTGAATGATGCTCCGGTAAAGGTTGAACCGCTCCAGGAGGAACAGTAGGAGAGGGTTTGACAAGGCTGAAAGAGATCAGATGAGCAAATTCGTTATGGAGGTGGAACATCTTTTGCATAGTTTATGGTGAGGCGTTGAGATGCTTGTCTTATGTTGAATTGATTCTTGATGTGTGAAATGGACCTATGATTGACTGAATCGGCGTTGCATTGTATTTCTTGGGTTGACTAGCTAATCAACTATACTACCCTTGTGTTCGGAACTATGAATTGTGACTATACTGTCGTTGACTTTCAGAATTTGTTTTGGGCTACAGAGCCATATCGCAACCGTTTCTTAAAGTCTGTCCCAACGGACAAGACTAGAATGAAGGATAGAGGCAAACTAGTGTCTTACAGATTGACTTGATATGAGTGCCAATTTACTGAGTCTCTGGGCCTCACTTTCCGTGTGGTCTGGTCCATCACTCATGATTGATATCTCAGTTCAATCACAGTTCAGACTCAGTGCTGTGTTGCCGTAACGATCATCAGCCCCTACCTCTCGGCGTGCTATTATAAATAATGAGCCACGCACATGTGTTCTCTTCTTCATCTTCTTCTCCCTAGCTATCATTCCCTATCACTCTCTTCTTCCTCTACTGTGATCATATTTTGTTCTTCTCCACATACCTTGTCTTACCTTCATATCACCTACATAACTCATAATACCTTGCCTTGTATCTACATCGTCCAACTTTCCCTTCAGGCACTCTCACTACCTGAATATTCTGCTACCTTTCCTAGAAGCTGTGGTGAAAAGTCATTGGTACTTTATCCACTGAAAATGTCCACCAACCCCGAGACCAACGGCGAGGGACTCAACCCCGATGCTACTTTCATCATCGAATGCCTCAAAAATCTCAACGAATCTAAGCAGGTCAGTCAATATGAGTTCCTCATTTTCTATCTTCTATAGATGCACCCTCTAACAACACAGCCAGGTCGACATTGCTAAAGTTGCCACTGCCTTGAACTACAGCAATGTGGCATCAGCCGGCAACCGTTTTCGCGCCCTTCGCAAGCGCTATGGATTCGCGAACCTAGAGTGCAAGAACTCTACCCCTACCAAGGCTGGCAAAGCTGGTCCTATTGACAAGTCTGCTAAAGACGGTACTGCGGGCGATGAAGATGCTACGTCTTCGGGCGAGACTGTCCAGTCCTCTCCCTCCAAGCCTGCTAGAAAGCCTGCCGCTGGCCGCAAGGGAGCCAAAGCCAACTCAAAGCCAATTCCCGCTACTGGTCCGGTGAGCACCGATGGCTCCGCCTCTCCGTCGAAGAAGCCTGCTGCAAAGCGTGGCCCAAGAGGCAAGGGCAAGCAGGCCGTCGCCCAGAAGCCCGCTGTCATGGAGTCTGTCGAGATTCCGGTCAAGAAGGACAACGGAGACGTCAAGATGGAGGAGGGAGACGCTATGAAAGCTGAAGCTTGATGACCTGCAAAGGGCCTTGTTACTGTAAGTTGTCGCGCCGTCTTCCCACATAAGAACACCATGACTGATAATGTGGGTACGAAATAGGTACACTCTTCCACTTTTCGGGGGACTGTAGTGACGAACCACCACCAGACGGAAACAGTCATCGCTATCGGTTTACAATGGGATTCTGGAGGATAGGAGCAATAAGCTGAAAAATTCGTAACTTGGTTTTGAGCCTTCATGTTTTCTTTTGTGGCACTATCTCTCTACCGCGAAGTTCTAAGCATTGAATTTGTTTGGAGCTCTTCCTTAGGTCTAGAATAGGTACCATTATGTTAGGAAACAAATGACAGCTCATTGATGACTGCTCGATAGCGTACAATGAATCTGTAAAGTGCTCATCCAAGACTCATCGCTAATCAATACACACTCGATAGGGGCGCCATACAGACGCGAGTCCAACCAGAAAACAATAGACTCTTCCAACTATTCATCCCCTAGTTCAATACTTTTTTTGCCGTATTCTAGAAACACTCGAGAAGCAAGATGCCTTGTCGCTTGACTGTTTCAGAAGCCCAGAATAATTGACCTGACCTACTTCACCTATTCGCTCCACTCTGTCATCACCTCTCCTGACCATCTCGTTATCCTTTCAGGCCCTGTGTCGATCTGCCTCGAATAACACCTTTCACTCACCTCTGTCCTCGAATCCTCGAGGTCACTCCCTCTAGCTCCCCGCTCTATTTATTCTCTCTACACACTCCTCCTCTCTACAACTTCCTCAACTCCCGCATATACCACCCGAACTTCAACAACATACCTACACCTACCATCCAGAAGACCAACTCACCAAGCCAAACAATCAAAATGGCTCCCACGACCCCCAACGAAACAATTCAGTTCCTCTTGAGCTGCATCCGCTACTCAAACAGCGGCAAGGTAAGCCCAATCCCCATCAGCACCTCGACCCCAACCGTTTTGAGTGACCTCAACTAACGAGATCCCAGGTCGACTTCAACGAAGTCGCCAAAGAATGCAACATCGTCACGAAAGCAGCCGCGTACGTCCCAAGCACCTCACAAACAGCTTCCCCCGAGAACTAACCACCCACCCAGGGCAAAACGCTACGAACGCTTGATCAAAGCTTACAATGAGGCGGCCAACGGGAAGACGACCACCGCCGGATCCGAACCCGACGCAGTTGCAGCCGCAGCCTCTCCGGACTCTTCTCCCAAGAAAACCAAAAGTGGCAAGGCTGGTACTCCCAAGAAGACCAAAGCCAAGCAGGAAGGCGAGAATCCGAGTTCGGGACCATCGAAGCGCAAGGTTGCAGGGGAGGGTAGCAAGGCCGGAACCAAGAAAGCGCGGGTGTCGAAGGAGAGTGTCGTTGAGAGCGCCGAGAGAATGGTTGAGCAGAGGTTGAGCCCTGTGAAGGAGGAAGATGTGTCCGATGCTGAAGAGGAGAAGGGTGATGCGACTGCTGTCGATGGTGAGGCGCTGCTTGACCAGTTTCGCAACTCCCAGGGCGACGGTCGTGTTGCTGTCAAGGAGGAGACTGAGGAGGTGGCTTGATTCTCTGTTTCTATCTCGGGCTGCAGTTGCAGCATGATTTCTTGTTACGCAATTTGGGGACTGGACGTTTGGTTTCTCCTATTGGCCTCGTATTCTTGATCAGTTATGACTTGCAAGTTGGTGTTTTCGCATTGACTCATTCGTAAACTTGTCATATTTCGTCGCGTCAAGTGGTTCTAGCCAAAGATCACCGAGGGAAATACGAAGCCATATTTATGCTTTCATCATGTTCTACGCTGAAGTGAAAAAATCGTGTCACATCTCGAGCATATCATTCGCACAGGGGTATCTATGAACACAACTCGAACTTCAAACCCAGCATCAAAAGATCGCGACTACTGCAGATGACAGCATAACGTGTCAAAGTTCCGACTCGGAACCAAACGCCAGGTGGCATCAAAAAGTAAAATCAAGGGTATCATTAAGTATTCACATGATATATGCAGACGAATTGAAACATCGTGCTGGGGCAAGCCGACTCAGAATAGGGCAAGCCAGTTGGCATATTATATGTCTGCCATCACTGACTCGAGAATCTTGCGTTTGTATTGGGACAGCGACCGCTCCCTTTTCTGCATCTGCGCTCGCAATTTCATGTAACGCTGTTTCCATGTCATTTCAGACACGGTGCTTTCTGCACCGTCGATTTCGTATTCCGCATCGGTCATACTGTCAAGTTCAATAACGCTGTTATCCATATCATCCGTCATCCGTGACGATTCCTCAGGTTTACCAGCATCTATATTCGAGATGCTCGTATCGCTGTAGACGACTTTTGTGGAGAACTGAGAACCGTGCTTGTATTCATGGGCAATCGTATAGATGAAATTGGACGATGTCCTATCGGCTGCCATCGTTGAACCGTCCCCAGCAGCTATAGGCGCTCTTTCGACAATCACCGTCATGGAGCTCTGGGCGGGGCCGGTAATGCCAAAATGCGATCCCAGCCCGAGGTAAAGAGCTGACGCGAGAGCCGACAGCCCCGAGGGGAGTCGCATGTAATTAGTACTCAAACGTCTCACGACGGAGAATGCCAAGGCACGAGCCTCTTCAGCGCTTAGAGGTACTGCTCGGCCTGTGAGCTTTGCGCGGAGCAACTCGCCCGATAGGACACGGGCAACATCGTCAATGCTAATCTCCATGGCTCCGTTATTACCAGATAGAGAATTGGTATCCGTATGCGGCATGATGGTTTGCACAGTACTGCCGCTGAACAAGTCACTTGAATGAGCGGTAGAGCCGTTTCGATGACTAGGTTCCACCTTAAGGGATGCAGACGGAGTACTCATTCCATTTACCATTAGCGTCGGCGGCGTGGCAAGGCGGACAGGTCCGCCTAAGTGTTGTGGAACTTGTAATTGAAGCTTGTTTGGTCTGGCAGTCGCATGCGGAAAGGGAGTGGGCGACTGCTGATATTGGGAGTCTGCACGAGTTGTGGAATTCTGCTCTACCACCATAGCAGGCGAAGATCTTGATCCGGGACCCTGAGGTTGCCTGGAATCAGTCCGACCAGGATTCACAGGAAACGTGGAGAATGGACCAGAGACGACGCCTCTCTGCGGAGGCCTGCCCCTAGTCTTCCCAGTGATCGATGCATTGCTGTTAGGCCAGGCAGAAGAAACTGCCGGACCATGCCGCCTCCTAGACCGCGACTTTTCACCAGAGGACGGATCGATCGCCGAGCGTGGCTCTGCCGTTGGAAGAAGAACTTCTGACGGATGATGCCCTCGTGGGATTATCGCTGACTGTGGATATCCAGCAGGCGATGCGTCTCGATCCAGAGGTCTCCACCGAAGCTCTTGGCCTTGCTGGTTGTCAGTAGAGCCATCAGGAGGGAATGATGATGCAGCAGTCATCCATGGATCGTTGTCAGGAAAAGCACTGAATGGAATGGCGCTCTGCGGAAAGGTTGCGGACTGATCTACAAATGCACCTGCCTGCAATACCCCGACGGACGTATCCAGCTGAGGTCTTTTCGCCGGCTTCTCGTTAGCTTGCTCCCTTTCGTCGGCCCGTTTGCGCCCACGTTTAGGTTTCCACTCAGGGACAAGCGCACGCAAGGCAAGATCTTCTTCCAGCGGTACGCCGTCGCGAGTGTCACTGACCGCTGCATTGGAGGCCGGAAGCTGGGTGTAGTACGGATGAGGATGCCCGAGGCAGTATTCGAAGAAGGCATCTACATGCATTGCGCGCATCCAACGCTATCAGACATTAGCAACTTTGCGATACCTTGGGTAAGCGCAACTTAACGGACCTTGAGTCGCACCGCATATTGCTGAACTTTTTGCGTACTCTGCTTCTTCTCAGCGGAAGGGGGTTCTACACCTAGCTCGATTGCCAACTGAATCCACGTCTTCAGCTCCTTGTTGTCCAGCTTCCGAATAAGCTCCCAGAGGGTGAAGATGCTGAAGCTCTTGCCATCGCTCCGAGGCGGAGATCGGAAAGTCTTTCGAAGCTCGGCGGTGTCTGCGGACATTGGAACATTTGGGTTACAATAAAGAATGAACGTCACGTAGGCATCGTCGATAGTTTCATCACTAATATCACGAGACGGCAAGACCCGCGAGACTGCCTGATCCATTGGGTCCCTAGCCTGCCGCTGGCGAATGGTATCATAAACTGGAGGAGACATCGACGGCCCTGAGCGCGTAGCCGACGTCGCAGGAACGACAGGCCGTAAACCAGTGGGCGAAGATTGCAGACTGCGAGGAGTCGCTTTGCGATGTAGGGGAGGAGACCTTGACGCTCCTAACCGACTGCGGCCACTCCCTAAGGAAGAGCCACTCGGTAACCCTGGCTCCAAAGTAGAGGAGTATCTCGCATACTGCTGGATAACCACCGGTGTTCCCCCAATGTCATTCGGTTCCGATTGTTTTATCACACTGGAGAACGAGCTTTCCATAGCGAGTAATCAACCAATCGAGACGAAAGAAAACAAGGACTTGGTTGATCTCGAAATTTGAATGTTCGAACTGGATCTGAGTATGAATAGAGAACCTGGAGTCATTTGCATTTGTAGTAGACCAACTCAAGATGCCAAAGCTCAAAAGCGCATAATCGGAGCACTGGATGCTATGATGTCCAAGCGTGACTGAATCGCAATCAACAGAATTCTGTAGCTCAGGGACCAGCCCAGATCGAGCGCATAAATATGCCGGCTTATATGTCAACAAGGAGTGAACGATTTACGGATATATACTCAGCATTGAGATCGACTGGATGAAAATATCAAGTCTGGACATGTAAACGCCATCGTCCCGACCTGGAATGGGGAAAAGAGGAGGGATGGACCGATGGAGTGGCTGGACGACTTCGCGCCTTAAAGAGAGAGAGAGAGGCCGCTGACTGTTTCTATTTCGGGATTTTGCTTGTTACTACTCTAGGACTAGCGTTGTGGCCTTGGGGCGGGGGAGTGGATGCCTTGGACTTTGGCTGCTGTCACATGCGCCCTAGGCCGCATTTGACTGATTATGGCCTCAGGCAGCAATAATAATGCCGATTTCTCTTATCGATAAAGTTTTGCAAGGGCGATAATGGACGGCAACCCCGACTGACCTCATCATCTCCTCTCTCTTTCTACCAGCCCTCTCTTGAGGCCTTCCTACTCCATCTCATTCAAGGATCGCTCATTTAATTCTCTCTTCTGCTGATGTTTGGTCTACTAACGCATGATGCTGACGCCTGTGACTCCACTCGTATCTGACCTTCCGGTGTTGATTAACTGACGGGCGGGTGGGCAATGTGTTATCTGCTGCCCACTCGACCTTCTCCTTCTATCTGAAGTTAGGTCGGATACTACTCTAAGCAATCATGTCTTCTTCAATGCGCTCTTCCCGTCATCGGACATCTAGCTTGTCCCGTCCTATTCGCACTAGCCGTACCCGAGTGCAATCATATCTTGAAGATAGCAGTTCAGATGATCGGCTGAATGAAGACACCGACTCTGAGGAGGAGCGATCTAGACGAGTGTCGCTTTCGCTGCGTCCACGCAGTTCGAATAGAGCTCCCATTTCTTATCGCGAGGAATCTACAGATGATGACTTTGAGCAATCCTCTAACGAGGACCCTTCAGCCGTCGTGCCTGTTGAAGCTCCAACGCGACACACCTATCCATTTCCCGAATCTGCTAGAAATGGCACATCTTCTCGACCTAAACTCAATCGTACCGTGAAAACTAGGTCCCAGACTAGAAGGTCTAAACGGCCCCCTGCCAAGAACCGCCTGGAGTTAGGTAGACCACTCAACAAGCGTCCAAAGGTTCAAGCAGATGACATGCTCCCGGTCGGTTCTGGAGTCATACCACCTTGGCACACCCTTCCCTACCACATATTGTTTGACATCTTCTTCCGTGCATCATTTCCTCTGATGGATGAGAAGACGGCGACTAGAAACAGTTCGACGCAATGGCTTGTGAGCGTTGCCTTGTTGTGCCGCGCTTTTCATGAGCCAGCATTGGCAGCCCTTTACCATTCTCCGCCTTTGATACCTATCAAATGCCATGCTCTGCTCAACCTGTTATGTCAGCCGCAGGAGACACTTTCAACCAACTATAGAAATAAGATCCAAGAGTTGCACGTCGACGTGGAGACCCTGTTGCTCCACAAAAGCGGGCCAACGCTCGGATATTTTGAACTACCTAGGCTCATCGAAAAGACCCCTCAAGTTAAAAGAGTGCGGCTGTATCACAAAGAGGACTTCATTGTTGGTCTCGCTTCGTGGCACATACAGCGGTCAAAATGGGTTTATCCCGAGAGTCTATTCGAATCGATGAATTCGAGCTTGGCGCACCTGCGCAGCTGGGATTGGAACAGCCGATTTATGGAAGCGGAGCGCTTGATTCCTTTCCTACTCGGCAAACATTATGACCGGGCGTTCCGTGGCTTGCGAGAGTTGCGGCTTTTCCATGTCGCTTCAGAAGATATTGATCACGATGGTAGTGCAGAGCCATCCAATGAGCGTGAAGTGATCCTCGCTACTGCGATAAAGGAGCTTCCATATTTGCATCGGCTGGAATTTTCCGAGTGCTCGATTGTCAACGAGCATCTTCTCCTTAACTTGCCCTCAACCCTCACGTCCCTCACCATCAACAACTGCGATGAAGTAACAACATCAAATCTTAGTGCATTTCTCGCTGCTCATGGGCAAAATCTTCGGGAACTCAATCTTAGTCACAACAGGCATTTAAGCATGTCATTCGTTGCAGGACTAGCAGAGTTTTGCCAGGTTCTTGAAAGGTTCAAGATGGACATATCTATGCATGACTGGTCCAGCTACCATGATGTTGAGCCGCATTTCCGCGAGTTGCTTAGTCCCTCTGAGGTGCCAACCTGGCCCGCCACGTTGCAAGAGATTGAACTGATACATTTGCGAAAATGGGACGACACGACAGCTGAGGTATTCTTTACGTCTCTTATCGATTCCGCAAGTGAACTACGGAACTTGCGCCGGTTGATTATCAGCGCTATCTTGAAGATCGGATGGCGTGACCGCGCATCTTTCCGAGAGAAATGGATTGGAAAGATGGAGAGGGTGTTCTTGCGCAGAAGCCCTCCTCCGAACCCTGGTCTTCACACCCTTCGCAAGGAAACCCCACAGATTGACCAGAATGATGCTGCCACTCAGTCTGAAGCACATCATAGCGGTCTGTCCACGCCGTCCAAGCGCAAAAGCGCACGCCTTGCGAAACGCAAGCATTCAGAAGCTGAAGATAATATGGAATTGAGTGCACCGGACCGAGTATCGAATGGTGGCGATGCAGACCTCTTTATCCAAGGCATGTGCGATACTGTCAATGTCAGAATTGATAATTTACGCCCGACTGAACTGCAGTTCAATGAGCAAGACTTTCTCGATGACGAGCTCAGTGGTGATGAAGACTGGAATGGTAACGATTTCGACGCCAGTGCGGCAGGGCATGCATGGTAATAGCACCGTCCCTTGTCATTTCCTTTCTATCTCTATGTTATTTGCCCTTTGTTCTGGTGCCGGATGGTCTCTTTTCTTGCAAGTTCTAGTACAGGAGCTTGGGTGTTTTGATGGTTACTTCTTCATGACGTTCTACGAGTTGGGGCGCCCTAAAGAAGCGGTGTCTTGGTAGGGCGTTGGGTTCCGGGATTAAAGATGGTTATTATTATCGTTAACGGTATGGCGGATTAAGATGCATACCCTGGTGGCTCTCTGTTTATGAATTTCTTTTCTCTAAAAATCACTGTTCCCCAATACCATGTACTCTTACTGGAATATTGATATTCTCCAATGCGAAACTACGCTCGCCACTTGCGAAGCTATCTCTGAGACGGTGGTAGAAGTATCCTACAGCTTCACCATGCAGAGCTACATCGGGGCTGCAACGATTCTCCCATTGCCATCCCCAGATACAAATGTCTGCTAATAACCAGCAGGTATCCCACTAGTTATCTACAACGGACGTGAACCTTTTATGAACTCATATACTGTGCCTTATGCTCATGTTATTAACAACCTGCGCAAACTCCGCCGTGACTATTCTAAGCCATGTTAGATCTGCGGAACCAGTCATGCTGCGTAATAGACATGCATGAACTCACCATCAATACTGGAATTGGAATTGGCCATCAACATTGATAATGCGCTCAGACAGGTTGACATCAGCCTCTTGGTATTCGCCGTCCACGTTTGCCAATTGAGCCCGAAGGACGGGAACCTCGCCGCCTCCCTCGATAGCGAAGTGAACACCCTCGGCGGATTCGGAGAAGTTGACACCATCCCATTGAAAGTGACCTGCATCCATAAGTCATCTACCGTTCTGCATAGGGATCGTGCACGGAGGTGGAATTACCGTTGTCGTTTCCGAGAAACTGGTTTAGGTCAATCGAGGCGTCTCGCAGTTCACCGTTGGAGTCGCGGAGTCGGGCAACGAGTACATGGTTATCCTCGATACGGATGTCTTCAGCGCTGAGGTGGAAGCTCATTTTGAATGTAGGAAAGTCTCAAGGGGATCTTTGGGAGGCAACGATACTGATTGATCTGAACAGATGATGAGTATACTCCTAGGGAAACAGCTTCACCTTTATACCATCACCATCCTGACATGTGGGCCCTTGCCCCTATAGCTTATAGCACGACAGACCATGCTAACCACCTGGCTTTGCCCTATTTGCTCGCCAGCCTCGCATGTCGCGCAATTTTGGACCCTTGTGGGTACCACCGTGCCCGCTGCGACATTGAGCAGCGAACAGCGTCCCTCGCCCTGTGCGAGTGCGCCCCCTTTTGGCCTGGGCTGAGAAAATGTTAGGCAACAGTATTTTACCACCAGCCACAATTGCTTTAGGAGCATGCAGTCACCGCCATATTTTTGAAATTGAGGGTTGTCTCCACCTTTGTGCTGCCATGGAGGCTCTTGGCGGCCACTTCATCGGTGGACCCTGAGGGGTATGTATTCTGACCCCGCTGTTCTAAATTTTTGTACGAAAATTAGCCGATGAAGCAGGAATCAATCCCATCATGCCAGATTGCGGCATACAGTCATTTATGAGGTTATTGTGTTGCGGTTCGCCGCGTACGGAACTTTCACCGTCGGATATTGTCGTGTCGACTGTTGCTTGCATGATTCGCATCAAATCGGAATGGCATGGGGATCTTAGCGTAGGTAGTCTGTAGGGCTAACGTTGCCGCTGACTGTTGATTTGTTGATTTCACGACGGATTCTCTCGCCTTGCAGGGATAAGCATGCGGTGGTGGTAGCAGGCATGGTGATATGGCTCCTTCATGCTGCCACTGAAGCAAATGGTCAGCTTCGAAACACGCTCAGATAAATGAAGGGTACTGTGTCAAGGGATGAACAACACTCTCGACAATATGTTTGTGTATCACAGCAGTCAATCTTCTGCATCACTTTCCCTTGCTATGTGACATCGTTGTTTCGTTCGCTGAGGGTTCCTTGACAACTGACGGGGCGAGATATAGCCAGAAATTATCAAGAAAAGAATCCAGCAAAGTCTGAAATCCGCCGTACCTGATGCATTTTTCGTAAAACGTTGTTGGTAGCCGAGAAGCTAGAGGTCTCAGAAGTCGGTTCAAAACACACAAATCCATAACGCAGAGTATTGCAAGACTTTGCCCTATGCTGAACCTGACAAAGGTATGACCTTAAGGTACAGATCGTGATGTAGGGGCTAATGGCTATTGGTCGACTTCAGTGAACGCTCTGCGACGGTCCCATACAATGTCTGCCATCATGCATAGTTGCATGCTTATGATACCTTAGCCATCAGTCTTACCGACCCGTACTACTGCGTAGGACGATGCTACAGCGGGGTTTTATCCCTGTCTCAGCGATGATTATCAAATTGTCATATTCACTCTATCATGCTATTAGCTGTGATTGGAGGAGCGTAGTTGGCATCTTGCTAGATTGATGCCGTCCAACTGACAGCTACATGTCCTCGACACACAACCTACTTCTTCGTCATTTCTGTCATTCTTCAACCAGTTTGTTTCGTTTCTGAAATTGCTCGAAAAAGGCCCCAGGGTCAATATCGTTGTTCCATTCTTCAATATGTCTATCACATGGCAGCTCGCAGCCATCCTTGTCGCTGTAGCCGTACTTCGAGGTGTCTGGGTTACCATCTACCGACTGTTCTTCCATCCTTTAGCCAAGGTCCCAGGACCTCTTCTCGCAAGATCGTGCTTCTTCTACTCCTTTTGGTACAACGCACACGGCGGAAGGTTCTATCTGCAGATTGAGAAGCTCCATCAAAGATATGGCAAGTGAAATCTCCTCATCGTGGACGATATCTCTTGCTAATCAGCAGCATTAGGCCCAATAGTACGTATCACACCAGACGAGATCCACCTCAGTGACCCGGAGAATCTTGACAAGATCTACTTTTATGGATCTCGGTTCGGCAAAAGCGCATCCTTCTACGGTGGCTTTGGTATAGATAATGCCACCTTCACCACTCCCAGCCACGACCTCCATCGGTTGAAACGAGCAGCCTTGAATCCTTTCTTTTCGCGCAAGATGGTCCTTGAGCTAGAAGACGTCGTACAAGGAAAGGCAAAGAAGTTGGTAACTCGAATGCAATTGGCCTTAGAGTCTGCAGGTTATATTGACCTGCACCACGGATTTCGGGGAATTTCGATTGATGTCATCACCGACTATGCGTTCGATGATTGTTATGGCTGCTTGGACAAGGAGAACTTTGGCGCTGAGCTATTCAATATGATCCGTGAGATGGGTCCTGCATTTTGGTTCTTCCAGCAATTTCCTTTCATACGAGATCTGGCTATTCAGACTCCATTCTGGCTCGCCAAATTGATGAGCAAGTCACTGACAAGACTGATGCTGTATCGTGAGGTAGGAGACCCCTTCTCATAACTCATTTTGGGTCGTTGGTTGGAATTGATTTGCATCTTGTTCAGGGTACCAGGAACCAGATCCTGAGAGTCAAGGAGGCCGTGGAAAGGGGTGATAAAGTCTCACGAAAGACAGTCTTCCACCAACTCCTTCGACCAGACGCGGCGGAAGGATACAAAGTGCCCACTATCGAGGAACTCAATGACGATGCCTATGTCTTCATTGTCGCCGCTGCTGATACAACAGGTAACGCAATGACGATTGCAGCATATAATGTCGTCTCCAATCCAGAGATATATGAACGTCTGACAGCAGAGCTGAGAGGGAAGTTTCCTGATCCTGAAGCGAAAATGGACTTTGTGACCCTTGAGAAATTGCCCTATTTGGTAGGTTGCACTCGTACTATCGTTGGCATGGAGCATAATGCACTAACTTCTGCAGACTGCAGTGATCAAGGAAGCACTTCGGTAAGCATATCCCACCGTCCTATAAGGAGTCCACTTACACATCCAGATTGTCATTCGGTGTCGTTGGCCGACTCCCACGAGTCGTTCCCAAATCTGGTGCCGAGTTCCATGGCTACCTTTTTCCAGAGGGAGTATGACAGATGTATCTTTTTATTGCTTAGTGAGACTAAGCGATATAGACTATCGTCAGCATGAGCTCGTGGATGCTGCATCGAAATGAAGACTTATTCCCGCACGCAGAAATGTTTGATCCCACACGCTGGCAGAACCCTGCCACATACAATGCCCTCGAAAAGCACCTCTTCGCGTTTGGCAAGGGTCCCCGGCAATGTGTTGGGATGCAGTGCGTCCAGATTTGAATTGCTATTGTTGTCGGACACTGACATTGCGTAGACTCGCTTATTCAGAGCTCTACATAACCCTCGGACGAGTATTCAGACAATTTGATGTTTTGAAGACGCGGAAGAAAACTAGAGAAGAGTTATTATACGATGACTACTTCACATCCTACCATCCTGAAGCATACAACAAATTTATATTCGAGCGCGCAGGACAGTAGTCGAGTACAACTTTTCGAGGTCTCAACATACCTAGCTCTCTAGGAGTATATTGAATATGTACGGGGGTACCAGCTCCACAACTTCATGTTTGAGCTTGTTGAGCTTAGTAGATGGAAACAAGGCAGCCTCTAGCCTAAGGCTTATGTCCTGTTGTTGGCTGGCTCCCCCAGAGTGACCTCTCAACACTCTCAATCAACCTTCACCTTGGTAAAGAGGAACCATTTTAAGCCTAGTGGAGGTTCTACCTCCTTGAATAAGGCCCCTGTGTTTCTGCTCCAGGTGAATAATTTCTACTTAGCTCCGGTTCCGCTTCAGGTCATCGCTAGCCACAGCTAGAGCAACACAGATAAATAACCCAGCTCTTTTACACTCCCCTCTCCTCTTCTTCTCACTACACCATCTTCTTTCTACTCTCCTGCATCAACCTATCATCTCTTGAAAGCTCTTCTCACTCTACATATTCCACATCCTTAATCAACGCCTTCAATCAAGCTTCGCTTTGATTCAACCACAACCTCACCTTACAAGTCTTTTCATTCTCTTTAACCTCCAATACAATCTACACCATGCCTATGACTTGGGGCCATGAGGCAGACGCCAAGGTACGCCGTATTTCACACACTTAAAGAACACCAAGACTGACTGAAACAGCTTCTCCTCGGCATTCTCACCACCAGCAACGTCAAGCCTGATTACGAAGCTCTCGCAAAATACATGGGTCCCGGTCAGTATCCGTACAAGTCATATCATAGGTACAAGTACTTCAGGAGCGATGTTTGCTGACAACAAAATGAACCACAGATTGCACTGTGTACGCTATCCAGCACAGAATTAAGAAGCTTAGAAAGGATGCTGGGGCTGTCGCTGCTGCCGACGGCGACTCCTCCGCCCCTGCTTCCCCGGAGAAGCGTAAGCGCGGCCGTGGAAAAAAGGACGCCAATGGTGACGCTGGAGGCAACGACAAGGCCAGTCCCAAGAAGGCCAAGAAGGAGGAGACCGATTCTGCTGTCGATGACGCTTGAGCTTGTCTCGTTTGCTTCCTTGTCTCAGTTCTCCGATTACGAGGGCCGCTTTCTTGCTCGTGTTATTGCCATGTGTTCTGGTTTTGTAGCTGGGGTTTATGGTTTATGGGGGTGAGCCCGGTCTTTACACAGTGCCTGTGGTACTGGCATCTTAGGACAGTCGTTATCTAGAATACGACTTGGGAATTGAAATGTTAAGTTGAGTTTTCTGCGTCTTCGCTGTAGACCTTGAACTTGGGCAACATTGTACACGTATCATACCTGTCTGTTAATGCAGCTGGATTATGCCCTCGTAGCCAGGTTCCACGGCAGGCTCCTTTGCCTTACTGGTGCAGTACTATAAACACTACTGCTTGTGGGCTTTGACAATAACAGTCATGGATTGCATAGCGTGCCTGTCACAACCTTAGATACAGGAAAGAATAAGTAAGACCTTTCTGCCTTCGCATTTCCCAAACGACCGACCAACTCCCAGTAAAGAACGAGAATCCCAGCCAGCTCTGCAGAATCAAATCAAGCGAAGTTGGCCATGTCAATATCCTCCATCTTTGCACCCGCCTCATCTGGAAGGAACTCGGAAGCCGAGCTCTCGGGGTCATCCACTCCCTGGTCATCACCTTCGAAGTTGATCATACCGGCAGGAAGAACGCTGGCCTTACGGGAACGTTTGGTAGGAGTGCTCAGGATACCAAAGATGGACTCATCGGATCCTTCAGTCTTCACGAAGCCAGTCTGCAGCTGGGGTCGATTTCCGGAGAGAGTGGGGTGCAGTGGCTTCTTCTTGGTGGGAGTGTCAATTTCGTCTTCACCAGTTTCCATCTTGACAGGACTGATTTCGTTCTCCTCGTTCTTCAGAGGGGTGGCATTGTCGTTCATGTCAGTCATGGTAGCAGCCTTTTCGCCCCGCTTGCGCTTAGAGCCAGGAGTTTTGACAGGAGTCGCAGTCTTCTTGGGCTTCTTCGGGGTAGACGTCTCGCTGCCTGCCTTGACACCGATAGCGAAACCGTCACCGCCGGAAGCCTTGACAATCTGACGCATCTTGACAAGACGCTCTTTGATCGCGCGAGGAGTGGGCTTCTCGTTATCGTCAGTGCCGGCTACTTAATGTTAGCAGTTGCCATATAAAATGTTTTAGAATAGAGGACTTGAATGGTGGAACTTACGCCAAGCAGCAGCAACCTTGTTGGCATCTACAGACAGTTCATGGGTCTCGAGGATCTTGAGTAAAAGCTTGTGTTGAGCCACGGTGTCAGTATTGGTCTTCATAGTGAGGAGAGTGTACTCACGAGCTGGTCATTCTCCGGGGTCCAGCGCATAGGCATGATTGTGGTTGAAAGCGTTGAGTAGAGTAGTTGGAAAGAGTTAAAGAAGAGGGTAAGTAAGTAGCTGAATGGTATGATCGTATGATGGTATGATCAAGAGATAGAGGAGATCTGGAGAGTAGAAGTAAATAGGAGAAAGCTGAAGAGAGGTAAAGAGAGTAGATATCAAGGTAGAGCAAGGTGAGAAGAGTAAGGAAGCTGAAGAGGTGAGGGAATGTGTTGTAAAAGAGTATGAGAGAGGAGGAAGGGGAAGAAGAGGAAGAAGAGGAAGAAGCAGGTTTCAAGCTTTTTCTCTCTGTATGTGTGTGATTCTATAGCTAGGCAGTGAATATCCCATAGATCTCAGTACAAGATCATCCACATCTCACTGGTATTGTTGTAATTCCCTCATCTAAAACTCTGGAGGGTGAACAGGCTGGAGTAGCATCTCACACCCCTCCCACCTATTTTATATGCTAGAGTTGTCATCTTCCACAACCTGCTGTATCCTGACTAGATCACCCATACAAGACTTTTAGCATCATCCATCTGTCACTTTAGTTCCTTACAAAGGACAAGCGGTGTAGGGATACAACCTACCCCGAGTCCTCAAATCCACAAGTCATCGACTCATCACCAGAATCCTTCCATCTTGGCATCATCACCGGCCAGGATGTTCCTGCGTCTCTGTCTGTCTGGTGGATCTATCAACTATCCCCTCATCTAGTATGGATGATGGCGTTAGATTATCTGCATCGGATGTTCGATGCTCTCTTCCTTCTCTTCTGTTTGGTCAATTGGTGGTGATCGCCATCAGTTTAAGTTCAAGGACAGGTTGCAACTTGCCAGCTTGCATTCACAAAGTCTCAAGAACTACAACATCCAAGGCAGATTGCAGGGGTTTTATCTATTTTCTTGTGCATTTAAAGATCATATCTCTAACTTTCTGTCTATTACTCTCTTCCCCTCCTTACCAACTGCTTACTGCTCTGATCATTCACTTCTACTTGTACCTGTACTTAATCTGGACATTCACAGACTTTTCTCCAGTCTACATCCTTCCTACAACTTGGAAGTTTTGACAGAGATTTCCAGTATTCTGTGTTGTAATTATGCCCTTTTCTCTACCTTCCTGTCAGTATGCATATAAATCAGAGTGAAGTCTGTGGCTGACTACTTGAACTATAGGTCTCTTTTGTGATTTCTTCCACCACCTATTGCCATCCAGACGCACACTTCTCTCAGAATCCCTATAAATGTCCCTGGGCTACATCGATGCCATCTACTTTACCTAAATCCAAGCAATTTGCACAGCTATTCCCTCCAACCACCCCTTAAGTACAAGTACCACTACAAACCCCCGAATCTCCTCCCAACATCCACACAAAATGGTCAACTGGAAAGCCAACGAGTCCACCGACCGTCTGATCGCTGTGCTAATCGCAGCTCACCCAGGCCTAAAGGTTTCTACCCCCTCACTCCCACACAAACTCCAAGCTCACTCCCCGCAGCTCGAATACCAAGCAATGGCCACCCTCTTCGGCCAGGGAGCCACCTACGACGCCATCGAAGGCCGCTTCCGCCGCTACCGCAAAATGGCCGACGAGGTCAAAGCCGAAGCACTGAGCAAGGGAATCACCGAGCTACCGCGCGGCCGGAATGGCACCACAGGCAGCAGCAGCGGCACACCGCGGACCCCGCGCGGACCACGCGGCGGAATCACCAAACCGTCTTCTTCAAGCGGTACCGGCAGAAGCCGCAAGAGCACTGTCAGTCAGGTGCTTTCGACTCCAACTAAACGGGGCCGGGGCGGAGGCAGCGGCAACAACAACAACAACGGCATGTCGTTCATGGAGGCGATCTTCCTCGACGACGCGCTCTCAGAGGAAGACACCAAGATGAAGAGCGAGGCTGCCGAGATACTCACGGGCCTTGTGGGTAATTCTGCGGTCGTGCATGACCTGACGGGTGCGAGTACGCCCACTGCGTCGTCTGCTTCGATTGCCTCGATGAAGATGGAGGATGGCGCCGAGAGCTTCTCCTCCGCGTTTGGTGGTGCCGTTAAACAGGAGGGTGGGAATATCGAAGTGCCTGCGATCGAGAACGATGATTTCGATATGGCGGGCTTGTACTTCCACGGCCATGGGGGTTACGACATGGATGACATCTACGGTGGAGCTGCTTGAGTATCGACTGGTGGCGGCTGGAGCGGTTGATCAGTGTCCAAAGCCAGGTAGCAGAATGAACGGAGAAATACGACCTGGATTGAGTGATCGAGGACTGGACCTGTGCTTGCGTGATGAGGGTACATTAGGTTGGCGGGAGCAGGGAAAGATGTGACATGTCACAACACAGAGGAGTCATACATAAGTAGTCATGCAGGTGGCATCGTACTTTTGCCGCCTGTGCATGCATTAGTCTAGAAGAAAAGTCTAGCCCTTGGGATGCTTTTTAAGTCTGTTCTTGGTTGTACTTGTCTTTCTTTAAGAAGATTGGCCCTAGCCCTAAGCCCTATGTCCTTTCCCAATGAAGATCATGCTGTAAGGAGAATACTACAAGGGAGACAAGGACTAGACAATCTAAGGGCAGCCCGTGTGAGATCTGGATTACTTGAATGGCAAAATTTCATTAATTAGGACAGGGGTGGCCTGTCCGTGCTGGATAGCAAGCTCTCCCAGCCTGTGATATTGTATATATAACTTGACAATCACAAATGAAGGCAAAAAGTGAGACGGACAATCTGCGCCTAAGTCGAAGAATCCCTGGCTACATCTTAGCACCCTTCCGTGGACGAAGCTCTGATATATACAGGACATGATTGCTGAGAGCCAGAATATCGCCGTTCTCCGCCAGGATCTGAATGTTTACATCATAGCGGCCATCGGACACCATGTGCGAGTTCGACCGGATCATCACCCACTGCGTGGACGGGTCGGGCCGTCGCTTGAACTCGACAGAAAGGCAGAGCGTGGATAGTGCGTAGCGGCTGTAGAAGCCTGGCTGGTGGGTTGCGGCAGGCTGAAGGGGCTATTCGGGTTGGGAAATCAGCTTTCAGCAACGTGTGGTAGATTTTATGTGGACTCACCATATCTGACAGCAAGGCTAGATGCAGAAAGTCGGAGATCTTCGACCCATCGCGGAAGGACAACCAGACCTCACGGTTGTGCCCTCCCAGTCGATGACCCCAGAGACCATTTGCAGATCTCGGTGCGACCCAGTGCAGTTTCCGCGTGACGGGGGTCGCATCAACCACTGCGTCATCAATGGTGACGCACTCAGTCTCGCGCCGAGGAGCTGGGACCGTCAAGGTAGGGTCGCTTGCCTGCGACAGACCTCTTTCCTTGGATAGGTCACCGTATGTGAAGATTCCGACAGTAGCGGGAGGTTCCGGTTTCTTCCACAATGCTTTAGGAGAGCGTACCAGTTCCACGTTGACCACACACTGTCGTGAGGAAACACGCAAGAGTTTGCAAGTAATTGAGACCGGGCCAGGAGGGACCATGCTCAGGAACTGCACAAATGCATGCACGGGGTCGGGAAACCGTCCATCGCCGAGCTCTGCAAGGATAAACTTCTTCGCGGCGGACAGCATCAATGCGTGCAGGAAGCCTCCTAGTACGGAGCTGTTCTGGTCAGCCTCTGAGCAGCTGGGATCGTTCATTACAGCGCAAGTCCACTAAACGTACTGCTGGGTAGTCCATTCCTGGGAGATACTGGCCAGGAACCGGTGGGGGTTTTCTTCATCCTGAGAGACGGCAGAGACCGCTTCCAGTAACGGGGACGAAGACTGTCGCGCTTCCATGGGTACAAGCAAGACAGCGACTGCCTCGAAGTGGGGGAGATTCAATGACTAGATGTGTGTCCAGGTATGTACGGGTTTGCAATCTGACATTCCAGAGTAAACCCAGCGCTATGTCAGTTATCAACCCTTAAAATTCCAGAAAATAACGCTTAGCGAATTTGACCGTCTCCTTTTCTCAGTCTATCGATATTAGTACTCCGAGAATGGCACTGCTGCGCTGGAAATAACCGACACGGGTATAGACAGGGGGTCTATTCGACACCAGTTCGTCAAAAGATAATGAACTCGGCTAATCAAAGCGACTCTGCTAGCGCCATGGACAACAAGTTCATGCGTAGGCGAAGTAGCAGTGAACCCCTCGATGACCTCGACTACTCAGCAATTGAGCCCTGCGCACGAACCGGATCTGCGCTCGGAAAGGGGAGTGCATGGAGCATAAAGTTATGGAGCGGATCGCAGCCGAGGTAGTATTTTAGCCGTACAGCTAACGTCTCCGTATCGATTGACGATCGCTAGGCCTAGACGAGGCTGGAATGTACTCAGGGGCATGAAAGTATGTAAATTCTCAAAGATTAGGTTGAGGTCTTGAGGAATTGTAAATATGCCAAAGACATTCCGATCCAGAGTAGAGTGGATAGATGAGTGATGATGACATTGACGACGATATCAATATGGGTCACTGTTAGTCAACGGAAGAACGGATCCAAAGTTCGGTGAGTATCACCTCAGGATGCATGGCTGTCGTACGATCGGATGCCCAATTCAAAGACCGTAAGTTCTCGACATGGATCATAAGATCATCCAGCAGCTTTGCTTTTATGCAGGGAGTTGTCTTACCCCAGACCTTGCTCATCTTTGGAGTTTTTGCTCAACAATTGATTCATTTATTGTCAGCGTGTCTCACCGACCATCACGTGTTCTCTGGGACGCGAAGAGTAAGACGCGGTGCCACGCGGAGACTCGGACGATAAGTATTTTAATATGGTATCGCCTATTATTATTAGCTGTTAAGTCGGAAAATTTGCAGGAGGCAAATACTACTACTACTACTACTACTACTACTACTAGTCTATTCCTCCGAACCGAGTATCTCCTCCTACGCTAGCACTGCTGTCCAACTACATGAGTTATCTATTATTATTGGTGAGATTTTTCCCAGGTTGCGGTGCCCCGATCACTCGGCTTTTCCGCCCGGACTCCGTATATCCTCGCCTCTCGCCTTTGTTTCCTCCTTTTCCTTCCTTATCTTCTCTTTCCTTTCTTCCTTTTCTTTCCCGACTTTGATCGGGCGGCTGGGCTGGAATCAACAGGAAGTGTGTGGTTGAGGAAGATTCAATGGATTATCGACGAGAGGTATCCACAGACGAAATGATGCTCAGCCATGCCCTCCAGCACCACCGGCCGGGGTCGGGCTTCACACCGCAATCTCCATTCCAACACCGTAACCTCTTCTCAGGCTCGATGCTCCCCTCGATGCAAATACAAGAACCCGCTCAATTACCAACCCCGAATCAATCGGGGCCGACCACAATGCCAGCAGACGAAGATGGCACCAGCGGCTCGCCGCAGGAGTTTTCCGGTCGGGGCAAACGGCTGACACTCGCCGAGCAAAAGTCTCTCTTCCGCCTCTGCGAGCAGTACATGACCCGCTGCGACGCACACGAGTACCCAAAGAGTTTCTGGATAAAAATCTCCGAGTTACTCCTCAAATCCACCGGTCGGAAGTACTCCTGGCAGTCGTGCCGGCGACGGATGCAGCAGTACGTCGAGAAGCGAAAGACCTATTGGGCGGCGTTCGACGCCGACAAGACCCTCCCAGACCTAGGCGATATGGACGAGGACTTGGCTTCGGATATCGACGACTGGATCGGACGGTGCGAGCTGCGCCTTGAGAAAGAGGAGAAAGAACGCAAAGAGAAGGCGCAGCGGTCCGAGCTCGAGCAGGCGGAACTCGCGCGCGCCCTCAAATTCCAGCGGACCTTCGAGTGGGCGAAGAATCTGCCTCCCCCGGAGGAAATGGAGCCCCAGCCGAGCCACTGGGGAATGCCTCCGCACCGATTCGTGATCATGGACGGCCGATTGCTTCAGGGTCTGGATCTCGCGGTCCATCTGTCCAAGGTTCGGCCGGATGAGAGCCGGCAGCTGGCGCTCGACGCTGTTCTGCTCCATGGCAAGTTCGTCTACCCATCAACATCGACGGCACCCGACCAGAAACAGAAACCGGATCCCGCGGCCTCGGGCCCTTCCCTTGGAATCTTTAATCCCTGCAACAGAAAGCGGCCGCACGATGCTGTCGACGCCGACGCCGCTGCCTCGGAGCGTCCCGCGCGGCGTCCCCGTACGGATCGCGATCCAAACCCAAACCCCCAGACCCAGACCCAGCCCCAAGCTCAGCCTGCCGCCGGCGATAAACCCTCCGAGAAGACAGAATCCCCCGCTGCCATGCTGGCACAGAAGAACGTGGACCGCATCGTCAACAACCTCTGGCTGCAGTTTGCCAAGGGCATCGCGCCGTACTACGAGGAGCATCGGGACCAGCCACAGACGAACAAGCAGTTCGGACTGGTACTGTACGATCTCTACCGGGATCTAGGCCGGTCTTTCACGAAGGCTGTCAACCGACTCGTCGATTTGGATTGGGAATCCGAGTACGAGTCCGTGTCTGCGTATTGATTTCTTTTCCTTAATATTTCGGCGGCATTCTGTTTTGAATATTTGGATATACTGATGTTATGTTGATGGGTTCTGATATCTTCACTCTCTGCATGTTCTCTTTTGTTTTTCTCTCTCAGTGGTTCATCTATTTGCATCTTCCCATGCGCACCAGACTGGCTAGAGATACCCATTGCATGACTGTCCTGTTCAGCGTCTCTTACGATTATTATATCTGTTCTTTTCACGGCATTTTATTTTGCATTACATCATATAGACAGACGGAGTTTGTGCAATCGATGACTGGTATCTTTCTCCCATTCTTTCCAGGCTTCCAGAAGCGACTCTTTCAGTATCATTATTATACTAAGTACTTTGTTTGCATCCTCAACTACACGGTTTCATATTAAACATATGCACCACACAATCAGACATGAGACCTTCTCTCGCCATGCGCAAGCAGGCGAAAGGCCAAGTATATAGACCACAGCCCAGTCTAGACAGCTGCCTCAGCGGCCTTCTTCTGTTCGACATTCTCCACCGTCTCGGTCTTAATACCAACATCCTTGACGTGCAGCCCCTTTGCACGAGCCTCTTCAATCAGGTGGTCCAGCTTCGAGTGACCGGGCTTGGTATGCCATGGCTTCGGTCCGTTCTTGCTAAACATCTCCTCCGCTTCTTCGAGGGTCTTGCCGCAGGTCTCCGGGTAGCTTCAGGACATTGTTAGTGATGGTCCCGTACTGGAATGGTACTCGAATGAATTCCAGTAAGAAAAGACGTACGTGAAGAACACCTGGATCGCGGCTCCGATGCAGAGAACTCCGAATACGATGAACAATTTCCACGTAATGTTGGCGAAGCCAGGGGGCACGAAGAGGCCGAGGGCGAAGTTGAACAACCAGTTGCCGACGGCGGCGATAGACTACATAAGCCAATATATTAGTGGAGTTGAAATGAGTTGACGAGGAAGAAGCTCACCATTCGCGAGGCACGAGTCTCCAAGGACCAGATATATAGACGGTGGTATTCATAATTCCGCCTTCAACGCCATCCTGTCCTCGTCAAACATATACATGCAGCTCATACAGACCAGTCACAGTTGTCCTCAATGGCATAATGTAATCCACTGATCGATGATCTCTTCCATATCGTGTGCGATACCCCATTGAGAGATGAGGCAGCGGAACAGCTTTTGCATGGAGTTCATCTCATACAACAGATTCCGAACGGCACCCATGCCTGCTGGGGAGTCCGTCCGACCTTGTTCAACGAAGCGTCGAGTCTCGGAGGTACTCGACGGTCCGACACTGTCGCTTCCAAGGTTAAGATCAGAGAGCGAAAGAAGAGCATCCTGCCATACAATTGTGCGTGGAAGGTGAATGGTGGCCACGCCTGCGAGCGAAAAGACCACATAGATCGTTGCCGCAGCAAAAAGAGAGCTCGGCATATGGATCACATGGGCCCGACCCCTGGGCAGTTGTTCAATGATATCCTGAATGGCAATAGCGTGCAGCAAGGCGCGGCGGGCGTCCTCTGTGTTCACCCACTTCACCATGTCAAACCCGCGCCACAGTGTCCGAGATCCTCCGGAGACTTGCTGGGAGATGTTGTAGCGGGAGCAAACGTGCCTACAAAGCACTGTTGAATTAATCATGGTGTCGAGACAGAGGGTATGCCAACGCAATAGGACCTCTAGTCGTTCCGGAGCGGACAGGTGGATGCTCATGGTGATAGTTTCGTGGACCTGCGCTAGAACTCTCCTCACGTCAGAACGGCCGGGCACACCAACGGCTGCGAGGTCGCTTTCATCCGAATCTGAGACAAGAGACTGCAAGCCTTCCAAGACTACACGAAGCGCAAAGGCAGAAAACTGATGGTCGAGGGGGCGAAAACCGCCAACCGGAGGAAACAGAGAGCGAAACACCAGTCGGAACGACGGCTGTTCTGTCTTTTGACAGCGCATGTGAGCCAACCATTCGTCAGGGTTACTGGCGTCAAACGCAGCCTCACTGCTAGGAAGGATAAGTGGATTGGTGACATGTCGTGTAGAGGCCCCGTCACCCGACATTTGCGCCACAAGGCCGTCAAGGATGTGATATGCGAGCAAAGCACGCTGCTGTATTTCTCTCGCAGCCCAGACTCGCCATTGGTGATCTTTTTCAGCATGAGAAGCACTGGGCAAGGGAAGGTTCTCTGCAGAGTAAGGCTCGCTGTCTAACATGCCACAGTGCCTTGCCCAGAAAAAGCCAAGCGGACGGAAGACCTGACTTGTTGTACGTATCACTCGATTCTAGAACAGTGCCAAGATGTCAGTTGTTGGTAAACGAATTCACCTGGCAGAAGAATAACCCACCTTTGATAATGCACCATAGATCTGTCCCAGAAGAGCTGTGATGAGCAGCTGAACACCTTTGCAAGCGTCATAGGGTCCGCGGTGTGTGATTAATGATTGCCACTAGGAAGGGTCAGTATTCGGGCCCCGGACATGGCAGAGTATTGCATTCTTACCGAAGTAGCAACAGCCGTATGAGCCAGTCGCCATAAGGCCTCACCCTGTAAATAGGTTCAGCGCCGTCTAAAAGCTAAGAAAGGGTGGTATGCTACCTTTGCAACTGAATCCTTAGGCCCGAGATATAAAGAACCAAGCGCCATGGCGTTCAGGAGAAGAGGGTGAGTGCACTCGCGAAACACAAAGGTCGCCCGGTGCAAGATTGGAAAGGTTGGAATGAACCGCACAAAAAACATATGCAGACATTCATCGAGAAAGACCGATGTGATTGAGGTTGCCTTGATGGCCGCTGTCACACTCGAGGACTACAGAAGAATCAGTTCTGTAGTAAGAGAGAAAACCAGTATACCTACCGAGCTCGTGACCATTTCCGACACATCCCTCACAGCTTGGTGACTACCACCTGAGGGAATCGTGCCTATTGAGGAACTCCGGTCATCAAAGGAGTTGGGAGAACCAAAATTCATCGCATTGATGTCCTGCACCACAGGAGGAAACGGAAGTGTTCCCAGAGGCATCTGCCAATGTTCTGTCGTATCTGACGACATGATACTGTGGAACAGATTCTCGGAGTCTGGCCATATCAACGTGAAGTCGAGATCTGAGGCAGTCTGCTGGGGTCCAGACTGCTGCTCGGACGGAGGAGTGTTCCATGTCTGGCTAGCAGCAGAGGTCTGTACGGCACCTTCAGTTGCAGCTCTTGTGGTATCCCAGGGAAGTGCATCTATGGCAGTCGTCTGGGGAGGAAGATGTATAGCACTGTCCCCTTGGGCAGCTTTAACGGCGGGAGTTGAGCTTGTTGCCCGAGTATGCAGCTTTTCATGGCGAGTGAGAGCATCTTTTCGGGCGAATGGTCGACGACATTCTTTACACACGAACGGCTTGGATCCGGTGTCTTTCACATCATACAGTCAGCGGTGAGGTCACGCACAGGCGATCTCAATAATGTAATCGAGTAACAGCTGACTGGCAAGACGGAGAAGCTATTTCTTACGGCAACGTTCATGCCTCTAGTTACCGGTGCAATTAGCAGAGTCCCCACAAGGATGTGATAATGGAGTGTAACTACCCTCAGATGTTCGGCTTTGGAGAAGCCCTTTTGACAGACTCGACACACTAAGTTCTTCATCCCTGCTGGTGTAGTGGGCATGACTAACAATGTGGGAGATAATATTTAGTTAGAGACGATGATATATTCATTTTCATAATCATGATCACCAACACAGCTGCGTGGATGAATAGATGAAGATGGGGAACCGTGGGGAAGTAGCATCTTGGGGGACACACCGACACAGGGTAAAGCTGTGTGGGGCAAGGGACGTGTGCATAAGCTACAACACACCTCAGGCAGCAACTCCAGTTCTCTATGACTCTAGAGAGCTACTTAATGGGCAGAAGCACGACAATATTTAATCTCGAAGTAAATGATGTAACTCTCCACGTCTGTGGCCATAATGACCTGCAGGGCAATTGTCCTCATCACACATTATCGCAGTATTCCACTTTACTCATTTTTGTGTCTCTTGTGTTATACGAAGCCCACTGGCATCCTTGACTTGGTGAACAGTCTTGAAATGATTGATGACTTAATCACCGGCTTAGGATTCGGCAAGCAGAAAGAAGCATGACCCAGGGAAAACTCAATTGCGCCGAGAAAGCCTTGGAAAGCCAAGTCTCGCCTCACAAACTCAATTGCTATTAGCAAATATACAAAACAGCTGCCAGTTCTGGGGTCACAGCAGCAACCTAGCTGAATGTTCATTTTGTAAGCCTCATCTCATACAAAATATCCTGAGAGTCATGAATATGATACGGGCTTGGGTGAATGTAGCGATCAGTTATCTGGGGGATTTGCCGAACAGTGCGACGCGGTAGCCCCATGGCCCCCATCTTCCAACCCGTCGGCTGAGCGATAACCACAACTTCCACAAGACGACTGCTACGGGTCCTCCTAAGCCGGGGTCAATTGTCGGCTTTCTTACTCGACCGTCTCAAGTTCTCAACCATGTGCCGTGGGGAGTTCTCCGCAACCCGCTTCTTCTGCTCCATGAAGATTTCCCCAAGGACCCCAAGTCCCCAACAGAGCCGGTATCTGGATTCTGGAAAAATGGAATTACCCCGGAGAGGATGTCCGAATGCCAATGATAGGTCACTTCCCCCGTTAGCACGACTCGTGTAGATTTCCAAATTCTTTCGGCTTGAATCATCGCCCGCTATGGCATTAGTATGATTCGATATTATTCATCTTGTGACCCTCATCCTTTTTCCCCCTCTAGCACCATCCCTTCTCCCAATGTCTCAACTGCTCAACAGGCCAGAGTCACCGGCGAGACTATCCAGCAACTAAAGACACATATATTGGTTTCGGTACAAGACTTTGCAGAGAAGCAAAGGCTCCTTTCGAGCTATGAATGCATCTATGGAACTGCGGCCGCATCGAGCGGAAGATGATGTTTTAGAGGACCCCGTGCCTGCAAAGGCCGACATCAATCTCGTGGAGAGCACAGAGACCGGCACCCCTTCCAAATATGCCGATATAGTGGCCTCTCGTCTATCCAGAGCCCATCGGGACTTCCTGATGGAGCATCACGGCACGCTGGATCTCGATCCTATTCCAAGCATGGATCTTGCAGACCCTTATAATTGGCCCGCATGGAAGGTTTGTAACCTCAACAGTATTTTGACCATGATAAATGGAGGACATGTACACCTTGTGGCATATACTGATATCGACTATGACTGCTAGAAAATGACAAATCTGATCCTAGTCGCTTTTCACGCATGCATGGGTACCTTTGCTGCAAGCGGAATCATCCCAGCCTTCAGCATGTACGCTCCATGATAACACTTCTGAAGCGGCTCGATGATGTCCCAGTTTGCTGATGAGGGATTCTAACAGGTTCGCCGAGGACTTTGGCGTCTCGATTAACAGAGCCAGTTACCTTACCTCCCTTCAGATTGCGATTCTGGGTGGAGCACCATTGTTCTGGAAACCCTTGTCTCAACGTTACGGACGTCGCCCCATCTTCTTGATATCGTTGATTTGCAGCTGTATCTGTAACATAGGATGTGCCAAAAGCCCCGATTATGCATCACTCGCTGCCTGTCGAGCTTTGCAAGCCTTTTTCATTTCCCCGGCTTCCGGTAAGAATGTGGTAGACGAGTATGAGGAAGGTCTGAGCTGACTTCTGTGAAAGCCATCGGAAGTGCTATTGTGATGGAAACGACTTTCAAGAAGGATCGTGCCAAATACATGGGAATCTGGACTCTAATGGTCACAGTTGGTATTCCTTGCGGTCCATTCATCTTCGGCTTCGTGGCGTACCGTTGTGGCTACGTGTGGATTTACTGGATCCTGGCAATGGTTAGTTTGAATATCCACCACACGGCTCACAAGCTTCTATTGACCTTCATCACAGATCAATGGCGGTCAATTCATTCTGTACCTCTTCCTTGGGCCAGAAACTCGTTACATCGGCTGCGACGAAAACCCGAAAGAGCCGGCCTGGAAACGAGAATACCTTTCTTTGCGACGCATCGATCCAACTCCCTTTAGGTGGTATGAGTTTGTCAAGCCTTTGACGATGATCATGCAACCATGCATTGCCATACCCGCTGCGGCCTATGCCATGGTCTTCTGCCTGAGTAATGTCTTGGCCACCGTTGAGGTACCAATCCTCTTGGAACGCAGATGGGGCCTCAACCCAGAACAGCTGGGACTACAGTTCCTTGGTCCCATCATCGGATCGGTCCTGGGAGAGCAACTGGGCGGTAGGATGTCCGATCTATGGATGAGACAGCGAGAGCGCAAGATCCGTAAGAGGCCTGAGCCCGAATACCGCCTGTGGCTCAGCTATATTGGTTATATCCTATCCATTGTCGGCCTCATTGTCTTCCTTGTATGTACCCAACTGTCCGGGAACCACTGGGAAGTTGCTCCTATCATCGGCATCGCCATCGGGGCCGCTGGCAACCAGGTAGTTACCACAGTGCTCATCACGTTCGCCGTCGACTGTTATCCTGAAGAAGCCGGAAGCGTTGGTGTCTTCATCACGTTCGTTCGGCAGATTTGGGGATTTCTTGGGCCGTTCTGGTAAGTTGCGTCTTCACTGAGTCGCCTGTGCAAGCGCTGATGGGAATACAGGTTTCCGGCTATGTTCGAGAATGTTGGAGTTGCTGCCAGTGCTGGAGTCGGCTGTGCATTGATCGTGGGAGCCAGCGTCATCCCGACGATTATCGTTCACTGGCAAGGCAGGAAATGGCGTCCAAGCCAGTGATGAAGGACTTCCTGGACTCTCTCATCATAAACGGCGTTACTTCGAGCGAAGAATAGATACATCCTTTTTGAACAGAATAGACGGTAGACTGGGTGACTGGGTGACTGGGTGTCTATTAGGGTCGGACATGGCGAATAGAATAGTTGGCGGCATGAATGAGAGACAACAATCATTGAAGAAAACCCTGAAAAGGCGCGAAAGAACAGAAAGCCCTTGTGGTTCCATTACAAACATTTATTGGATTTCAGGTTAGCTGACCTCCTTTCCCGAATGACACGTCGTACGGAGTAGTCGACTCTCTTTACGGCTGCCCGACCTGCCGGTTCGGAAGTCAGGATTGTCAAAACTTACTCAATTCAGCTTTATCCAGATACAGAAAGGCAGCCTTTGTTAAAGTGACAATTCTCATTTCTTGATAACTACCATTAAATGTACGAAACCCGTGCGCTGACTCTCATGTAATAATCGCAAAGCTTAACCACCTCCCCCAAACTATAAAAATGTTATTGTTGATACCTCAGGCACACATGCCAACCAGGCCATGAACAAAGTTAAAAGTCCTCCCCGGGGCACATGGCGGACAAGCTTAACTCCGCGGGATAAAGTTATACCCACGTGGCAGACTGACTCTGAGATTACAGTTTCTTCAGAAGATCTCAGGTCGCTAATGCGACGCGCTGCTATGAATAATTCCTGGATGAGGATATGATCTGTTTGGTATCTTAAAGGTGACGATGGATTGATTGATTTGTTTTGGTTGTTGGCTACCGCGCGGTCGGTTTATACTCGTGTGTGGCAATAGCGAGTCTGGGCAATGAATGGACGTACATAGCGTGTGGAGACAAGTGCCCTAGTGTTCGGTCTGGGCGCGTGGGGATTCGTGGGCGAGGTATCAAGCATTTTACCGAAACAAGATCTCGATATCTTGATGCTATGCAATCTAAAATATACACGCATGGTGCACGAGCATTATCTGATTTTCCACAGGACTGCGACTCAGTTGGCCGTTGGCTCGCCTCTTTCTCTATTTCGTGGGGATAGCACCATGCGGATGGTATGTACAACTCTTTTCTTGCCATTGGCGATTCTAACGAACATATTCTTCCAATTATTTCTGATGCTCGATCTTATTGATCAATGTTCCGACATGAGGCAGTAGTTCAACAGCAAACTCATCACCTGCCGTCAAAAACTCCTTGGGGTTCTTGGCCGCTCCGACACCGGGAGGAGTACCGGTCAGGATAATGGTACCGGCAGGCAGAGTTGTTCCCTGCGACAAGAAGCTGACGAGTTGAGGGACGCTAAAGATCAAATCACTATTGGAGGCGAGTCAGCGTGGGAACAAGCTGTGGGTTCGTAGATAGGTGTTTCATACGTCAGAGGGCAGTCCTGCATGACTCGGCCGTTCTTCAAGCCGCGGATGTGAAGCTTGCTGGCATCAGGGATAAGAGCCGAAGAGACAAGGACAGGTCCTAGTATCAGGGACGTCAAGTCAGCACAATCGTTCCTCGTGTTTTGAATCCACGGGGAGAGCTACCAATGGGGCATGACGTATCGAAGCCCTTGGAGAAAGACCATTGGCTTTGGTTCATCTGCGATGTCCGGCTGGAAACATCATTGGCGGCGGTGTAACCAAGAACGTAGTCGAGAGCCTCCGCCTCGCTGACATCCTTCGCATCACGACCAATGACAATAACCATTTCCGACTCGTAATCGCCCGTGTTGTCGATCTGTGTGATCTTGGGGAGAATAGTCGGTGCCGGCCATGGGTCCGCAAGCGCGGTGGACGGCTTCAGAAAGAGAGTCGGTACATCGGGAATAGTCAGCTTCATCTCTGCAGCGTGCGACACGTACTAATGGAGCAAGAAGTCGCAATCGTCAGCACACAGCTACGTCTTAGCTACAGTTTGGGAGACTCACATTCAAGCCAATGCATCGGATGGATCCAGCCTCGCTCTGCGACAGAGGAGAAAGGATCCGCTCAATTGTCTCTGTTGTGTCCGTCTTCTGGCCTGGGTTGAGAACAGATGTGCCGGTGAATGATCGTACGGAGACCTCCTTGCCCTGATAGACAGCCAAACCAACATCCACCTGCGGATCTACTGGCTCGCCTATCAAGATCTTAGCAGGGTTAGATCTGGGAACGAAGCGCACAAGGCCTATGTCGTGTTAACATGATTGCGCTGGAGAAAGCTCAAAATGCGTTGATACAACGTACGCGAAAAGGTAGAGGCAATCTTAGACATGGTCTTCGAGGGTCGAAATGAGGTTAGATGGACTTGAAGGGGGTATCATGAGAATTTATTCCAGGAAGAAGCTCGGCTCAGCGATCTTCTGAAAACCATCCTCCTTTTGAAAGGTCCTTGTGGGACATTTCTACCCCGACACCGGTGCGGATGCATTATTGCTCAGGACTCGAAGTCGTGCCGATGACAACAAAGGCGGGGATGTTGGGGGAGGGGCATCTTCAGCAAAGTGGGAGATGGGAGTCGGGAGCAGAGGAATTGCCGTGCGCAAAGGTCAGAGCTCCCCACGATGGATTGTGGGGCAATGCGGACAACTGGTTATCTCCGAGTATTGGAGACTTGCCCTCGTTTAAAGAGCTGAGGAGACGCACCTGTGTCGATATTTTAGATCTTTTGTTCGTCGATCATTTCGCATCAACGCTACAATGGTCACCCCCAAGGGACCTTTCCGTCTTGTTACTGTCAACACTGCTCCTGAGAGAGCCAAGCGTCTTGTCGGACGTCTCGTCGATACCCTCAAGGACAGATATACCATCATTCATGTGGACAACTGCGAGAGTAAGAGCGTCCTGTTGCCGGGAATAAATCAGGATACAGGGGCGCTGATTGTCTCATCATGTAGAAATCGAGGAGGTTGCTCCTAAGGTGAAGGAGCATATGCCTGATGTTCTGGTATGCAGTCTTACCCTGCAGCTCGCATATTCCACATTTTGCAAATTATTCCTTCACTGCATTCACCAATGCTGCAATTTCAGAACTAACATGTTTTTGCTTCTTTCCAACTATAGTTCAGCGCCTCAATGTGGACCGCCGAGGAAGCCCGCCAGATCCACGAGATCGCCAGAGAAATCAAGCCCGATATCAAGCTGCATGCCATTCCTACCGGTCTTCAAGTCGAACGGGGCCCCGATGCCATTGTTGAATATCTGTGTGAGAAGGTGCCACCACTTCTGGACGCCTAGACAACCGAACCAGTGCTTCTCTTTTGAACCATTGACCATTTGACACCAGTGCCGTCGACCATGGTTATGTCTGGTCTTGTATATATTCACAGTAACGACCACTCAATACAATACTCATTCTCGAAAACTAGAGTGAAGGCGCTTAATAGATGCCCTTGACTCACCCCGGCGGAGCTCTCTAATATATAAACCATTCTTTTTCTCTACTCAATCATTCTCTCTGCTCCATCAAGCAACTGGTCTCCAAGCTCTTCGACGATCCAAAGCGGACCTCTGCATCTCTATGTTGAGTTTATTAAACTTCGGCATCAACAGTGCGCGGGTAAGAACTCTATAAGACTGACGTCATTCTCGCTCTTGCTTACCTCGCTAGTCATGTATTCCCTCTAGTACGGAAGACAACCCCGCTGCCTATAGGTCTGTGAGCAGGAGAAGTGGCCCAGCTAGCGAAGGTCCAGAAATGGAGAATCCCTCCTCGGCCCAGCTTGCACTGACCGGTATCTACCCTCCGACCCCATTACAAAGGCCATCAGACCTCAAAACAGCGATTGAGAACAAGAAAGAGGCGCTTAAGGATGGAAGCGATGAAGATTCCTATCTGTCATTCAGTGGCGTCACACCAGAACGTTTCCAATACATCGAGAGTCACCGGGATTCCCTTGAAGCGACACGTGTACGCTTCACCTACTTTGCCGATATCGAGACGCTCATAGTCAAGGTACCCTCTGAGCCCCATGAGGGCTCCCACCTAGGAATCGCAAATGAAATCAGAGACATTCTGAGAATGAACAGCCGGGTTAGCCGTGCGGAGGTCTGGGCTATTGGATCAACCAGATACCGTGGAAACAGCTCATCTAAGGAGAGCGACTCAGGGTACAGGAACAATAACCTTAGACCTCAGGCTGGAGCTTGGCCCCACTGGGTGATCGAGGCGGGCATGACAGAGTCCTTAGAACGACTCCATACAGACGCGAGCTGGTGGATCAACAACTCCAATGGCGAGGTTCGACTCGTCATCCTTGCCTGGATCAGGCCTAGGCAACGGTTCATCAAGATTGAATTTGAGACTTGGGTGCCGGAGCAATCGGTTCCGCAACCCGGGCCACTTACCCGCTCTCGTGGCCCACCTGCGGCACCTGGCGCTCCGGCTCAGCAGATACTTTGGGCCAGGCACGAGTTCCATAATGATGTTGAGATGGATTTTTCAGTAGCCAATCAACCAAGGTATCAAGGCCCCGCTACCATTGTTTTGCCATTCAGGCGACTTGTTGGCCGTCCTCCGAACCCGCCTCACGAACGTGATGTGGTGTGCTCACCCAGCAAGTCCTTTTGGAATTGGGCAGGGAGATGCTCCACGGCCTTTAAGCAACGAGGACCTATACCAACACCGACCTGGGTCTTCAGCAGGTGCAGCACGAATGGTTAATTGCTTCATATCTTCCTGCCTCGGGTCAAAATAAACAGGTAAGACTCTCGCGAAGTGGTAATAATGATTCCGTTCTGTGTGTGACAGGGTTTGGTGGTATCTCTATGCATTCAAACATAAGCTTGGTGTCATGGCAATCCGCGATGCCATTTCAAAGGACCCTGTGCACTTTCTGGCTTCTCGATGCTGCAGTGTCTCTGGTTAATGTCTTCTCGGTTTATGATTTCAGTTCTTCGACAGTTGGTTGTTAGCCTGGCTTTGGTTCCTTTCCTTTCTCTGAATTTCTCTCTCCTTACCCTACTAGTTACTGCTCAGTTTATTATCTCGGTTCTCTGATAGTTGCTTCTTTACTTGACCTTGTTTTCTTTTCCTTTCTACATACCTTCATCGTTAGTCTGCTAGTTACTTCCCTTGCAACCAATGACCAGATTTCGGTATTCCCAAATTGTGGATTACAGTAGACATGGAAAGATGCGCAGGTTCCATATCAATTCGAGGACCGCACACTTATTGTGTACAGCAATAGTAGTACGTAGGTAGCCTTGAAGACGATGTCAATTTGACAGCAGAGGGTAAGAGGAAATAGTCAAGCTGTAAGGTAGGTATGCAAAACAATAAGTACAGATCTTTGTTAACTAGAAGGATCCATTTCTCTATACCTTAAGCCATATAGATTTACAAGCCGGCTAGCGTCTTGAGGATGATAAGCTCCTGTATAGTGTAGGCTCAATGATAGTGTAAGCTCTTGAGCATCTTGTATAGCTCAGGCCATTCTTCTCTGCTTCCCGCTTGCATTCCAGAGAGTGGACGGTGACGGCTGGTCTATACAGAAGATCCAAGCAGAGCAAGAATGAGGCCTTATTGCTAGATATAGCCCTCGTGACGTTAAACTAATAGGTGATGTACTGACTCTCTTCAGTTATCTGCCGGGGTAAAAGATGGGTGGCAACCCTCATTGAAAAGGCCATGCTGATGCCCACGCCTCAGCCGCTTCTTTATCATCGCCAGCAAAATGCTTAATGAACTGTTCTCGAACAACAGCAAGTTTTTGCTTGAGGACCTCATAATATTCATGACTCACCCAACCGTCCCATCCGCGAATAGCTCCGCCTAATGATTCTAGTACATCGTCCATTAGTCTCATCCCGTCTACCCATTTTCTCTCCAATTCCTGCTGGCGCTCGATGTCTGCAGCGGAGTACGCTAGAGGGCACGGAGGACCTCCCTTGCTGCTGATGAGTTGATCCCATGTGCTGGCGAGTTTCATCAGGAGTCCTTGTAGGGCGGGTTCTCCATCGTTCAAGAGCATGCCAACAAGGGTGACAATTTCTCCCTGCAGCGTCTCCTGATATCTCAAAGCACGATAGGCAGGCACATTCAGAGAAGCGGAGTAAAGATCGTAGTATTTGTATAAGGTCTGATTGACAAGCAATTTCTCTGCATGTTCCTTTGCATCATCGTCAAGCTCTTCAAAGTTCTCTGGTAGAGTAGGTGTCTTGAGACCTTCGAGCTTCGGTCCCTTGTAGTCCAGAAAAGCAGGATGCGTGACCTGATCAAATAGAGGCGCGACATGGGCATTCTGCCAGTCAATCAGTCCAACAATCTCCGTAGGCCTCTCCGGGTCCACGAAGATGTTGTCCAGATTTAAGTCCTTGTGCCACAGAACAGGTGCTTGACAGTCGTCATGCGGCAGGATATGATCGACAACCTTTAGAACGTCGCGGCACACCGAAAGCTTGAGAGCACAATCAGGTTGATACCCTCCAGGGCCAACAATTCCCTCAGGTCGGAGGGGCCGCCTTGCGTTCCGGATGGCCTCCATCTCCCGATAACAGATTGCTCTTATGTACTCTTGTGCAGTGTTCCCTGAGGTAAAGCAGTTATTCATATCAGAATATGCTGTAAGAGAAACAAAAGCAGAACTTACAAGGGCCACGGTCCAAACAGAGCTCTCCTCTTCCATCATCAAAAAAGCGTCGATCCGTGGTAGGTCCGAGGACCCAACGTCGACAAGTATTCTTCGAGCCTAGAACTGGTAGGTGCTTGATCCCACTTGGGATATCGTTGGGATAGTACAAAGAACCAATGCCACCAAGGGGGTGGTCCACTAGTCTAACATCGAACTTGACAATGGCCTGGATAATATCCCTTTTTTGTTCATTGCTCAAATGTGGCCAGACGTGTGCAAGAGAAGAGCCAGGCACTTTCTCCATAATGATGTACTCTGCCCTGACCGGATTGTCTGATGCGCGTGAGCTCCAAGCGAGCACCTTCGGGACTGGCATACCAAGCTTATTTCTCACCTGAAAATAGTTAGTGTAAGAGAACGCAACAAAATTGAAAGGGTGCTTTGTGCACAGACAAAATCCATCGTCGCGACTTCGCTGGCGGTCGTGTAGTGTGGAATACCAGAGTTGGGATTAGGAACCCGCGCGACGACTTGGGATCCATTGGCCATAGTAAGAAGAAGAAGTCTTATTAAAGTTCCCTTCCGGCAGTTTCTCAATTCTGATGCATGATGCAGGCTCCTGGCCGAGGCATCTTGCAGCGATACCTACTAATGAGCTTATGTTGAACCGAACATAGCGAGCCTCAAGCTGCTGAGCCTCGTTAAACAACCAACGTCCAGCCGTGTAGCGGTAATAGTCAGAGTGAGAGGCGTCGTCTAGGAAATGTCAGAATCTTGCATTTGAGATTTGAGACAGACTAATCCGCCTAAAGCAATCTTTACCCACCTGCATCACCATTGGTGGGTGATGCACATTCCCCGGATTTCCCCGGATCAGTCTGGGACATTTGCCGCACCTGACTTGAGCAATCTCCAACATGGATACTGTCGGACAGACAATCAGACAGACGGTAGTTAAGGACAGAAACCTGCAGAGTATCTAAAGTGCCACGATGTCGGATCACAATTTACAGTGCTCGCTTTGTTTTGCGGGCTTTCGTCGTGTTGAACATCTCCAACGGCATCTAATATCTCGTATGGACTTTCCTTTCCATTTTTGGAGGATAAACGCCCTGAATCTAATGATGCATCTGTTAGATACCAATGCGCGTCCTTTCAGCTGTATCTTCTGCGGTAAAGCATTCAAACGAAGGTAAAGAAACCATCACAAACCAGACTTGATAATGGAATCTTAATCAAATTTCTAGTGATGTCCTTAGACGCCATTGGGGAACCTGCAAGGCTCGTGTTGAAAAGGGCAAGAGCATCCCGCAACCTTCTCGTGCAATTAAGAAAACGAAAAGGAAAGTCTGTGACAATTGTGCCCGACTGAAGAGGGCATGTAATCTAGGATTACCCTGTGAGGCATGCTCTGCAAAGAACCAGGATTGTTCCTATTCAGAAGCTGTTGCTTCCGCAGAAAGCGCATTGAACTTCCAGGGCGAAAGTGGATCGGAGATTCAGTCCAATTCCACAATGTCAGCAGGTGTTTTGAATGGCCCGGCGACCACCTTGTCACATATTTTCCCTGAAATCTTCGATGCTCCACTGGAGCTTAGCATCGACAATTCTGGCAATCCTCTATCATTCTCTAAACCTTCTACCGAACTTCAGACCCTAAATGTGGCACCCACAATATACTCGGCGGAGAAAATGGATTTCCTCAACCGGACCACTGCACTCTCTGGTACGCGTGGTATTGTTAACTGCTTTGAGTGTGGGAATCCGATACAGAGAGTGGCAGTTACCAAGGCTGTCTGGTATAACCCCTTTGATTTAGAGGGAGTTTTGAGCTTAGACGGTTCGAGTACGTCTATCACTCCAGGTTTCGAAACGGATAATGACAACCTGAGCATCCAAAAGATTCTACTACTGAATATGGTTTCTGATGGATTATATCCAGAAGTACCTTCAGTAGACCTCGGATCTCCTCAGGAGTCTTTTGTTTTTCCCTGGGTCGATTATACTGTCGATCCTTTGATGGTCACAACAGATCAAATCGTTCGCAGGCTAAAGGGAACTATACCTGATTTCTCAAAGGATGGCTCTGCTCTGTTTGCTTGGTCACCCTCGACCGAAGAGAGTTGCTGGAAATTCTTCAGACCGTCGAATATCCAAAAGTTTATGCGTTTGTTCTGGTGCTTTTGGTACCCAAACTGCCCCATTATTCACAAGCCTACCTTCTGCCTTGAACGTACTCCCATTTCATTGCTGCTTTCAATGCTTATCATTGGTGCGTGTATCTCAGGGGATGAAGAGGATACACGAGAAGTTCGCCTATGGTTTGACATTGTGGAAACAGCGGTATTTAGTGAAGATTGTTTGCAAGAGGCACTCACAGGGTCCTCACAGGGACACATTTACTCGAGGCAGGAGTTGCTGCGAGCACTTCAAGCATCTTATTTTGTATGCGTATACCAGAACTGGGAGGGGTCCAATAAGAGTCAAGAAAGGATCCGGCGCCTAAGGTATAGCATGATCGTCGCAGTATGTATACTACGTCCCCTCAACATTATAGACACGAAAACTGATCATCATTAGGCCGCAAGGGATCTTGATTTATCATCGGCAGTGCATCGAAAGTTAGATATAGCAAATTTTGATTGGCACCAATTTGTGGAAGACGAAGAGCTCATAAGGTTTGTGATAGTCATGGACACTGCTGAAATCCTCAACTTACGCTTCATTAGGACTTTGATATTTGTTCATCTTATTGATACAGCGTTCACTATATTCAATAACCTACCGCCACGGATTGCCATTACGGAATTGAAAATGAATTTGGCTTGCCCAGAGGCTTGTTTTCAGGCTCAATCCGCTGATGACTGCCTCTTACAACTCATAAATGGTACAACACCATTTAACTCCATTGCCTCTGTAGTAGAGACAATCTGCGAGGAAGAAATAGATTCCGCCGCCTGGCATGCCTTGACACAAATTGGGGTGCTCAACTCCTTCGTCATAATAAGTGGTTCGTGTTTCCAAGATAAATCATAAGCCCAAAGACTATCTCGACTAATAGGATATAGCTCTTCACGTTCTCATATTTAATTTAAAGACATCACTGGCTTTAAAGGCATCACTTGCACCAATTAAGCAAGGCTTGAAGAACTGGAAACAGCTGTGGGACATACAACAAACTCGGACTACAGCGACTCCAACCTACACCTCTTGCATTACAAGTATGTGGAAGAGTGATGGGTTCATGAAGCACGCTGGAGAATATTGGGCATTGGCAATCCTGAAACTTGAGCGAATGCAGCCGTCTGAGTCTTTGCGACCTGGTGTCATCAATTCCACTCCAGATGTTTCTGAAAGATATGATGATACAGACCTGGGGCAAGTGACTGATCTGATTAAAAGCTTTCGGGGGATGGGCTTAAAAGGTATATAATCGCTGTTTGTGGTGCTGCCGTCGTATGACTTGCGGCAGAAGATACACGTATCAAATATTGCATAAAGTTTCTATCTCTTATATTTCTCCCTGATCATTGCTCCTTTTGAAGATCACGTCTGCGACTAGACTAGAAGGCTATGCAATCCCTTCTAGGATCTTCCTTGGGATTATAATCTCGACAGTTCCCTCCACGTGATAGTCTTTGTTTGTAGGAATTCATCATAGCCCCTAATGCCACCAAAGCGCCCGTAGCCGCTACTCTTCCATCCTCCATGTGGCAAGGTTGGTTCGTCGTGGACTGTCAGAGAGTTGATATGAACGGCGCTAAAGATGTTTATCGTTAACACGGAATGCCCTAAGCTTATGAGGATATAACCAGATACGACGTACCCAGATTCTAACTGTTTTGCAACCCTAAAGGCCCTTGCAAGGTTCTCTGAGAAGACGGCAGCAGTTAGGCCGTACTCCGTATCATTGGCCAGTGCCACAGCGTCCTCTTCAGATTCCACAGTTATAAAAGACACCGTGGGACCAAAAGATTCTGTTTTGTATATATCCATGTCTTTAGTGACATGACCAACAATAACCGGCCGCATGCTGGTGCTACAGCCCTCTTCTTCATTTAGTTCACCATATAGAACAGCAGCACCCTTCTGCAAGGCATCATTGATTAGAGCCTTGTTCTTCCTTACAGCTGAAGGCCCAATCAAAGTAGGGGCCTGGGTATTTCTCCCAAAGGCCTTTTCCCCGGCTTCGATCAGCAAAGGAAGAAACCGGTCGGCAATGGAGTGTAGGACGATGATACGTTCTGTGGACATGCAAACTTGGCCTGACTATTGTGCATGGGTTTATTAGCTATTCTTTTTGTCCCAATTTGGAAATGAGATGAAAGTTGGAAACTACTCACATGCATAAATGCCCCTAACGCACAGGCCGAAGCAGCTTTTTCGAGGTTCGCGTCATCCAAGACAATGGCTGAAGCTTTCCCACCCAACTCAAGGACCGTCGGTTTAAGGAACTTGGCTGCTATGGTGGCTATGATAGTACCCACTTGGGTACTTCCGGTGAAGTTGACTTTACGAACTGCCGGATGTCCAATTAGGGCAGTTGTCACGTCCGCAGCATCGGAGGTCCGAGAGTAAAGGACATTTAAGGCCCCGGCAGGGAGGCCGGCCTCGCGGTATATGTCACCGAGTGCCCAGAAACATTTTGGTGACAGCTCGGACCCTTTGAGTACGACTGTATTTCCTGCGGCCAAGGGGAGAGCAACTCCCCTGGTGCCTAACATATAAGGGGCGTTCCTGAAGCAGAAGGCATCAGTTGAGTCAGCCATTTAGCAAAAACTATATGTTGTGTCACGCGACGCTGAAATGTGTGCTGTCACTTACCACGGGGCGATAGTTAAAATGACGCCATAGGGCTCCTTGAGGATCATTGCTGCCTCTCCCTTCTCGTTGACCGACGGTATATCGCCTTGGATGGTTGGAATCCGGCAAGCGAAGTCCTTCAAAAAGTCCACCCCGAGGTCGAAAGTAAACTCCGAGAACGACCTCCCTGCTCCTGTTTCCTCCATTTGATAGCGAATAAGCTCCTCCTTGCGGGCCACCATTATTTCAGCGGCCTTCAAGAGAATGTCCCGACGGGCGTATGGTGTCAATTTGCCCCAGATGCTAAATGCTTCTTGAGCAGCTTTGACCGCCTGGGCAGCATCTTGAATCGAGGATGAGCTGCAATTGTACAGCAGTTGATTGCTCGTTGGACTTCTAACCTCGAAAACCGTTTCGGTAACAACGGAATCGCCGCGGACGATGAGGGGAAGTGTATGGGACGGATTTCCTGTTTGATTCTCGTTGATGTTCATTTTGTCAGGAAAAAAAATCTATAACTGTGTTCAGAACACTTTTAATATCCCTAGTGTTAGGGTCAATCTGCGATTATCAATTATATACTCCGAAAGACATGATTCGCTGCATTTCTCCGCAGTGGATGTATCTCCGCCAGTCTACCATAGGCGGGGGTGGATGTATCTCCGGCGGAAAGGAGGCGGGGGCGGAGTCTGCTCCGGCGTTGGACTCCGCAAAGAGGCGCAGGTCTTCCAGAAAACCAGACATGCAAGAACCAATCGAATGTCTGGGAAGCATAGATGACAAATGATCCGACGATTTTGGGTTTGGGAAGAGGCAGTTGAACAGGTGGATCGAAGCCGATATTCTGATGCGATGCTTTCCCTGATGCCTCTTCGCTCAGGTGTATAAAGAGCCATACTAGCGACACCGAACGGATTGCTCTAGGAAGCACCATTTTTTTTTAACAATTGCTCTTTACTTATATTGAACATCTTAATTTGCCTATACCACATCATGGAGGCCCCCAAGCAGGCACTTGATGGTTCTGAAACCAAACCGGGCCGTAACGATGGTCGATATGGACTTGTCTCAAAATGGCCCGTCGCCGTTGACCTCGCGGGGTCCGATCTCCCTTGCCGCCTCGAAGGTGAAATTGCAGACCTTGTCGTTTTGGGCGAGATTCCGAAAGAGATCAACGGCACCTTCTACCGTGTGATGGTCGACCCATTTGTTCCGCCAGATGAACGTAACGTGCCCATTGACGGCGATGGAAACATCTCTGCCTTCAGATTCCATGAAGGTCGTGTGGATATGAAGATGCGCTATATCGAAACGGAGCGCTATAAACTCGAGCGCAAGGCAGGCAAGGCTCTCTTCGGCCTCTATCGGAACCCATTCACACACCATCCTTGTGTGAGAGCGGCTGTGGATTCTACAGCAAATACCAATCTCGTCTACTGGGCTGGTCAGCTTCTTGCCCTGAAAGAGGTCGCTCTCCCCTATGCAGTGGATCCAGACACCTTGGATACCATCAAGTATGACCCCTTTGGAGATCAAGGAGTCAGGTCGAAGACCTTTACAGCACATCCCAAAGTGGATCCTGTGACAAATGAACTGGTTGTGTTTGGATACGAAGCCAAGGGCCTGGCGACTGACGATATCGTGACATATGCCCTGGATGCTCAAGGGCGGAAAACAGAGGAACTTTGGCTCAAGTCCCCTTGGTGTGGTTTTATTCATGATTGCGCCATTACAACCAACTTTATTGTCTTATTCATCTGGCCATTTGAAGCGAAGATGGAGAGGTTGAAGGCAGGAAAGCAGCACTGGGCCTGGAACTATGAGCGCCCTGCAACGTTTATTGTTATTCCCCGACGCCCGGGGAGCGCCGCAAAGTACGGTTGGAAAAATGGGGAGCACCGTGTATACTCCTGGAAGAATTGTATGCCGGTTCACACTGCAGGTGCATGGGAAACGGAAGACGGGAAGATTTATGCAGAGAGCTCCCGGGTCCACGACAATGCCTTCCCCTTCTTCCCGTCTGAGGATGGGAGAATGCCATCTCCCGAGACCAAGGCTGATTTCGTTCGTTGGGAATTCGATCTCAGCAAACCAACTGGCACCACCATCCCTGACCCAAGTGTGGTCCTTGACCTTCCTTCGGAATTTCCTAGAATTGATGAAAGGTTTTTTACCGTCAAGTACGAGTGGATTTTCCTCAATGTTTTCATTCCTGGGAATAGCGATGGAAGCAAAAATATCTTCCAGGGACTCAACGGTCTTGCAATGCACAATAACCGCACCGGTGAAACTCGCTATTTCTATGCCGGCGATAACTCGCTTTGCCAAGAACCCATTTTCGTCCCACGCTCCGAGGCTGAAGCTGATGGATGGGTTATGACTTTGATCGAGAGGAAGGCTGAAAGTCGGTGTGATATTGCGATCATTGACACCAGGAATTTCGAAAAGCCGGTTGCCATTGTACAGCTCCCATTTCATGTCAAGGCTCAAGTTCACGGCAATTGGGTCCCAGGCTCGATGTTAAACAAGGCTAAAAGCCTCGTCAGGCAGTATGAGGAAGTTGTGGTCAGCGGTAAAGGTGCCTTAGAGCCTCTGTAAGCTCTCAATCCCCAAGATTGTTGTTGTTGTTTGAACTCTTTGTGTTTTTGCTTGGCCTGTCTATTTACTTCGCTTGAAATGATATATCCCTTGACTGTATATGAATACATTATGCATACTGTAATCGAAAAAGTTTGCAATCTAATAGTACATCACTACGGAGTATCTTCGTTCTCTTTCCCTTTCTTGGAAGTTGGAACGACCGGAAGGAATCGGCTTAGTCATCGACTCTCTCGGACTCGGCCGCCTGCGAAGATTGGCTTGCCTTCTATACAACCGTGTTTATCAAGAAAATTATCATCATCATTCTGCAATGTCGTTCGCAAGGATACAAATGAGGGTTGCGTCCAGCATCCGAGCGTTCTCGACGTCTCGTGTGCTCGGGTCAGAGCTCTCGTATCAGGTTTTCGGCCCCGAAAAGGAACAAGCGAGCCGGAATCCGATTCTCTTCTTGCACGGTCTCTTCGGCTCGAAACAGAACAACAGAAGTATCAGCAAGTAGGCTAAATCCCCTGACGAGCAGCCTCGGGCTCTTCTGTGATAAACTTGATTGACTGGCGCTTACAGGGTTCTTGCACGGGACCTCAAACGGCAGGTCTTCACTCTGGTGTGTCTCTCAGTGCATCTAAAAGGTGGACGACGAGATTACTCATGATCTTCAGGATTTGCGGAATCATGGCCACTCATTCCATCACGAGGCGCATAACTATTCCATCATGGCCGAAGACGTGGAGAAGTTCATCCACCAGCACGATCTGGCCAAGTGTGTCCTGATTGGTCATTCCATGTATGCTTCTCTCCTCCAAAGCTGCCAGCGAGGCCGGCCCATACTCACCTCTTCCTGGAAACAGGGGAGCGAAGACTGCAATGACAGTTGCTTTGCAATCGTCAGAGCTAGTTTCGGCCCTCATACCCGTCGACAATGCTCCTGTCAACGCTCCTCTGAAAAGTGACTTCGGGAAGTACGTGCGAGGCATGCAAGAGGTTGAGGCTCAAGGAGTCACCAAGCAGTCAGATGCCGACAAGATCTTAAAGGAATACGAGGATGTAAGTTCCTCACTCTTACGCTCAGATCGGGTCGTGGATTTAAGCACCAAACTCACACCTTACGCAGTCCCTCCCCATCCGTCAATTCCTCTTGACCAACCTGATCCGCGCGGAAGATGGTCAGAAGATGAAATTCCGTATCCCTCTGTCGGTGCTGGGACCGGCTATCCCTGCCATGGCTGACTTTCCCTTTCGCGAGGGCTCCGTCACTTATGATGGGCCGACGCTCTTCGTTAGAGGCACGAAGAGCAAGTATGTCAGCGACGACACGGTCCCTGTCATCAAGAAGTTCTTCCCCAATGCGGAGATAGCGGATGTTGAGGCAGGTCACTGGCTGATCTCGGAGAATCCGGAGGCTTTCAGGCAAGGTACGTCGAAATTAATGTCTATTTGTTATTGAGTTTGTTGACTGATGATATTCAAGCTGTTGTGAAGTTCTTGCAAGATCTGCCATAGTATATTCGTTGCATATAGAGGTGGAAGAAGGGCGTTGCTGTGATTATGTATATGTTTGTGCATTTCTATGCCGCTTTCAGAGTGATTAATAAAGATCTACTCAATAGACACATGAAAAGGAATAGACACAAAGAAGGAACGGGGTAATACAAGAAGTAAAAATAGTATGTGACTCCATACAGCAAGACGCAGCAAAGAGGTATCTTGATGGCAATCCAACATGTGTGCAAGAAACAAAGGTAATCATGGTAATCGTCGCTTGGCCCAGTAAATGCTGATGCAGTCGAGCTTAAAGACCAACGCTGATCTATAAACGAGCGGAATCAAGGCTAGTCTATAGTAATGGGCCCCTCCGTGATCAACCTGCGCTTTTTCTTCTTCTTGGATTTTCTCCTGCTCTCCGAGGGCGACGCGCCTTCATTCAATGTATTAACTGGTGAAGAGAATGTCCTGGGAGAGTCATTTCTAGCACCAGACGACCTCTCATTTTCATCGTCAGACAGTGTTGAAGGACGTGGTCGTTTCTTCTTTTTCTTTTTCTCGCGCAATGCGAGCGCAGGATTAGCCTCGGCCATCTCAGCATAGTTTGGAAGAGGCGTGACATCGGACTCTGTAGGGCTTTCTTCTCGCTTGGGAGACTGCATCACACTTTCTGGAAGAGAATCTGGCACCTGCACTGTGGATTGTTGAGATTCCAGAGAATCTTTGAGAGCCTCAATTTGCTCTGACAGGTCCCGATGATCGGCTGACACGGATTCCTGGAAGTGGCGGAAGCGATCATCAAGGGATTGCAAATCCTTTTTATTTGAGGCGATTTCATTCATTGCAACCTTCATCTGGTTATCATTCATCGCGATCTTCATCTGGTTGAGGCCACTGGATAAATTTTGGACCTGGTCTTTCAGTTCGCGAAAGGATTCATCCAACTCAATTCTGTTTTGACCGTCGGCCGCCTCTTTGGCATTAATATGGTCCTTAATTGCGGAGACGTGCTCTCGATATTGCTCAGTCAGAGAGTCAAAGTTAGCATGTAATTGCTGAAGTTTATCAGGCACAGCGCGTGCGCCCTCTAGCTGCTCCGTGAGAGCAGAGACTTGAAGGGCCACCTTTCCAAAAGTTTCCCTGAGATGCGTTACATCTGCTGTCCGCTGGCCGACGTCATCTTGGAGACGGTCTACCAGAGTCTTCTGACCATTTTGGGCCTGAATAAGCTGTTCAATGGTCTTTCTCAGAGACAACATTTCTTTCTCGGCTTGAGTTTTCAAGGTTGTGATCTGCTCTGCTAATTGGCCTGCGGATGGGTACATCTCTTGCATGGCAACGACCATATTCTTAACGACCATTTCAGTTGAAAGATGATTGTAACGTGTCTCCAGGGAATGGAGGCCGACTCGCACACTTTCCAGTAAGCGATTGGAATTTTTTAATGCCGCGTCGACAGTGTTAACTTTGACGTCTACTGCGTTGATTTGCTGAAGGGCTGCTGTGGGGTTCCACTGGCTCATTTTCTGTATCTCTTCAGCGAGGCGGCTGTAGCTGAGTTTCAATGACTGTATCTCAGCTTTATCCGCAGCTGCAGGGTCCAACTGCCTTATTCTCCGCGTTTCTTCCTCAATTCGACTGAAGCTGTCCTTCAACGACTGTATCTCAGCTTTGTCCGACTGGCTTATTTGCCGTGTTTCTTCCTCAAGACGACTGAAGCTGTCCTTCAATGACTGTATCTCAGCTTTGTCCGACTGGCTTATTCGCCGTGTTTCTTCAGTGAGGCGGCTGTAGCCGTCCTTCAATGACTGTATATCGGCTTTATTCACTGTGTTCTTGATCTCCTCCACTTCTGCGAAATGAAGCTCGTCTTTCATAGCCTGAAGATCTTGTAATTGATCGAGTTTTTCCGACAAATTCTGGACTCTTGACTGCAAGGATGAGTCCAGTCTGGGAATCTTGGATAGACTGCTTTCAACATTCTTCAAACGCAACTCAATGTTTGATGTGTCAGTCGGAACTGTCGCTGGAGCCTCCGGCGGAGTGACCTTGACGTTTTCTATCGGGGCCAGACGGTCATGGATTTCTTTGAATTTCTTCTCAAAAGTAATCGAAGTGTCGTTACCAGCATCGAGAAGTTTTTGTTGTGCATCCATAGTTTTGTTCACTCTTTCCAGAGAGCTCGAATACTCCTCCTGGGCCTTTTGCAAAGAGCTAAGCTTGGCATCCAAGGTCGTCGTTATCCTTTTCAGCTCATCAACTTCCGAGGAGAAATGTGTTGGTATGGTTCCCTGAGAGGGGAATTGAGCAAAATCTGAACTCAGTCTATCAACCCGTTCCTTAATCTCTTTTCCGTATGTCATCTGAGTGTTAATAGAAGTCGCATGGTTGCTGGAAGCCTTCTCCAGTAGAACAACACGATCCTGAAGGATCTTGATCTTGGCCTCTAAAGACTGATATTTGTCGCGACTCGCATCTGATTCCGAATCTCCCACTTGTTTCCTCAGCGCCCGAATTTCATCCTGTAGTCTGCTTATCTTCTCGTCCGCATCAGAATTGTTGCGCAGAAGCAAAGGCACCCATTTGGTTGCGAGAGAATTTTCTAGCTGACGATAGTGCGCTTGGTGTTGAGTGATAGTCTCATCCATTCGTGTCAACTCAGAATCTTCATCCTTGCGAGCTTGCTGGTAGAATGCTGTGGCTGATGGGAAACTTGGCGTGGCTTTTGCCTTTTGCAAAAGACCCTCCGTCGTTTCCTTCTTCTTCTTCAATTTATCCTTTTCGACTTCCCGAGTAGCTGTGTCAACGGCAGCTTTGATCAAATCTGAGAGGGCGCGAATGAATTGATCTCCAGTAGCTACATCTTGTCTGTCAATAGGCGGTGAATTGTTCGGTTGCCGTACGCCTAATTTATGACCGTTGGGAGAACCAGCTATGCCAGTATCTAGAGAGGCTGTCCTGGCTGGCGGTGGCCTGTTTCGACTGATGAGGCGAGGATCGCGTGACGTGGGGGTATTTGGATTGTCGACATCCATTTTGTCCGCCATCTATGCATTTAGAGGGCTAACCGATAAGGATGCCCGTCTCTAGTCATGTATAGCTCGCATCTGAGAGCAATTAGAAGCGAGAATGTAGGCTGAGCGCAACTGTATCTCACAAGATTGGATTCTCTCATCTCGCCATCAACTTGGCAAACTTAAAGACATCGACGCGCTGTAAAGCGCGTAGAGGCCAAGTTAGACTGACTCGGCGAAGGGAATGAAGCCGGCGCAGAATTTTTAGGAGAAAAAGAGCAAACGGTCGAAATAAATAAAGTGAATCTTCTCTCTGTTGAACGGAGAGTTGTTGACCAGCGAGCATGGACAAAGATTCACTTTTTTGACAGGTCACAATATTCTGCCGGGCGGTAAGTGGGGCGGCTTCTCAAACTGTGTCTTTCTGCCCCGTGCAGCTCTTTTATCTAAACTCGCAAGGTGAGAAGCTAGAATTGCGCGTTTCAGTCGGTATCAGTGGCAGTCTAGAGGAGACATAGCTGAATTACGAATCAATATGGCTGTGGTAAGTGACCCGACCACACCTCACATCCCTTTCATATGATTGATTTATGTCACAGCCTATCTCAACCGTCGCGGAGACGAAGGAGCTCCGTGGTCTGAATCTCATTGCTGCTCATTCGCATATCAGGGGACTTGGCGTCGATGCAGACTCGCTTCAGCCTAGGACATCTTCTCAGGGCCTTGTAGGCCAGGAAAAGGCAAGGAAGGCGGCTGCGGTCATATTACAAATGGTCAAGGAGGGCAAAATTGCTGGTCGCGCAGTTCTCATCGCAGGACCTCCCAGCACAGGAAAAACAGCCATTGCCATGGGCATGGCCCAGTCTCTTGGATCCGATGTTCCGTTCACAATGCTCGCAGCCTCTGAGATCTTCTCTATGGAGATGTCAAAGACCGAAGCACTTACACAAGCCTTCCGGAAATCCATCGGCGTTCGAATCAAGGAGGAAAGTGAGATCATCGAGGGTGAAGTTGTGGAAATCCAGATTGATCGCAGTGTTACTGGGGTGAGTACAGATCTTGATTTATCCCTCTCTGGAAGCGTGGTTGCTAACCGGTGTAGGGAAACAAACAAGGGAAGCTCACGATCAAAACCACCGATATGGAGACGATCTACGACATGGGAACCAAAATGATTGACTCAATGACAAAGGAGCGTGTGATGGCCGGGGATGTTATCTCAATCGACAAGTCGTCGGGGAAGATCACGAAGCTTGGTCGTTCCTACGCTCGTTCTCGAGATTACGATGCGATGGGCGCTGATACCAAATTCGTCCAATGTCCTGAAGGAGAACTTCAGGTCCGCAAGGAAATCGTACATACCGTCAGTCTCCATGAGATTGATGTCATCAACTCACGGACCCAAGGGTTTTTGGCTCTCTTCTCTGGTGACACCGGGGAGATTAGAAGCGAGGTCAGAGATCAGATCAACACCAAGGTGGCTGAATGGAAGGAAGAGGGCAAGGCGGAGATCATTCCCGGCGTTTTGTTCATCGACGAAGTGCACATGCTGGATATTGAATGCTTTTCCTACATCAACCGCGCCCTGGAGGCGGAGCTTGCGCCTATTGTTATCATGGCCAGCAACCGCGGTCAAGCGCGGATCCGGGGAACCACATACACTTCCCCCCATGGACTACCCCTTGACTTCCTCGACCGTGTAGTCATTGTCAGCACGCAGCCGTACTCTGCCGATGAAATCCGGCAAATTCTCGCAATCCGAGCACAGGAAGAAGAGATCGACCTGTCGCCGGACGCTTTGGCTCTCTTGACGAAGATTGGCCAGGAATCGAATCTCCGTTACGCTAGCAATATCATCACCACCTCTCATCTCCTGAGCCAGAAACGAAAGGCCAAAGAAGTTAGCATTGATGATGTACAGCGCAGCTACCGCTTGTTCTACGACCCTGCCAGAAGTGTTAAGTTCATCAATACTTATGAACAGCGGTTCATAGGGGACCAAGGTGCTGTGAACTTTTCAGCTGCTGCAAATGGAGACGCCATGGAAATTTCATAAGACGCGTTGGTCATACTGCTCCGTGAAGTAGGTTAAATCAGGTAATACGATATGACAATATGGTGCTGCTTCCGAGAGCGTTCCTCTTGCTCTCTATCCTCTGATTTCGTTTGATCTTTTGTTCTACACATCTTATGGTGTACGATAAGGCTGGCGCTTTTTCCAAGCTCGTGTGCATGGTTTGTTCGGTATTTGGGTTTTGAACTGGTTTCTGTCGAATAAAAGAATATTTACTTCAATGATAATCATGACGTTGATATGCCTTCCCAGAGGATTATCCTAATTCGGACTGTACACATTGAGGCTCGTTTAAGATTATGACCAGATCATTATCATAGGAAAGTCGCCTCGCTCGTCCAGTCTCCTGTATCGCCCACTTTTCGAAATTCGACGCCCTCACCGAAATAGCCAGCACTCTTCCAAGACTCCATTGTCTGGCTGTCATACGGGCCATGCTCGACACCGCCGTCTCGAGCGTCAGACCAACGAAATTGCCACATTACAGGCTCTTCTTCGGCACTGGTGGGAGCAGCGGACTCCGAGGGAGGATCGACCCAGTCCTCGCCTGTTTCTTGTCGATACTGTCTTGTGAGCATCTCACGCTCTGTGTCGTAGATATCTACTTGTCCCCGTGTCATTAGGATATCCGCCGCGCCGGTGATGGTCTCAATTGCTTGCTTTCGAGAAGCCTCATTGGGGTCATCTTCCGTCATTTCGGTATCCTCTGCTTGAGCGCCGTTTTGCTTCGACCGGTTCTTGTTCTTCTTGGCTTGCCATTTCAGTTTCTTTGGAGCCCCTTTGCCTATCCTTGCCAAAGCCTCTAGAGCCGTTTCTCCCCGTTGCAGGTGACTTATCAGGGTCCTCAGTGCATCGGCCGTAAGAATACTGTCGTTCAATCGATCTCTTTCCTTTCTCTCGGCCTCTCTTTTCTCTGCTGCCTCTTTGGCGCGCCGTATATCCTTTTTCGACACTCCTTCCAGCCAAGAATCATAAATCTCGTCGGGGTCTGCTGCTTTTCGTATATAATTTCCCTGCTCATCAAATCTGCCCTCTTCTTGCTCGGCACGCATATTGAACGCGTCTAACAGTGGCGCATGCTTCTTTTTAGCTCCAGCACCCAATTCCTCGTCCATGCCCTCCTCGAGCCTCGCACGGTCTTCGTCTGCAACATCGCTCTCACTTTCCACCTCATCCTCCTCGACTGTGTCTCCTGTTGCGTTCAAATCCGCGCGCAATGTCACTCCACTTTTCGAAGAAGCCACCTGACCCTCAATCTCATCATCTCGCAAGAAACGCACGGTTTTCTTGTTCTTCCTCAGTGCCTCATCGGCATCTATTTCTTCGGGACCGAAATCTTCCTGCAGCTCCGCGAATATGTCGTCGTCTTCAGCGTCGTGTTTCGCACGACTCCTCTTCGCCTTGGCCTCGATGCGCGCGCTGAACCCTTCGTTTTCACTGTCCGAATCGTAGCCATCGAGGTTCACGGCCTTGCGGCGCACTTGTTGTCCGCGACGGCCGATCTCGTCCGCGTCTAATACCGGGTCCTCATCGAGCGCGTCCGGCGCAAGATGAGAGGGATTCCGTAGATCGAAGCGTGGCTTCTTGTGTTCGGAAGGACCGTTCGGATCGTCTTCATCGTGGTGGTGTGTGCGCGTAAAGTCTTCACCTGCCCGCTTCGGGCGCGGTTGAGAGGACATCATTTTATCGATGGGAGCGGCGATCAGGAGCTTACTTAGTCTGAAACAAAGAAATAGATCATCGAATGAGTATCAGTAAACATTCCAGAAGCATCAAAAGTGACGAAAGTTAGCTCTATGAGCTTTATTAAATTATTAGAGCTGCTGGTTGATGCTGGAGTCTTGTCTTTTCTGGGGTCGGCTCGGAAAATCATTGCGGAGGCATTTGCGTCACTGTTGGCCCAACGATAAGAAGCAGCAGCTCTAGCTTCTACCATCTCCAACGGCCAACAGTGGGGGATTACTGATCCAAGGTACAAATTTCTGTCAGTCTTGCTTTGCTATCTTTCAAACGACAACTTGGATATACTGTGAAATAGAGCCAAGGATACAGATCTCCTCCAGACAAATCTCTTTCACGTTCCCCTACTCACAAGCCTCACAATGGTAAGCTCACCTTCAACTCAGCTTCACGCTGCGAGTTTCACAAGACCTGATGACCTCAGTTTCGCCCTGGCTATTGGGACGACGACCCGATGGACGGAGTCCTAGGCTCCTCCATACTCCGTCATGGAGCCACTACACGCCGTTTCGATGAATATTACCGTTGTTACCCCGTTGCGATGCTGCCTGGTCCGGAGAGAGAAAACGTCAACCATGGCGGCAAGGTGATCATGCCGCCTAGTGCTCTGGACAAATTAACTAGGTTACATATCACATATCCGATGCTATTCGAGTTGCATAATGGTGCAAAAGAGAGGATGACGCATGCCGGTGTTCTGGAATTTATTGCTGAGGAGGGGAAAATTTATCTGCCGTTCTGGGTTAGACAGACCTCTCTTAATGATATATCGGGAAGCCCTCACTACTGACATTTCTGGTCTCTCTGCAGCTCATGCAAACTTTACTACTCGAGCCTGGTGACCTCGTTCAGGTCAAATCAACCGATCTTCCTCCCGGCCAATTCATTAAACTTCAAGCCCAGTCAACCTCTTTTCTTGATATCAGCGATCCAAAAGCAGTGTTAGAGAACGCCTTTCGGAATTTCTCCTGTCTCACGAAGGGCGATGTCTTCACCTTTTCTTATAACGACCAGGTCTACGAAATGGCGGTTCTCGAGACCAAGCCAGCGAACCACACCAACGCCGTCTCCGTACTGGAAACAGATCTAGAGGTGGATTTTGCACCGCCAGTAGGGTATGAAGAGATCCAACGTCCAAGCGGCACCAGCACCCCCCTCAGCGCGGTAAGCGGAAAGCTCCCCTCGGGAGGTTTACTCCATCCGCACGGGACAATGGCTCAAGCGATCAACTACGCGGCCATCGCTCCAGAGTCCACCGACGCGGCTACAGGTGCGAAAGCGGTATCATCAAACTTTCTCCTTGGGGGGCAGCGCTTGAATGCGAAGAAGGGTAGCAAAGCCCCGACTCCTAAGCCTTCAACGCCGGTGCCGGGAGCGACGAATCCTCAGCACCCACCCCCAGCTAGACGCACCAACGGACCACAGCCACTTAGACTTCCACACAACCAACTATTTTTTGGATATGCAATCAAGCCCGTCAAGGAGAGGGGTGAGGACGGACAGGTCATTGAGCAGAAGCCGCGCTTCCAGGGAACAGGCCAGACATTACGGGGAAAGAAGAGAGAAGGAGACTCCGCTACACCGACGTCAGGAAGTGATGTGGAAAATCACAGGGGCAAAGAACGCAACCAGAAATCTCATGGGAGTGGGCGAACCCTTGGTGGTACAAAGCGCTGATTTCGAGATCGATCACTCTCACAGATAAAATGCTTAACGACTTCCGTATCCAATTCTTTTTGAAAGGTGGCAAGTGATTTAAGTCAAGAGGGCTTCATATCAAGCATAGCACGGCTGGCTGGCGTTTAATAGGGAACATTTTCTTTTTTCATCTCTGTTCCATCCTAGAGTATGGACGCTCATCATTTCTCTATTTTCTCGTAATTTTCGACCAGGAAAGTCGGTCACCATGAGTGACTACTCACTCTGATGACTTCCCGTATGTTGGCGTCTCACGAGAGTGGGTGGACCTTGCCGAGGCCCAACATCTCACCCGCGGCGATCACTCTGGCGGGAGTTGCTGCTTCCTTAATCAATGCCACTCTCTACTTCTAAGAACCAAGACGACCTCTCACTCTGCTTGACCAGTATAATCCTGGGTCGCAGAGACATCATCGCGTCCTATGATGGTGGCGTCAGGTTGTATGATGTATCTAGTGGATCTCTCGCGTCAGCTTTTAGTGCGACTTGACACATCGACACTAGCATTTGTCACAAAATTGTCGTCAATTTCCTCAGAACCTCAGAACATAAATTGGCATTTCTCATCCAGTGACCAAGTGAACAGCCGGTCGTCTGCCTTCTTTTTATGAGGCTCATCGCATAGATACGTCGGAACCAGCCAAGCTTCCCTCGCTGATCTCCACATTCACAATGACTTCAAAAGTTCAGGAGGACAATCCCCTGGCCCCCTTTGTCAAACTCTCTTCATCTGTTTACCTCCAAGACCCTCTTGAAGCTGTTGGTGACTCTGGGAAGCAACCCAGAGTCATAGTTCTTGCCTTCTGGATGAATGCTTCCTCGCGCGCGCTAGTGAAGTACGTCGTCGAGTATAGACGCCTGGCACCAACAGCCAGAATAGTCTTCATTCTCAGTTCCTCGAACGATTTCATGCTTCACGCTTCGCAAAAAGCACAGCATGCCCGTCTTGCTCCGGCCGTGGAAGCCATCCAGGCCTCCGACGCTCCTGAAGGTCCGGCGTTTCTGCACATGTTTTCAAATGGGGGCGTCGCTTCGACCACCCATTTCCTTGCAGCATACCAGAAGGCAACAGGAAAACCGCTGCGTGTCTCATCGATGATAATAGACAGTGCGCCTGGAAATGCCACAATCTCCGCTGGTCTCAAGGCATTCTCGTTCGTGCTGCCCAGGATGTGGCTGTTGCACTATTTGAGTAAATTCTTGCTGTTTGTCCTCCTGGCAGTGAGCTCTCTATTACGAAGACTCACTCGCACACCTGATCCTGTGAGCCGTGCACGAAATGCGATAAATGATCATGCTCTGGTCCGGGGAACCGGTCAGAATGATAGCCCGGGACGTTGCTATATTTACTCCGATGCAGATGAGTTAGTCAACTGGAGAGACGTTGAAAAACACGCCTCGGACGCGCAGGCCAAAGGTTGGGTGGTTCGGCGCGAGAAATTCCTTGGGTCACCGCATGTCTGCCATATGAGGACGGATCCTGAACGGTACTGGAACATCGTGAAGACATATCTTGAGTCGCCTGCGTCGAAATAATGGGCGATTGTGCCAGGACTCTCTTGTCTTTGCGCTTCAAACAAACCAAGATCCCCTTTCGTTGCCACACAGATGTCAAAAATGCTCATGATTACCTTCCGTCTGCGGTCGAAACCGATATATTGCTTTGAAGGTGCATTCATCGAGCCTGGTGCAATCAGTGTAGTCATTATAACAACACTGCTTCCCTCAGAGGTGACAGCCGATTCCCAGCCCAAAATTTGGTCAAACCATGGTTTCGAGCCATAACCACGGATCAATAGTCGATAGAAACTTATCTTCATGTCTTTCCCTTTCTCCCTTAACCTCGCATTCTGGTAAAACCTCCCATTGGTCATCCCCGTATGACTTCATGTCTCCTACAAAATTATCGAAGCAAACGGAGCACAATTCCGCCAGCTCACCCCATGAGAAACTGTGTTCGGTCATCGTTGCGAAGGACAGCCAAGCTCCTTCGGAAGCAGCAGCTCGCTCTAGATCCTCGCTCAGGCTGACGATGGTCATTAATCCATTCAACGCAAACATCATACTACAATCACAATGACTCCGAACTCCATGTCGACACGTCATGAACCTAGTGTGTCTGATTAGTTATGTCCAGGTTCTTCATGCATAGTTCTGCGCACTCATTGAGGAGGGGTCAGTCTTGAAATTACATCGTCGTGCCTCCTGAAGATTGACTTGAATTGGAAACAAAGTTCATAGACAGTTTGGCAAGTGTGGTGCTGAAGGCATCTGTCCACAATTAACCGGAGATCTCTTACCTTTCAGGCAAAGGACCAAATCATCTCAACGTGTCCTGATAGAGACTCTGTGGAAGCGACGTTTCGAATCAGCCAGCAACATGTTTCAAAGTGCACCGAGGCAGGATGCCTTCATAACCATTCCGAAAATCCAGGACAACAAGTGTGTACTGCCTGGATTCGGCTTGCCGCTCGATTATGCACCGATGGAGCAGAACATCTACGGTGTCCAGAACCGAAGCCTGTTTCCAACAAGTCTGGACGATCGGGATATAGCAAGAGGAGACGTCGAGTAAGGCACAGACCAGTCTGACAAGCTGCATTCAGCATTTTTCCTTTAATGATTCTGACTGAGAGCAGTCAACCTGTTTTGACCCTCCGTGAACGAGGAATGGTAAGGGTGATGGAGCGCATCACAGATACGCCTGACTGGCATAAAAAGGTAGGTTTGCTCATTTCTGACTCGGCTAAATCGCAGCCTGCTTGCCATAATGCGAAGCCCCAATTACTTCGGCTCCGCTTGCTTTTCTGAATCAACTTGACTGACGTTTCGACAGGTAAACAATCCTGAGGTTGCCGAAGCGTGGAAGCAAGAAGCAATGGCGGGTCCGGAAGATATCACAAAAAACATGGCCGATTGGATTATCGACGAGCTTCAATTCAAAGCGATCATCTACGAGCTTACCAACGTCATCTCGTTGTACAACGGCGACGTTACCAAGTCAGACCACAATGTGCCAGAATCATTCCGAGCTCAACTCGAATCGGCAACTAAAGTTCTTGATGAAGGGCCATCGGTTTTGAAGTCCTATAACCCAGGGAGCGACCATGTGCAACGCGACCTCGTCCCGGGTGCATTCTTTCCTCTTGTGTATGGGCGGACGCGTATTCTCGAGGACCGAATCATTGGACTGGACGATGCATTGGACAACATTGGCCAAGGAGAGGTGGTCCCTGTCCCCCCAGAGACCATCACGCGCGAAGACATGGCTTGGAGAGTCGCTGCTCGCGCTGACATCGATGCGAAGCCTTTCAGTCGCAGGTTCCAGATTCTTCCATGTGATCTTGAGCTGAAGGACGACGGCAGGTGGCACATTATCAGTTATATCAATAACCTACACCCGGTGCATCACCGCAACATATACAAGCTGATTGAGGACCTGTTCAACATGACAATTCCTCAGTGGAATGCATCCCTGACTCCGCTCAAGGATATGCTTCACTCCCGTGCACGGCTTGAGTATAAAAAAGCTGAGTATGATCCCATTTCAAAAGAGGTCGAGGAACAAACGCCTCAGCCAAAACCGGGCGAGGCGGAAATAGAGTATCACGATAGACTGGATGCGTGGAGGATGGAGCACTGGAGAGCCAAACAACCCGACGCTGGGAAATTCATTCCCTGGGCCGTACCACCCTGGATGATGAACTTGCTGCCAGCGGATCTTCCGAGCCCAGTCAGGATTGAGCAGGGTGTTGAACTGAACAAAGACTATGGAAACCGGGGCCTACAGATGTTTATTAGAATTATCAGTTACGATCTGACGCCTGAGCATCCGTACAATGAAACCGACTGGCACTGCGAAGGCCAGATGGTGAGTTTCTTTCGCAATTCCAACACCGAATGACTCTCTTTTGCTGACCATCACTGTAGAATGAGCATGTGTGCGCAACAATGGCTTACGTCTACCACAACGACAATGTAGAAGTTGCCTCGCTGCAATTCCGCCAAATCTCCGAAACCGCCTCCCTGACCGAGGTCGAGCACGAGCCCGACGACACAGTCTGGCTGAAACAAGTCTACGGCCTGGAAGACGGAGAATCCACCGCCCAAATCGTCGGCGAAACCAGAGCGCCCCTCGGCCGGGTCATCATCATGCCGGCCACCATCCAGCACCGCGTGAACCGCTGCGAATTGATAGACAAAACTAGGCCTGGCTGTGTCAAGGTGCTCTCCCTCTTCCTAGTCGACCCCAACATCCGCATCATTTCGACGGCCAATGTCCCGCCCCAGAGACTGGATTGGTGCTTTGAGGACGTCCCCACCGAGGAAATGCAAGGGCTGGATCAGATGCTGCAAAAGCTTACCTTGAAGTTCGGGGATTCGAGGAAGCAAAGCCTGCCTATATCCGTCAACGAGGCTAAAAAGCTCCATGACGACGTTTTTTGGGAGAGGGTTATGTTCACCAAGTACCAGCAGGTTGCCTTCGACTCGAACGTAGTCATTCTTTAGCACTGGTCACTGAGCCCTGCATTGCTCATCGGCAAACTGTTATTTCTGTCTGCTGTGTTGCCCTCTTAATAGAATTCAAGATCCAGGTTCCTGTTTTGAAAAATTATACATCATCGACGAAGACAAGACTCAGTTGAAGAATCTACATTTCGTAATTCCTAGTCCTGCAAAGACTATTTCTATCCAAATGCTATGATAAACAGCGTCTTAATGACAAAACCAAACCGCCGTGCGCTATGCATGCAAACGAAATCAAATGACCTCGAGCGCCAAACAACCGACAACACACTTTTCTCGGACATGACACACATGAAACTTTTCCGTTTTGTACAATGTTGACATAAACGCCGTGCAAGACGGTCTCAATGAAGGTAACTACTAAGTTCCCTTTGACTCGGGGAACTCATCATCAAGCTTCAGACGAGCAGTCACGTTCATACTCATCAATTCCTGGATGAGAAGCTTGGCCGCGTAGGGGATAGTCATCTTCACGACGCTGCGCGAGGACTTGCACCGCTGACACCAGTTCAGATAGCCCATGAAACCGCACTGCTCGCAGACGTCGATCTCGTGGCGATCGGAGGAGATCATGAGACGCTCGAGAAGCAGTTGGCTGGTTCCGTAGGCGATGAGACAATCACGCTCCATCTCTCCCAGACGGAGACCACCGTCTCGCGAACGACCTTCTGTGGGCTGACGGGTCAGAATTGCGCGGGGTCCGCGCGCACGCGAGTGCATCTTGTCTTGCACCATGTGCTTGAGCTTCTGGTAGTAGATGGGGCCGGTGAAGACGTAGAATGGAAGGGCTTCGCCGGTGATACCTGATGTGAGATAGTCTTTGCCACCGTAACTGAAGCCGTGGTCGATCAGAATCCGGGAGGCCTCCTCCACGGGGGTACCGCCGAAGCAGGTTCCGTAGCCGTGGTGACCAGCAAGCACACCGGCCTTTCCAGCGACGAGTTCCAGCATTTTCCCGACTGTCATACGGGAGGGAAAACCATGGGGGTTCATGATAATGTCGGGGTTGATACCGGCATCCGTGAACGGCATATCTGCCTGGTCGGCTATGATACCAACGACACCCTTCTGACCGTGACGAGAGGAGAATTTGTCACCTACTTCTGGTCGTCGGGTTTGGCGAACAAGAACCTTGACGAGTTGGTTCTCGTTCTCCTGTACGGAATACATGACCTTGTCAATGTATGCTGGGTCATGAAGCTTGTAAGTCATGGGCGTTGGTGTGTACTGAACTGGTCGGCCGGCATCGGAGCCAATTCCCGATATGTTGGATTGCTCGGGTGTGCTCTTGTTGATATAGACCTCGCCGGCATTCACCTGTTCACCGACAGCAGCTAGACCATCCGCTTCAAGCAGTGCATGCTTTCTGATGGGGGCACCATTCTCGTACGTAGGGGGGTTGAGCCTGTCCTTGGTACCGTTGGAATAACTCTTCAGGTTGGTCACATACTTCCGGAACACTTGGCAACGACCGAAGCCACGATCGACGGAACCCTTGTTCAGAACCAGCGCGTCTTCAATATCGTAACCAGAATAACTCATGACTGCCACCATAGCATTCTGACCGGCGGGAAGTTGATCATACTTGACAAGTTCAATTGTGCGTGATTTGACCATGGGTTTCTGTGGGTACACCATGACGTAGAGAATAGAATCGATACGAAGGAACTGATTTGATGCGATGGCTCCAATGGCTTGCTTACCCATTGCACACTGATATGTGTTACGGGGCGACTGGTTGTGGTGCGGATACGGGATCAACCCAGCGACGGCTCCAAGTATCGTAAAGGGTTCGATCTCCAAGTGCGTCGTTGTATCTGCGATGTCTTTCTCGTAAAGAGCGATCAAGGAGTCGTTCTCCTCGTTGACATCAAGGTATTCGACCAACCCCTGAGCCAAGAAATCATCAAACTGCATCGTGCCATCACGCAATTTCTCCAAGTGGTGGACTGTGACGAGGGACTTGCCATTCTCGACAACAATGAGAGGTCTGCAAATCCGTCCATCGTCAGTGGCGATATGCACTGCACATTGGTGATGGTTGATGTAAATGCTGACAAACTCCGAGATACGACCCATGCGCCGTAATCTGCGGAAAGCGTTAAGGAAATATTTCGGGCGACGAGTGAGTGCTATCGGCGTTCCGTTGATGGAAATTGTGTAGCTGCCAGGGGTGTATAGCTGTTTACCACCCAGGGCCAGGATGTCTTCCGCTCCGAGCATGAAAACGAGGTTCTTAATTGGACCTTCCTCATCATTCGTCGTGATATGGGTCATGAGCGCCAAGTTCTTTACCAAACCACAGGCTTCACCTTCAGGAGTATCTGCCGGACAAAGCATACCAAACTGAGACGGCTGCAGAGCTCTGGGACCACTGACTTTTCTGGTCTTTTCGAACTGACTGCTGATACGCGTCATCATGCCCAACGCGGCGATGTAGCTAAGCCGACTGAGAACGTGGGTAACACCAGCACGCTCCATGCGAAACCGTTTCAAACTCCAGTTACCTGTTGAGATGGCACGGTTCATGCCCTGAGTGATATGGTTGCTGTGCATACTCATGACACTCCAAGCATCAAATTGTTCAGCGCGATTGCGCTTATTCAGCACTTTATCGATGTTCATCTTGATATCGAAGCAGAATTTCTTGAACAGATCTTCAAAGAGAAGAGCAAGAAGCTGTCCAGCCAATTCTAGACGCTTGTTTCCGAGGTAGTCACGATCATCAACCAGAGAGGGGTCATTCTTGGCCATCAAAACTCGACGAGCCATGTGAGCGACGTATACCGCCTTTGGCCGGAAGTTCATATCCTTGACCTCAATGTGGGAAATTATGACAGAGGCGATAGCCTCAACGGCTTCTTGAATGTGGGTTCGATGATAAGCCGATTGTTTCCGGTTGATCTTAATCCGTGCACCGATCCAGTCCAAAGCTTGCTGTTGAGTGTAGATTCCCAACTTGATGCTTTCTTCGAAGTTGATGGCGAAGTCATCCTGGTATAGGCTGTCGACTCCAGCAACTAGGAGCAGCATCTCCTGCTCCGTGTGTATACCCATGGCTCTCAGAAGAATAACGATGGGGATGTCTTCACTGAGGACGTTGTGTTTCACGTAGAGCTTGTCCTTCTTAAGGATAATATAACTCTTGGATTTACGCTCGTTGGACGAACTGCAGTCGCAAGTCAGATAAGCGGAAAATCAAATGGTATGAGATGAGAACACATGGGAAAAACTCACCTAGTGACCGACGCCTGAACAATTTCCTTCTTCGGGTCGGTTTCGACGATGATTCTGTTCTTGCTCAACTGCTCCTGAACGAGAATAACCTTCTCTGTACCGTTGACGATGAAGTATCCACCAGGGTCCAGAGGACACTCGTTCAACACCGTCATCTCCGAGGGTGTTTTGTTCGCCAACACACACTTTGAGCTTCGGAGCATGATTGGCATTCTGCCAATCGACACGCCTTGCCGAATAACCCGTTGACGCCCACGAATGTACTCGAAATTGACCAGAATAGGGGCCGCGTAGGTTGTATCACGGAGGCGGCACTCGTGCGGTGAAACGCTCGACGGGAAAGCATCGGGGGTGACATCCTGCGGCTCGTCCGCACGGCACGGCGAGCCGACGTAGATATCTGTAAACTTAATATAGAAGTTGTGATCGATGTCGCTACGGATAGTGGAACTGGACTCGACGATCTTCTTCAGTTGCACTTCGATAAAGTAGTTGTATGAGTCAATGTGCTGCTTCACCAATCCCTTCACTTTCAAGAAAGCCGGCAACAGGTTCCATTTATCCTTGGCGGTGTTGATTGGGTCCGTGAGTGATTTATTATAGTAGAACGGTTCGAGAAGGGCGTCGAAGGGATCTCTATGACGGTAGGTCGGTCCTGAAGGCTCATCCGCGCGATCATCTTGCTCAACGTTCTCTGCGGCTGGTGCCGGGTTTGTAGGTGGCTTCGATTGGATAGAACGTCTTCTCTTGCTAGAAGCGTCAGTAGACGCTTTCCTAGAAGGAGCTGCAGACTGTTTGAATCCCATGGATCGTTAGCACGAACAGGATAATGAGACGAGTGTGCGGAGGAACTTTTGCCATACCTCAGAAGGCTGCGCAGATCGCGCCTGGCTGGCCGCAGAGGGCTGTGGCCTCCTACGAGGAGGCATTGACGCTGTAGAAATACAAGATGCTGCGATATGGTTGTGATAAATGATGAGTCTAAAAAAAAGGACTATTGAGGAAATATCATGGTGTTTCAAAAAATGTTTGCTGGGCAATTTCTTATCGTCGAGGGGAACGATCAGAAATCCGCATCAGAAATTCCATATAGAGCGGAGGGGCGGGTTATGTAAGCAGTATAGCTATCTGCAAAAAGCTAGCCTGGGGCAGAGCTTACAAACTTCTAGGCTAACCAGATATGGACATTGTAGTCTTTGTAGATCATCTCCTACGAATCGTCTATGCAGACAGAGCTCTCAAAGAGTAGGAGTATACATAATTCGTCGTCCCAAATCAATAAGTATGCAACATTGAGAAACACAAGGTGATTTGACTTTTGCATATCTGGATTCACAACCAAGGCTGCCGATGGAGAATACCTTCAACTTGTAGCGGACATGCACTTTTGTCTATTGACTACCGTAACCACTGGACAACTTGAAACAATGTAAGACCTAGCTGAATCATGATTGAACACTAAGGAAAGAGAGGCTCCATGAAAATGGCCTCAAGTGGGAAGTATAACTTGTGAGACCGCTGCATAACAATGTCTTCCAGAAATGTCATAGTGGTGCTGCAAAAGGGCATGAAATTGTATACAGGGAGAGAAATCGAGCCTAGTCAGCTTCAAGGGTTGTTCTTCTCATGTTGTGTTGAGACCCTTTGAAGCGAGACCACTGGTTTGAGTTAGTCATATGTACGATCAATAGAGTGGCTGCAGGTAAGCTTACCGAAGTCCTCGAGAGATCTCTGTTTCACGCTCCGGCTAAAGCTTTTACCATTCATGAGATTGTCAAAGCCAGTCGATCCCTGCAGCAGGTAATAAAGACCACCCATGATGCAGAAAACACCAAACGAGAAGACCCAGATACGGACAACAGCAACAATCGAGGTCTGGCCACCGACGAACCAACCGAATATGCAGAAAAATGTAGCCACGAGATCAACGACTAGAATGGCTCCCGTCAATTGCCAAGAAGGAATTGATGACCAGAACGGCCCGTTCGCGCGGGTGATAAAAATGAGCCAATTCTCGGTCAGTGATATCTCGAGGAACAGAACCTCGTCGCGTTCTCCGAAGTTCTGAATGATGCCACCTTCTTCGCCACTATTCATGATAGTGGTAAGCGCAACCCAAGTCCCTGCGGCAAGTACCAGACCAAGAAGAATAGACATGCCCCATAGCTTGGGGAGGTTCCACTTCACGGGCGTCTTGGAGTACGGAGCGTTATCGTAGGCAATGGCAAGTGTGGCAATATCGGCAAAGATGGCGATGAAAACAACCAGCTGTAGGTTGAGGCTTTCATTCAAGATTGCAATCCACAAGCCCAAAAAAATCTCGAGGTGCAACGACAAGGCTATCCGATACACCACATATGCATACATGCGGTGAAATATCTGACGTGAAGTCTTCAAAGCATCAATTATAGCGGACAAGCCGGGAGCAAGGAAGACAATATCAGCAGCAGAGCGCGCCGCATCAGAGGATCCTTCAACGGCAATACCAGTGTCGGCTTTCTTGAGCGAAGGGGCATCGTTGACACCGTCACCCGTCATTGCCACAAGGTATCCACGTTGCTGTAGAATCTCCACAACGTTGTATTTGTGCTGCGGAAAGACCTCCGCAAAGCCGTCGGCAGCTTCGACAAAGTCATATACCTCTGATCCAGGCATTGTTCCTCCACCTCCGAGACCGAGCCGCTCCGCATTATACACGTTGGTGCCGAGTCCAAGTTGACGCGAAGTCTCTCGAGCAATTCCAACCGCATCACCGGTTAGCATTTTGATCGAGAGCCCCAGGCTCTTCGCCTCACTGATGGTTTTCGCAGTGTCGTGCCTTGGAGGGTCGGAACATGGCATGATGCCGAGGATCTCCCAACTGCCCTGATCGCATTTGCGAGCAACTCCAAGCGAACGGAAACCGCGAGTTGCAAATTCAGCGACTTTGTTCTTGTACGCAGTATCGATCTCCTCTGGTATGGGGTGATCCTCCTCGACGGTCTTGAGAACGAACAGAGGCGCACCTTTCACACACGTCATTCGCCTACCCTGTGGCGACTGCACTACGGCCGTGACTTTCTTCGAAACCGGATCAAATGGATGGAATTCCAGCACCTTGTACTGCGTAAGCGCATCTTTTGCACGTGGATAATGGCGGAGTGCTTTGAAGAATGCTTTATCGATGGCGTCCATGCCCTTCTTCTTCCTCGAGGCAGCCAAGCAAGCAGTCAACATGAGATCGTCCGGTTCAACCCCAGCAACAGTGTATGGTTCCGACAATGATAGCTTATTTTTTGTCAGTGTTCCGGTCTTGTCAGAGCAAAGGATCTCGACACCAGCCAGAGACTCAATCGCCGATAATCTTTGCACAATGGCCTGTTTCTTAGCTAGATACGCAGCACCTACCGCCATTGTAGTCGTGACAACCGCAGGGAGACCGACAGGTACACCGATAATCGTAATCGCCAAGGTGAACTCGAGTATCGTAATGATGCCATTTGAGCGGTAAAAAGACGAAACCCACACAACAAGCAAGGTTATGATGACCAGGACAAGGAGGACGGCGCCGATACCATTGAGCACTTCAGTGAAGTGGCCTGATCCAGAGGATGCAGCATTAACCAATGCGGCAGCCTGTCCAACAAAGGTATAATCACCAGTGGCGGTAACAACAATAATTGCTCGGCCACGCTTGACGGCAGATGATGCGTAACAGGTATCTCCTTTGTGTTTGTCAACAGCCAGGGATTCCCCAGTGATCGAAGATTGGTCCACCTGGATAAGGTTGGACGAGACTATCCGGCCATCGGCTGGTACAATTGTGCCCTTCTCGAGTCAGCAGAGCCCTTTCTCAACCGAAGTTGGAGATTTGGTAGTACAATACCTCCTCAATTCTGACTATATCTCCAGGCACGATCTCCGAGGCGTCAATTTCATTGAAGTCGCTTTCGCGGCAGACAATTGCTTTGAGAGCGAGTGTTTTCTTGAGCTCATCGACAATAGAGCCCGCCTGAAATTCCTGAATGAAGCCCACAGATGCGTTGAGCAAAAGAAGCGCACATATGACACCGAAATCGACCCAATCTCGAAGCCCGGCAGCCAAGACAGCAGCGCCCTGCGCTCACAGAGTCAGTCGTCTTTCTGAAGGGATGAACATAAGCAGCATGATAGTTTCATACCTCCATTACGAACTGGACAGGTCCAACGAAGAAAGACAAAAATTTCAGCAGAAGGTTCTCCTTTTCTTCCTTCATCCGATTGGGGCCGTACTTTCTCCGTCGATACTGAGCCTCAGTTTCGCTGAGACCTTTGTCTGGGTCTGTCTGTAGCATCTCATCGGAAACACGACGAGTAATGACACCTGTGTCAATGGCCGGATCATCATCTACGTCAACGTCACCATCCACTGTTTGGAGATCGTCAATGAGAGCGTCCATGTTCTCCTCTTCGGCATCTTCATCGTCGTCGTCGTCTGTAGGGATCGGTTTCTTCTCATTTGGCAGGCTGGCCACAAGAGGGCTCTTAGTGTTGACGCCACTGAGCCGGCGAACAGGCACTGTGTTTTCCTGGTTCAGAAGGGCCCCAAGAGGGTCTCTGCCGAACTGACCAACCATTGGGAAAGATAAGACAGTAGAGAAGGTAGACAGATTGAGACGTATAACGTATAGAAGTATACAATATGGCTCAGAGAACAATCAACAATGGAGGTGAAAGCGAGCAGAAGTAGGTGTTGACAGAGCCGCCCGAGCAAGAGATCACAGAGCGTGGGATTGAAGGCGGAAGGCGCAGACAAGCCATTTAGGGAAGGAAGCAAACCATAAGCAATGAAGGAAGGGCCCCATCTTCTCCTTCTTTGCACGTTCAGCCAAAGGAGGTAGACAGTGAGCGTTCAAAGGAACGAGTGCAGTAGGAAAAGATGAAGACGACGAAGTCGACCGCGTGTCAGGTGCTCGTTACTTAAGAGGAAGGCCTTAGTCTTCATCACTTAGTCTTCATCCTTACTTCGAATTCCACATACACGCGATGTCTCCATTATCTGAGCGGGGACATATATAAGTTCGTTCTCAGTCTGGAAGCCGGGTAGCCTGTCTAAACGATAAAGAAGTCGATTTTGCTGACACCTGTGATCCAAGTGTGACAGGAACAAATCTCAAAGCGCACCTACAATGCAACATCAACGAAGCCTATTGCAGTAGATATAAGAGATTTCCTGTGTTCCCTTCTCGCTTATTGAAGCCATCGCAATCATATCGACAGATCCTTGACCCAATCTCCGCCGCTGTTATCGAGCGCAGTGGAAGAAAGAATCTTGTTACCACGGAGGAGCCCGTGTATGGAGAACCCTGTGCAGTTATCGCGAGTGACTGATTATAGAGAGGTACGGTCTGATGAAGAGCTGTCCCTATTCCTAATGTGATCGCGTGACCGCGTGGGGAAATAGTAGAGAGGTCACTACTGACAGCTCCATCCCGCCAATTGGAGATCCTCCTCAAATAACTTCGGCTTACGTAAACGGGTTCTAGTGTGGACGTCATGGCAGCCAAGGGCAAACAGCTCCGTCCTCATGCATCTATATCAGAGAAGTTTCACGGCCGGCACATAAACTCGAATGAAGTGATTTTTGGAGAGACCTGCATGCGTCTCTGAGAGTCAAGCTACAACCAAACTAACAGCGCTGCAAATCGACTTCTGCAAATTTGCACTCCATGAAAACGCAATCTCTATCGCTTCGGCGAGCTCAGCTCACCTTCACTTGATAATCTTCATAATCCGGGTATATTCAAAGAATTTCCCTGCATAATCGAAGTTCTAATTCTTAAGTCATAGTCCTGGGCGTTGCGTATCCTTGGCTCGGCACCATGAATCGGGAGATTCCAGGGTTCTACTATGGTACGTGAATGTTCTCTCGTGATAGTCTACAGTCAAAGGTTTATGTCTGCAAGCTGAGACTCTTGACTGGAACTCTCATTGATACCAGTCAGATCCCGACAAGAAGAAGTATTTCAAAATCCAGGCCAGCCATAAAGCCGCCCCAGGAGCACAGTACTCGAAGGATGCAGTCAAGAGGAAACGGGTAGAGCATGAGGTTGTAAACTTGATCTTAAGTTTCCAGATGGACCATGGAACTGACTATTTGCTAGAAACGCCAGAGGAAAGTTCACCTCGCTCGGAAACTGGCAAGGGAGAAAATCAGAAGGTCACCGTTCGTGCGGAATCCCCTTCTCGGCATTGAAAGAGAAATCGGAGCGCAACAGATATCAAAGCCCTTGCGACTAGAGCAACAGGGCCTCACATATGCTAGCCAAATCAGTCGAAAACAATTACATCGATTCGAACCGTGGCCAAGCGATTACACCATTAAGCATGTGCTACGCAACAACCGTTCTGGTATCCTCATTGCCAGTGAGTTCGAGCCCCGGCCTCGTCTTTTTATTCCCCGCACTGATTGCTTCCAAAGGTGGTCACCGCGGTGGTGAGTCTTCAGTCTCGTAAGTTGATGCTCTCGTATACGGTTTGATGCTTGTCTCTTCATTGACACTTCTGTCAGAGTATGCTTTCCAGACACAGACCAAGAGACCTGGACATACAATCGGACGATGGAGCGAGTGCTATTCCGAGAGCCGTACAGAGTATGTGTCTTTATCGCTCTTCCCAAAACGATTCAGTGATGTAAGCACATGCTTATACGGCATTGTATATCTCAGCTCTCTTCTATCTCCTTGAGCCATACCGGATACTTGCTGTAAGCCGATATGCAATCCGCCAAGTGATCGATCTGCTAACAAGACTAGAGCCACGATGGATAGTGGTCCAAATGGCGACTCGTTCCTCGCTCCACGTATGCTGCCTGACCTCGGTGAAGGCGGCGATTATCGCTGGCCTGCTTTCTGTACGTACATGCGGCCTACTGGCAGTGTTCTGGAGATCGAAGGCTGATTGATATCCGTCCAAACTAGTCGCGCATCCCATTCGTATTCGCACTGAGTCATCCTTGTGGTGCTCGTCACCATGTCCAGAGGGAGACAAAGCACTCTTCGCGATTGGTACATCTGACGGCCTGTATACTCTAGAAGGATTGGGAAGTTACTGGACTCTGTCCAAGAAGCCGTTCGCCAGTGATGTCTCCACGGGAAAGCCTATTTTCCATCGACGTACAGATTCCTCTCACGCACTTGTCACTAGCGTCGAATGGCTGTCTTCGACGGTCATCGCAGCTGGTCTGAAAGACTCATCCGTCTTCCTTCACGATCTCCGCAGCGGGGGGACTGCAACGCGCCTACAACACCCCCATGCAGTCACTAAAATCAGGAACCTTGACGCTTATCGGATCGTCGTGGCAGGTATAAACTCGGTACGCACTTCGTCATTTCTTCGTTGTCTTCGCATCGAAAGAAAGAAGAGTTCACTTCCTCACTTTCAAGGAAAAGCAAGCTAATAACGTTATCTCTAGCTTCAAATGTACGACATCCGGTACGCACCTAACGGTCTACAACGCAAGCCGAAACCCAACCACCCCCATCACACTTCGACCAGGCCATATCTCTCATTCTCCGACTTCTCACCGGAAGTAATCCCGGACTTTGATATCAGTCCTGAACTTGGGCTTCTGGCAAGCGGTGAGGTCACTGACATTTTGACCTCAGACAGCCTACTAATCCTGTGTCAATAGCTTCCGATGAGCGCAAGGTTCAATTGTTCTCCCTTCGTACCGGAGAACAGGTCTCTTCCCCTCTAACGAAATACCAATACGCAGACCCTATTTCCTCGCTACGGTTTGAATCGGGTGATGGGTCATTGCATGGGCCTCAGACTCCCGGTCTACTGGTTTGCTCTAGTGCTACTGTTGACGAGTGGGTTTGGTAGGTAGATCTCCGTGTATTGACATTATGAGCCTATAACTAGGCCGTTTGTATGTTGAGGCATCACACTATCATGAATTATGATGTACCATCACTTCTGTGGATATAATTATGCCAGCAAGTGGCACTCTAATGCACGGACGCATACGCATATAGTCGATTGACAGTCCTAATCCAAACCACCTGCGAGCCATTCCCCAACTTCCACCCCGATCCCCTTGGCCAGCTCCCCGATCCAATCGCCAGAGACATTAACACACCACTTCTCACCAGCATCAGAAGTCGTATTACCGCTGCCCGAACCCCCAGCCCCCGCCCCCATGCGACTAGAGCTATCCCGACCCGCCGCAGGGACCACCAGCCGGAGACGCCGGAGGGTAGCCAGCTCGGCGTATATCGCATCAGCGACAGCCGTCATACGGATCGGATTCGCAGGCGGATTGGGGTCAATAGCGTGGTAGATGGCGATCAAGCGCTCGAGGGGAAACGGCCGGGCCGTGAGGATCGTAGACGGGCCGGTGATACCGGGGGCGCCGCCGGAGGTAGTAGCGGAGGAGGTAGCGAACGCGGACTCGAGGGTAGACTTTGTGATGCGGGTCTTCTGCCTCTTGCCCTTCTTGCTTTCGTGGCGGCCTGCGCGGGCGTCTTCGGCCTGTGCCTGGGAGAGGAGTTTCAGGCGCCGTCTGTGATGGGCGCGCTTGTTGCGGGCGGAGAGCGAGGACGAGGAGAATTTGGAGAAGAAGATCGTGTCGAGGCGTTGTGGCGTGTGCGAGGCGAGGTAGGCGGAGGTGAGGATTAGAGTAGGGAAGTAGGGGAGGGAAGGGAGTGGGGAGGGGGCAGACGCTGCGGTCAGCGAAGGTTTGAGGCTGGAGCCGAAGCCGGAGCTGGAGCCGTTGGTCGTTGGGACGGAGTCCTCGGTGACGATGTGGTGCACCAGCGCTGCTTCGCCTTGCTGGCGGAACAGCGCGCGGTTCTTGACCAGCAGCCGGGAAAAGTCCCATTCGTTGCCTCCCGGGGCTGTCTCGCCGGTGACGATTGGCGAGACGAACTGCGGCCAGAGTTTCTCGCATATCGACCGGAAGGTAGGTATCGAGCTGGCCGTGGGCCCGACCAGCGAGTCGTAGACGGCCGATACGAAATGGGGGTATAGCTTCGCGGCGGTTCCCTGCGGGAGGCCGTGGACAGGGGGTGATTCGGAGTTAAGGATGATGGCAGTGGCTTCTTTGCGCGTGTATGGAGGAAAGCTGATATGCGGGACAGCGGCAGACTGCAAGAAGAGAGGACGGGGTGTCGAGCTGAGGACCAAAACGACACACAGCGAGGGGATCTGCTCAGCGCCAAAGAATCGAGTCAACAACCATCGTCCACACCTCTTTAAGAAATGACTTACCACCTCCCCAAGCCTAGCCAGCGCAGCAAGAAGCGTCTGCGGCGCCTCCCGCTGCCTATCAATCTCGTCCAGCACAAGCACAAACTTCTCCGTCTTCTTCCCGGCATTCGAAGCGAGGCACTCGGCAAGCAGCACCGCAAGCGTACTAACATGCTCGCACCGGCCCTTTCCGAACCTCTCCCACTCGTCCTTGAGCCCCAGTGCCTCCAGCGTCGCCCAAAGGATCTTCGTCAGCAGATGGCGACCCGTGATACACTCCGTGCTCCGAACAATGGCGTGCGGGACCCCAAGGGCGGAGAGGACGGCGCGGACGATTGTTGACTTGCATGTTGCGGAGATACCGTGGACGACGACAGTAGAAGGACTAGATATCCCGGGCTAGAACGCAATGTTAGTCCTAATGCAATATGTCATCTCCTGGCGCGGATAACAAGCTCAACGAGTGTGAACAAACGTACTCCAAGAAGACAGGCGAGCTGCCTGGTCTGGACCTCTCGACACGGCCATCGCTGGCTGATTGACCGGAGACTCTCCGCGCGGAGCATAGGGGTAATGAAGGATAAGTGAGAGTTGCCTATGCTCCAATCCCTGAAGCTAGGCAATGAGGTCTATCCCGTATGCAAGTAATGTTGGTTGTGTACCTCTCTAGCTCATCGGAATTAAATGATTGGGAAGACGCGCGGAAGCCTTTCACATGCCAAGTCACGTGCATCTGTGACACATCAAGGCACGACGTCGTACCGCTTATCTCAGGTGTCTACAAGCTTGTACATGGGCAATTGTGATTGCAATGAATATGTCATTTAAGAGTATGGGTACATCTATTCTACCGAATGTGCTATTGTGACAAGCATGGAAGAAAAGGCAGTAATCAGAGATAAGACAACAAAAGATCCTGAACTGGCAAAACACAGATAGAGAATGTTGCCAGGGCCATATCCTCCTGAGAAATGAAGCCAGCGCAGGGACCAGCCTCGTGTCAAATCCAATGGCCGTCTTGCCCGCGCGGTTGGAGGCGGGCGCCTACCAGCTGCACTACCAAATCTCGATGTGATTGTCAATATCACAAGCAAAACGAAGAAAAAGGAAGGCCAAGAAAAGACAGATTGGAATGGAAGGAGCTAAAAGCACATATGGGGATATGTGTGACAAGATTGCAGTAGCAAAGGCCAATATGCAGGGTAGTGTTCCAGAAAAGTACAAGGCATATGCACGCGTATGCATCGTCATCAACTGCATCATATCATCAGAAAATTGCACAAAATGCAGATGGATAGCATGGAGGTAAAAATCTTGCTGTGGTATCAAAAGCCGTGTTCCCAGGTTGACATTGGGTCACGGTCGCCGTAAGTCATCAAGATCGTAGCATCATCTCAATATGAGTACAGTGCGCTAAGCATGAACTGACGATCCGGGACACAGCGTAGCCCATTAAAAATAGGCGTACAGCTGGCTCTGAGCCCCAAGGTTGCCGTTCGGCTGCTGAGTAGCAGGGGCATAAATGCCGGAAGAATTCTCACTAGCACCACCGGAAGTCGTGTTGGAGACAGAGCCGGAACCAGAGGCGGGCATGAAAGTCTGAGTTCCAAAATGGGATCCAACGGTTGGAGCAGGGAATGAATTGTGTTGGTACAAGAAGGGCTTCTGTGGGCCTTGCAAGGGGCCCGGAAGCTGGGCAGAGTTCATTTCGTTCGGGGTGACCTGTCCGCTGGTAGCGGCGCTTCCCCTACTAGAGCCTTCAGATGCCATCATTTTACCCGCAATGCGGCGGCCATGAGGAGTCTGGCGGATGGAAGGCAAGATCGGGCGAATAGCATCGACAATGCGAGCTCTAGTTTCAGGGTCCGCAAAGTCCATCGCAGTCTGAACGACGTAATTGGCGAAGGAGTCGCGAAGCATCTTCTCAAGCTCAGTTCCTGCCAGCATTTCATCGACCATCTGACGTTTCATCTGGAACTCGGCGGTACGAAGGCACTTCTCGATCACATTGGAGCTGAACTTTTGCTTCGACAGAGCCGGGATGTTACCACGGAAAGCTTGGCAGAGAGGCTCCGTGAAATGAGGCTCCGCAAGATCCAAAATGTATTGCACGACGTAGTTACCAAATGGATCCTGGACCAAAGCGAAAGCATTGGCCGTAATCTGAGCGATCAAACGGGCCCTCTGCTCGCCAGAGGCATGGTCAATGCAGCGCTGCAGGACACAGCATCCGTGACGATGGGTGCCGACGACCACACAATTGCCTCCAACCGCGTCGTAGATGAACTGCGCGTCTTCTGCAGAAAGACGGTTGAGACACTTCTGAATGACATGGTTGCCATTCAGATCCTGAACCAGCTCCACAACGTGATCACGTAGAGCCTGGATGACCGTATGGATCTGTTCAGGGGTGGAGATAAACTCAATCATCTTCTGCAAAGCTCGAGTGCCATGCTGATTCAAGGCTATCTTCACAAGTTGATGGGCAGCGTTATTGATTAGAGCGGTCCGCTGCTCGTCATTAGAGTACTCGAGCAGTTTCTGGCACAGGTAGTTGCCGAAGGGATCTGTTGAACATGTTAGAAGACAAAAGTTTCTTCGCATGCAAGTAGGATAAGCTTCACGAACCAGTCATCAGCTCAACAACATGCATATGGGTTTCGTCGAATATGAGTTGAACGTGTTCAGGGTTACGTTCCTCCAGCTTTCTTTGCAGGTACCTACAGCCATGCTGGTCTTTGCAAAGGGTGTACAGCTCGCCCCGATAATGCTCCAGCGGAAAATTGGTGAACCGAGACAGCTGGCTAGCGTCTCCGTCACCGCTTCTGCGAGCAGCGACGCCTTTAGCTTGACCTTCCGCTAGTCGATAGTTACCGTAAGGTGGATAAGCACCGTAGGGGGCGGCAGGGTTGAAGTTCTGAAGTTGACCGTTAACCTGAACGGGGTTTCCCATGTATGCTTGGATTCCATAGCCATAGAAGGGCGCAGGGAACGCAGTCATCGTAGTCGGAGTAACCGTATTATTGTTAACAGCGGCAGTAGGAAGCTGAGGTCCAAAAGGAGGAGCACTAGCCTGCAAGGTTGTTTGCTGATTCAGGGAGTTCTGGGGCGTGGGCTCATCATGTTGCGTGGCGTCCTTCAGTTGGTTGCTAATGGAATTGGTTGGAATCCTACCCAGATTGGTGTTGTGTTGCTGAAGACTCTCCGCATGTGCCTTGGGTGGCGTGATTGCAGGATTGAAGCCATCGCCCTTGACAGTGGGAACGTCGTTCGTGGAGTAGGACGTGTGGAGAGAAGTTGGACGGCTTGAGACAGCTGGACCCATGTTTCCATGGCCACCCTCCTGGCTGTGGAAGAGGTTTGCTTCCAGGGAGTGTCTAGCAATGTGACGAACAGGGTTAGACGCTTGAGCGTGGCTCTCGCTGGCAGAGTTTCCGAGCTGGTCAAGGCGGTACATGTTCAGGGCGTTCTGTGGCATGCTCTGGTGGGAGGAACGATGGCGGCTGTGTGTATTCCAAGATTCTGGGTTCGGAGTCCGGGAATTTGCTAGATCCAACGCGTCCGAGTTTGCAGACAGCTAACGATAATCGTCAGCGGGGTCCATCAAATACGGAACAACACAAAAGATGGTGACCACAGGGTGTGAGCGGGGTCAGAAGAAGGAACTTTGTGTGGGGTAATAAAGTAGGAGAAAGTCCGTGCACATGATAAAGTACCAGAAACTTACCAAACCAGAATCGTTCTTGCGCGACAGAGTAGGGAACTTGTCGTCAGGATCTGTCAGTTTGAGGTAACTCTTGATGTCAGGAGTAGGGATTCGATCCTCCTCTGTCACAGTGGCTCTGTCGTCCTCGTTGTGGAACAAGTACTTCGCAGCAGAGAAGGAGTCCAGGCCTGAAGTGTTACCGAACGCAGCAATATTAGGACGAATCTGTGATCCTAGACCTGCAGAAGGCATGGAATAGCGGTGGATCCTGGGGTAAAAGCAGTCAGTCAGCTACCCCAGATTTGACAATGATGCTGTAGGTCATGGACCAATGAGCGTTTGTGAGAGATCTCAAGCAAAAGGACGCTAAGCCAGCAATACGTGAATGCAGGCCATTTTCCAGATCTAGTGGAGATTCCAGAAGGGCTTATCCAAAGCAAGCTTCCTCAAAGCAACCCGGCAGTAACAAAGCAAGATGTGTGAAAACAGGGGAACCAGCCACTTACGAAGGTCCAGGACGAAAGGGAGAAGCAGTTTCTTGACCAAAGTCCTCCTTTTCGGAATTTCTACGAGATCCAGGAACTGAGTGAACAGAAAAACGATTGGTAGGAGTCTGAGCAGAGCTGTGGGTTGGTTGACTTGGTGGGGATGTAACTTGAGAAGGTGCGAAGACGTTGAAGAAGCCGGGGGAGGAGGTCACACTGGAAGTGGAGAAGCGAGATGGGCGAGTGAATGCACCAGCAAAGCCATTTTCACGGTACTCTGGGGGAGTAGTGGGCTCGCTGACTGGTCCCGACAGCCCAGCTTTGGCCAAGTCTCTGGCCAGCTGATCCATCTCTTGCTTCTCTCTCTCGTGCTGCATGTCCAGCAGCTTCATATCTTCTTCGAATCTTCTCCTCTGCTCACGCATATACTCTATATGCTGACGTTTCTTTTCGAACTGGAGCAGAGTCAGAAACATATACAAACACGAAGGCGGATTTCAAAGTGACATCATCCAAGCGCGGGGTACGTTGACTCAACATATGGTCAATTGAGGTTTGGTGAATACAATAGTGACCAACTGTGAATACTACAATAGCGGGAGGGGTGCGGATGGGGATCGTTCAATAGGGGGACGCAGAACAGACAATAGCAGAGCGCACAGGATGAAAAGCAAGCACTACAGGGCAATTCAATTCATAATCGAAGGGCCGGCAGCAACGTTGACCAAACTGGGCAAAATACAATAGCCTATTGATATGGGATGCTTACCGATGAGAGCAAATCTAGTGGATCGGCGACTTGAGCAGAGCTTCCACCTTGGTTCAAGTAGCTCCACGAAGAGAGCTTACTCGAGTCCGTGGTAAATCGTCGTTGGAGGTTGGCGCGTACATCGCCCGACGGCCGCGAGAAGGCCGAAACGAAACTGGTATGTCCGGGAGACAGTGGATTATAGCCAGGGAACGTGGACTCGGAGGGAGGAGATCGCGGGGAAGGGAAGCGCAGCTCATCGAGGCGTTCACTCAGCCCATTCTTGAAGGCCATCTTGGGCAGGCTAGGGCAGGGTTCGCGGACTAACACCATTCAGGGGTTGAGACAGGTTAGAGCACAAGTTATATTATAGCATTTTTTGGGTGACACGAGAGATAAGGGAGCAATATCAACAATTAGGACCGATTGCCAACTGAGCAGACATCGGCTTTGAAGGCACAACCGCCAGGGCACAGGGAGGAGACATCGGTTGGCGGTGTGCTTCCTCGGACAGCAGCGTGCAAAGTAAGGAGTTTCAGAGGGGCTGAGGGGTTTCGGCGGAGCAAATCTTCGGGGGGAAAAGGCCACGACTCACAGACAATGAACGCCTCGAGAGCCTAAATCTCAGGATTGGGAGGAGCTTCCGCCAATAGTCGACTAATAGAACACGAAAAAAGCGATCGTTTTGTCGCTTTCAGGCAGTGAGTTGGATTCCCGACAACGTGGTCCTGAAGGTGCGGAGATCTCGATCAGTGGTGTTTGAATCACAAGGCGGGCATTGGCACTCTTACGGCTGCTTTATCCGTACTCGCTCGAAGAACCGAGCGGCAGGAGGCGACGAGGGTGAAACGAGTGAACGATATAAAAGGAAAGTATATCCAAAACCACAAGACGAAGGGGAAATAGATGTTATACAGATGATTGTGAGTGAGTGGGAGGTGACAGGGCAAAGAGGAGCAAGTGAGCCAGAACCGGAGGGAAAATGAGAGGGGAACTAGACTAACTATTAGAAACAAGCGGGCGGCTGGGACCTCCAGAGCGGGGAGGTTTGAGTAAGTATCTAGTCAGAGCTGAACCGATTCGATTTGAGAAACCGATTCCTGTAGGGGATTTTCATTTTCACCTATTACTATTATTAATGTCGTTTTATTCTGATTTGTGCCGGTTGATTTGGTTTGATGTAGATGCAAAATCATCTCTAAGGTATCTTCAAGCTCGTCGTTGGACGACGATAACGCAGCATCAAGTCTAGTCTTCTACGTACTGGCATACTTAGTTGGAGCTGCATATCCCTTGTGGTCTGTGAGCTGGAACATCCTAGCTCTTCTTATTCCCTGGAGATCTTCATTGATCGGATGATAGATACTTATGGAATAGTACCTAAGGCGTGTTCGTGATCATTCCTTCCCTGCTGACAAGCAAAGACGATGACTTTTCCATCGCCAATTCGTCATGCAATTAATTCATGATCCTCAGCCCTCTCCAAGTTCAGCTCCTAGCAAGTACGCTGGTGAGGTGTCATCCCCGTTGATGACAAGCCTCGTCGAGACAATGATTATCTTTTTGACGGATCCAATCTGAATTACTCCTGGACGGCCCTTGATTGGACCTTGCTTTGCTACTCCCTGTGCGGGTTATGATGCTACTGCACGCCTTTGTTGGGGTGTAATGGTACCTAGGCTTGGTAGCTCTCCCTAGGGGGGCTGACTGGGCTTGCTGCGGCTTGTAAGATTGGTCCTTATCTCTCTTCATCATCGGCCACTTTTGAAACCATCGCCAACAGCTCAGACAAACATGCTCTGTAGCTTTGATCTGCTGTGATTGCACAGAGTATTTACCTCAGTACTTTGTAGACAGGCTCGTGCAAGAGGTGTCCTCCCACCTGGATTGTGCTTGTTGAGAGCGTGGGCCTCTGCACGTCTTTGTCTGCATTGAGTGGAGACACTGATTATTCCACAGATGTGACAGCGGATCGCATCTAACCAGTGTAGTCTTGTATCTAGTCTAGTCACTTTTTGATTATCCCATCAAGGGGCTACTTGACAAATCAAAGGGCATCCACAGGAGCATAAGAAAATGGCACATGGTACAATAGAAACAATATTGCGCATTTGAATGTCTCGACTTCAATGGACGGATTAGAATAATAAGTTTCCATTATACACCTGATAGTGGCTCCTTGCAAGATATAGTTCTGGCAATAATAGGTTACTATTCCTTTGGTGTTCGTATTCAGGGCAATCAACTCCTATTCTTCTTTTAATTATAAGTCATCCCTTGTATTCGACAAGGTATTATTCAGATAAGCGCAGCACAACCACACAGAACATATATGTGGTTTGCCACGCGCGTTCCGAATGGTTCGCAACTGCAGCTCGGTTACCTAACTTGCCTCAGGTACCAGACCCATAGTATCTTCTCTTTGGGCTCCCTCCTTTTTCCTTTTGTGACTTGGGTGTGTTTGTTTTTTCCGTAGTGGAGGGAGCAATAATTGCGAGGTTCCAGGGTTCACTGTCGGATAGCTGAGCGCTACCCAGGAGCCATACCATGGACCAACCAATTCCACAGTCACTCCAAGTCCAAGATACCTGGGTAAAGTACCTACCTCTGAAGCGTGCTGCATTCTCAGTCCTCAGCACCGGAAAAGCGGTGTACGGAGTACCAAGAAAAGACAATCTGCAGACAAATCATCGGCGGTTGCTGATCCCAATGGATGCGCAGGTGAGCCCAAGAGCCCCTTGATTGGAGGTGTTTAAGCTGTTTGCCGCATCGATATTTACCTCTGTAATTGGATACTGTAGCCTCGTGCCTACTCCGTACTCCCCTTTTCCAATATCGAAACTGATGGTGGCAATCAGGAACGGTGACAAAGAGACTACCTTATAGACTAGTCGGCTAGCACTGCTATTACTTTACGATCAACTACTATTGATCTTAGGGCAGATAATCATCTCAAATCGGCAAACAGATTCAGGTTCAGATCTCGGGACACTTTGGTACTTTAATACTTTGATCATCTGGCTCTAGAAAAAGGGTCAAAGCATGGGTCTGGGCCCTTCGGCGCTAGTTTCTAGTATCTACATCACACACCTCAGTTCGTCGCTTCATCTTTTCAAAGTCATCCATGTTATTGGATGTTTGGAATCTCTGGATTCTCGACCCATTCCTCAATAACTTGGAACCGGAAGTCATGCACAGGGCATGGTCTACTGTCTACATACCTTAGATGCTCCATACAAAAGTGCCCCTCACTGCTTTGAGGGTTATCGCTTATCAGTGGGGCGTTTCATGTTACTCGACTTCAACATCTCTAGAGTTGCCCCACGAGGATGCTTCTACCGCCATCGGAGCATTGTAATTTTCTTCTTGACGTGAAGGCCAGGCTATCTCTAGTCCATCGAGATATTATCGCTGGATCTCATTTCTGCATCTTCTGAAGACAGCTTGAGCCGTTATCAATGTTAAGTGAACAGGACCTCTCAGTACCCCGCGGACGATACGACAGTCATTGACCGGTCTGAAACTAACGAACGGCTCTACCCCGACACTACGATTGCTAATCAGCCATTTTGGCCCTTTGTGTCATCTCTGTGATCTCCACGCTGGTCTGGTCCAAACCGTCCAATGGCTTCTGGGCTCTGATCCATCCATCTGTGCGATTATGCCCGTCAGTGCGGCACTCGCATAATGGAGAATGCACCATCTGTCTCGAGTCCAACTTTAATACGTTGGATCTTTAAAACCTATGTACCGTCTTGAAAACTTCATCTCCGAGCTCACACGTGATAATTTGGCAAGCCACGATGCGGCATGAGCTCCCTTCAACTCACGAGAATAGCACCGAGAGACATGATCTCACCAATGTCCACCGCACAGTGCATCCAAACTAATGGATACTGAGCTCTCGCGGACATTGGTAGATTGCCAGGTGGCAAAGAATATCAAAGTTGCGGTCAGCAAAATCTCGCGCCACAGGATTTCTAAATTGGCGAACCCCACATAGTCCGGGAAGGATTGACATTAAGGGCTCAATAATTCCGGTTCCTTGCTAAAGACATTTTGCGAATTTGGGGTCTCCAGGCCCTTGTATACGTCGAATATCCATTGTATGCTTGTACCCATTGGCCAACGCTACCCACTGATCGAGTCGTCAATTGCAATTGGCCTTTGTTCCGATCCACCGTCACGGATGGAGGCAAGGCTTAAGAGTCAAGGCCCAAGGAGGATCCCTTTGGTCGCCTTCCAGATTGTTGCCCAACTCTGCTAGTCTTTAGAGTTGACTCATTCTTCAACAGGAGTGGAGATGCGGCGCCGACTCGGCATGGACTGGGTCCTGGGTGACCGTTAGCGAGTCCTAGGTCGTAATGTCTCCTTACGGCCATGAAACATCGAAAAAGAGACGAAACGATCATGTCTCTTCAGGTGAAAAAAGAGACGCCATTTCAGAAACTTCCCAGGCCTACACTGGTGTCTAGCACACGCAGACAACGTCTGGCTGGATGGCCATAGACCGCCAGATCCTCTGAGAACCAACTAGTCTCGAAAGCTCATGCCAACTCACTCGGTTTGGGCTGACAGGGCAAGTCCTCAGGCCGAGATGGTGATGCTATGCGGCCAGAACTCGTCGCATTTCTTGGACGCGCATCCTGAAGTCGGGTTGAGAGCACCTTCCATTGGCTAGTAATGTATATCTAGCATCTTGTGCAGCTACAAACCGCAACAGCTTGACGGCAATATCAAGCTAAAAGCTCCAAAGGTCTGACAGTTGGCCAGCGGCAAGACCTTGGAATGCAGTCGGCTGTATTGGGAGCAGAGGTGGCAGGTGCTCCAGCACAAGATTATACTTCCAAAATACACTTGGGCTGAATGCAACAGACTGTATACAAACTGAGATTGACTGATTAGAATTCCATCAATCGTTCTGGCAGTGGTGCATTGCGGTTATCAATTAGCTACGTCTCTTAGTAGCGTCTCTTCTTTGATCTTAGAGGTCTTCTGAGGCAGATGGATCCCCAATCTAGAAGCGCAATACATTTTCCATTTGGACTTCAGAGCTGTCCCTTGAGCATGGCAGACTAGTAAACGGTCAACTTGACCTCCTAACCAATTTTCTTTTCCATTTATACAAGATGCCCACTGAGCGTTCCGAACCGAGCATCTAAAAAACTCAAGAGCTAAGAACAATGTCGAAATACGCTAACAAATCATTGATAAAGGCTGTCAGAATCCCACCCAAACAGTCCTGAAAATGCTGTCTACGAAGCGTTGAAAGCGGCTGGTCCGTTCATCAAGCCAAACGGCATAACCTTATACTTCAAACTGCCGGCGAATGGGAGAAGGCTGGATGCGACTCGGATGTATGTGAAGGAAACAGTACCAAACTATCGCTCGCACATATATAGAGTGAGTGATACAGATCATACAGATCATCATGGATGAGAGCAGACAAGATTCCTTCAACACATGTACCTTTTGCGAAGCTCCCAGCAAGGAAGACATGTCAAGTCTTCTGAGCCTGGGTCTAGTCTGTGGGATGGAAGCCCTGTCGTATATCTAGCTTCTTGAAAGTACTTGCCCTTGACATCCTGTCGATCAATGGCAAAGGATAGCGGTCTGTCAACGCAGAGTCGTAGCCCTCCCCGAGGCTTTTCTGCCGTCAGAACGGGGGCCGCGAATTGGGCGTTACTTGGACGATAAACCCTTTGTCTAGATTCTCCAGGATGTATTCTCTAGCAGCCTCTAGTTCCTCTGATCATAAATAAATGAGGGATTCTCGCACGACGCAAATGGGCCAGACTACTCTTCACTGTCAAGTCAGCTGCGAGCACTGTTGGACTAATCAAAGCCGCTCCCATGTATCCATGTTGGCATTTCGACATGAAGAGTTTGAGTGAAAGAATTATAACAATGGCTTTCATTGTTCCTGTCAGAGCTTGCAGGCAATATTATGGGTAAACATACCGAGCCTGTCTGCTAATTGGACAATCCTCATACGCGGAAGGAAACCGCCCAGAAACAGTGCCCATCGGTTTAATCGAGCTGAACGGCCGGTAGGTTTCTTCTGTAGCGCGTCTACTAGGGCAGAGTGGTCAGTAACTACTGTGAAGTCGCCGTCGGTATATTGGGGAAGCCGTAGCAACGCCCAAACGAGAGCTGCACATTCCAACTCCGTTACGGCGTAGTTCTTCTCCGCGGGTGTGAGAGACTTGGATAGGAATAGAATGGGATGTTTAACGCCATCTTGGTCGTTCTGGTGAACGGCAATGCCAAACCCTCATTCTTTACTACCGTCGACGTACAGTTTGAACGGTTTCGACCTCGACAGGGGAATGATGTCGACCTGCGGCCACTGCGGAGGGCGGCGCAGGTGCCGCAGTTAGTTTCCCTGGTCTGATTCGGAGTCCGCCTCATAGAGGTCTTCCTCCATCGCCTCTCTGATGACACGGAGTAATTCGTTCTCACCCTCCATATCGGTGTCAGTGTCGTCACAGTCTGGTTGACGTGGAGACGGAGGGGTCGGTCTAACAGAAGGAGGGATTGGTCGCCGCGTCTTGAGCTTCGCCCGAGAAATCCGGGTATGCAAGTGTAGGCGCGGCGGTAAGTCTGTTCTTGATTTCCTCCCATGCGTGTCTTGCTTCTTGGACGAGCCTCTTGTATGTCGTGTCGTCAGCCGTTGTCAACAGTGTGAGTGCAAGCGTACTGAGTCATGTTCGATGAAGCTCTAACTAGCTAAGAGAATGATGCTATCTACGTACATGCGAGAGGTGAACTGTGTGCGGTGATTGTCTACCTTGACCAGGCGTGACAGGCGAGTCTCCTGGTCTAGGAAGACAATATCCCGGAGCTTGGGACGTCAAAGAGAGCATATCCGTTGATATCGGGGGCATTGCGAGCTGCGGGAGTCTCGGCGCCATCGTGAAGAACGAGGGCATTGCCGTGTCCGATGACGGTCTGGACATCGTCGTCACCCCAGGGAAGGTCACCTTATTAAGAGCCAAAGAGATGCCCAAACTGCTGAGTCCACTCCCTTGGGAAAGTTATCGTCGGGATCGGACATTGCTACCCGCAGGCGGGTGAGCAACTCTGCTTGTTCATGCGCAGTTTCGTCAGCCTCCATGGTGTTGTCAGTAAAGGGACAGCTCTACACAGAAAATTAGTTACTTGTGGCCATAACTATTGCATAGCAGGAGCTGGTATAGTCAAGAGGAATGTGTCTCGAAGGTCAAGACGGGTGGTAGGAAGAGAAGCAAAGAAGAGTGAAAGGCCGAAGATCGCAACTAGGCTGGTAACTTGTTGTGTAGCCTGTCGTTAGCCATAGGCTTGATGATCATATTTGGCTCTTCAGTGAAGTTGTAGTATCCACGGTAGGAGGGGCTTATGAACATCTATACTTGTTCCCCTCTCTAGGCGTGCGGATTGTACGCGGGTCTCCCATTCTTATCGAAGCCTCTTGATGAAATCAGGCCAGAGTTCAGAGGGCGCCGGGGAAGAAGGCAAATAAGAAATGGTATAGCATTGGTAGAAGAGGAGAGATGTAGATTCCCAGAGAGCTTGGGGGGGAGAGGGGTATTTATGCCTACGAATTGCATCTTTCACCATGATAGATATGAAGAAGTGAATGAACACAGCCAGCCTACAGTGAATACAGTCAAAGAATAATAGAACAGGGGAATGTTGTCATGTAAAGGAGCATTACTCTTTATCAGTCGTCGTCCCGATATACTTTTCCCTGATTCCCCACCGCACTCTCTTAATATTCTCCATCTCTCGGGCCATACCACTCCGGACCCTTAATTTTTGACAAGCTAGATAATTGACCCTGACTCGGCATTGGTTTCCAATGGTCTCGGCCTTTGACCGTCTCACTCACATACATGTGCGCTGTGACTCACTCTAGATACGCCCACCACGACGCTGCGTTGCAACTCATCAACCCCAGTGGGGGCCATCTCCATCTGGTCAGCTGGCTCAATGGATCTATGGACTAGAGGACTAGACTTATCAACTAAAAGATTTTTCTTACTTTCATTCACAGCCCTCCTCTGTTGCTTGCATGAGTGTGCAGGAGGTATATATCTTCGCCCTTGACGCGCTCTACCGGATTGTTTGCCCTTCAAACATCATCTCTCATTCATTCTAGACAATGAATCTCATCCAAAGGCCCCCGAGATATGTCATTGCCAGTGTCCTTTGCTCTTTCGGCGGGTTACTGTTCGGGTAAGGACGTCACCATCATACGCCATGATTGTATTGACAAGCTAAACAGGATGGACACCGGCGTCATTGGCCCTGTCACCGTCATGGACAGCTTCGTGTCAAAGTTCGGGAGCCAATCTGCATCCGTCCATGGACTAATTGTCTCCTCGATCCTGATTCCAGCAGCTGTATCGTCCTTCTTCGCAGGCTACTTGGCAGATAAGCTGGGCAGACCGACAGCAATCAGCATCGGGGCCTTGATCTTTGGTATCGGCGCTGCAATCGAAGGTGCTGCGGTCCAGCTCGCCATGTTCATTGTTGGAAGATGCATTGAAGGTATAGGCGAGGGTCTGTACCTGGGTACGCTGGTTGTGTACGTCAATTCGCTTACCAAGAATGATCCAACGTCATATAAATCGCATGAACTGACTGAAACAGGTATATCTGCGAGATCTCCCCAACGAGCGTCAGAGGCGCATTAGCTACTGGTCCGCAATTGCTCATCACCCTCGGCCTAGTCGTCGGTTTCTTCACCTGCTACGGAACCGCCCGTCTCGAGTCTTCTTTCTCATGGCGCACTCCCTACCTCATCCTCGCATGTCTCTCCGTCCTCTTCTCGGCCGTCTCTTTCCTCTTCCTCGTCCCGTCGCCCCGCTGGCTGACCCTCCACGGCCGCCACGAGGAAGCCGCAAGAACATGGGACCTCCTCGGCGTCGGCCAAGCCGAACGCGAGAAGGTAGAAATCGAACAGACCCGACAAGCCAGGACGCAAACCCAGATCCTCCCCGCCGGCCCAGCAACCACTCTAACCCCCGACCTCACCACTGCCCCCACCCCAGCGCAACCCCCGCTGAAAGTGACCAGCCACAAGCTCCTCGACATCTTCTCCAAAGACGTCCGCGCCCGCACCGCCCTCGCCGTCTTCCTCATGGGCTTCCAGCAGCTCTCCGGCATCGACGGCGTCCTCTACTACGCCCCTCTCCTCTTCGAACAAGCCGGCCTCGCCTCCTCCTCCGCCACCTTCTTCGCCTCAGGCGTCTCCGCCCTCGTCATCTTCGCCGTCACCATCCCAGGCCTCCTCTGCGCCGACAGCTGGGGCCGCAGATCAAGCATCATCGCCGGCGGCATCGGCCTCAGCACAACCATGTTCCTCATCGGCGCCCTCTACGCCGCCAACGCCGTCCACCCCGCCTCCGGCCCCGGCCGCTGGCTCGTCATCGTCGCCATCTACCTCTTCGCCGTCATCTTCTCCCTCACCTGGGCCATCGGCATCAAGGTCTACGCCGCGGAGATCCAGCCCCAGCGCACCCGTGCCTCGGCGACTAGTCTCGCGCATGGCAGTAACTGGGTTACTAATTTCCTGGTTGCGCTGACGACGCCTATCTTGCTGTCTAAGAGTAGTTTCGGCGCGTACTTTCTCTTCGGGGGGTGTACGCTGCTTACGGCGTTGGTCTGTGCGTTCTTCATGCCGGAGACGAAGGGCAAGTCGCTTGATGAGATTGAGGAGGCGTTCAGGGCTAAGTCGCTGGGCTCGCATTTTGCTAAGGTCGTTAGGCCTATTACCCGATCAGCCGCTTGATCGTTCTCTTTTTCGGCTGCTGTAGAAGGGTCGCGGGAAGAGATCAGAAGGTCGAGGCATGTATCTCCTCTTTACAACCTACAATTCAAAGCTACTGTGCAAAGTATTGAATCGACAATTATTGCAATTAGGATCTAGACTGCTAAAGACTAGGGCAGACGGGTCGTCTCATCTCTTCTGAGGTCTCCCGTCCTGTACACTCCACTCCTTCTTCAGGTTCTAGATTATATCGGGGCTCTGCGCACTAAATAGTGGGATAGCTAGAGCACCGCTGGGGAATATACAAGAGTACAATCGGTTATGCATGCAGATGAATCAAATTCAGGCAAGCTGGAGAACGCAGGAAAAGAGTGAAAAGGACTATGTGCAGGAATGAAGGGCCATTAGGACTTGGAGGTCAAGAAATCTACTGCCTGAATCAAAAAAGAGTCAGTTCAGTCTCGTTCGTAAGAAAGGGTCGATGTACCCACCTTGTCAATGTTGTAGTCGAACTTCTCTAACGCTGCGAGCGATTCATCGCGGGGAAAACCCATACCGGTAAGCCGTTGAAGGATTTGGTCGTCTTCTACAGAGTCTGTCTGAAGGGCCCATCCAGGTGGTTTGCTATCCCCGAACGCTGCCGGTTGCGATGCCCCGTTGGCACCGGTAGAGGCGCCTTGAGCATTGTCCAGAGGCGCAAAGAGGGTCTCCCAGTCGTGCGTCGCCGGTTGCGAGTCGGAAACTCCAGGTGATACGGCCGTACCGTGATTTGAAGCGCTCACCTGCTGATCAAAGCTGAAGAAATCAGAGGAGTTGGCATGCTCGGGGCTGCCACTGGGTGCTGCCATTTTCTGCTGTGAGGGCGTGTCGAAAGAGAAGTCAAAATCTCCCGTGTGCTTATTGTCAGACGGCTCGAAGTCGTCGTCATCGTCGTCTTCCGCTTCTTTCGCGGGGGCAAGTTCCATTTCAGCAAAAGCAGCCTCGAAATCAGGAGCACTGGGCTTGGTACCGGCCGTAGCAGGTGCAGCCACGGTGACATCCCGCTGCGGCTCCCCACCAACAATCGGGGCACCAGTGCCTGCTTCTACTGAATGAGGGGCATCCGGAGCGACTGTGGGATCTTCACGGGTTGGCAAAAGGCCGTTGAATTCGGGTGGCATACCACCAGACGCTTCCTTCTCTGCGCTTTCATCATATTTCGGTGGGCTTTTCTGGGCCTCGGCGGGAGGAGGCTGGCTAGCCGGAGTTGCAGACCCAGGAGCGGGAAACGCTGCCAGTTGAGACGGTTCAATCGAGTCCGGCTTAGGCGTATGCTGTCCTTGGGGTGGAACAGCCGGCGTGAAATTGTCATCAAAACCCAAGGGCGCCTCGCTATAGGAGCTATCATCATCGTCTTCGTCATCATCATCGAGCTCACGGATCGGTGGGAACTCGGTGGCCGCGGCAGGAGCTGTGCCATTAGTCTTGGTTGCCCCACCCTGCTTCATAGCAGCAAAAGCTTCTTCGAAATCATTCGCGTTCTGAGACTGTGACCGCTGATGTGCTGGACCGCCAAACAGCTCATCGAAGCTGGGGTCCTTTGCTGTCTGGTTCTCGTTGGCGGCAGGCCCACTATGTGCTGTAACAGTTTCCACAGGAATTTCAGGGAAGCGCTTCGACTCTTCAAACTCCTCAAAGGGAGACCGTACTTCCCCCTGTTCTGTAGTTTCTGTGGAACCTGCTGGGGCTGGAGTCCCTACACTCGATGGCTCAGGGCCACCAAATCTGCTACCTGGTGGAGACGGCTTAGTAGATGAGGTCATCGACTGTGCATCGCCCAAAGGAAGAACGTTAGGGGTGAACTGGCGAGACTGCGGGGGTTCAGGCACGGGTCCAACTGAAGGTGGCGGTGATACGGAGGGGGTCGGTGCCCCGGATGTAATAGGAGAGTGGAGCGAAGCCTGCCGAGAGTCGGCGCGGAATGAAGTGGGAGGTGGGGGTGTAGCAGTGGTCGGAGGAGCAAAGGCTGTGCCAAAGAGGCTGTCAAAAGCACGCTGCTGTTCGCTCGACACCTGGGGGGACAATGCCGGACCGTCGCTGGATCCCGTAGTCGTCCGTCTGAAGAACGGATTGTTGTTTTGACTGGCCGTGGACAGAGCTGGGCTGGCGAGTGCAGGGCCAGCGCTTGCAGGGCCAGCGCTTGCAGGTGCCGCGCTCTCGCCGGCTCCTTGAGGTTGTTCCTTCGAGAGTGTGTCCATCTCCTCCTGGATCCTGTCGCGTTCACCTTCCACTGTAGCTAATTGCTTCTTGTTGATCGCGACGAGACCCTTTTGCTGCCGAGCGTCAGAGCGCGCCTTCTCGAGGGCAGGCTTAAGCTGGGCGACAGCCGCATTAGCTTGGCGGATTCTCTCTTTCAAGCTCGCATTCTCCTGCTGGTCGGCGGTCAAAGCAGCGGAGACTTGGTCATACTGGGTCTGCAAATCTTGCCTGCTGCCCTCGATCAACGCATATTCTTGTTGCAGCCTCTTGGTCTCCGCCTTGGAGGCATTCAGTCGCTCCTCAAGAGCTTTGAAGCTTCTGACCTCTTGTTCGTACATCGCTCTGGCTTGCGCTAACCGAGTCTCAAAGTCACGCTTTTGCTGAGATGTCTGAGACAGCTCGTGCTCCGCTGAAGTGCGCTTCGTCTGAACGTTCTGCATCTCCTTGGCCAGCGAGCCAATCTGGTTGGACAAATTTGCCAGTTCGGCCGTTTCTTGTGTCAGTTTATTGGACTCTTCAGGGTCGTTATCACCTAGAAGGTCATCGGATGGAGGCGGTGGTGAACGGACTGTTGGCAGCGCACCGGCTGAAGCGCCAGTTATCTGAGGCTGGAGACTCTGGCCAAATGAGGAAGTCGGAATGAAAGGCTTAAAAGTCGTCGAATTGACTGGAGGCGACGCTCTAGAGGTGGGAGAACCCGGTGTCTGGAACGGCGTGCTGGAGCCTCCTGTAGACTGGGGCACTTGTGAAGGGGCTGCGGGGGCGGCGGGGGCGGCTGGTGCAGAAAATGCATCAAGACCGAAGAGGTCATCCGCAGCAGACCGGACACTTGGAGGAGGTGGCGGCGCGGCAGGAGCTGCGACTGGAGCCGGCACCGCCTGTGCCGGGGGAGGACGCCGCATACTAGGAGGAATCAAAGCGGGAGGGAGCGTCTGCGGCAAGGGCTCCTTTCCTGTGCGTTGTGAACGAACTAGATACATCGCTACCGCAAACTCGTCTTTCGTCAGTTGCCCGTCCGCGTCAATATCGGCGAGATCCCAAATTTGAGCTAGGACTTCTTCAGGCAATTGGGCTTTCATGAAGAATCCCACGGCTTGGTCACCAGTGATGACGCCCGCCTTCGCAGTATCAATTGTCCCAAAGATAGTATCGAACTGCGCCTTCTCTGGTGGCGTGATAAGCCAATCTCCGCCCGTTGACTGGGCAGTAAGCGGTGTTCCGAACTGGGACCTATTCAAAGGGCTTTGAGTGCGCTGGGGTCCGGTGAATTGTCGCGGAATGGCAGGCACTGGAGGAACGTCGAGGCCAGGTCGGGGCCCCACGGAGGTTCGCACCGGACCCCTTCGTGCTGCCGCGTCATACAAGCCAGGAGGTAAAGTCTGAGGGATACCCCTCATGGCCCCCGATTTGTAGGAGGTCAATAGGTGCATAGCGATGATAAATTCTGTGGCATCGAGGGCGCCTCGTTGCTTCGTGTCTGCTAGGTTCCAAATGCGGCCAAGGATCTCGTTCGGTAACCGTGCGCGTTCAAAGATCTGCTTGGCGATGTCGCCTGTAATGCAAGCAATATTAGCCTCCGAGCTATATCTCTCCCATTAGACGCAGGATGCATGCCTGAGATAACCCCGCTCCTCGACACATCAGACTTCTCAAATAGCGCTGTGAATTTGTTGACATCTTCCGGGTTGAGCGGAGGAACTCGAATTGGTCCACCAACTGGCGGTGGACTGGTCGCACCAGCTTCGCGAGAGGTGGGAGATGTAGGCTCAACGACGATGCCTTCAAACCTAGGTAGCGGTCCAGCTATAGAAAGAATTCAACATCAGCGCTATTTCTCCATCTTTTTTCGTAGCCAAATAATCCTCAGGATACACTCACGTTGCAGGGCCAGCTCCTCTGTAGGCGCGCGACCAGCCTGGGCGTGTCCGATAAGACGCAACACGACGCCGAAGCCAGATGGAGTCAAGAGCCCCCTGTTCTCCTTATCCGCGATCTGCCATATCTACACATTGTCGGTGACGAGTCAGCCAGACATGCGCGAGAAGACTCATTCCATGGAACACAACTCACCAATCCGAGTGTCTCCGGTGCAAGCTTGGTCTTCTCGAAGAAAGGAACAGCGATCTCGCCAGTGATGACGCCGAGGTTGGTGGTATCGGCGGCCTGGAAGAGCTGGTAAAACACCCGTTTCTCCTCAGGTGTCAAATTGAGATTGGGATGGCGTTGTGCTAGATTATTGAGGCATTCCGTCAGTTCCGTCGCGCTTGGAGAAGCTGTTGTCCATCGGGGGGTCGATTGTTCTCCTGAGGAGCGCCTGGTCTACCATTGCTGGTGGGGAGACTTACCACTTTCAGCCATGATGGTAGCTCCGGAGGAGTGCGCCTCCTGTTCCCTTGGTCAAATTTCCCGGATACTCGTTGAATTATGGCGTATGAGGTGGTGGAGCGGAATGCCGTTGGCCTAGAGTGAAGATGATGCCACGAGCATGGGTCGCCAAATTGCAAGGGGAATGGGGGGGAACGGAGTAGACGGGATGACGAAATTGAGGGAGAAGCGGACTTATACGGACGGCTTGATTATAGTAAGAGGAAAGGTTTCAGAAAAAGTAGGAATAGATGAGGGAATAGTCTCGAGGACAAAGCAGGCAACCGAGAAATGGAGCTTTGGTGTTGGGAGAGATGAGACTAGAGTGGAGGTGAGGAGGGAGGGATGATGTCCTTCTCCTTAGCTTCCCTTTGGGTTCCGGGGGAGTAACCCAACCATAGCTCGAGGGCCCCGAACAGCTACTCCATGCCTATGTAACTCTGGATCCACGATTTTGTATACCTTCACATTCATCAATTCCTGAAGAGAGGGACAAAAAGGCTTTTTTCTGCTTGTCTTTCCCTCTTGTCCACTTCTCATTCCGGCTGTCTCTAATTGTAACCTGCTTGCTCATCTCTTGACAAACCTCCAATGGATTTTTTCCATATTAAAGATAATTACAATCTTGTATTTTCAAGTGCTGTGCTGTTTATATGAACGAGCGGGTAAAATTTCATCGCTGCTTCGGGATATTAAAAATATATCAGACAAAGAAAAACATAGTCTGTGAGCTAGCCAATCTTCTTCTCTTATGTATTTGCATGCAACCTGAGTCGCGCAGGTTCATGGTATATCACCTGAGCAAACGCCTGTCCCCAATACAACAGCACAGAAACAACCAGAAGCAGCCTCTGCATCAAATCGGACGGCCAAACTCTACAGCCATTCTTCGGAACCCTGCCGAGTGATGACGTCCATCTAGTACTCAGCCTCGACCTCCTCATCCATCGAGTCGGCGGCAACCTCCTCGTAATCACGCTCGAGGGCAGCCAGGTCCTCACGAGCCTCGGAGAATTCACCTTCCTCCATACCCTCACCAACGTACCAGTGGACGAAGGCACGCTTGGAGTACATGAGGTCGAACTTGTGGTCAAGAGCAGACCAGGCCTCGGCGATGGCAGTGGTGTTGGACAGCATGCAGCTACATTTCCGTTAGTTTACTCTTTTTTTAAGGGAAAATAGGAAAGGAACATACACAGCACGGTCGAGCTTGGCAAGGTCACCGCCGGGGACCTGCTGAGGGGGCTGGTAGCAGATACCAATCTTGAAACCAGTAGGGCACCAGTCAACGAACTGGATGGTGCGCTTGGTCTTGAGGGTAGCAACAGCGGCGTGGGTCTCCTTGGGCACAACATCACCACGGTAGAGCAGGCAGGTGGCCATGTACTTGCCGTTGCGGGGGTCACACTTGACCATCTGGTTGTTGGGCTCAAAGCAAGCAGAGGTGATCTCGTTGACAGAGTTAGCTTCGTGGGAAGCCTTGGCAGCAGAGACGACGGGAGCGTAGGCGACCAGGGGGAAGTGAATACGGGGGTAGGGGACCAGGTTGGTCTGGAACTCGTTCAGATCGACGTTGAGGGAGCCATCGAAACGCAGGGAGGCGGTGATGGAGGAGACAACCTGAGCGATCAGGCGGTTCAGGTTCTCGTAGCTGGGGCGCTCAATGCCGAGGTTGCGACGGCAAATGTCGTAGATGGCCTCGTTGTCGACCATGAAGCTGCAGTCGGAGTGCTCCAGAGTAGTGTGGGTGGTCAGGATGGAGTTGTAGGGCTCAACAACGGAGGTAGCGTTCTGGGGAGCAGGGTAGACGCAGAATTCCAGCTTCGACTTCTTGCCATAGTCCACAGAGAGACGCTCCATCAGCAGAGCACCGAAACCGGAACCGGTACCACCACCGAAAGAGTGGAAGACGAGGAAACCCTGGAGACCAGCGCAGTTGTCGGCGACCCGGCGGACCTTGTCGAGAACCTGGTCGATCATCTCCTTTCCAACGGTGTAGTGACCACGAGCATAGTTGTTCGAGGCGTCCTCCTTGCCGGTGATCATGTTCTCGGGGTGGAAAAGGCTGCGGTAGGTGCCGGTGCGGACCTCATCGACCACATTGGGCTCGAGATCACAGTAGATGGTACGGGGGACATATTTGCCCTGGCCTTTATGACGTTGTCAGATGATCGAGGTTGTAACTAGGAGAGAGTAGACAGCTAACGTACCAGTTTCGGAGAAGAAAGTGCTGAATCCGTGGTCGGGGTCGGCCTTCTTGCGCTCCTCGGTCAAGTAACCATCGGGCTGAAAACAGCCAAATGTCAGTCAATCTACGCGTCGAATACGGAGAGATAACATCTATTGTGATGAAAATCAGGATGTCGTCCCACGTACCTGAATGCCGTGCTCCAAGCAGTAAAGCTAGAATCAAACCACCAAAAGTTAGCCTGACCCCTCCAATGTCTAGTCATTGATGTATGCTCCATCCTCCATTCCCTAGTGTGCAATATCACTCGATGAACTCATGGTCAAATGCATACCTCCCAGCAAGAGTTGGCGATCTGGCAACCGGCCTGACCGACTGTATCAAGGGAGAAAACATTAGTAACACGACCGCAGAAAACAAACAACACGTCAAACAAGGATCCTAGAAAGGAGACAAACCGTTCAAACTGATGACTTCTCTCATTTTGTCGAATTCGATTGACTAAAATCCGTTCACAAAGGATAAATTAAGAAAGGTGAGTGGAGGAGGGAGGAATGAAGGACGAAAAAAACCCAAGACGATCTGCTGTATGGGTGTTTCAGGGGTAAGTAAACGGACACCACAAAAACGGTAAATGTGGTGGGCAGGGCAGCACACAACAAGAGGGGCAGAAAGGGGGAATACTGACCCTGGGGTTCGAGAGGTAATTGAAGAAATCTGGAGAAGATGAAGGGAGGGGGGAAACTCGAGGTCAAAGAATGATCAATTGAGACGAAGACCGACCAGACCTGTTCAATTTGTTGTGGACACTCTCTTTTTGGATGGTCTCAATAATGCGTTGTCCCCCTTCAAGCTGGCGTTCTTGTTCGTTGTTGATCCGTCGGTTGGGTCGCGTTGGGATCTGCCAGCTGTGATTGGCTGAGGGACGCCCGTGACCGCCAGATGCCCGAGTCTCGCTCACCTTCACGTGATGAGGATCAACAATGATTATTCAGCGCTGATAAGGGTCACGTGATACAGTGACGGCATCGATAGGTAGTGAAGATTGATATTCGACATCCTCAACTCGGTACATTTCATGAACAGATCGCTTCAATCGAAGGTATGTAGTCAATCTCATTTGGCCATTTGATAGTACTGCTGTAGTACATCCAATTCATTGAGACGGTGTGCCAATTCATTGATGCGCTGTTAAATGCTGCGCGGAGTTCCAAATTGGCAATAAACACAGCATGTGCCTTGAATAGCTCTACATATGATATAGAATGTATTTCGATATATGGCATCCTTGGCTCTGTACTGTACTCTGCTCATCCAATTGTGGCCCTAGCGGAATTTACATTCATTCAGAACCATATGCTAACATTCTTTCAGATCTGCCCTTCCTCATATCAAGCCCAAGATGGCCATATAGACAGACCACTTTCACAGACACCAACATCACATCCCGAGTGAACCAATAGTACACTCACCATGAAGAATCTTAACCCCCTTGTTCTTCTCTCTCTCTTCCCCCTCGTCATTGCCAACGTCGAGAAGACCATCTTCCTCGCCCCACAACCATCACCCATCCCCTCAACAGACTCCACCCTCGACGACCTGGGCCTCGAGCGCCTCTCCCCCTCATATCCAACCCTACGAACCTACCTCAATGCCTCATTCCCTACCCCAGACTCCCCAGGAACAGACTCATGGTACTTCCTCGAAAACCTCACCCCAGGCCAACGCTACGAAGTCCGAATATGCTATCTGGCAACTGTATGCCCCCGTCCCTCCCTCTCTTTTCCAGTACACACTAACCTAACACCACCAAAAGCAACCCACATCCTTCACACTAGACACATACACCCTCTCCAGCACAATGGAAGACCCATCCCTCCTCTCCGCAATCAGCATCTACTCCTCCGCCCGCCTCGCAGCGCTCGACTCAGACTCCTCCTCCTCATCCTCAAACACCCTCATCCGCAACGCCAACGCCAAACGCCAACGCCAGGGGTCCTCGTCAATGGACCCAGCACCAACCGCCGACTCGGTGCTGTTCCTGCGCATCCGCGCCGCAGCGGATTACTTCTCGCTTGACAAGGCGCTCATGGAGAATGTGCCCCCTGTGCTGGCGGATGTGATCCTCGATCCGTTCCTGTGGAATGTTTTCCCGCGGTCTCTGGTGCCGACGGCGGGGTATGTGTGTGTTGTGGCGACGGTGGCTGTCTTGCTTGCGAGGTGGGTGATGGGGGCGTTTACGGGGGTGATAGAGCGGGAGGTTGGTGGTAGTGCGACTGTTGAGGGAGATGATAAGAAGGAGCGGTAGGTAGGGGGTTTAGTTGAGCTGTGTGGCTCCGGTTATAATTTTGTATACTATGCTACTGTGCATTTCTTACGCTAGGCCTAGGGAAGATAATCTTATATAGTCGACTTTGCAGCTACTTTTCTTGATACGTAACGGTTGGCTACACGACATTGTTTCGAAGTACTAGTTGGAGTTGATGTCTTTGCAGTATTAGATTTTATTATGGGACAAGTATGACTGGGCTTGGCACAATATTTATTTAAAGGGGGAGATAAATCACAGACATCAGGGGGAATAAGGGGAATAAAGGGGCATCAACAAAAATGGGTCCTAAAGCATCATGAAAATTAGACACATGAATGGTTCTAGATCTTCTCAGACATGCCTCGCCTCGAACCAAAGTCTACTGCCCGGAAAAATGTCATAAGTGCATCCATCATGATTCACAAACCGTGTCACAACATTCCTCGTGATTTCATCTGAGCTTGACCAACGGGTCGGGCTTGGTACACCCGCCACTCTAGTCTTCAAAGAAGTGCAGAACAGCCCGAATACCTCTCGAACCCAGTCCATGCGGTGGGTACGCGATGTAGAGAGGTTCATCATGAGCCCCCAGCTTGGCCCTGAATTCACTCTTGCGGACAAGATGGAACTGCTTGGCCAGAGTCTCATAGGTATGCTGCAGCATCTTGATCTTGGCTCCGTGTAGGTTATGACCAGGCGTCAGGGTGCTAGTTGCACCAGCTCCGAAAGTGAGCGACTTGGTGCCGGCCCTGGCAGCTGTTTGAATGGCATGGGTCACGATGTACTCAATGACACCGTTGGGAGAGCCTGGGAAGTCGAAGCTGTACTTGACCTGCATGCCGAAATGAGGAGACAGCATAGCCAAGGCGACAAAGGCACAGATGGTGCCGGACTTGTCCACAGCATAGAAGTACCAGCGGTGCTCCGAATCACGCCAAGGATGAATCTCAGACAAATGCACCTGAGTACCCTTACGGTTCGCCAGCCAATCCTTGATCCGTGCATCAATCTTCTCCCGGACATCGTCGGGGACCATCTCGCCGTACTTCATCTCAACGACCTTGATACCTTCGTTCTCCGCACGCCTGATCTTCCGTGCAATCTCGCCATCGGACGCGGCCTGGTTGCGGGACGGATCCACACGCTCCTCAGCGATGCAGGACAAGCTGCGCCAGCCGAACTTGTCGCCCAGGATGGTCTCGACTTCTGGAGAGCAAAGAAGCCAGATAGGTTTGAACTTGGTCTCACGCCGCATCCACTGCAGGAACTGAGTGATGATACGGTTGTACTGCGAGGGATCACATAGAGGGTTGCCGGGGATCACCGCATAGTTGCTACTGCTAGGGACATATGAGACGGCAGCGCCGGTGGACATGTCTCGCCAAATCTTGAAACGCTCGTCGCCCCATGAGGTGGACGTGGCATCTCCGTAGTTGGCAATCAAGTGCTCCAATGGCTGCAGCTCGCTTTCGTCCTTCGCACGCGGTCCGCGCCCCTCCCGTTGCCATGGGGGCTCAACGGTGGACGATTCGGGATGACGCAGCAGTACCACTGGGGGTTTAGGCGGGAAGCTCTTGGGGTCCCGATGGAAGAGCGACGCGAGACGAATGTTGCCCAATTTGAGGAGAAGCATCAGCAACCGCTCCAGACCAACACCGGCTCCAGCGTGCGGAGGAGCGCCCCAGCGGAAACCCTCCAAGTAATCCTCCATCATGTCAGGATTTATGTTTGAGCGGCGCATGCTTTCCTCCAGCATATGCGGGTCATGGATACGCTGCCCGCCAGAGACGATCTCCTGGCCTCGAATGAAGATATCAAAGGAGTTGGTGAAGCGAGAGTCCTCTGGATCCGGCATTGTATAGAACGGACGAGCTCCGACCGGAAACTTGTCAAGAATGTAGTAATCGGTCCCGTACTTCTCCTTGACAAGCTCACCCAACCGTATCTCGTCTCGGGTATGCAAGTCCTCGTCTTCAGGCAATGGGTTACCCTCCTCATCACGCCAGCCGGAGTCGTTGAGCATCTTGATACCATCCGCGAAGCGGACGATGGGAGTCTCTTCCAGCCACACAACATCCTCCGAGGGGAATTGATGCTTGACAATCTCGATCTCGCGGCGGTAGCGGCCATAGATTCCCTTCAGCATGTTCTTGATCACTGCATCCAAAACGTCCAACATCTCGTGGTAATGCTCCTCGATCGCCATCTCGATGTCAAGACCCGTGTACTCTGTCAGATGGCGGTGGGTGTTGGAGTTCTCAGCCCGAAAAACAGCGCCGATTTCGTACACTCGCTCAAAGTCGGCTGCGATAGCCATCTGCTTGGCGAGCTGGGGACTCTGGGCCAAGAAAGCATCGCGACCGAAATAGTTGACTTGAAAGACACTGGCACCGGACTCGGTGGCAGTGCCTTGCAGCTTGGGGGTGTGGATCTCTATGAACCCTTGCTCGTCAAGGGAGGACCGGAAGATATTGCAAAGCGCAGACTGAAGCCGGAAGATGGATTGCGACGTCGGAGTGCGCAAGTCCAAGATACGGTTGTTAAGCCGTGTACGGTCCGGCAAGTGACTGCGGCGGCCTTCCACCCGGTCTTCCTCCGCGGTGCGAATTTCGGCCTCGTAGACGCTAAAGGGAACCGGTTCCTCGCGGTGGACGACCAGGTGAATCTGTTCGATATCGAGCTCGATGTCATGAATACTGCAGCCCAACACTGGCACTTGAGGCGCTTGAACAATGCCACGCACGCGGACCACGGAACCCGTGCGTAATTTTTCAGCCCACTGGATCATCGCAATGGACTTGGCCCCAGGTTTCTCATGAAGGACCCCTTGGAACGTAGTGAGCCGTTGGCGGAAGACGAGGAAGACTAGTTTCGCGCTCATCCGGCGTATAACGTGTAGGCGAGCTGTGAAGAAGATCTCCTGGCCGACATGGTTCGAAGAGATATCCTCCAGACGAATTCGAGGTTCCCGCGGACGACTAGTGGACTGGAGTAGGGGCAGCTCTCCGTAGCGAGCCTTCATTTCGGGAGTCTCTTCGCGAGCCGCTTGTGCGATCTCTTCCTTGCGGCGCCGCTCGGATTCATCCGATTGTTGATCCTCACTGAGTCGACTGCGCTGCTCCTTGCGCTGTTGGCGGGCTAAGCGCTTCTGCTGGTTTCTGCTCAGAGAACCCGTGCCAGAATCGTCGGAGCCATCGTCAGAAGAAACATAATCGCGATCGCGTAAGAAGCTGCTAAAGATGCTGCGACGCGGCGATTGGGACGCATGAGATATGGATGTTTTGCCGGAATCGTCATCGGCCTTGGGCTTGATTTTCGATAAAGCACGTTTGATGGACATGGTGACGGATGAGGAGCCACCTAGACTGTCAATGGGGGGGGGTGTAATTAGGTAGGTGGCCAGAAACCATCCGAGACCAGTTATTTGGTGTATGGAATGGAAAGAATGATCAGAAGAAAAGTCTGGTACACAGTCCCAAAGAAAAAAGTACGACGGGAGAGAGGGAATATAAGAGGAAGTCTTCAACCCTGGACCCTTAGAAACTTGGTAAGGTAAGGTAGCTTTAGGAAGCAGTCGGAACGGAATTACGGGAAAGGAACACGAGGGGAAAGTAAATAATCAGCCACAGAAGTTTAGGCTCGGAGAAGAGTATTAGAGAGTTGCTTGGTTTTCCTCGTGGGATGAAGAAGAAGAAGAAGAAGAAGAATGATGATGATGATGATGAATCCCTGACGGAAGGAAGATGGACAGTCTTAATAGAATCTTAAGGAGATAGTCTAGCGAGGTAACTGTACAAGTATTTGGGAGAATAGAGAATAGACTAGAGATAAATTCTGATATGTATAAGGCTGACCAAGAAACGGGAGATTTCAGAACAAGAAGATTGAAGAAACCGACCAGGGAAAAGCCTTGGTGGTGATGATGTCATCACCCAGCGAACAGTAGAGTCAGTGACGCAGTTGGTCAGCCTTAATAGAGGGGCATCCAAGACTCCATCAAGCCATCAACCTGTAGATAACTAGATATACCACCATTCACCATATTATATGTTACTATAGTATCTTAGAGATGTATTATCCATTTATAAATAGAGATAGATCATGCCACTCAATTGTCAGGTCTGTATGATTTTTTGATGCAATTTAGGTTAGTGTACCATACATGTACATACTACGGATACAGGAGGACGGAGTTCGGAGTACGGACTACCTCCGTGATACTTCTACTCAGCATCAAAGAGTTGAGACCTCCGAGGCAGCAAAATTCACTCAATTGACTCAAGGCACGCTAAAGGAAAACTCGACGAGATGCTGTTCTGATATCATCCATACCTCAAGAAATTGTGCAAGCCTATTCTTCACTTATCCCTCCAATACTCAAATAATTATTGCACTCCTCATCATCTGACGCTTCTCCACTTCTGAACGACATACCGACTTCTTCCTTCACATTCCTAACTCGTACCTTGATCCCTCGGCTTCTCTCCATCCATATTCCAATTTTAACATCTCACACTTCACAATTCCCTGTGTTTATTAGATTTCGAATCTTCAGCGCACTGACTTAGGTATTCGGTCCCTTAGCGCCAGTCCCTGCCTCACCTTTACTTCCCGCATATGCATCTAGACTCGTGGCGATCTTCATTCCCCTAGATCGAACGTCCATGGCCTCTCATACCCCTCCTCGATGGTGGCTCTACATCCAGGCCGTCTTTTGGCGGTTCCTGATGCGAATAGGAATGTTCTTTCATGACTTACCGCCTCCCCGTCCTCCCCGTCCAGCCTTCGTCCGAACCGTTCGTTCCGGCAACTCGCGCATCCGTCTACATTTCTACTGTCCACCTGATTATCACACGAATCGAAGAGAGGGTCGCCGACTACCCGTAGTGGTTAACTTCCATGGAGGTGGTTTCACACTGGGATGTCCCACCGACGACTCCCGCTGGGCCCAATGCATCCTCGGCGAAGTCGGAGCAGTGGTAGTCAGCGTCGGGTACCGTCGAAGCCCGGAGCATCCGTTCCCCGCTGCTGTAGATGACGGCGTGGAAGCACTCCAGTATCTGGCCGCCCATGCCGCCGAATTGGGGTTGGATGTGACCCGAATTGCGCTGAGTGGCTTCTCGGCGGGTGGTAATCTAGCTGTCACTGTGCCTCTACGGCTGCGAAGCCTGATGGCCCAGGAGCAGCGGGGTCCCCCGCTCAATCGGGCGAATTCGTCGCAGCAGCTCCTCGATACATCGGGTGATATTAGCATCGTCGCTCTCTTCTGCTGGTACCCGATCCTAGACTTTGAGGAGCCGCGTGCCTTCCGCCGCGCGGCGAGCATCATGCCAGAGCAGACGCTTCCGGATTTCCTGACGGATCTATTCGATAACTCCTACCTGCCGGATCATGAACAACGTTGCTCGCCGTACGCATCACCGGTCCGAGCGTCAGATGAGATCCTGAGCGACGCTCTACCCCACGATATCTTTCTGTACATCTGCGAATGGGACATGCTGATGAACGAGGGCCAGCTCTTCATGCGGCGACTGAAAGATTCCGGCAAACACGTTCGGGCTATGATGATCGAAAAAGCCCGGCATGCCTGGGACAAGTCGCCGAATCCCTTCCGGGATCAAGACAAGGTCAATATTCTCTATCGCGACGCCTGCGCGGACATGAAAGCCATCTTTAATCGATAGACCTGCGATACAAATCAGTATCTTTCTATGCAGTGTATTCCTTCCTTTCCTGTCCATGTCCGTACCTTTATTCTCAATGTTCTCTTTTACTCGAGCGTCTCGAGCGTTTTGTCCATCATTATACGGAGCCATTGGAGGGAAAATTGGCCTGCTCCTTGAAACAGTCTCAACCTGTCGATTTCCGGGCGTTATAGATGTAAAGTATCGTATCTTGTAACAGTATCTCCCACAATAACACCAGCAAATGGCTATCTTTGAATGACAAATGCTATCCTTATCAACCATTAATGGTCTAGGCATTATCAAAGATATACCTACACTCCAAGTGCCGTCCTTTGTAGATCCCCCATCGGCACTCCCTCCCACCAACCACAATCTTCTTTCTCGGCACCCTAAAGTCCATGTCCATGTCCATGGTAATATCGCCATTTCCCTGTATCAAAGGTTCTCATACCCCAACCCGACCTGAAGGCTGAAGCTTATGCCCTGGTAGGTAAGGTATCGGATGCACGCATACTATGACATCATTCTTGGGTATCTCAGGTACCGAGCCATCTGAGAGGTCACCAGGTCAAGGATGCTGGTTAGGCGCTCAGAAAGTGTCTACAGGTCTACAGGACTACAGGATACTTGCATCGTTGTGTTGATTTTCGAATGTTTAAATCCATTAATAGAGAGATACTTGCCACTACATCATCATCGCATATCGAGTCAAAATGCCATCGTGTAAACACCAGGAACAGAACATGGCTAATATCCGAACAAGATACAAAACGAGATCAAACCCATACGCCGCGCTAACCAGTCATGCCAGATGGTAAAGAAATAGATAAAATCACTTTTTTCTGCTTTTTTGATCAAACTCGTCAGAGACGGCTGAGATGCAAGAAATGATAAAGACGCTGTGGGGTATTGAGCATGAATAGAAAAATCGAACAAAGCTTCTTTTGTTTCAAAATATTCAGTCATCTTCATCGGTCCCAGTGACATCGCTCAGGTCGCCTTCCGCTTCGCTGCCGTCGAGGTCACTGTCCGAGTCGCCCTCGTCCTGGTCGTCCATCCCAGGGATACCGCGCCAGTGGACGTAGTCATTCTCCAGCCAACGGCGGCTGCGAGGCAGCTGGTATGGGTCAAAGGGGAAATAGGCATCAAGCTGATAGCCGAGATCATCGCCGGCACGAGTTTCTCGCTCGACATGGCTGAAGCGCGGATCTGCCATGGCTGAAATGCTCCGGAACGACGAGACCCGCAGTCTTTTGTTCGTCTCGAGGATGCTAAAAACGTACATGAAGTTGAGGTGCTGAGCCATACGTGCGAATTCAGACACAATCGCCGGCGAGCAGACCTTGAGGGGGTTCAATTTGGAATGGATTGCTTGGTGAAGAACCTCCTTGACCGAGGGAGGGAAGCTGATTTCTTCCGGCTCCAGTTCATCAATCTGCTCAGGGGTGTCGCCCTCCATCGCTGCGGTCGTCAGGTCTCGCCAGCGGAAGCAGAAGATATACAGCAACGCCTGTGCCGTAGAGTAGAAAGGGCCGTAGCGGCGGAGATCAGGGCCTCGACAGGTGGCCTCATAGTCAAGACGGAGGTTGTTCAGATGTGTGCCTAGGAGGTCAAAGACATCTCTTACTACCTCGCCAGAGATGTGCGCACCGCGGGCAACGAAGCTGGCGAGGTAGGCTGCTGCGGACTGCCGTAAGATTCCAGGTTGCATCTTGTTGAAGATGAGCTGAACACAGGTGGCAGCAAATCGATCCACCAAAATCGGCGACGATTGGGAGAAGTGGAAGAGGAGGAATTGAGAGTGGCGGGAGCGGTATGTCGGAAGGATAATACTCTGGAAATGGCTAAGAAGTAGATCAAGCGCATTCTCCTTGTCATCCAGAGTGCCCGTGGCGAAAGGTGGGGCGTAGTATTCAAACAGCGAATCGATCATGCCATCCAGTTTGAGTATGTTATCCTTGATGGTCTTGACTCGCCGGGACTCCACGTCTAGGGAATCTTCACTAGCGACGGATGCATTGTCGTCAACTTCGTCCTCGTCATCCTCGAGCATGGTGGCTTCAGGGGAGACTGCGTGGAGAACATCCTCACCCACTTCGTCCTCGATGTCTTCCATATCTACCTGAATCTGGACATCGATCTTCACGACTTTCTCCGTGATGAGAGCTAGAATGTCCGCTTGGAGCTCGGGAGCGTAACTGATGACCTTTAGAAGATTCCGCGTGTACGCGATGTTGGCCTTTGCGGAATCGGTATCGAAGGGAAACTGCATAGACAAGATTGGCGATAGGGTCCCACTGCCAGACGGAATCAACTGCATCACATGACGCAGAGCCATGTGAGTTCTGCTATAGATCTCTGCAGCCTGGACCGGGGCGTATCCAGGTAGCTTGCCTGTCCCCTTTGGGAGCTCCCCCAAATGGTTGGCCAGCATCTTCAAGACCGAACCAAGGTAGCTTCCCTGAGCCGCCGCAAGGTTACCTAGAAATCGAATGTACAGCTTGATATACGACTCATCTCGCCCGAGCCATTCACTGTGCAGAACTGCATTGACCAAGCCGTTGCAAGAGCGGTCCAGCGACGAAACGTTCGACAGGAGACCCATGAGATGATGCTTTAATGTAGTGTGCGTCGGTAAATCTTCGGAAAGCAAGCCATCTTCGTCCCGACGCCGAGGATCTGCTGAGAAAATCTCCTTGATGCGATCGTAGGCCTCGCTGTCCGTTCCAGAGACATGCCGCTGGATAGCTCTGCGCACTTCTTCACGAACGACGGCCGCGCTCTTCTCGGCACTCACGGCCAATTCCTTGTCCTGACCACTCCAGGACGCCTCTCGCATCTCCACATCCTTATCAAATTGAACCCGAACGCGCTTCCTGGGACTGGGCGTGCCATCGCTGCCGTCGGAAGCAACAGAGGACGAGGGTGACAGCGAAAGATCCATATCGGCCAACTTGTGTTTAACCCCGGCAGCTGCGGCGCTGTTCGTCTTGGAATTCTTCAGAATGGGCACTAGCGAGGGGGTGGCTAGCATTTTGGGAGGGTTGACTGATTTGATCGCCCCGGTAGGGTTGCGCGCAGCAGTGGCGAAGGAGACCATGACAGTCTCAGTTTTATCGGGAAGAAGGTTGGGGTGAGGTTGGTCGACGCGAATTCCAGCGTCGTGTCATTTGTTGCTCTCGCCTTTGAAGACAAGAGAAAGGAAGACCTTAGTGTGGGAATCTCTTGACTCCTAAAAACTATTCAAGTTGATGATGCTGATGGAAAAAGCAGAGCACACGACACGGCCAGTGCGTGTTGAAACCGTGGTCCACTCCGGAGTGCTACTGAAAATAATAATGGGCGCGCTGGGGGAAAGCTGACGTTGAAGGCAGCCTCATCTGTCTGCCTGACAAACAGCAATCAGAAATGATGTGGTAAGACTGCTAATACGGACAGGCAATGAAGATTGAAGGCCGCCCTGAAGAGGAAGATGAGCGGAGAATTGTACACTTGAAATTTTTCGTTCTGTGGGGCGGTGTGGAGTCTGAGGCCATCCGACTCGTGACCCGCGCGTGACCAACGCGTGACCCAAGCTTCCTGTCGCGAAACCCTACGCTTTTCCTGCTTGGGTAACATGTCGTTATCATGTACATTGTACACAGATCGATGAGACAGAATAATGATTTTTGAAACTACAGGATGATGTCATGGACATGGTAGGTAAGAATGAATTGCATCAAAACTAAACTGTTCATCACATGTCTCTTTTATGGCAGATCCACAACCTATGCGGAACTAAATGACTGCAGTGAGGTCGATAATATTTACATACAAACGCGAGGAGATGGAAACCATCTCATGGTATATAGCGGACAAACAAGAAAGGGTTAAAACAAAACGTGCAAACACATGGGACACGTAAGGAGTGGGTAAGATGGGTCGTAACAGAGCAGTAATCGACCGGGGGAAGGAAATTCCAGTTCTTCTTCTCCGGTCCGAATTACAGCGAGATATCACAAATGATGGTGCAGATCGAAGCAAAATCAGACAAGCTTAAAGCCAAGACCCAGTGGCGACTGGCCCCAGATGATCGTCGAAGATGCTACCATAGAGTTCCTCTATCTCCACAAGATAATCGTTCGCTGTGAATTTCCTCAGTCCCTTGTTGAGCAAGATCATCTCCTCCTCGTCGAGCACACGGGTAGCGCCGCTGTTGAATTCCTCTGCCACTTCATTGACCTGCTCCAACTCCTTTCCGAACGGATGGGGTTCGGGTTTGAAGAAGTCCTGGGTCGTTCGGATGGAGGGGCTGCTGCGCATGGAGTTCAGCGGTGGCGGAGACAACCGTGACAGGGAACGCTGGCGAGCCAACTCTTGGTGGGATCGTTTAGTATGCGACAGAGCGCGTTTGGGAACCAAGGGTGCATCTGTGGACGAGGCGGTCGAGGTTGACGACCGAGGATGGCTAGTCACTGTTGCAGATCGCTTCGGAAAATATGAAGACAAGGGATTCGGCTCAACTGGTGAATCGTCCGGACTTGTGACGGGAGAGCCAAAGCTTCGCTGAGAGAAAGACAGCTCCGAATCGTCGGGGGACTGCAGTGAAGAGGAAGACGACGACGAAGAGATCGCCGAGTGGAGATCGGGCGCATTGTAGGCCAACATGTTCGTTGTCGATATTAACTCAACCGGGCCAGAAATCTTTCCCCGCTTGATGGTCCCCGCGGTAAACTTGACCTGATTTTCGCGATAGGGCATTGGCGCGGAAACCTCGGGACGCTTGTGGCGCTTGGTAAAGGCTCGAGTTAAGGTCGACATTGTGGTTTGCAGTCGGATAGGAACCGGGTCGGTGTTGTAGTCAGATTGGCGATGGATCTTTGTCGCAACAATGTATGTAAATCGGCTGTTGAGGTTTCGTTCCCGTAATCAGATATCCTTGTCGTTCGTACACATGAAATGTTCTTAATCTAGGACTTCTAAACGCTATAGTTGCGCACGTCAAATCGGCTTCTGCGGAGAAAACAAAGAATGCGTGGCTGACGCTGACGATCGTGGGTGGGGTGTCAAAGAAGGAATGGAAGTCGATCAACGGAATGTCCGCTATCAGATATGAGTGGTAGAAGCTTGTCGCTTCTAGTGTATGCTCTTCAAGAGAGACGAGCAATGAATTTAGAGACCGGATATCCTCGTTCTGTTTGCACAGCAAAAGAAAATGGGATGGTTGGATATCTCGTCTCCAGAGCCAGACCGTTTTTATGTGACTCAAGGGGGGTCACAAGAATGCCGCAGTAAGACCGTACAGCGTACAGTGAAAATCAGAGGCGGACAACCAGGACGCGCCACTGAGAGTGTGAAAAAGGAAGGTAAAAATCCAGAGATACCGAGATCTAGGCAAGTAGAAAAATGACCATCAAGTGATCTAAAGAAGAAGAGAATAATATAACATGAAATATGAAGAAGGATAGTCCCCCAGGGAGGCGTGGTCAGAAGGGAGAGAAGAGGGAGGGAATGGAGGAGGAGGAGAAAAGGGAAAAAAGAGAGGGAGACCCAGCGCCAGCCAGCGGAGGCGAGTGACCAAAGTATGGGATAAAATGGTTCTGGGCTGTTCGGTCGGAGGATCCAGTCCAAGTGATGGACGACTCCAGCCAGTGTACGCCGTACGGAGGACCCTAAAAGACTCTCTTAAGAGTTAGACTAAGGCCTTCTGGCTGTTGGCCTCAGGATTGGCTATGGTGGATCTTCTGGTCAGAGTTTCCAGAGTCCACAAACCGTGGAGGCAAGTACCTTAGGTACCTTACCTAGCCAACAACCACTGCGCCAACAGCAAGACTGTCAGACTATCCAGCCAGCGTTTACCCTTGCGCTCTACGCAGTTTCTCTTGACCAGCTGGCTGGGTTCACTGGATAGCCAAAAACAGGAAGCGATAGGAAGGAAATGTTTGCTTTACGATTCCCCAGTGCGTTGTTTTGTCCTTTTGGTTCTTCCTATGGCGAGATCAGCACGAACAGTGGTTCTCGCAGTGTCTGGTACCATGGAACCTGGGTTTCCAGATGCTCAGGGTCATTTACTTGTATTAATTCTTCACCTTCTCGGACTTACTACTACAAGTGAAGATGAGATGATTATTCGCCGGTAGTCCGACGGATACACTCTACGAGTCATTCTGCGATTCCTCGAATCGTTGGCGGTTTCGACGCGCTAAATGACACGCTACAATTCGATGTGTCCAAGGGAGCAGAGGATTGATCGTTTTCCCCGCTACACTTCCTACGCAGTCACATTTTCATTCTACGTGGATGAGGATCGCATTCCTGATGACCAAAGATCAGAGTCTCCCATCTGCAGGGAGGCGGTACCTTGAATTCCAACTCTATGTGGACACTGTAGTTAGTGTAGTACCTTCACCTTTTCCTATTTCCCCTCAAGAGACGCCCAATCCTATCGCTGTCTTCGGCGTCGGTCACTACATAATCCCTGCATGATTGTTGTCCTTCCCATGAACAACGTACTGTAGCAACCGGTAACATCGTATGGTCGAATCATGAATACTACAGTGCCTTAGTCCCCCAGCCTAGTCAAAACTCAAGCAACGGCGTTGGTTTGGCGCCAGGCACCACCACACGATAGCCTGTAAGAAGGTCCATGTGCCGCCCCTGGGCCGCCGACCAGTCAAGATGAAACAATCCTGACGGCTGACTTGTCTCATGCTGATAATAAGTCTGTTCTTGACTGTGACCTATGACATCTGACTGATGGCATCCTCCAGTTCTTCGAATTTACGGCTTCTTTCACAGCCTTAACCTTCTTAGTTAACCCTTACTGAAGGGGCTGCACAGAATCAAAGTCATCTGATGGGATCACTCATTCAAGTCCCTCATATGTCAGGACCCAGGCATATTTAAACAACGGGTCAATCGGATATGGTGGGTCTGCCCCACTGTTGGGAAAACTCAGCATAGCGCCCCGTGGTTTGAGGCTTCGGTCCTCAGTCAGTGCGCTGTAGCAATTGCCACGAACATGGCTAGTTTTTGTGGATCAAACTCCGTTCAAGTCAGATTTCTTATAGACTGGGGATGTCTGAGGCTCTGAGCATACTGGACACGAAGAAGATGACTGGAGAAAGAAGTGGGAGAGGAAGAAGAATGATGGCCTCGTCCCTTGCATGTGATACATGCAACCTTTAATTGGTGAGGCGGGTACTTTGTTCTCAAAGTACGCATGTGGCTGGCAGTCCAACTGGCACAGTAGTAAGATACCTAGTGCGTTCTCTACTTGAGATCATTCAGCGTCGCCAGCTCACCTTGAACCTCGATTCTTGGGTCGAAACCAATCTCAGAGCCGAGGCGTGGACCGATGAGTTGAAGTGTGTAATCCTAGTCATGCATTATTTATCATTCGAGGATGTCCACACTCGCTTCCCTTACAGATAGAGGGCATGTACATTGTCCACTGAATGTAACCCTTCGGCCCTTCTCATTCACAAAAGGACGTTTCAAATCAAGTAGTCAGGAATTCGTGGGAGACGCTTTTCCATTGGTTGTGCCTAGTTTCATAAGCACGATAGCAGGACTTGTTACATCAGATGAAATCATCTGAACAATCCGGTGATAGTGCCACCCTTCCATCGCATGAATGAACGTTCGAATCACCCCGTTATTTATGAAGGTATATCCATGAGTTCGAGAGGTCAATGGAAAATATATAATGAACTCTCTAGTCTGTCAACTTTGCGGGTGACCAGAGCTCGAACAGCTCCAATCCATGCAAAGGTTCGTTAGTCGGCTAGTCAGTCTCCTAGGTCAGACATATATCCTGAAGAAGCGAGCAGGTTGCAGCTAGGACGTAGAGAATATCTATCTAGTCTTCCAGGTAACTGCTCTGTTAATGCCAGTTGGTGCCTTAGTACCTGTATCTGCCTATCGTTATCGCCGAGCACTGACCACATCTAAAGCACAAACCTCTTCCGCCCGGCAGAAAAAAGAGACGGTCCAAAAAAGATTCAGATCAAGTAGAAAGTAGTAAGATCTCACTCGCAAAACACTATCATATCACCGCGCTTTTCGTATTTAGAGGCTTATTCACCACTCATTCAAAATGAGGGCCAAACGCTCCAAGAAGTATCGCAAGCTCATGCATCAGTATGAGATGGCATTTGGCTTCCGCGAACCATATCAAGTCTTGGGTATTACACCTTCCTCAAAGACGCATGGCTGCATCCAAATGGTATTCAATGCTAACACTTGAACCTGTCCAGTTGACTCGAATTTCCTTCGCGCTATTCACTCCTTTAAGATGGAACTGATTCCTGCACTTGAACGTACACTTCAAGGCAAAGTCAAACCATGTATGTCTTGGAATCCGGAATTGAGTCTGACCACGAGCGGACAATAGACCGACGGGCTAACATAGCAACTAATAGTATTGACGAAATGCTCCCTGGCGGCCATCATGGCATCTCAACCTATCAATCCAAAAACGAACAATCCCTACCGTCCAATGCACCTCCCTCCACCCACGATCCTTCCGTTGCGACACTGCTCGCACAACGAAGACTCAACGCCCATTGACGAAGTCGAATGCTTGCTTTCACTACTGTCACCTTCCACGGAAGTCAAGCGGAATAAAGAGCACTATACTCTGGCGACTGCAGACCCACCTGCTCCCGACAAGGCCGACTCTGGCGATGGAAAGAAGAGAAAGCGAGGTGTCGATGAGGGCCGGGATGCGCTGCGCCGGGCGCAGAAGTTGCGTATCGGGGCACGGTCTATCCCTGGTGTACCGATAGTTTACGTGAAACGGTCGGTCATGATTCTCGAGCCAATGAGCACGCCATCCGAAGAAGTACGAGACGGTGTTGAAAATAGCAAGTTCCGGGCGGGGTTGAATGATGAAGCAGTGTTAGGCAAAAGAAAGCGGACTGAGGACGGCGAGGAGAAGAAGACGAAGCGAGGGCCGAAGAAGCCCAAGGGGCCTAATCCCTTGAGTGTGAAGAAGCCCAAGAAGAAAGGAGCAGAAACGGCCGGTGGACCGAAGCAAGAGAAGCGGAAGGAACAGAAATCAGATGAGGTGCCAGACAGGACAAACGATGACGGCGAATCGAGCGCACCCAGGCCGAAGAGAAGACGGCGTCACCATAAGGGTTCCAAGGGGGACGGAAACGATGGCCACGCCGGTGAGCCCTCGAACGGGCCGGAGGCTGCAACGGCTCCGAACGAATGATCGTCCCTCATTGAGCGTGAGATAGATCTATATTCATTGGTAAGGCGTTTGGTTGGGAGCTAGTGCACTGAAAAGTACCGTCGTCAAGCTATGTATATTCTGAATTTAGACAATGTGATATCCGTCAATCTCATTGACATGTAAACATGACTCTCCAGGCTATATATACAGGTATTTACTGTTACACTGATAAAATGAGTGACACCACTCAAGATGAGAAGAGAGAACAAGGCCATAAACGCCGCCTAGCACCGAACCAAGACAACAACTCCATCATGCAAAACAACCCCCTATCCACCTTCTCAATCGTCAACCTCCAACTCATCGACAAACCTCTACTGCTGCTTCGCCTCCCCACTGGACGAAAGACCCTGCTCGAGAGCCCTCTCCTCAGCCCAGATCTTCTCGATCCGCTTCCGGTTATCCCGAGCCTGGTCCCGGTTCTTCTTCGCGCGCTGATACCGCTCCTCGGCGAGGCACTTGTTGACGTCGCGCTTGATGTCGTTGCAATTGCCCAGGGCTTTGTGGAGGAATCCGCGGGCGTGACATTCGTCGAGAGCGGTCATGATCTCTTCGCAATCTGTTGATTCTCAGTTAGTTTCTTGTCATTTTCTTTTCAGGATAGTGGGTTAACGTACTGGCATTGTAGGGGGTGTGTAGGTGGGAATGCATTTTGTGTATAGATTGGCTTGAGCAGAATCCTTGATTGATTGCGACGGTCAAAGTACTGGTTTCATCAAGCGGTTTTGAACAGTCCCCGAGTCGTAAGATAGTCTCGGCCTTTGAGAAATCTCCGAAAGCGATGCCGAGCGGTGAGACACGGAGAGGGGATTCTGCCGGGCGGGGAGGATAGTCGAAAAAAGTGAGAGAAAAAGTCTGGAAATGGATCTATCGTTGGCTAGGAAGCGACATAGCCTTCGGATAAGGTATTTTCAATTATTGATTTGAAGCTAAAATTTACTGGTCGGCTGCTACGAGGTTTTTGTCTGGAAGTGCCTCAGGACTTACACCTGGCTGACTCAACAGCCATTGCGTATACCAAACACCACCGAAAATAAAATTTACTGAGGAAACACTTCACGATGTCTTCTATGATCACTACGACCGCTTGGGTGCGGCGGGGAGTCGCTGCTCAGTTTCCTACCAAATATGACATTGACGAGGAGGAGATGAACCGGATATCCAAGCTCGCTCGGATGCAGCTCGAAGAAGCCCAGGGCGATCTCGACGCTGCCAGAGAAGGGAAGGACCAGGACGGCGAGACGATGGAGGAGGATAAGAAGGAGGATGCTCAAGACGCAATGGAGGACGATTCCGAAGAACAGAAGGGCAAGACAAGTTTCAATGAGTATGTGCTAATTTGAGTATCAAGATCTTAATATCGACAACGCTAACACTACATCTCGCTTTGTTTAGTGATGATGATTTGAAAGAATACGACCTTGATCACTACGACAGCGATGAGGTTGACGAGGATGGAGAGAAGATTACCATGTTCGGAAACGTCAAGTCCCTGGCGTACCACCAGCCCAACGAGGAAGATCCATACCTTGTGATGCCGGAAGAAGAAGAGGACGAGGAGAGAGAGGAGTTGCAGATCCTCCCCACAGATAACTTGCTTCTTGCAGGTAAGGTCGAGGATGAGGTGGCCCACCTCGAAGTCTACGTCTACGAGGACCAGGAGGCGAACCTTTACGTGCACCACGACATTATGCTGCCCGCCATCCCTCTGTGCGTTGAATGGCTGGATTTCCCTGTTGGCGCAAACACTGGCGACCGGACTACCGGCAACTTCGTGGCTGTAGGAACCATGGAGCCCGACATCGAGGTCTGGGATCTGGACATTGTCGATTGCATGTACCCAAACGCCATCCTGGGTCAGGGCGGTGCCGAGCTCGAGGGAGACATCAAGAAGGCCAAGAAGGCCAAAAGGAAGACAAAGGCGAATGATGAGTTCCACGTTGACTCCGTCCTCGCCTTGGCTGCAAACCGCCAACACCGCAATCTGCTCGCATCTGCCTCCGCTGATCGTACCGTAAAACTCTGGGACCTCAACACCACCAAGTGCGCCAAATCTTACACACATCATACGGACAAGGTGTGCTCGCTGGACTGGCACCCGAGGGAAGCCACCGTTCTGCTCACCGGTAGTTACGATCGTACCGTGGTGGCGGCAGACATGAGAGCTCCCGACGCAAAAGCACGGTGGGGAGTGGATGCCGACGTCGAGAATGTGCGCTGGGATATCCACGACCCGAACTTCTTCTACGTCACCACAGACGCCGGTATGGTCTACCGCTACGATGTGAGGAACATCCCTGCAACACCAAAGGAATCAAAACCGGTCTGGACCCTGCAGGCGCACGATACCTCGGTGTCATCTTTCGACATCAACCCGGCCATCCCTGGCTTCCTCGTGACCGGGTCAACGGACAAGCAAGTCAAGCTGTGGAACGTCGAGAACGACAGGCCTAGCATGGTCGTCTCGCGGAAGATGGACGTTGGCAAGGTGTTTTCGACCACCTTCGCTCCCGACAACGAGGTTGGCTTCCGGCTGGCGGTGGCTGGTAGCAAGGGGACGGTTCAGATCTGGGACACCTCGACCAACGGGGCCGTTCGTAGAGCTTTCGTGTCGCGCATGCCCGCCCTCGAAGGTGAGGTCAAGGAACGCACTATCGGATTGCAAGCCGACGATGACGAATCGGATGATGATGCCGCAGCGGAGGAGATCGGCGCTCCGCAAGGCGGAGATGGCTGGGAATCGATGGATGAGGACTAGATGGCATGACAGAAATTGGTAATGTTATGTTTGGAAGACAAAAGTTTTATATCATGGATACTCGAGCATGGCACGATTTGCTTTTCTTATGTTGATATAGCCTTCCTCGGTTGATAAATATCAAGATACCCGGTCAAGCGTTTGACCGATCTGATTGTGACTCTAAAGCAAACTACGGTTCTCGCAATACTCTCATCCCAAGGCTCGCTCGGGTTTGAGGGCTCCAATCTTGCGAGCATTTTGCAATGACCAAGAAATGCTATGAGGGCAAATTCTGAGAATCCAAACATCTAATATCCTCGATGGTCTAACGGTTCATGATTTCCGCTTGTCACTCAGATAGAGAACGAGCGCGGGAGACCTGGGTTCGACTCCCAGTCGGGGAGAAATTTTTTATGTTTTTCTTTCTGGTCTCATTTGCTAGCATGATGAAATGATCAGTGCACAGTTCTTTTTTATATCCAACCCTCTTTCACTTGATGTCTGACCAGCTTCGCTCGCGAAGATATGCCTGGATCTTATCCGAGTCCGTGATTCGTTTAGCGTATTGTGATGAGCTAGCTTTATTGACGGCTGTACAGTCCGGTCACGGCCAGTTTTATACAATTCGTCATACGATACAAGTCTCGGCTTTAAATAACGATCTGAGCGCATCTCTGCCAGTTCGATAATTCTGCGCTGTGCATTGTCAGGTTTTCTGAGCAGCTCTCGAGGCCTCAAGCAATGTGCTTCTGTTCCTTGCAGCCTCCAAAAGGGAAAGGCAGCCATTGGCGTCCGGAATCAGACCACAGTCAATGTAGAACCGAAGAAGACGGGAAAAAGTCTCCCTGACAGGGACCTGGTCTCCCGCGCTCGTTCTCGATGAGTGACAAGCGGAAATCATGAACCGTGAGACCATCGAGGATATTTATTGAGCCGATTCGAAAATATTAACTACATGAAATTTGAGAATATGGAAATTTCACAATGTACGGAAGAAATGGTGCTTCCGGCCGACCTTAAACAAGCAAGCAGCGCATACTTCGACATTATTGAACATTTCGAGCCCGGAGACTCGATGGCATGGGTGCTCGGATATCAACAGTAGTATTGTTGAATCATGCCTCGATGGATTGTTCAACCAGTGTGTCAACAACATTCGAGCAAAGCATTATTAAGAGATTGTAATGATGTGTTCAAAAATGGACCCGAAAAGACAACAAGCGACAGGCAAAGATGTTTGACCGTTAGAATATGATACAATTAAATAGTGACTAATCCAGAATGCATTTCGTCAAACGCGAAGACAATAGACTGTTAAGGTATCGCAAAATCTATCTCATTCATTTCATCAAGGGTATCAAAGACCAAAGCGCTGCGATAGCATTTGGAACATTAGAGCGGAATATCTGAGACCTCGTAGCGTTGAGAAAGGATGGCCAGTTGGAGTTTGGTGAGTCGACATCAACGCGTATCCGCTTCTCGCGGGTGGATAATCGCGGGCATCTGAACGATTTCCGGGTATCGAACATGTCTAATCGTGATGCAGGTGGAACCAGTTGTCCGTCGGACTGGAGCGCAGGATGTGCCTGCTGATAGAGGGCCCTCCTACGGGACTGACCTCCTTGAAGAGGCTCAAAGCCGTGCTCGTGACCGGAAGGCGGGTTGGGCCCGGAATGATGAACGGATCTCCGAGAGGGTTGTCTCAACGCTCTCTCTTCTTACAGGCTCCGACGACAACGCTAATGTCATCCATCTTCCCTGGATCGTTGTCAGTAACATGCAATGTGTCAGGAGGAAAACGAAACCTACCCCCCTCGATGGCCAAGCCTTCCTCGATACCCTTCTCCATATATGGGCTCTCTGCAAATGGATCCTGAGCGATAGCCAGCGCAGCTTTGAGCAGCTCTCTGGCTACGAATACCATACGTTCATCTGCCAGGTGGGCAGGGGGTGCCCAGTCGAGATCCTTTTCTTCGTAAGGTCCTTCGTCCCATTTCTTGAGGCTGTCGAGCGTGATCGTCAAGACCTCATGTTCCCAAAGATTATCGAGAACTCCATCAGACACAGCCAGCACGATGTCATCCTCCTCAAGCTGAACCTCAGAAAGCACTGCGTCCTTCCGTGGAGTATCCATACTATTCGTACCTAGTTGCATGGGGCAGTCGAACCAGTGCCATTGTTCGGTGGTTCGAAACAGGACCTTTTCCTCGCTCGGACGTATAACAAGCACTTTGCAATCTCCCAAGTTCGTCACGTAGAGCAAGGGCTTTGCATTTCCCGCATTGTCATCGGTGAAGTGTAAAAGCGCAGTCACCGTCGTTGTGGTGCCCAGCCATTCATTCGGTGAGGTCGTCGCACGGATCGTCTCCTCGTAGGCTCGTTGTAGGTACTCGACCGGATCCAGTTTTGAGGTTTTGTCGACTTCTCGTTCGGCCTCCAGGGCCCAGAAGTGAATCAATAGTCGCGACCAAAGCCTGGTTTAATCGAGGACGGCGTCAGCGATGAAATCTCAAGTGGCACAGAAGGGGAGGGCGATGTCGTGCACTCACGCAGCATGACCCCGTTCTTTCGTAGCCCACGCCCCCACGCCATCGTTCACCCCGATGAAATTGTCTGCAACAAGCACTGCATCATCACCATTGTTCAGTCCGCGGATCAGTTCGCCCCGAACGGATAATCTCTTATCCTGACTCTGGTAGTGGGTGGTCAGGGGGTCGGAAAAGGAGGACGACGGCGGAGACAGGAACGGTGGGGGAAACGGGCGCGACGGCCGTTTGGCGCAGAGAGCGTAGCCTGTCTGGAAGCAGAACGGGGCCTTTGAATGTGGATAACGATCGGGAACCGGGGTAGTGATGCCGTAGGAAGGCCAGACGGCGGCTCGATATTGCCGCACAAGCGTGCTGGGTCGGATAAGCCTCCTTGAGCTTGTTGTACGCGCTGCGGTCCACTGTGGGCTGCGTATCATCAATAATATCGTGGTAACTGTATTCTGAGTCACCATGCCAGCGTGAATTACGATGTGCACTCTCTCAGCAGACTGAGATTGCCTCGCGGTTGGGGGAAAGTGCTTCCTTCTCTCGTTTTCGTTATCACTGGTCCAGAATCATGGTGAGATTAGACGTGGTAAGGCGGATGGATATGGTTGGCTCACTATGGCTTGAGCGCAGCCAAACTCCCAAAGAGACTGAGATTACAGCAATATGTAACAGAATTTGCTTGAAGAGCCGGTCATCACTGAGTTTTATTGCATGGATTTCGTATTTACGTTACGTTGCCATCGCCTCCTTCAGAATCTCCAGTTGACCCCTTGAAGACCCACAATGTCATCCCCCCTTGCAAATGGCCTTCATCGTGTCAGAAGAAACGGAAAAATAGACACAAAAAGGAAAACCGAACAGCCAGCTCAACCGGAGTTGCCATACGAGTTCTGGACCCTTTAGATGAATCGAGTGCCCGTGGCAGCGGCCTGGCGTTGCTTGCCCACCACTTCTTCGAAGAGCTGCATGGCGCGGTGCAGCTCCGTGACGAGCTCATAGTGAGCAACCTCGCGGCTGACCATCGCCAGCCCTTCAAAGAAGGCTCTGGCCAAACTGCCGCATCTGGGACCGAAGTCCTGCTCGCCGACACTCTCATGGCGCTTGGCTAGCACGATGCGCAGGATACGCTCAGAGCAGGGGCAGGGCAGCAGGACGTCCATTGTGCAGTCTGTCGCGCAACTGCAAGATGAACGGCAGATGCACTTCTTCTCTTTGACGAAATCAATAAGGCGGCGTCTGCTGTCCTCGCGCCTGATGTCTCCGACGCTCCTGCCCTCGAGCTTCGCCAGCGTCGCCTGACGGTTATCAAGGATGTTCTCGTGCTGCCAAACTTCTGGCTGGATTGAGTCGCGGTTGACGAAGGGAAGTTCAGTGGCGGGAAAGTCATCGGTGGCCGTCACTTTTGGCATGATAGTCAGGTACTTCTCCGACATCACGGTGATAGTTTCGACGCCCGGCATCTGATACAGGTAAACGAGGCCTCTCCACTTCAGAACGAAAGGATGAGTTTCTTCAGAGACAATCTTCAAGATGGAGGTACGATAACCGATGAGATCGTGCGCAGAGAAGCCGGTGATGGCAAGCTTGTCGGTAGCATGGCGAATGATCACGTTCTGGTGCTGTCTAACAAGGTCGTAATCAATGCCACCGCAAATTTCTGGAGCGTCCAGGACATCCTTGAATGTTATGAATATGTCGCGGAGATGACTAGTTTCGGGAAGGGTGAACGTCTCCTTAATGAGCATGCGGCGCAGGTTAAGGTCGAAGTGACTGCAGAGCTCAACGTTGGCAATCTCCATAACCAGTCTCGCATACAGAGAATAATAAAGCTTTTCGGTGACCTCGATGAGTTCAGCGAGAGAATCTGTCTCCACAACCGCTTCTGCGTCCTTCAGGCGAGCCAGAATACCGCCAGGAGCGTCGTCTAACTGTGGGGAGTGAAAGTCACGATCAGTTTTCTGTGCTGATCTACAAAGTTCACTGGAACGTCTCAGGGCTTATCCTACTTACCTCTACGCCATACATCCTGAGTCCCCAAGCAAGAATCTTGGCAATGGTGTAAACCTTGGAAAAGACACTGAGGACACTGGCAAATTTTTCTGCAGCCTCCCCGCCGTAAGGATTATCGAGAAGCTGCTCACGGGCAGCGAAGGAGTGCCATTCAGAAGAGCCGATGGTGTAAGGAAGAGTGGGAGTTTCGATGGGTGGCATCTGCTGACTTTGTGTTAGTTTCTTTTCCCCAGATCTGTTTGGCAAGCGGCCTGCTAAGGATGTCGCGTCCACTTACAGCTGAAGCGTAAGAAGCTTCGGTACTGTCTGAAGCACGCATTGTGCGAGGCTCGTGTCGTCTGTCTCCCTCTTCGAGCATCTCTTGAGAGTACTTGTAGAGGCCGTTCTTGTGTTCGCCGGTTTTGATCTCGTCACCCATGGCTGGTTGTTTACCCTTCGACTGAGATGAGCGTTCGCGGAATACGGCCTTGACGGTTCGGCCCTCGGGTCTCCAGTTTTCCTCTTCGACCTCTTGAGAGTACTTGTAGAAGCCGTCTTTGTGTTCGCCGATTTCGAACTCGTCATCCAAAGCAGGTTGTTTCCCCTTCGACTCAGATGAGCGTCTGCGGAATACCTTCTGGAAGGCTGACGACCAGGAGCGAGAGCTAGAGCTTGATCTACGCATGGTTGGTAGAGAGCACTGTCTTGTTAATGAATTGCGGGTCAGCAGTCAAGCCGCGTGGTTGAGCACTGAGAAAAGTGCGGCTGTGTACGTGGTGAGACCTGTACAGGGAAGGTGAGTGCTGTGAGGTGCTGATGTGTTGAGTGATGTGCTTTGCTTCTGGTCAGTGAATGCTATCCCAGATGACCTGGTGCACAGATGCCACTTCACTGTGAAAGACATAGCTGAGTGTCTACAACTATAGTCAGAGATGTTCATAAAGTCTCTCTTACAGTAGACACCCCTAAAGAAGCCACTTATTAAGGTACTAAGCATAAACAGTCATGATGTTGCTTTAGAAGAAACCAGAGGGATTAATATGTAAGAATACTATGGACTACTAAGTCTTGCATAGCTTCTTCTATTCAGAAAGCCTGTGAGACATATAACTAGCATCAGCCCAATCACTTTCTGGTAGTGATAAGTAGACTATAAGACTATAAGAACGGACAGACTAGATACCGACTCTTCGTGGTTGCCGTTTAGGATAAGATAGACAGGACCATATAGTGATCATTAGACGGAGAAAGATGAACAACACAGAGAAGAGTATGATGGTCTATTCAACAACAGATGATAATTTATAACTATGAGAGAAGAGGATCAACTTCAATAGCTGAATCCTGTGTAACAAAGGCATATGGCAGAATGACTTCTGGGATCTTCCAGATGGCTTTATTAGCCCTGTTGACATACTCGGACGATATACATGCACATTCCCTAAAAGAAAGGGACTGAAGGGAATAATGATTAGCTTGTGGCCGGAGTTGCGAGAACAAGGGCTAACTTCTGGAATCGAGAGAAAAACTTACTTGCAAGTTTGACAGACTTCTGACCCATTCAAAGCCCTCATCACAGGGGTCGTCTGAAAACTGCTTACCATTTTGCTCATCTATTGGATGGCTAAGTAAACGTTGACAATTCTCCAGCCAGAGAACTTCGAGCTTCGCACCAGGTACCGGTCTGTGCCCTATCACCGCATCGTCTTTATCCTTTCGAACACCTCCAAGCCAATTCAAAAACTCCGGCTGGGCACCACGGCAGGTCCTCAACTTCAAGACTCTGAGCCTAGGGTTCTTCCCCACAAGCATTGCCAACTGCCACGGCGTGATGCCTGATCGTTCCAATATCAGAGTCTCAAGGCCGGTGATCCCTATGTCCTTGGGGTTCCCTATGCCCGCCAGTAAGTTCCAAGCAGTGCTACCCGGCGCAGGATAATACCAAGCGGTTGGCCTCATCGGCCCGTCGCGGATATGTGGATGCTCGAAGCGCAGTGCCAGATAACGCAGCGCGTGTCTACACCTGGTGCCGAGCGCTTTTGCTCCATCGACATCAAGATCGTAGGCCATGAACTCAAGCTTGACCAACGAAGGCCCATATCGATCCATCAGTCGCGCGAGAACTTTATTCTGTGCTTGTACCGTCTGCTCCTGAGCTTCTTGTGGGGTTATGTCCTTCCTTCTTTGCAGTTTGCATTTAGTTTGTGGCTTTCCGTCCAATCTTTGCTTTGAATAGATGCCAGGTTGGATCACGGAAATTGTATAATCACTCCTGGAACCATCACTCTCATGACATGAAGAAAGTTGATCGGGAGTAGCCCAGCCTGCCTGAAGGAGAGAGATCATGGAATGGACCCGCTTTTCGAACACTCCAACTCGAAGACGCCTCAGGCAAAGGGTGTGAGACTTGAAATTTGTGCGAGATGTTTCTCCAAAGGCGAGGAGCGACTCAAAAGGCAGGTACACCATGATGGAGAGAAGTATCTCTAACGGTAGTGAACTGATCTTGTCCGACATATTGAACTAGGGTACCCTCGAGCCCGTCAACGAACACTGCTCGCAATTCTTGGAAGGCGTCGCCGTCCCGACTTTAACCTGGTTTCGTGTTTGTTCCTTCAAAAGACGAGGAGCATCTATTGCCTATGTAAACAAGGGTATGTTCAGCGTACGGCGGTTGAACAACTCGAGGATTCCAAGATCAAGAAGTCGTTCCGAAGAATAATACCTCAACCAGAAAGAAAATAAAAAGACTTAATCGACTTCATGTAGAAGGCTTACCTAGAGGAGCCTGATGGGAGTGCCAGACGGAGTCTAGTGGAAGCGATGCGAGTGAAGGCCTTGGTAAAGATCCAGTGCTTCTATCTTTGGCGTATCACCATTGCAAACTCGATGATAGCTGGGGAGGGATTTCAGTGAGCTGAGCGAGCAAGATTTGGGAATTCGTTCAATATGGCAAGTGACCAAAAAGTCGAAACTCCAAGCTGTATTGATGTGCAATGCTGAATGCTCCTGTTTCTTGCAACTCAGCTATAGCAGGAATTTGCCAACCTTCTCACTCAATCACCCCTTCTCTAGGAGTAATATGGTTGCCCTGTCTTGTTCTCCGCCAATATTCAGATCTGATGATATATCTCTGAGGAAACCTCCACTTTGAGGTTGTGCAGGAATGTGCCAAATGAGACAAAGAATGATGATAGTCTGTATAAGGCAACAACTGGACAATGTGCCTTAAGCGAGGCAACCAAGGTCATACAAGTTGTCTTCAGTCTTGGTAGACGCTTCAAGTCCCAATTTTGGAACTGTTTCGCTTATTTATGGGATATTATGTGGCATAGCCGGCAGCACACCATGGTCGCTCATCAACTGGCCATTTTTCCCACATGAAAGAGACAACGATGACCATCTAGCACGACACTGGTAACGACGGACGACTAGTTGCTGCACATGCGTGTCTGGACTTGGATAATCGTGCGGGTGCTTACTGACCCCTTGCGACAAGTTCTCGAAGAGAATGCAAGAGCAAACAACGACCGTCAGCTTGGTCGAATAGAATCGAGAGTGAGCACCCAAATCCCGCGTTCCATCTTTGCTCTAAATTCTTTAAAAGTATTTCCCCGAGACATGGTTCTGTGTCTTTAGACTCTGGCACGAAGTCTAAAGCCAAGCAGGGCAGGCCATTTGCTGGGCCGAAACGGGGTACAGCGTCTTGACACGCTAATTGGAAATGTGGTTAGAATCTATAAAGGGAACAAAGAAGACAGAAAACGTGGTCAACCTTCTCGAATGGAAAAGTCGCTCAAAATTGGCAGGTGGCTTGTGACGGATACCTGAATCATGCATCAGCGCTTTGGCGTGTTCTTCCGTCAGTCAGTCAGCGCCGCAGACCTAATCATCTGTTCCACGCGCATACCAATAACACCAAGGCACCAGATTCGAATTGCATGCTCGGTGCGACTCCGAACCAGGCTGTCGGTCCCATATATCCAATCGAAACATGAGCATCCATGTGGCTTGGTCGGTGATACGACCAAGAGAATCGAAGGCGTCATTGGTTGACCTATTCAGATCAAATGGTTACAGGCTTACAGCTGCCAGGGTGCCGCTCACTACTGCCTGATATCTGCTAGTGGTCGTGATTAATTGGTCCCAATGCAACTTGCTAGATCTGTCATCTGCTAGACTAGTTGGATTCCGCAAGTCCGTGGCTTTACTCGGTGCACGACTGAGCAGTTTTTGGTATCTTCGTGGCCGATCGATTCTTCCCCTGCCAGCCATAGGGTACTCAGTACTCACTGCAATAAGAACGTTGTCACACGTGTTGGCTGGTATTCGAGACGCTATGAACACGTATTTACACTAACGAAGGGAAGGACGACAGGTACCAACAACTAGTAGGGCCATGAAGGACGTCCAAAGAACAGAGATTCACAATTCTCAATAGAAGAAGTCAAGGTAGCGGTGAAGTTTTGTAGATACAACGAACCCAGGATGATGATCAGTCTGCTTTGCCGAGTATCCACCTCGTGTGGATTGACAGACGCATCCTTGATCATCGATAAGTACCTGCCTGCTGGAATGGGGTAAAAAGCAATTACACCTGAGACCCCGGCATGAATGGATCCAAATCCTTTGAGACAGGGCAAATCTTCGGACAAATCCCTTGCTCTTGCTGAAACGGCCGGATAATCGTACGATAAGAAGCTCTGTGTAACTAGTGAAATTATATGTGCACTTTGCTTGTTCAGCTTCAAATGCTTCGTACTGCGTTCGAGCTGTAATATACAACAAGAAACACGATTGGTCGCTCTATCCATGAACCCTAAACGTACGACCGCTGGCCGTCTTTCGCTCCCGCTCCTCGTTTTCAGGTCGCGCTCTGTTGAGGACTGTTATTGTTAGCAACGAACTAGGCTGCGGTATCCATTGCGACTCACCTTGGAGGAAGTCTGCTGTCCTCTTACGCATTCTAGTGTGAATATATGCCTATACAGAGTCAGTCCATTGGAGAAGTAACACAATGACATCATTGAAGCCTACCTTGGACGCCTTGATGTGGTAATGGAAATAGTCACGGAAGGTTTGGATGTGGGAGATATTTTCGTAACGTCGCTGAGGAGTCAGGTGTCGAGGGAAAAGAACTATGAGCTGTCAGTCAAGGCTCGTGACACACGCAACGGGATTCGCTTACCAAAAGTGACATAACTCATTTTACCGTCCCCAGCTGTCTTCAGACCAGGGACCCCCTGAAGCTCCAGCGGAGGGTCGCTGCGAAAGAGCACTTGGGGCGCATTCTGCAACGTCACCACACGTCTTCTCGCGTCGACAAACTCCTGTAAGAAGACTTTGCCAAAGATACGATCCGTCTCTTCGCGGAAAACAGTGCTAAAGATCACTGTGACCCGGTCATGACTGGCCTTTATGTAGATTGCTTCCTCTTCCCGGTAATGGATTGCCATCAACTCGCCACCTTCTTTGACTCCCTGGGGTGCGGACTCCGATGTGTACCTAGATGCCTCCTCTGACAACTTCGCGAATTCGTCGAATGCCCGTTCGAACGGAGCAGCCATGGCGTTACGTTTCAGCAACGCAAGCCGCATGATGAGCTCGTCCCGAGCGTCCTGCTCTGCGGGCAGGTTCTCCAAGTCGATCTGTACCGAGAAGTCATAGCCAGGCTCTGGTGTGACGATGTAGGGACCATATTCTCTTTCCAGCACCTCTTGGGCACCGTACTGAACCAGCTCTTTGAAGCATTTCACGTGGATGGAGATAAGGATCTTGGTCTTCGATTCAGGCGTCGACAGGTGGAAGGTCACTCCGTCAAAGTCAGAAACAACTTGGTCAATTGAAACCGGCGCGCCTCTATCGCAACAAGCAAAATAGCCAATTCGTTAGCTGATGTTGTAAAGGCCGGGGCCTGCGTATACCAAAGGAGGCGGGGAGGGGACAGCTATACCCGGAGAATCGCTCCGTCAGGAGGTTCTGAATGAGAACGTTCTGATAATCAAGCAAAAGCATGACGGCAGACCGTAAATCGCAGCTCAATTAATTCCGATAGCAAAGATAGTATGTGTTAGGCACCTGTAAATAGTCAACCAAGTTGATGAGTCGGGTCGATTGGATGCTTGGGGGGGGGGGGGCAGTGACGGCAGGCGGTGGGGATTTGTCCGGGGTGGTCGCTCTCGCCGCCCGTAGTTTTTTCTGGCGCATTTTGGCCTATCGATAGCAGTTCAGTCTCGGAGCTCTTAAATTTTCCTTCCTATCGACTTGGGCATTCCAACGATGGTGAAGTCATATTTGTATGTGCAGACTTGTTCAGCAAATTCGTGCACTGTGGAATCTTGAACGTGAGGTGCTAATTTTTCTCAGGAAATTCGAGCATTCGAATACTTTCGGGCTCGTTGCGTCGGGTTCGTCGAATGCGATTTGGTCCCGAGACGATGATCTCGCTGGTACTGCGCGCCGCACAGGCGCTGGAAGGGCCATTGTCGGTGCCGGTGAAGAGGTTCTCTGCTGGGATATTAAGAAAGGTGACTTACTTGGACGGTGGCGCGACACATCCTGCAAAGCGCAGGTGACCGTGATCACTCAGAGTAAGACCGATGAGGACGTTTTCGCTGTCGGGTAGGTCATTTTTCTCTTTATCGGAGATGGGACATTATCTGCTTGGTGCTTACATTCAGGATTGGTTCTGCTTAGGTACGAGGATGGCAGTATTCGTATCTGGGACTCGAGAACAGCGACCGTGATCATTTCGTTCAACGGCCACAAATCGGCCGTTACTCGACTCGCCTTCGATGCTGCCGGTGTGCGCGTTGCTAGTGGCTCGAAGGACACAGATATCATCGTGTGGGACTTGCTAGCGGAAGTTGGGCTTTTCAAGCTGCGCGGACACACCGACCAAGTCACCTCGCTCCATTTCCTCAATCTGTCTTCCGAATTGCTACATGCCGCTGGACTGAGCGAACACGCGGGATTTCTGCTCACTACCGGCAAGGACTCCTTAATCAAGGTCTGGGATCTGGCTACGCAACACTGCATTGAGACACATGTGGCCCAATCGAACGGCGAGTGCTGGAGCTTGGGCCTCTCCCCCGACCAAAGCGGCTGTATCACCGCAGGAAACGATGGAGAACTCAAGGTTTGGTCGATTGACGAAAGCGCTATGCTCGAGATCTCGCGAGAAAAAGTTGGTTCTGAAGGTCGCAAAATTCTGACAGACAGAGGCACGCTTTATCGGAATGGCAAGGATCGAACGACTGGTATCAGCTTTCACCCGCGCGCTGACTATGTCGGATTCCATGGCTCGGAGAAGGCAATAGAAATTTGGCGCATCCGCTCAGCGACCGAGGTACAAAAGAGCTTGGCGAGGAAGCGTAAGAGAAGAAAGGAGAAGGAAGCTCAGCGGGCTGCAGACAAGGAAGGGGCAGTGGCAGAAGTTGACAATGAGAAGGTCGACGACATCTCCTCTGCGCCGGTCACGGAAGTCTTTGTTCCTCATGTCATTGTTCGCACTGGCGGCAAGATTCGTTCGTTCGACTGGATTCGGACAAAATCTACAAGCAATCTCCAGCTTCTGGCTGCGACTACGAACAACCAGTTGGAGTCGTACAGCGTTATCACTGCGAATAAGAAGAAGGACGATGATGACTCGGACTACAACCGCAACCTGGCCGTTGACATCCCGGGTCACCGTACCGATATCAGATCTATTGCCCTGAGTTCCGACGATCGAATGCTGGCTTCTGCCTCCAACGGCAGCTTGAAGATTTGGAACGTTCGTACGCAGAGCTGTCTGCGTACCTTGGAGTGCGGGTATTCCCTGTGCTCTGCCTTCCTCCCCGGTGACAAGATCGTTGTGGTGGGTAATAAGAACGGCGAACTGGAAGTCTTTGACATTGCATCCTCGACCCTGTTGGATACGATCAAAGCGCACGATGGACCAGTCTGGTCTCTGCACGTCCATCCCGACGGCAAGTCGATGGTCAGTGGCAGTGCTGACAAGTCCGCGAAGTTTTGGAACTTCCAGGTTGTCCAGGAAGAAATCCCCGGCACCAAAAGAACTACGCCACGCCTCAAATTGGTACATACAAGAACCCTCAAAGTTGCGGATGACATCCTCAGTCTTCGCTTCTCACCTGACGCTCGGTTGCTTGCGGTCGCCCTCTTAGACAACACCGTCAAGGTTTTCTTTACCGACACTCTAAAACTCTTCCTTAACCTTTATGGCCATAAGCTTCCTGTCCTCAATATGGACATTTCCTATGACAGCAAACTCATTGTGACTTGTTCCGCGGACAAGACAGTTCGCCTGTGGGGTCTGGACTTTGGTGATTGCCACAAAGCATTCCTGGCCCACGAGGACAGTATCATGGCTGTCGCTTTCGTTCCTACCAACAAGGAGGGCAACGGCCACAACTTCTTCAGCGCGAGCAAGGACCGTGTCATCAAATATTGGGATGGTGACAAATTTGAGCACATTCAGAAACTTCAAGGCCATCACGGTGAAATTTGGGCTCTCACTATCAGCCATTCCGGCGAATTCATCGTTAGCGCTAGCCATGACAAGAGCATTCGCATCTGGCAACAGACAGATGAACAGCTCTTCTTGGAAGAAGAGCGCGAGAAAGAACTTGAAGAAATGTATGATAACACTCTGACGGCGTCTCTTGAGCAGGATGAGGATGCAGACGGAGAGAAGGCGGAGGCGGTCGATGCTGGGAAGCAGACCACCGAAACACTCATGGCCGGAGAAAAGATCATGGAAGCTCTGGATTTGGGTATGGCGGACCTCGAGGTGATGCGGCAATGGCGCGCCGTCAAAGCCAGCCAGCCCAACGCGGCGCCACCGGCTCGCAACCCTCTATACATGGCACTGGGTAATATCTCAGCCGAGCAGCATGTGCTTAGTGTGGTCCAGAAGATCCCTGCCGCCGCGCTCCAGGATGCTTTGCTCGTTCTGCCGTTCTCCAAAGTCCCTGCGCTTTTCACTTTTCTCAATATCTGGGCCAACCGGAGCTGGAATATTCCTCTCACTTGCCGTGTTCTGTTCTTCATGCTGAAGACGCACCATCGTCAGATTATCGCCAGCAAGATGATGAGACCTATGCTGGACAGTATCCGGGCAACCCTACGTCGAGTCCTCACCCGTCAAAAAGACGAGATGGGGTTCAACCTGTCTGCTTTACAGATCATTGGCCAGCAAGTGCGGGAAGCGAGCACCAAGGACTACGTCGATGAGGAAACGTGGGAGCAGGAGCACCCACAGGTGACGGGTACAGGCAAGAAGCGGGCATTTGTCCAAATTACTTCTTAAGGACTTACTCACTCTACGAGCATGTGTTTTGTATCGGTGCATATATGGCGTTGCGATTGATTACACGATCCTGGTTGAGGTCGGCTACGAAAGTTCTATATCCTTGGAGTTTCGAGGCAAAAGTTGGTTTGTTAATAGAGTATCTTCATTTTCTAGACATATATATAGTTGAGCCTGTACGATGAAATTCAATTTCGACATATCAATGCACAAGTGCAAAAGATCCCGAGCTTTTGCAATCAAGCAAAGAGTACGGAGTAGTCTAACCTATCACTTCAAACAGTCAGCACAATCCATCATGAGAGGCAATAACTGAAATGCCAAAAAGCAATGCCACCAGGGTCCAAACCCCAGTACCACAAGCGTCCCACAAACAAGAAAGACACAAGCTCAGCAAAAAGCCCAAATCATCAACCCGAAACTCCACTCAGCAGAACCATTATAAGCACCGACGACAAGGGAGACCCCAATTATATGTGGCAATCTCCTCAAGTCATACCTCTTCCGGCTCTTCCTAAAAGTATCGGTTCAAGAAATGTTCTCATCATCTAGGAGACGGGTGTGATTGGGCTTTTGTTTGCTTTTCGAGCTTGTTCTTGTTCGAGATGGGCTTTTTTTCGGTTGGAGTTGGGTGGAGTAAGGATATTGCATACCAATTCTGTTTAGTTGTAGTTGATATGTGTCTCCAGTCGCTGTAATGAAAGCTGAAGGCATTGTACAGCTTTCTCGACTGTTAAGAGTGAAGCTTGGTAGCCACGAGGGAAGAAGAAAAAGTGTAAGAAATTCGTCGTTGACGGGGAAAATTCAAGTGCCAAGAATTGTTGAGTGGAGCAATTATAAACCACGTGATCATTACTGTACAGCATATCCGCTTGAAAAATGAAAACAAAGATATTGCAAAGTGCAACTACTGGCTACTGCAGCTTACGAGCTATCTGCTTGGGATAGTGGCGTAGCTCTGCCTTAGCGCTCGAGTGGATGAAGGATCTACTGACGTATATCCTGGTATTGAAGTCTATATTAACCAGTTCAGAGTATGGAGTCGCTTCTCGTACATGTCATTATATCATACAGTTCATCAGATCAAGTATGTGCAAGGCCTCATGAGTCCTGCTTCATCATTCCACAATTTGAACAAGTCCACCATTCAGTTTCCATGAATGTGCCGCATGCTTGACAGATCCAACCTAAGGGCCGCTTGGCGATACTGCTGTCAAGAGCAGCGAGAGTTTCCACGGCCCTAGTTCGGTTCTTAAGAACAGTCTGGCTGGCAGATTGGCTTATTGGGCGCTTCTTCTTGTTGCGACTGTCTGTGGTGGAAGGGCCTGTGGTTGGCGGTCCGGATAGTGATCTAGTAGCTGAGGGTCGTGGGCGTTCCGAGGCACAAGCATCACAGCACAGGAAGTTGGCTGGGTTCTCAAGGGTGCAGGTGGGGCAGGTCCAAGGTTGTTCGTAAGAGGTATTATCATAGGTAAGATCAATAGAGTCTTGCGGCGGAGTCGAGGTAGCAGGTTTGGTGTTTTCTGGTATAGGAGGAGGAGAAAGAGCTGATCGAGGCCCGGCAGGAATTTCCTGGCTAGGAGGAATGTAAGAAGGCCCATACTTCTCCCTTTCTTCTTGCTGTATCAAATCAATGTAAGCTTCCATAATAGCCCGTTCGTTTGCATCGTCTTCTTCGGCTTTGGTGCGAAACCCATTCCTAGATGCTTCCTCTGCAAGCTCAACGCTGTTGTCTGCCCCAGAGGCACAGCCTTTGGTAACATCGATACGTCTTTGCGCGGCGTCAGCAATGACTCGGCGCATGTCTGTTCCCCGCAATACCGGGGCACCGCCAAGCCGCTGCCCTGATCCTGCTGAAAGGAGCCGTCTCCGCTCTGCAGCCGCTCTAGCTATGCGGCGCGCCTCGTCTATTGGCATGTTCCGACCACCCAAGCGTTTGCCTTGGGATAGGAAACCCTCTCCCGTGTAGCCTTTCATGGCTAGCTCTTCATGTTCATCACGTAACTGGTTCCATAAGGCGTGGAACTGCTGATTATGCGGTCCATGTACAATATGACAGAGCCTGGATATGTCAATGAATGGGTTTTCTGGAATCAAAACATCGACTCACTCATGCAGCATCGTATCGACTACCTGCTCCAAAGGTAGGAATTGACGCTCGTCAGAAGGATATCGCAAACGGAGACATATTTTCTGGCCTGCATTGATATTCAAGCCCAAGAGATTTCGTTGCTGTGGGTAGAATTCAGACAGTGTTCCTACCCTCCAAGCCCTCTGGCGCATAATTGGTTTGACTAGGGAAGCGATTTTCCGGAGCATCAACAAAGCTTCGGCTTCTCTGGGCCGGTGTTTGTCATGTTGGTACTCGGAGACCAACGGGTCAAGTTCGCGCATATTGACGGACCGTGAACAAAGTGAGTCGATTTGAATAAAATCTGAGGAAGATATCAGGAGAAGAGGATGTGAAAATGATACTGTTCGAGTTCTGAAGCTTTCTCAAAGACAGCGTATGCCTGTTGACAGTGATTGCCATATATGTCCCAGCAGATAGAAATATCTGTCAGGCGCAGGCGTACAAGCTGGAACAAACGGTGGCATGAGGTCCCCAGTCCCAAAGAGATATCAAAGAGGAATAGATTTTCGCCACATTCTATATGTATTCAGTAGAGTTGAAGACAATGTCGAAGGGCCTTGCTATTGCTTTCCCTGGATTGATAATCAGCGGAAGGCATTAGAATCAGTGCTGCCTTCGACGATAATCACGTGCCAAGTTTGCACCCTTCCCTGAGGCCAAGAAGTGGCTGTCAGGCATCACAGAAACAAGTGAGGCCTGTTGGACGCTCCTGAAGAAATAAATAATAATGGCCAACCAAGGGCTGGAAAATTGTGGCAATTTGGTGCATAAAGCAGCTGCTTAGATGTACTACTGAGGCTAGTACATATATGGACTAGTTTACATGAAGTCAAGACTATATGATAAAAAGAACTTAGGTGGGGATCAATGCGTCCTGCAACATTCCACAGTAAACCACCTAATGACTGACAATACCAAAGTCATCTAGAATTCTAGATATTCTCTGGTGCAAATAGCAGCTTGTATGGAGTAATTCTGAGGCTCAAAGCTACAGTTGATATCCTTATCCTTATCCTGGGCTGTGGTGTATATCCTGCTCATGTGACTAGCTGATATACAATCACTGCACTTATCAGTGGAGCTTTTCACTTTTACCAACTCTGTGCCATCAAGCAGGTAGCTCCAGATTTCAGCTTCTATTCAACATGACGAGTGATGACCAGTTCTTCTTTGATTATGTGAGTTACTTGGTCTTCCTTACTATCAGTCGCAAGACTTACAGGATGCTTCAACTTCCAGCTTGCCTCGATTCCGCATGACGTAAGACGGTACTCGCTCGAGGTCGCAGATTCTATCGACCGGCAAGTGGATCACATCGCGACAGTGATTCGCGATACACTTTCACAGCAATCATGGCTCCCTCCTACAATCCGACCTTCATCCAAGACATATTCAGGCTTCCAGGCGGCGCGGTCGCAGTCTTTCACTGGTCGCGCGTATGACTGGGTGATCCGAAATCGAGCATGGAGCGCTGCTTTAATCGCATTTATTGGGACAACTGGTGTTCTGTATTTCGGGAGTAGGAAGCTACATGGCCGCCGGCGGAAGGCAAGGAGGGCTGGAAATGGTGCTCGAAAGGAGATAGTTGGTATGTTACCGAGAGAGGAAATCTGTGCGGGTTGTCCATAAGGGCTAACTACTTGGTCAGTTGTCGCCGGGTCTCCCCATGAGCCGATGACCAGAGCGATTGCCGCTGATTTGGAGCGTCGAGGCTATATCGTGTTCATTACTGTCACATCAGCTCAAGAGGAGCACCTGGTCCAGTCGGAGAAACGAATGGACATCAGAGCCCTTTGGCTTGATCTCACAGTAGTGAGTTTCCGTTTCGCATTTCAGATGACGAACCATTACTGACCTCCATAAAGACCCCATCGCCTTCTGAGATTCATCCATCTCTGCGTGACATACATTCCCTCATCACACAACCCCAGTGGCCAATGCCTGGCGTACCTCCCCATACCTGCCAGTTAAGCGGTATTATCCTGGTTCCGTCTCCGAATTATGCAACTGGCCCGGTGGCCACTATTCCACCATCGGCATGGGCAGATACCATTAATACTCGACTCCTTTCTCCTATACTAACCACTCAGATCTTCCTACCTCTCCTTACTCTTCGCAACACGAATAGCACTATCCTCGTCCTATACCCCTCCATCTCGTCGTCGCTTTCAGCACCATTTGCCGGTCCTGAAGTCACTACTACCCGCGCTTTGTCAGGATTTGCGACCTCTCTACGAACAGAGTTGCGGCTCTTGCAGCATAAGAACATTGATGTTGTGGAGTTGAAGCTTGGCAACATCGACCTCGGCCCCCAGTTCCGTGACGCGCAGAGTCATGTCACTGGGACTGAGGTCCTCGCATGGAGCGCACAGCAACGGTCTCTCTATGGGCCGCAGTACCTTTCGAGCATCGAACAGCGGCCCGTGGCATCTGCAGGGCCCAGTACGGTGCGAGGCTCACCCGCCAGAGCGCTCCACTACGCGGTGTTGGATGCACTGGAGCCAGCGTCGAAGGATATTTTTGGGAGAAAAGTGTCCAAAAAGCGGGTCATATATGCTGGAAGAGGCGCGAGGTCATACAGCATCATTGGCGAGTGGGTTCCCGCCGGACTGGTAGGATGGATGATGGGCCTCCGAGGTGGGCACCCTACAGTGTCGGACAGTGCCAGCAATAGCAGCAGTGAGACTGGCTGGGAAAAAGTAAATGATGCGCGATAGTCTGACTATTTTGGATATGATTTATAGCGGCTGCCATTGACATGCCTTGATTGGTCCAACCCCATCTCCGCTCTATTTTGAACGCAACAGACTCTCCTGAGAAAAGCACTCAATTTGCATATCAGCTATTATTGGATTGCAGCGTGCACACACACATGCTCGTTATTATTACGTACTCTCCTTTATTAACACCACATAATACCTCGACTAAACTCCGAAACGCCCCCTTTCACGTATGCCATCCTTATCGTAGACAGACCTCTTGATCTTCCCACCGGTAAGCCTCCGCCTCAACCAAATGGCAGCCCACGACAGAATGAAAATAACCACGATCGCTGCAAAGATGCCAAAACAGTAGGCAGTCACACGACCACTATGCTCGCCATTCGGACCGGGGTCCAAGAACGAGTAGGTGTAGAACCCCTCAGTGTGGTAGGTCAAGTACGCGAGCGCGACATACAGCAGGAGAATAAGCACCAGGACCGGAAACGCCAGGAGCGAATGCGGGTTCGTGGTGGGGAGAATGATTTCCAGCAGGGCCCAGAGGGAGTTGAGGCCGTGCTGCGAGATCTATAGCACATTATTCAGCGTTAGCGACTTTCCGACACTTGTAAAAAAAATGGACAGCATACATTCGACCAAGCCTCAAACGTCAGCGTATACCACGGCGGCTTGAACAGAATCGCCCAGAACACGATCGTCACGAGAAACGGGAAGGTAGTGATGGTCGTGTAGAAGAGGGCATGCAGGACGCGCAGCGCACGAGGCAGTCTGTCGAAGAGCACGGAGCGCCCTGTGCGTGCGTAGCATGCTGTATGGATTGCCGCGACGAGGAAATAGAATCCCAGCCCCCAGTACGTGAGCCAGGTGAAGTAGCTGAAGCTCTGGCCGATGGCGTCGGAGTTGCCATGAGTGCCGTCCCAGCCCCAGATGAAGAAGATGGTGACGAAGATGTAGAGGGCGATTAGGGCGCGGAGGAGGGCGAAGGGGAGAGGGGGGAGGAGCCAGGAGGTTTCGTAGAGGTGGTGGGAGTCGAGGGATGGGTCAACGCCGAAGGAGGGTTTGGATAGCTTCATGTTGGCGGCGGCGGCGGTGCGGGCATGAGGATAGGATTTTGCGGGGGAAGAGGGTGGGAAAGGAGTGAAATAAGAGTTTATCTACATGGCCATCTTGGCGATTTTATTCAAGACATTCTCCGCTAGGGAGATGCAGAGGCTGAGCTAAAATATGTTCGTTGTTTCTAGTGCTATCAGCATCCCAATAATAATGTTTTTGTCAATTGCCTTGGGATCAACCGTCTACGACAGTACGTAAGCCTGGCTGGGGTGGCTGATGGAGAATGAAACTTGACTTAACTATTTTAGTGAGATACTCCGTACGCATACTCACTCTGCTGTGTCTCCGACTCCTCTTCAGAACAAGCTAAAGAAATAAGTGTTGCGAATCATTGGTTTAGATGAATGAGGCTTGACTTCGTCTACTGTTTCAGTGGTCGCCTAAAGACACTAGATTTTGATACTACTTACCTTAGGTATTGCCTGTCATACCTAGGGAACAATGAGTCACGTGACAAATGATTGAGCAACGAGCAAGCCAGTCCTCCAAGACGTGCTATGTGCAGTGCGTCTCCTACGACGGCGCAGCATTCTACTATGGCTATGCAGAGCATAGAGGAAATTTGAATGAGAGAGAGCCCTGATAGATCTGTTCTCTTTCCCTTCATGGACGCCTGGATATGCTCAACATCGAATGGAGACAAATAATAACAACATATAACCTCTTCTGCTAGAGGGGCGCAAAATAAACAAAGAGTGTACAGATGTTGTGTACTTGAATGATCCACCCTCAGCGCAAGGCCAACTTTTCTTTCCACCAGGCCTTGTCTCTGCGGGAGACCTGGGCTACATCGTCCAGGCCTTGGCGTTCTCCAGCTCAACAAAGGACGGCGCAGACATTGTGCTGGGCGGGATAGTTCAAGTGGGGACGATTATAACGAGTCTTTCAGTTGAGGATAGCCCGCCCTCAGATGAAAGAAAGGGCACTTAATTACCTATCACATCTGTGCCACTGTGGTCATTTGAGCGATCCGCTTTCAAAAGCAAAACACCAGCCAGAGCTATATATATTAAGCCGGGCACCGCTCCTGTGCAGGGCGAGGTAACCGAAGTCTAACTCAGGAGCCGATTCGACCTACGCCTATCTAGCCCCTGATGGCGGATTTACAACTCCAGATACTGTCAGATCTCCATCTGGAGTCGCCTGCTGCCTATGATTTGTTCAACATCGACCCAAAGGCGCCATTTTTAGCGCTGTTGGGTGATATTGGTTACGTCAAAGACGAAGGGTTCTTTCTCTTTCTCCGCAAGCAACTAGCAACATTCCGGATCGTCTTTTTGGTTCTCGGCAACCATGAACCCTATCATAGCAGTTGGGCTGAGACAAAATCCAACGTCCAACGTTTCAAAGACGACATCGAGGGCTCCTCAAGAAGAAACGAGGCGCTTGGCAAACTCGTTCTACTCGATCGAACGCGCTATGATATCTCACCGACAGTCACCATTCTCAGCTGCACATTATTCACACATGTCGCTCGAGAACAAATGGAAAGCATCAGTTTTAGGCTGAACGACTTTTACCACATTCGCGATTAGTCAGTAGAAGCACACCAAGCAGAACACCTTACAGACATTGCGTGGCTAAACAAAGAGATCAATTCAATCTCCAGCTTCGAACCTGAACGCAAAGTGGTTATTTTGACTCATTTCTGTCCTTCCACCCACGAAAACGTCATCGATCCCAAACATCGCAAAACTAATATTTCTTCAGGATTCATGACTGATTTATCAAGCGAGCCGTGCTGGAAGTATGAAAACGTTGCTCTCTGGGGTTTTGGACACACGCACTTCAATTGTGAATTCCGAGATCCAGCAACTGGAACGAGAGTGATATCAAACCAGAGAGGCTATTACTTTTCCCAGACACCCGACTTTGATTGCGGAAAAGTCGTCACAGTCTGAACACAGGGAGGGTTGCCATAACTACCAAATGAGAGATTCTATGAGAGGACTTGTGCATAGCCATAAATCGTTCAACCGGCACAGCCCTTTTGCCCGGAATGGCTATTTGATTGGGATGAGCTGCCTTTTCATTAAGTCACAGCGGAGTTCGTCCAGAAGTAGATGCATCCTTGAACCCCCATGCTTTAGGGCGAAGTAGAATTGTCTATACGCATCTCCCAAGACATCCTCATTAAGAAGATCAATCCCATCAACGAATTCCAGCATATATGTCAGAATTGCCATCCAGTAAAGTTCGTAAACAGTGTCGTAATCGCGACAAAGCAGAAGTATGAGAGCTTCACAGTACCTCGGGGCGCTTGGGATTCGGACGTAACGGTAGCATTGGGAGAAACGCCCACGACCACGGCCTGGGATTGCCGTAGGAAGCCTGAAGTCGGACGCAGACATGATATCCGAAGTGTTGGGATGCGGCGCATTTTCAAAGTTAGGGAAGGCCCAAAGTACATCAGATTTCCGGTATACTGACACAGCGAGCTCACAGTCGATATGTAGATGTGCAGAGGGAAGAGGGCTTCGTAGTGGATTTGCGAATGGGCATTTTGAGCTTCCGGTGCAAGGAAGAAAACCGGCTCTCGAAAGAGCGGCGGAGGAGACGTCTACCTGTCTATCTACTTCCCATAGTACACATGTTGTTGAAGGCCCTAGGCTCAGTCCGCTTGATCCAGGCTTGAATGTAACCTTCGTTTCATAGAGTGTACGATTTTTAAATGACACTTGCTGCTAAACAGAACAGACCGACGCTCTTAACCTTCCAAATACCCGCTTTCAAGGATCTCGCGCGCCGTGAGGCGAGTATTTGGATCCGGATTTAAAACTTCGACTAAGAACTGGATATCTTCACCCGAAACACCCTTCTCGACCATTTCATTTGCCCACATGTACGCCTCGTCCGGTCGTGGTGAAGGCAAAAATCGAGCGCATTGCTCATCTTCAGCATAAAATGGCACAGAAGCTAGGTCAAAGTCGATTGCTAGCTTATCACGGACGACCTTTTCCTTTTCTTCTAGGGTTCCGGTGGAGATTGAATCATATATTCCCGGTGAATTGAAATCAACTTGAGCCTGCAACAATTGGGCCAACTGTGGATCACAAGAGTCAGTACCCAAAACATATACAAGATATCTGCCACTTGGAAGTGAATCACTGACAATTATCCCCCACGACCAGATATCTGTGCTTTGAGTCCAAGATTTTCCAAAGTAAACCTCAGGGCTTCGATATGTGACAGAGGTGATTTCTCTGGTAGATGGTCTGCTGACTGTAGAATGTGTCAGAAGCGCTAACTAAAAAAGACTGAGGGTTCACTCACTGGCTCCGCAATCTGCAAGTCTGACAATGAGATCACAGACATTCTTATTTGGTTGAGAGTGATCAAACCCGCCCAGTGCAACATTCTCCATCTTTAAATCTAAAGGTATACTATGCTCAGCTTCCATACCCATAGTTTTCAAGTCTCTTTTATTACTTCACTCTTACCAGTATAAACCAGTCCTTTCATATGCACTGTAAAGATGCCTAAAAGAATGCCCTTCATAATCCATTTGACTTCCTCTTTTGTGAACCGCCTCGCATGTCGAGCTTCCCAGAGTGAGTCTGTGAACGCTTCAAGAACCATCATTGGCCCACCGGGTTCTGAATCAGGGATATAATCAACGAGGGTCCGAATCATTGGATCTTTTGCAAAAAGCCTTTGCATTTCCAACTCGTGTTGGAAGGCAGATAGTGCACTGGACGATGACCCTTCATGAGCGTCGTCTTCTGGAGGTCCTTTGACGACGTATTCAATATCGGCATTCGAATCATCTACCGCGAGCCATATATTGGAACTTCGGTCGTGGATTCGTGATCCAAGAGGGTGAACAAGCCGGTAGCGTTTTCCGCCTTCCCCATGGCAGGTCAACCCGGAGGTTACCATGCTAGAAAGTGGTGCAGAGGGGAATTTGACAGGTGATCGGAGTGCAAATACTTGGCAAGGTCGTGGAAAACCTGAAAGCAGAGTTCTAAGGGGAAGAGATGTAAAACGGGAATATGTTGGTTGCATGTCGACATATGTTGAACACTCTTTTCATATATGTGACCTGGGCGCGTAAAATCCTCTCCACAGCGCTTCGGCACGGGCCACATTCCACTTAAATGAGAGATAACAACCACAATCTCTATTATCGTTCGACCGCCACTGATGGAGCGTGGCGTCGGGTCGTTACCAATGATGAATATTTCTCTATCACCGTTGGTAATAGAGTTAATGATGAAGGCGCCCGGCACATGGCCCAAGTCCGAGCGAAAACTGGCATTGTACCGATAGATGCTGTTATTGAGTGAGCTAACTGAGACTAATTTGCGTTATTCATTTCTGACTGCATTAAGGGACCCTTTCCATGACAGCCCTAGTGATCCATGTAGTCATGCTGGGATTGTCTACGAAGATGAGAAGGGAAACCACCTGAGCAAGAAACATGTCACTGAGAAGAAAGAAGATCAGGCTATTGTTAGTTTCCCATTTTGACTTGTTTTTTATAGCATAACTTCTAAGTCCAGATTAGAGTAATACTCAGAACAAGAAATAAGTGGGTTACTTCCACTGCAGTCTCTGGATGATAGACACAACAGAGCCGCTTAGCTTATAAGGCAGAATCTTTGTGGTTTTGTTTGTGTGAAATGGAGGTCTGCTGGCAGGAAACAGTGATTACATTGCTTTACAGTTCAGTGGCTTCTCTCAGCTCGGCATATCCGCAGGTAAATGCTAGGGCTGGGGACAGTCATGAACATTTCAGTAAATGTCATGAAAGTCGACTTTCCACCTGTTAGGTTTTTTCCGTGTCCGCAGTCAAAAGTCACGTGATAAAAATGGATACCTATTCTAGCCAATGGGATGATTAGATTCTTTAACCTAACCAATCAGAATATCTAAATTTCTAGTACCTCTAGAACCGGAGAGGCAGTTGTCCGGGTGCCCGTAGATTTTTCATCGGTAGGACATTAGTACCGGAGGGCACTGCCAACTTCTGGGTAAACCAAGAATACACAACAAAACCTTCAACCACATTTCCTCTCGAGTCGTAGTTCAAGAAATCTGCAGCAACTCGATAAAAATATCAAGTAGAGTAATTCTTCTGGCGCTGTACAAAGGAGCGAAGGTCTAAGAAACAAAGCGAATCATGGTTGAATGCCTTGACAGGAGAAAAGGTTATCCCTGCGCGCACATGAACGCAATGAGTTTCGGATCGATAAGCATATGCATCAACAGTGGTGTAGGTCACTACAGTCAGGTCGGGGGCAGTAATCGATCTGATACGCTAGGGTAGACCTATCTAGAGGTCCGAATGATATAAGAATGAATTGTAATAGCTAGCTATCATGTTAAACTTCCTGGAGACGCTGATAGAAGCCATGGGACCTCTACATGAGCCTGAAGAATGAGGCATCAACCCCGTCTTAAGTACTCTCAAGCCAGTGTCTTTTCTTATGTAGATGGAACTGTCGTCTTCGCAGTTGGCCAAGATTCTCCATAGAGGCATGATTTGCAGTATTTAATCAGGCAGCTCCCAAGCAAATATACTTACATCCTCAGCGAGCATAAGGCGAGTTGGCCCCTTCTCAGAAAGAGGCAAGACAATAGAAACGAAATGCATAAAAAGGTACATAAGCGCTCCAGTGGCAGTGCTGAAGTGCCTCCATAGTTGATCTTGCCTACTTCTGCTCGAATGGTAACAAAAGATGGGCATGATATGGTCTGCACCAGACCCCGCTCTGGCGGTGATACTCTCAAATACTCCAAACAAGGATATTGGTTGACTCTTTCCAAAAAACTCGGAGCGGGAGACAGCTGTTCACGTCGCAGGTGAGGTTATTGAGACCTCTAATCTAATGTGCTTCTTTTAGCTGGTGTCATTGATGCTCTGGGTCATCTCTTGCCTTTCAGAGCATCATAACATGAGATCATGCCAGCAGCACTTGGGACATCGTAGTCCAAGATACGGCCTATAACGACTGACGGACATCTTATATTGATATCTATGCTGACTTAAATCAACTGCAAGATAATATTCTGGGTTTTCTTCTGCATTGTCAGTGAGAAATTGATGACTAGAAGATCAAGAGAGGAGTTGAACGAAAGAACTTGATAACTACAAACCCAGCCGGAGATTTTCTTGTATATTTATCTAGAGAGATCTCTTAGGCGTAAATTACCTGTACTCACTCGACAAATGTCCAATAAGAGGTCAACGCTCATTATTGCAAAGCAGCAATTTGATAAATGTCTCAAACGGTAATAAAAGGCGACGCGACGGAATAATGATGGTATGGAGTACTTCATTTAAATATCTTCAGAAGTCCAACCATAACTACAACCACATACTTTTCAATCTGATGAATATAGAGTCTTCACGATGTCAACACGGCCTATGATTCAAGAATTTTGAGCAAAATACAGTTGCTCTCTGCCGTTTATCTAATGAATATGCCCATGGCATAGGGGCTTGAGTTATATATAGACTTATAGAGGCCGCTTCCCCACTTTCGGGTCTCAAATCAGGACGAACCAAACTGTGAGACCGTCAATCCTTGGTACGGCCAAGGCCTGAACATCGAAACTATGGTATGATTTGCCCTCAGAAGTTTCAAGCGACATTAATATCGACGATCGTCGTGTTGCTGGGAAGAATTCGACTATTGTTCTGGAAGCTTGATAGTCTAGATCATCATCTCAATTCAGAAAAGATACCAGCTGACAACAAAGACATAGTCTCTTTTGGAATTCAATGAAATCCATGCACTTGTGACGATGATAATAAATGCAACGCCATGTAATGCAGCCCCTGACTCTAGCGGTAGGAACTTGTCATGTAAATAACGTAAGTGTATCTGTTTTACCTTGGGGCGTTTTCTGGCTTTGCACTGTGATTGGTACTTTCAGTGTGGATAAAGAGCCAAGACTCATTGAAATCTGCTTACATACAAAACAGCGTACACACTAAAAACGAGTTGAATACAACCTAGTCTAAGCATCGTTCCGCGTGGAGAATGCCCAGACTGACTGTCACTTTTTTCCCATAAGTCCACAGTACTAATGTTCGGCCCCTCGTTACGTCTAATGATCTTCAGGGCGTCGAGTTGAATGGTCGAAAAATCTCATGGTTGTGTTTGGGACCCATCGTACTCCGTATCATCTAGCTCGTTAGGTTCCCTCCGACTACCTAGGAAGCCTATTCCCTCTCCCTCCTCGACGTCCCCCATCATCACATCTGGGTAGATATCCAGTCGCTTTCTCGAAGTCGCGATGCTTAATCATCGCTGCCCTTCTTGATTTGTGGCACTTTCAACTCTTTGATCTCTTTCATTGTTTTGTTTACTTTCCTGACTTAATCTTCCTTCAATTTCCAACTACCACGTCATTCATTGAACGTTCATCGAAACTGTGATCACTATCCAACTAAGCCTGGCCTGCTGCGCTCCTTTCACAACACTCTTCGTACTCACAGGATCGCCATTCCTTTTCAACTTCTGTAATTCTCCCTCTTCCCTCCTTTTGTCATATCCCCCACATTTTTTTCTTCTTTTTTTCTCGCTCTTAGTGTGCTTCACAGCCTTATGCGCGACTCATCTGACCGTCTTCGATTTCATTAGAGAAACCGGTCTTTCAACTCCCTCCCCAATGCGAAAACTTGCATTCTCAAACGATTACAGCGACTCCGGATAGATGAATTGAATGGACTATATTGTGCTGTACATAAAGAACAACGGTTTTCCCGAATTCCAACGCCTTGAACCCCTTGCCAGCAATCATGGCCTCCCGGCCGCAGTTTGGTGAATCCCGCTCCCAATCTTTCGATACTCTCCGAAGCCCCTCGCCGCGCATCGAACATTTTGACGGCGAAATTCCTCCTGCGCTCTCCCCTCTTGATGCGTTCGCTGCTCAGGGTCGGCTTCTGGCCCGGCAATTGGAGGAGTCGAAACGGGGAGAAAGGCGCATGAGTAGATTGCCCCCTTCCAGCGTCGCACGATCTTTGTCACAGGGTCGACCAGGCTTTTTCCGGGCCCCATCATCCGGCGACTCTCACTACTCTCAAGGCGGAAGAGGCGGGGAACTTGCGAGACGCCCTACTCAGAAGAACAATCCGGAGGTTGAGGAGCCAAAGTTTCGTCCACAGTCCGAGCACCCTCGCATAAGTGCTGTTTCGTATCTTGCCAGTGAGGATGGCTTCGCACAGGATGACGAAGTCGCGACACCGACTGAAGGGCCTACGCCGCTCCCCATGGAACCAGACGCCTTTGATGTCCCGCGTGCTGAATCTCCTGACGAAGATATGTCTATGCGCAATGCACCGGAGGCGCCCCCACGGTTCTATGCTTCCGGTCCCTCCAGCCCTGCTAGCCCTGTCTCTTCTGTTGGTCTCGCTATCGCTGCGCCATCCCGCAATTCATCGACCGATTCTGCTTCTCGACTCAACGTTCCACGAGGCCTGGCACCGCCTCCTTCTCCACTGTCAAGGCCGTCTACCAGTTCCAGAGCCACTCAGCCCGAAAGCTCTGATGACGATTACAGCAGTTCGAACGCAGGGTCGACGTTTTCAAAACCGCGCAAGCTATCGTCCAGCAGCGCCATGTCGCTGCCATACTCGCCAACAGCCAATCCCCGTTCACATCCTCGGTCCCCATCCTTGAGCTCGGAGACGTCAAATACTACGGGCCATCTTCCCCGCCCGTCGTTCAACTTCTCGCGTCCCTTGAGTAGATCGAGCACGAGTCTTTCTGCGCCAGTCACCATTGGTGGTATGGATCAGACCTCTGGGAATCAATCGGGCATGATGCATCGCGGGCATAAGCCCAGTCCTATTATTGTCCCTACAAATTCGGACCTAGCCGTTCATTCGCACGAGGAACCTTCAGAACCGTCGTCCGCAGTGTCTTCATATATCTACGCGAAGTATTCACTTCCTCGGGGCCGCCAGGTCTCCAGAGACTCCGTTATTTTCTCCGGCCTGCAGACTCCAAACTTTGAGTGGAAAGAGCCACTATTCGAAAGCCCACCTCCTGCCGGTACGGAGGCGCGTGCGAGGCCTTCTCGGACCCCATCTCCGCCGTCCTCACGGCACGGATCAGTATCTTCGCAGTCGGTATATTCGCAGAAGGCGCATTCGGTGTGTGATACTCCAAGAATAGGCGGAGCTAAACGTTCGGCGAACGAACCCGCTCTGCGCTCTCAGGAGGTTGAATCCACATTTGAGCCCGAGGTTGACCAGGTAGAGCCTCCATCTGTCGAGAAACAGAAGGCAGTGGCACATCAGTCAGAATCGACAACCTCGAACAAGGAAGACAAGGAGGATACCACTTCTTCTGTAGACTCGGCATCCACGATTCGACCGCAGACGGGCAAGGCAGCTTCATCATCTGGTATGATCACCGCAGATGAACATGTGGCAAAGGGGATCGAATGCCACGAGAAAGGATCTCTAAACGAATCTACATATCATCTACGGATTGCCGCCAAGCAAAACCATCCCACTGGGATGCTTCTCTATGCCTTGGCATGCCGCCATGGGTGGGGTATGCGACCCAACCAACGAGAAGGCGTGCAGTGGCTCCGCAAAGCCGTCGATAGCGTGGGACTGGAGCTGATAGACGATTCGAATGGCCCTGTACCTCAGCGAGCGAAGGAGATGCAGAAAGCCTATCGTGCGCAGTTTGCCCTCAGTATCTACGAGCTTGGCGTGAGCCATCTGAATGGGTGGGGTATCGAGCAGGACAAGTCTCTAGCTTTGCGCTGCTTCGAGATTGCAGGTCAGTGGGGCGATGCTGACGCGCTGGCAGAGGCTGGATTTTGCTACGCGGAGGGTATCGGCTGCAAGAAGGACTTGAAGAAAGCGGCGAAGTTCTATCGCCAGGCGGAAGCGAAGGGGATCAGCATGGTTGGGAACAGCTGGTAAGCCGGGATCGGATCTCACGTAGATCAGTCGATGATACTAATGCGCACTTATAGGATTTACAAGGACAAGTACAAGTCCGATGACGAATCCGCCCCTCGTTCTCGTGACCGAGGTCGACAGGGTGGCACGCCTGAGAAGAACACCCGCAGCAAGTCCCGAACTCGCAGTCTTTTCAATCGCAAAAAGTCTCTGGCAGCCGAAGCATGAACATTGTGCAGTTGTCATTGCCCACCGTTTGTCAGGAAACAGAAAAGCCATCGCTATTCTTCCTTGAGCATTTTGCATCTTCTTCTTTCACTCCCTCGTTCTGTTCCCTTCTACCCTTTGTCCCGTTCAACTATTACACCCTGATTTGGAGCTTGTTCTTGCATTCATTTGAATGTATCGTCTAGAGTCATTGCTCAAGATGCTTTTCACTTTGTTCATCTTCGCCTTTTCACTTCTTCAACTTTTCTTCCATTCTCCTGGTCAATATTGATGTCCAAGCAGGCCTTGCCGGCTGCCTCAGTCGACTCGAGCGCTGGTGCTGCGAGATCTGCCATGGACCATTTGGGCTGCTTTGTGAGCTTTGCCCCTGATTCTTCTTGGATACCCATAATTTCTAATCACTGTGTGATGCTGTCTCCTTCCATCACATTTTTTTCATCAATTTTTATCATTTCCTTCTCAACAATTCGTGCGTTTCCCCTTCTTTACTTTTGCTTCTTCACCTTTTTTTCTTCTCTCAGCTGGCGATGTATATTCTGGCAAAGATTATACCTGACGATCCTCATGATACTCAAACTTAATGCATTGTCTTTCGGTACAGGAGGCCTTAGTTGCCCAGCTCTGGAACGTTTTGTCCATTTCCCACAGCGTAGCTACTTGCTTTGTATCTTATAACAGTCGTCTACTGAGCTACAGTATAAATGCAGGATAGGCTGATAGAATTGTGCAAAGGCGACGTAGCACTTCTACCTCCTAATATGGTTACACAGCAGCTCTGATCGGCATTTTTGCACATATACTCAAGACGGCCGTACCCAAGTCATTGGATAACAGTGGACTGCTGGAATGCTGACGATAGAGAACTGTCCGGTTCTGCAGTAATGCACTGGCGGTCGTCTTTCATACGACCCGAAAGCTCCATCAGCAGGGACTCCTAGGTTGATCATTCAGGTCGATCACCGTCTCAGGTGTGGCTGATGCAATTATTTTTATCTTTTAGTTTGTAACAGAGCTTCAGGAATAATATGGCGCCATAAAGTCCTAAATTCTAGTCAATGATGAATTAGTCTCTAACATGAAACTGATGATCTGAGGTAAACGGTTGGTCTTTGATTTGCGACTGTCGATCGATCTCAGAAGGTCTCGGAGCGTTTGTCGTCGAATCACCATCCCCTCCGAGATGACTGATGGTTGCTCAAAATCCTTAAGTTATGGAAGATTCAATTGGTGAGTTTGAAGCTCGTACTAAATAATAGTAAGTTAGTAACCAAGGAAGATAACTCGTATTCTGGCTAGTGTGCGGAGGAGTCGCCTAAAGCGGCCATTCCCGCCTGTAAGTTGTAACCCCAGGTCACGCACCCACACTAATCCTCTGTTCAGTGTTCAGTGTTCACTTGTTCGACCTTTGCCCCCCGCGAATCTAACCAAAGTAAACAGCAATTACGGAGTACCTTTTGTCATTGACTTTGTCTCGGCTGCTCTTTGTTGGCCCCATTGCCTCCATTCCATTTCTAACTTTCCATCCCACTTGGGCTCCTCACTACCCCGGCCTTCCAGTCCAATCAGTTCCTGAGACTTGCTCTCTCTAACTAGGACAGGATCGACCGTGGGAAATTGCCTTTCTTTAGAAGAGGTAGGATTGGATCCTCCCATCCACACCATCCAGGGTACAGCTAGACTACCTTAGTGGTCTTAGTACAATTCCCCCTTGTTTAGACTTTAGACTCAAATTATCAGTCACATCCAAGCCAATCAAATCCAGACTGCTATGTTGCGAAACAACCCAGGTTTCCTGGGAATGAGCCTGCAAAGTCAGCCGTCCTCGACTCCTCGACGTCCTTCAGCCTCGGCTGGATTCCGAATATGCCTCGCAAAGCTAACGCAAATCATGATGCATCAGCCATAAACTGCTTTTCAACAGCCTGATCGCGGCCATGGCTCTGTCTCATGCTCGCGGATCCCTCGTCCGCCGAGGTCTTCTCATTTAAGCCCACATCCCTTCTAATCTCTAGCACCTTGGGCCCTGGCGTGAACCCCAGTCACTTAGCTTCCCCTCCCCCCTTTCTCCACATTTCCACAAGATCCAAACTTAAGCAGTCGGGAAGGGGAATGTTTCTGTACAAGTTTCCGGACATTGGTCAGACTTCATCTCCGTCAAATGATCCGCGGTGCTTCAATCGGTTCGCTGTGTATTTTTCTACATGTGATGGAACCTTTCCCCTCCTTGGGAATAGATATAGCACTTGACGGGTCCCTAGGGACTGGCTGGTCCGTCGTCTGGATTCTGGACTCTTGACCGTTCGTAACTAGTACTTTTTCGCCTCCCCCTTCGGTTGACGAACTATCTAACAGGTATTTCTGCTCTTTCAGTCAATTTTTTTTTACCCCGTCCTTTACCTGTGTCTTTGTTATCTTCAATAATTCCCAACATCCTTGCTTTGTTCTCTCTCGATGCATGACTCGGTATATCATTGTCTACAAGGTTGTCTGGTTTGAATTGATGCTAACATCTGAACAAGGTGTGCACTATTACGACTGAATCTTCGACCATCTCTATATACTGACGCTCCGGGGATAGACCGTTTGTGTCACACGCCATCCCGGTCATACGTCAGAGCGTCGGACAGAGTACAGAAAACACAATAGCGATCCGAAATGGCCAGCGATAAGCCAGAAGTCTCCGAGGTTGGGTTTGTGGAAGGCTCGTCTCCAAGACCGACCTTTGGGAGACGTGTGCTCAACCACTACAAGCGGTGGTGGTGGGTTCATGTCATCGTGACCATTGTGGTCGTCCTGGTCACCACATTTCCCTTGTATGTTTTGTTCCGCGCGATGTATCAAAAGCCGCTCGGCGTTGACAGGACAATAGGGTGTATGTTGGCTATCCAAACATCGCACAAAGCGACATCAATGCTTCCACTTTGGAGATCAAGGAGATGATCATCTCCGATCCCACGCCGAATTCGTTCTTCTTGAACCAGACGCAGGTCATCGGCTCCCACAGCATATTCCATCCTACTATCTATGCCTTCGATGCTGCTCTCAGCTTGCTGGGGGCATCAATCTTCGCAACCGCAAAGGTTCCTCAGGTCAAGGCCAATGACGGCACTGTGGTTCATATCGCCCAGTCCCTGGACCTGAGCGACGTGGGTGCCTTTGGAGGATTTGCTACGGCGGTCATGCAGAATGAGGAGATCAAATTGAACATCTATGGCAAGCCCGACCTGAAGCAGGGTGGCCTGCCTAAGATCGGTGTGACGTACAACAAGACTGTTACTATGAAGGGTAAGTGATCCGGCTCGGTCAAACCCATAGGGTGGGACAAGGCTGATTTTGCATACTGTAGCTCTCAACAAGCTTGACGGTTTCGCCATCACGGAAATGCATTTCTTGTCCGGTAACTCGTCTAACTCGTCGAATGGCGCCAATTTCGGTGGAACCGTGTACATCCCCAACCCATCTGTGATGACAATCACCATGGTACGTTGCCGTCTTTATTTCAAATATACCGTCGACTGATTGACCTAGGGCAATGTCACTCTCGACCTCTCTGTCGAAGGAAACTCGGTTGGTACCTCATACTTGACCGACCTGAAGCTGGTTCCCGGAAACAACACCCTCCCCATGTTAGCCAACGTCAGCTTATCGGCAATGGCACCATACATCGCGAAGTATCCCAACGGTGTCCCTGTGTCGATTTCAGGAAGCTCAACCAACTCGAGCGTCTACAACGGCCAAGCCATCCCGTACTTTAGCGAGGCCCTGGGGTCGAACAAACTTAATGTCACCTTGGACCTTGCTAAGTTGCTGTCCTAATCGATTGGTGACGCCTTGCTGGGGGATAAATTTACCATTGAACTTTTCTTTCTTCTTGCCTTACGGGCTACGTGTACAATCCAGTGTTGGTACATATATGCTAATGCTATGACGATCGGATGGATTTTATTCCATTTATTGCCGCATATCTTCTTTCTTGACTTGTGTTGACCATGCGGTAGTATCGCCGACAGTGACGGACGCAAATACACATGATATCTTCTCGTACTACTCCGTGAACAATCATCGCTTGGAAGGTTGACTACAAGCTTTTGCCAGGTTGAACCAATCAAGTGAGAACCGTAAGTGCAAAGGAAATGGCTTTTTGAACCCAAACTAGCAATCTGGATGGCGGGTATCGAAAACGCAGCAATAAGAGAATCGTTTCGAATAATATGCTTGAACTAACCTCCAGCGAGAAATCGTTTCAAGGACATACATTTGGTGGTGGACGCTCAAGGGTTGTGCCTGAGGCGATAAGGCGTCTACTCGCTGACAATTCAACCACAGGCAGTACCTTTACCTACCTCATGAATCAGGACAGTCTTCATCCATCCCATCATTCGGGCACTTCGGGTTGATCAGATCCGAGATATGAGACCGCTGATCTTATCAATGCCAATGCGATAGATTCTCCGATGTTTCTCCATCTCCAACACTTATCGCTGATGGATAACGACTCTCTCTTGGCATTGGGGCAATTATTTGCGGATTGGAGGGCTGTTTTATCGTGATTCCTGCATTGAGTCAAGTTCCATGATCCAGATTGCAGATAAGCGCCTCATGCCAAGCAGAATTGGAGTCGAGTCCACATGGTCCTCGCGATGACTCCAATTGATATTGATTCTCATTACGAGATCACAGCCGTACTGCGACGATACCTCCTTATCAGGGTAATCGCGAGGCTTGGATGGTATCTGCGGTTCCTGGTTTATCGCGCTGTCGACGGTTGAGTGTTGACGAGAGTCCTATTTAAGGATGTAGGTCCTACGATGTGTTGCTAGTACGGTTGCCTGGCGTGTACAACGACTTCAATCCCTCGAAGCAGAGCAGCGTCGCCTCGTCACATCGCAAAATGGCCAAAATCAGCTTCAAGACCATCACACTCGCGGCTTTGGTAGCTGTTGGGAATGCCTCTCCCGTTCTCTACCCTCGAGCAACTGACTCAAACAGTACATACGTCTTCACCAACTCCCATGGCTTGAACTTCACCCAGATGAACACGACGCTCCCTAATGTCACCATCCTGGCAACCGGCGGCACCATCGCCGGCTCTAGCGCGGACAACACCGCCACAACAGGCTACAAGTCCGGCGCAATCGGCATCCAGCAGCTCATGGACGCCGTCCCCGAGATGCTCGACGTTGCCAATGTCGCCGGCATCCAAGTCGCCAACGTCGGCAGCCCCGACGTGACGTCTTCCATTCTGCTCCGTATGGCCAAGACCCTGAACGAGGTCGTCTGCAACGACCCCACCATGAGCGGCGCCGTCATCACCCACGGCACCGACACGCTCGAGGAGACGGCCTTCTTCCTCGACGCCACCGTCAACTGCGGCAAGCCCATCGTCGTCGTCGGCGCCATGCGGCCCGCAACCGCCATCTCCGCCGACGGCCCGTTCAACCTCCTCCAAGCCGTGACAGTCGCGTCGCACCCGACAGCACGCAACCGCGGCGCAATGGTCGTCATGAACGACCGCATCGTCTCCGCGTTCTACGCCTCCAAGACAAACGCCAACACCATGGACACCTTCAAGGCAGTCGAGATGGGGAACCTCGGCGCCATCGTCTCCAACAAACCGTACTTCTTCTACCCGCCCGTCATGCCCACCGGTAAGACCACCGTCGACGTGCGCAACGTCTCCTGCATCCCAAGGGTGGACATCCTCTACTCGTACCAGGATATGCACACCGATACGCTCTACGACGCCGCCGACAACGGCGCAAAGGGTATCGTCGTAAGTCTTCCCCTCCCCTGTCCCATCCCCACCATCCCCCAAATCAAATACAATGCAATGCTAAGGAAAAATGAATAGATCGCCGGCTCCGGCGCAGGAAGCGTCTCAAGCACCTTCTCCAACGCCATCGACGACCTCGCCTCCACCCACCCCTCCCTCCCCATCGTCCTAAGCACCCGCACCGGCAACGGCGAAGTCCCCATCACAGACAGCACGACCACAATCGAGAGCGGCTACCTGAACCCGCAGAAGTCGCGCATCCTGCTTGGTCTGCTGCTGGCCGAGAGCAAGGGGTTCAAGGAGATCAAGGAGGCGTTTGCGATGATTGGGGTTGCTTGATTTCTTTCTTTCTTTCGGGTCGCAGTTGTGGTTTCATGGAAGGGTTTTGATGCTATGCTATGATATGATATGATATGACTCCAACGTAATGATACATGATTGTCGTGGTTATAGACTCATCTCATTGATTTAAAAATGCTAGATGATTCCATTCACATCAATTAACCCGTTGTTGACAAAGGTGTGTCCAATCAAGCTTTGGAATGAGTGTTTCTCGTGTAGGTATATTAGAGTGGTGTAGCTCATCACTAAACGGATATCCTCATTCTACGGTCCACAAGTCTACACCTACCTAGACGGACTATTGGTCGAGATGGTCACTGCATACAGCTTCGGAGCACTAGGAGTAGTCTACTGCAGTAGGATCAGAATAGATGTGTCTTTTGCTGATGCTGATAAGGCTCCGACGAGACGAATAGGATGGCAGAGGCGTATCTCGTGGACGATCGACGCACGGCTGAAGTGATCGTCTACTTCTGTTATCGGGCTAACAGCTCATTTATTGACAGGGATTGTTGACGGTATAAGTAGGAAGGGAGATCAAATTCATAATTTCACATCGGAATGATCCTCGAAATTCGCTACTTGGAGATATAAACAGACGATGCCTCCCGTTTTCCCGTTCCGGTATCTTTCTTTTCCCCGCTGATGTTGCACAAACAAACGTCCAAACTAAACCGCCTTGACATCCAATTCACATGTCATGCAATGTCTTATACCCCGTCTCGATCAGGCTGCGGGGTCCTCTTGCGTCACCTCCGATGTGCCAATAAAATAGACCCCCCAGTTTGGTCTTGGTCGCAAATTTGGCCTTCTGTTGCACCGTCTCCGGGGTGTCGTATGTGACAAACCCGCCATCACCGCCAACGCACCAGGCTGCGCCGAACTTTTCATCGTAATACTCCTTCGCACCCGGCCGCGGTAGGTCGCAGTAGTCGAAGACACCATCCTCCCCTCCGCAACCACTGTAACGCTGACCGATGTGATTACTGCCTAGGAAAGAGCGACCGTACGCTGGGATGCCGAGCAGAATCTTCTTGGGGTTGACGCCTTGTGAGATCACGTACGCGACGGCCGATTGACACGAGATCGCCCCTGTTGGGTCTCGAGATGGGCTATACAGTTGCGACTGGTGTCCTGTTTCGCTGGTCCACGGTCCGGAAAAATCATAGGCCATGATGTTGATCAGGTCGACATAGTTCTGTGCCTTGCACAGATCTATATTTCGCAGGGCCCATTCACCAGCCGGAAGGCATGTGGCCAGTACATAGCGCGGTGAGGGTAGAACTTCACGCAACCGGGCGAGAAGACGGACATAGTCTGAACCCTCGGCGGGGCTTGAAGGGTGCTCCCAATCGACTGCAGACGTCAGCGCCATCCTGGACGGCTTTGAACGCATGGTGCTACATACTGTCAATCCCATCGAGTCCGAACTCATCTACCAGTTCCTTCGCGGTCCGTACAAAAGTCTCCAGACGGGTTTGACTCCGCGCTACAGCAGCAAAATTTTCGCTTCCCTTGCCTCCTCCTCCGACAGAGAGGATGATCTTCATCTTCGAATATTGTGCTTTGAGTTGTGTGAATGCCCGGAGGCAACCATTGGTGCCGTCAACGGGCATCTGAGAGTCGGCCCATTCATCGCTCAACTGAACAAACAACTCGTCAGCGGTGGAAGACAATGAAAGGTGGAAAGAAGGGGAAGTAATAAAGGATGAAGAAAAAGAAAATATAAAGTCCGGGTGGGGGATTCACATAAACCGTGCCGTCTTCTTTGACCCTAAAGAAAGCAAGACATGATGGTTAACATTTGTATCTACCTAGACCAGGCGGTAATCGCTTCGGCTGTGTGTATGACTAGTACCAAGCAAATGCATAGAATATATGAGATATGAACCCCAATCTCAAGGATGAGGGAGGCTGTTTCCGATAGATCCTCCAATTCGCATAGTAGGCTGCATTCATGAAGAACGGGACTTCATACGAGCTGCTGAAACTGTTGGATCGTTGTTCTGCCTTACGACGCCAGTGGGGGAAGATGGATCCGGAGAACATAATGCGACGAATCTCGGCAGGATTGCCGCCGGATCTGTAGATATTCTCTGGGATCGACGAAGACACTGAAAAGGATTCACGAGAATAGAGAATAGAGAAATTACTTCGAAGTGAGGTTAAAGATATGCAACTGACGGAGAGAGAAGCAGCTGCCAAAACTGTCGAGAGTGTCACGTGTGGAAAGTCCTTTTTTGGTCTGACCTGTTTCTTCTTGTGGTTACATAACTCCATCAGCGTCATGCTACTACTGCATACAATTACGTTGATCAAAAACATAGTGCTAATAGAAGACAGGAACGGAGAAACCCCTCGACGCAGCGGCCCAGAAGGCAACCAACGGCTAATCCTCAAGCATCCGAGACAGCTTGCTAGACCGGTCGAGGTCTGTTCGAGGGTAGATCCCAAGAGCTTTGAGGGTCAGCAAGCTACTTCGAAGCATGACACTCAACACATACAGACATCCATGCTGCGGAGTATAGGAAGTCGGCGATATGCGACCCTCACCTCCATACTTGGCCGCCGTATTGATTTGGTTTCAGTGGCCGATTCAATCTCCCTAGGTCGCAAGCATCAATTTCACAGAAAATGCAAAATACGTGCATCAATGCGGGGATGGCTAGCAGAAAAGGTTAGGATACTGAGTGGATTCGTCGAATCAGCATACTCACACAACTAAGGAAGCCTCATCGTGACCTTGTCCAGTAGGGCAAAAATGCCCGGATGATCATTCCTACCCCCGCCTTTTTAGGCCTAGGTTTGATGGCTGAGTGGCTCTCTCACTCTCAGAGATCAAAGCTTAGTGGACGGGATTTTCATTGGATGTCGTGATTCCTGAAAGCTTCGTCAATTTCTGCTGGATTCAGCTTTGCAGAGGCTGAGTAGAGCTCGGATGATTCGTTTTGGCTTCTCCCGGTGAGAATCCGACCACACCTATTGCATTATTATTGTTCTACGGGTGGCAATGGCCGTTGCCTAGAACGCGAGACCCTGGGTGGATCATTTCGCCCTCAGTACTTTCGAGCTGGGTAGGGAAGACTGTACATCATGCTAATGGAGGTCCGCACTATCCTCTATGACCTTTAGCCCAAGGTCAACGAGACTGGAGCTCGTGGTTTGGGAAAGGTAACTGAGAATCATACCATCTGGAAGATGTTAATTTGTTCCGTTTGTCCTTGGATCCCACAAGCCGCCCCTGGCATATTTGCTTTTTCCTTGTCCTGGATGCTTCGCGGGACGATACAACCCTCAAACTGACAGATCATCAGTATGGTGTCGCCTGGCCGCCTGCTAACAAAGCCTAGTAACATAAGTAGTTAAGTACGAATACTACCCCCACAACGCCGTAAAATTTGCTCCACCATCTCGTCTTCCTTGCATGCGCGATGAAAATATGATGCAGACCTTTCTATCACTATAAATTCAGTCGCCGGGCTCCGAGATCTGTTTATATTCGATAACAATGATGGCTTATGGTTATGCTATCTATACGAGGCCAGGGTTTTAAGAGTCAACTACATCTGAGTCTGACACTTTCCACTCATCTCCGCAGTGAGGAAAAGAGCTCAAGACAATTAAACGAACTTTGAGCTAGATACAGAGGTACATGTTTTCTCTAGCGACTGAGGTTGAGATGTGAGAAGAGTCTTCTCATCAGACCAACCAATAATAGAAACAGCCGAGATAGAACAATATTGTATTTCTGACCGGACGGAGCATAGATCTTTTGGTAATAATGACTGCTCCCAGTCCCCGATAGTATATGTGCCCTTTTAGCTCTTGATTGACTTCGCACTTGGGAATTGCCAAAATCGACCATATGCAGGTGCAAAGTGGGCTATTCATCAGTTTAGTTCTACTCAAGGCTAATCTAGTACCTAGAGTCCTAGACTACGAGCAGAAAACTACGGATGTTTTTGTTTTAGTAGGTGAGCAGTGCTGCCTTGAGGTCGCGCGAGCAAAGCAATGAAAATGGAAACAAGTGAAGAGTATCTGTTCCTCACTACTATCTTCTATTTTGTCTCTCGTCCTGATTTGATGAGGCCCATCTCAGTGCCAAACTGCCAATACGTCTCTAGTTTATCCCCGGATTATCTCCGAGAAGCCGCGCTCCGAGATCCCCATCTCCAGCCATCCAAGAAGGCCACGGATTTGAGCGTTTGGCTTTCTTCTCAGTCATTCATCGCATTACCCTTCTCCCGTTTATCCTTCTCCCGGCTATTTTCCTCCCAGTCATTCTTAAGTTGATAGCAATGCCCGACGACAGTATCAAGGAATGGATTCGGGATCGCAGACGGGAGCAGAATAAACTTGCAAAACGGCGAAGTCGTAAGCTTTACACTGACCTAAATGGACTCAACCTTTTGCTGACTCAAAACGCCCAATAAGGTCAGCGACTGAAGGCAAGGCGACTGAAGTCTCTGGAAGAGAGCGACGTGACTTTACTTGATTCATCTAGTACTTCTCTAGCCCCGGGTCAAACTACCCTCACAAGGTGGCATCTTGAATTTGGAAAGCCCAAGGGGTGTTCGGCTAACTCTTCCCAGAAAGCCTTGGTGCTGTAATCGCATAAATGAAACACAGCATGCTATAATGACATACCCAGAGTTTATGGATTGCTTTGCCTCTCTCCAGAGCTATGAAAACGCTGGCAAGATCCTCGAAACAGAGCACCTCGGAATTGCGGCTGTCGTGAAATACGGCCTCATTTCGATGGGCCTGTCCATGGATGACCGGCTCTATGAAGAGTCACTTCAAACTTGTTTTTTTTGCTGGCTACACAAAGTTGTTGAGTCGTATCGAGATGGGGATGTCTGTATCAAATCGGTCTTGCGTGCTGGTGCTCTCATTTTCTCCCTTTTAAAGGGACCTGCAAATTGGCGTTTTGAGAGGGGCCTTGTTGATTCCGCGCTGGATCAGACAACGCTCTGTCTTGGACTATCGGCCAGCATTCCCGGAGTGGTGACATTACCGCAAGTATCACACCTGTCGGCGTTTCTGGAGAATGGCCGCCAATTAGGGCTCTCTTTCCACGACCTCGTCGATGACGAGTCGGTATCACCCTTTGTGGCCAGGTATGCGCTTGGCTTGAAGAGTGTAGATTGGTGCATGTTGCACCAGTGCTTTTAAGAAAAAAGCTACTAATCTGTGGATAGTACCTCTGTTGGGTCGAAGGCGCCCAACCTTGAGAACTTGAAACCTGACCTGCGACCGATTTCGGAGCAGATGACGATTCCCCATCATCCCTATTTGGATATAATTCCATTTCCTTCCTTCCGCAAGAGAGCTTTGACAGCAATAGCCTCCAATCGCCTGCAATTTAGTGAGGATGAGCTATGTTTTGACTTGATGAATGGCGGCATAAAATGCCTGGCGGTTTATTCAAGAATATCCTTACATGGTCGTGGCGAGGGTACAGCCTGGGACTCACATAGCTGGGAAGCTTCTTCCTGGTTTCTACAGAAATGGGCTTTCCTTCTTGCAGGACCTGGGGATCCAATGTACAGGACTAGCTTGTGGTGGGGGCGACACAAGTAAGATATTCTGGGAAGGACAATGCTTATCGTAAGCACTCCCTTCAGCATTTTCGAACCAATAGCTTGACATCGCTTCTTAATTAGGTATGATGGAAGGTGTTCTGCCCCCCAAATCAAGCTGTGGAAGTCTCTCTGATCGGCTACCTGGGAAGGGAGAGAAAATGCTCAGGACGAAAATGGGCAGACACTCCATGAAGCCATACACCCAGGTATATTAGTATGTATACCGATTCTTCACAAATATACCGTAGCATGGAAAACGCCATGCACCAGAAAACAGATTTACATATATGGTGAGATCTGCTCTTCATTCCACTCCCAATATTTCCGACCTAGATCAGCATCGAAAAGGTCTTTGCGGCCAGGTGCCAACTTTCCGGGAGGAACAACTTGGAGACATGTTAGAAACTCTACCACCAGTTGTACAGGGACGACTCGGGACTTACTCCATGTGTCAGCCTTATGGCAGTCAAGATCGGGCTGAAGCCCCGCATAGAGCTGTGTGTAAGCACCAATCTCAGGCTTCTGTCCCAGGAGCTTCTGCAGAGGTGTCAGAAATGTCCGAATGCAAAAGAAACGGGACCAGCACTTACGACAAGCGCTGACATCCACCAAGGCATTGTTCTCTGCAACTCTGTGGCGGCAACTCCGGGATCAAGGGTCTGATATACATTTGAGCAGAGTTGGTCTAACAACCTTTTTGTTTTTTGGTCAGAAAACTTACCACACTCACGACACCATCCTTCCTCGAGCGCCTTGCGAGCTCTGCAGCCTGAAGGACATTACCCGCTTTGCTCCTTGCGTATTTTGTCCAGGCTCCTTCATCACGGTGATAATCCATGTTGGAGAAGTCGACTGCAGGCTTTGGGGCAATGGAGACGGCAGAGGACGAGACCCAGACAACTCGAACCGTGTTCGCTGGTGAGACTGCTGCTGTTTTGGCAAGAGCTGGATAGAGCAAGTTGGTTAACAGAAACGGGCCGAGATTGTTCGTGCCCAGCTGCAGCTCATAGCCTTGTTGGGTTTTGGAGCCTTGAGGGGGAACCATGACGCCGGCGTTGTTCCAAAGAACATGGAGCTGGGATTCCTTGCTGAGAAATTCTTCAGCGGAACCTTTGATAGTTGAGAGGTCGCTGAGGTTGAGATGCAAGAAATGGAGTTGACCTCGTGATTCAGGAAAATCTCTCTTCATATCCTCAATCACCTGTTGCGCCTTGCCGGCGTTGCGAGCTGCAAGATACACCTTGCCATTGTGTTGGTAAAGGATTCTGACTAAACGAAGCCCGTATCCCGACGTTGCACCAGTCACTATGAAGACCTTTTTTTTGCGCATCCAGTGTTAAAACAGGAGTGGGTCATTGGAGGGTACCTGAACGAAGCTCACCTTGCCGGTTTGATCTCCCAGATTTCTCTCGGTCAAAGGAGGTGTTGGAGAAGATATTAGGGCACCCATGCTCAATCACAAGAACTTGAATGATACACTGAGTTCTATTCCATCATTACCCTCAAGAGGAGGACCTGCTCCTGTTAAGTATGAAAGCGACGGCAGCTACATCGACCTCGAGTACCTCTCTACCTCTCTAGATCTACCTCTCTAAACCACTGGCCAAAGGCTTGGCGGTCAGCATTAAGGTTTGGCGGTTGGCCTTTCCGAACCAGTTAAGCGTGCCCCCACTGAGCCGTGGACAAAGGCTAACCAGCAGAGCAGCTTCAGAAGTTCGGACATACGCAGATACATTTGCTTCATTAAAACCGATAACATCTTAAACTCCGGGTGCAAAAGTAAGCAGAGCTACCGGGATGGGATCAATGGCGGCTGCTCAGGGCCAGCGATGCTCTGCGCCTCATTGTCGCCGCCCCAACACATTACGCGGTCTCATGGACTGAACCATCAAGATTCCCGCGTGGACTTGGGAAACAGGCAGATGCTAATACCCAGGATGGAAGTGGGGCAACGCACTGTATAGTGTATACAGCCTCATCCGGAGGACATGACAGAATTGTATGGATGCTGTAAGAGCAGGGAGCTGATCCCAACGTCCAGGCTGGAAAGTATGGCAACGTACTGCAGGCTACCGCACTGACAGGGCATGACAAGATTGTACGGATGCTGTTGGAACTTGGAGCCTTCCCTACTAAGGAAAGGATCAGAAATGCACTTAATGACACCCAGATACATGGGAGGACCTGACATGGGAGGACCTCAATTGATGTCCATGGGTACATGACGAGAGGATTAACGATGGTCCGGACCATTGGTGTCTTAATGTTGTCCTGAATAAATAATCCTCGTAAATGATAGGAAAGGTCCCATCTTCCATGAGGCACTTCCTGCTTATCAGCCGGTCAATCATCGCGGTTCGTGTACGTTAGAGAAGCGACTCATTAGGTCACGTCGCAAAGGCGCTGACTTGGTAGCGCATCCTCCTGCCGCGAGTTCAGGATAACCGCGTAGACTCGGCAGATGTACTGAATACCCATCAGCAATAACCCCTGGAAATTGCGTCTTGTAATGTCCAAATGGTGCATCTGGCTCATAATCATAGCTGACGTACTCTCTTCTCGTACGTTCTTTGCTGCTCCGATGTTAGTAATACTGTTTGCCACCGCCTAACGTATTTATACTAGTGCATTGATGCCCCAGGCACAAACTTCAACACTCATCTGACTATCCTTGACTTGATACTTATTTTTGTTCTCCGACAATTGAATTCTACCATTGTTCTCCATCCGTTCGTCTTGACTGGCATCACAGGACTTAGCATCAAGACGACTATTAGGACTGGACAGTCACAATAGGAACAGGATTTTGTTAAACGCATACCGTGGCCTACGAGCCTGGTGAAAGCCGCCGATCATCCTCTCCAAGTTCACATCTTGCGAATATAAACCACGATGACAGCAGATGTCAAGTCGGCTGCGGCACGGATTCTATCCACCGATAGCTCTCGAGATCCGAACTACAACAACTTTTCCTTCACTCCCTTCCTCCGCAAAAGCTTCGGTTTTGGACTCGCGAGCGACGTACCGGTTTGCAAAGCCTACAGTGAAGGACACTGCCCCTTGGGACCAGCCTGTCCAGATCGCCATCCTACACCCTCGCGGGTAACAACGTCAACCACAACAGCGTCTGGGCTGGCGCCTTCTACAACCCACGGCTCCCTAGTCTGCAAACACTTCCTCAAGGGGCTCTGCAAGAAGGGTCTCAAATGTGAATATCTTCATGAATATAACCTCCGCCGCATGCCGGAATGCCAGTCCTTCTCGCGATCAGGCTACTGCCCCAACGGCGATGATTGTCTATACCAGCACGTGCGGGAACAAGCACGATTGCCGCCCTGCGAGAACTACGATCAGGGCTTCTGCGAGTTGGGCCCCTTGTGCTCCAAGCGACATGTTCGTCGACGGCTTTGCAAATACTACTTAGCGGGATTCTGTCCGGAGGGTAAAGCGTGCCCCGATGCTCATCCGCGCTGGTCGGAGAATCTCCCCAAACCTACCATGAGAGTTGAAAAGACCGAGGAAGAATTGGAACGGGAAAGAGCTCTCATACGAGAGGAGCAGGAGAGAGAGAAGGAAAGGGAACGTGAGTGGAGGAGCGAGCGTGGTCGTGGAGGTGGCTTTATGCGCGGCCGATATCGAGGACGTGGACGGGGGTAGAATAAGGCTGTCTGTATCCGGCATGGGTGTTGCTTACAACTTTTGTCGGAGATGGCTCGTTTCATGTACTTTAGAAGCTTTTGCAGGTCGTTAAGATACCCAATTTGCAAGTTATAAATTGTGTTAAACAGTGTCAATGCGGTAGAGTTCAGAAGGATTGTGATGCGCTCTTCTGCCCTGAGATGATACCTAGGTTGAGTGAACACAGCGTCCACCGAATACTATCTACCTGTAGCTCTTCGCGTTCGTTCTAATAAGGTTGATTCCTTCGAGTAAGGTCTAAAGTTTAATGTGTGACATCATGACTGGCTGAAGGATCGCTGATTTCGTAACGTTCTCCATCGGCCTCGATAAGTAGAGAGGTATTATCTTGATAAGTCCTATATTAAGAAATCATTTCAGCAATGCGGCGGTCAAGAAGAACCTCGAAGATTTCAAAGCATCCAGGGACCATAAGTATTTTTGGCTGGCTGATTTCAATCAGCCAAGATTTGTCAGAAATGCGTAAGAATCGTCTAACGGGCACCTTGTCTATCGGCAGTCTCTGATTGGCTTTTAAACTGAGTGGTGGGCTTACTGATTGACAGCGGAGCAAGAGAGAGGGGTCCTCGAATGGTGCAATGGACGAATCGACATGCGTTCTTCGTCAATGGCTCAACTCTGTAATCGATTACGGATGCAGCGTAATCCAGGACCCAATTTCACTGGTACTGGAGTAGAGGATTCGAAAGCTTCCTCCATTTGCATATATAAAGCCTCTGTAAAGGTCCCCTTCCGAGTTTTCAACAAACAAGTCTCTACTTCTACAAAACCTGTATTATACTTTAGTATCCTGTTCGTTCCGGACACTTTCAATTAGTCACAATGGCTCCCAAAGTCGCTATCGTCTTTGTATGTGGTCATTGTCCTTGACCTTTGACACTTGTGCGCTAGCTAATCGGTCAAATGCGCAGTACTCTTTGTACGGCCACATCGTGAAGCTGGCCGAAGCCGAGAAGAAGGGCATTGAGTCCGCTGGTGGCAAGGCCGACATCTTCCAGTATGTGTTTGACCTTCGGGGTTTGCTCTTGTCTTGCAGCGATTGACCATCATTTGTTTTCAGGATCGCCGAGACCCTTTCCGAGGACGTCCTCGCCAAGATGCACGCTCCTCCCAAGTCGTCTTACCCCGTTGTCGAACCCGAGACTCTACAGGACTACGATGCCATCCTCTTCGGTATTCCCACTCGCTACGGTAACTTCCCCACTCAGTGGAAGGCCTTCTGGGACAAAACCGGTGGCATCTGGGCCTCTGGTGGCTACTGGGGCAAGTACGCCGGTCTCTTTATCTCCACCGGTACCATGGGTGGTGGCCAGGAGTCGACCGCCATTGCCGCCATGAGCACCCTCGCCCACCACGGCTTCATCTACGTTCCTCTCGGCTACAAGACCGTCTTCCCTCAGTTCGCCAACGTAGAGGAGGTCCACGGTGGTAGCCCTTGGGGTGCTGGTACCTTTGCTGTAAGTTTCCTTTCTCCTCGTTCGTGTCGATCAAGCCAGGCTCGTTACTAAGTCCTGTCATCCAGGCTGCCGACGGCTCTCGCCAGCCCACTGAGCTCGAGCTCTCGGTCGCCGAGGCCCAGGGTAAGGCTTTCTACGAGGCTGTCGCCAAGGTCAACTTCGCGTGACTACATGGTGGCGAGGAAGTGAAGCAGCAAGCCAAGACTGAGGCACCTCCCAAGCCGGAACAGAATGGACAGGGCAATGGACAAGGCGCACAAGGGGCGAAGAAGGAGAAGAGCAAGGAGGGACCTTGTGGTCTTCCCAAGTGCACTATCCTCTAGTTCATTTCAATATATATACCCCTTTGTTCGTTTGTCATGTTGACTTGTTCTTGTTTTGTTTCGAAAACGGCGTCATTGGCTTGGGAGGTCAACATCTAAAATAGATGTGTGTGGTTATGTATCTTAGATAAACGATATCCGCATACGTAGCCATAGATTTACCCAGAGCTACTTGGGAGGTCTTAATATTAGAATGTTCCAGGGATCAGTGGACAAGCTTGTCTGGAGTTTGTCTGGTTACTTGTATAAGTGTCAATGCAGATAGTGGCATAGCACCTCTTCCGGCAAAGAACTGAAGACTAGAACAAACAAGAAGAGAACATGAAGAATAAAAGCAACAGGCGGGAAAAAGAATCATTAAATACCGAGTACTAGCAAACGTGGCTACCTCTACCTAGGTAGATAGCAAAGGTACTGTCCATACCATAATTACCTCAAAATATTGACTTCCAATGCGGCTGCAGTGTAACGGGCCGGTAACACCGTGACGGGCGATGACGATAGAGCTCAGCTGTCTTTGCCCGCCTTTGAATAACCACCTCCACTGGAGCTCTCACACCTCACACCTTACTACCTACTAACTCGCTCAATCGTCTTCGTCGAGTGAAATCAGCCAACCCACAACCTAATTCTTCGCAGTCCTTCCCGGTATGAGCTTATGAGTTCACACTACTCCCAACAACCATCCTAATACGCCGACCGACTTCTCTTTCAGCATGGCGGCTACGCGGCCGATCATCCTCAGATTTGAGAGCCGAAACGGCCAGTTTCGCCTCAGTGTCAGCCCGCAAGAGCTGTTTCCTTCACTACAGGAGAAAGTATATCTCTCATCATTTGTGGCCATCATAGCATAGAGTTCACAGTTGCTGACTCTCTATCTTGGTCAGATCCTAGAGAACCTCCCCAAAGATGTTGAACCTTCCTCGCTCGTGCTTTCCAACAAACCCATCGGCACCGGCGGTCAGGAAAGACCGTTGAGGGATCTCGGTGGCGTAACGATTGAGCGGGTCGGTTTGAAGTGAGTATTCAGCAGTGATGTACTTGGCTTTGGCTGACGGCTGTTGGCTCAAAGTCACGGGGACAAGCTCTTCATTGGCTACCAGGATAAGCAAGTATCGCAGGCTGCTCCAGCCCACCAGCATGTCACAGCAGATGTATCACGGCGTCTAAATGGAGCACCGGTGCCACAAACCGAGACTGTCACGTTTCACCCTCCGACCTCCCCATCCGCGACGATCAAGAATCCCTGGGAAGTTGTACAACAATCACCGCTGGACGATATGCTGGACAAGAAGGAGGGGAAAATCCAACGTCCTCGTGATCCGAAGATGTGTAAACACGGCCCCAAAGGCATGTGTGACTACTGCATGCCGCTCGAGCCCTACGACCCCAAGTACCTCGCGGAGAAGAAGATCAAGCACTTGTCGTTTCACTCATACATGCGGAAGGTCAATGCAACCACCAACAAAACCGAGCTGAAGAGCTCCTTCATGCCGCCTCTCAATGAGCCTTACTACCGAGTAAGGCGCGATTGTCCCTCTGGTCATCCGCCGTGGCCTGAAGGGATCTGTACCAAGTGTCAACCGAGTGCGATCAGTCTGCAGCCTCAGGAGTTCCGCATGGTCGACCACGTGGAGTTTGCTTCGCCCGACCTGATTAACTCACTGCTGGACTTCTGGCGGAAATCAGGCGCTCAGAGGTTGGGTTTTCTGTACGGCACGTATGAAGAATATACTGAGGTACCTCTGGGTATCAAGGCGGTGGTACAGGCAATCTATGAACCACCACAGGTGGATGAGGTAGATGGGATAACGCTCCACGAGTGGCCGAATGAGAAGGAGGTGGACGAAGTAGCTCGTCAATGTGGACTCGAGAAAGTCGGCGTCATCTTCACGGATCTGCTCGATGCCGGACGCGGAGATGGCTCGGTGGTATGCAAGCGACACATCGACTCGTACTACCTATCGTCACTGGAAATTGCCTTCGCATCTCGAATGCAGGCGAAATATCCTAAAGCGACAAAATGGAGTCGAACCGGCCGGTTTGGCTCTAACTTCGTGACTTGCGTTCTCAGCGGCGACGAAGAGGGTGCCATCACTGTCAGCTCATACCAGGCCTCTATCTCCGCTGTTGAGATGGTGAGGGCGGATATTGTTGAACCATCCGCCGAGCCCTCCGTCATGCTGGTGCAGTCGGAAGACGACGATACGGATAACAAATCGCGGTACATCCCCGAGGTTTTCTACCGGAAGATCAACGAGTACGGCGTGAGTGCTCAGCAGAACGCTAAACCCAGCTTTCCTGTCGAGTACCTACTAGTCACCTTGACCCATGGTTTCCCTACCGAGGCATCTCCAATGTTTTCTGCGAGCACTTTTCCCATTGAGAACCGGGAAGTCATCGGCGAGAGTCAGGAGCTTCGCCATGTCGCGAAGAAGCTGGTATCCCACGGTGATCCAGACAAGGCAATACGGGAAGTGTCGGATTTCCATCTTCTGTGCTTCCTGCATTCGCTATCCATGTTCAGCAAGGTAAGTGTGGCGGTATCAGATCGCTCAATCAGCTCGAGTCCGGCTTCACAAGCCTTTGTCACGGTTTCCTAACACATGAACCCACAGGAGGAAGAGGCACTACTGTGCCGCGTCGCGACGTCGCATGATCCCACAGAGGGGCTGCAGCTGCTAAACACCCCCGGCTGGGCGACCCTGGTTACTGTTCTTCAGGAAAGTGGTGAGCGCCCCCCTAAGCGCCCCTGGCTAAATCCGGCCGATCCTCCACGCCCATTGTCCCAACAAGGGAAACGTCATCTTTCCTCAAGACCTGAATCTCCCAAGTCAGAGAGTGAACAGCTTGCTAAGAGGTTCAAGGGAGCTAGCCTAGAGTGACCGCTCGATAGCTCGATAATTCCTCCGACGCCAGCCTGGATCTGAAACCATGGTTTCGGGCCAGATACAGCCTTTGGCTCATGTCCCGCGGCGAGGAGGATATCCATACAACATCCTTGCCTGCCACTGACCACTTCCTCGTTCACCCAACCGACAATCTGGTTTTCAACCATTGCCGCCTTCTCGACTCTCCGTATCAAACTCTCTGTCAGCCCATGCGTATATGACTCCACCAAGCATTTCTCGCGCCTCAGCATGTGAAGACGAAGCTGCATCTATAGCCTTGTGCATCATCGCCATGAGGTCCGGCTCATATCATCTATCTCGGGCCTGTACTGGCTGAGAAAGGCTTGGATTTCTTAGCATTCGGTGAAGACAAAATGGTTTTCTTGTACTCGGGAACTAAAGTCTACATAGAGGTCAATCAATATATCGCATCTACACAATTAAGGAACTATTGGCAATCATGTAGAGGCCGAACAAACTAGAGCCGCAGATCATCTTTGCGGTTGCTTCTGTCTGTCAAAAAAGCGCAATGGCTTTAACAACATTACTATATGGCGAGTAATACACAGAAAGAAACATTTCATGAAAGAGCCGCCTTCCAAGCATAAGCAACCAAAATGTTGCAGAAAACGTCTAACTAAAAGCGATGCTGGGATACATAGGATAGGGGAATATCAACATATAAACAACCAATTGTGACGTTGTCAATCAAACGGTGGGCCGCCACATTCTTTTCCCAAACACATAGTCATCCCAAAACATAAATTTCATGTGATCATCAGGCATTCACGAGTGAAGAGGGTCGTTCGTGTGCACGAAAAGGGGAAGGGAATCAGGGACCTCATTGAACAAGGGGTCGAGAGGGTAAGAATTCCAACGCTTGCATGACCTAGAGAGTATTTCATAATCCAGGGTAAAGAAAACAACGGGGTTGAGGCAGAACGAAAAGGGGTAAAGGCAGGAATAAGTATACTGCAATAGTACACTACACTTTCTGTACAAGGTAACGTGACCGGTAGGCAATCCAACCACTCCGTCCGTTATGTTCGATCATGTGAAATCAACACTTTGTTGTCTTTCTTGTCGAGCTCGAGCTCTTTCCGCTCGTCTTCGCCGGCGGTTGTTTGCATAGTCGCCACTGGCATCGGTGCCGGTAAATGTGCCCGGAGACGTTACGCTGCCGTAGGGCAAGCTGGAAGGTACATGGGGAGGTGGAGGAGAAACGTGGGTCGTTGAGGGAGGGACAAATGATGGGGAAGGAGCAGCTCCCAAAGGAGCAGCAGGACTGGCCGCAGCCGCGGCCTGCTGTTCACGTTGGATTTGTTCCTGCTGCTGACGCTCGAGCTCCTCCACACGGCGCCATCGATCGTGGCCAGCTTCGTTCCCCGATAAAGAGCTCGCGCTTCCCGCGCGGCGACGTGAGTTTCTTCTCTCCCTTCGTCGTGCTTCACGACTGGCGGCGGCTTCTTCCTCGGTCAATCTCCTCAGTGTGACGTAGTCATTGTGCATCTTCACTTTGACTGACAGTGGCGGAGATTCCACATGATCGTCCCGCTGTCTACTTGTACTGCGCTGGCGACGATGGCTAGACGAGGCATCCATGGCCGCAGCCCCGGTCGCCAGACCAGTGGCCACCTGGGGCAGCTCATGTCGAGACTGAACGGGAGTTGGCATCTCTGAGATTGGCTCTTGATGAATCGGCGGGGTAGGAGGCACATCAGGATGTGGCACGTCCGCGGGTGCAGGTGTCGCGGGGACGGCAGGTATAGCGGACTCGCCGTGCGGAGGGCCCCGTGGTGGACGGGTCATGCCAGTCGAGGAGAGATCGGTAGCGGTGTAGGAATCGGCCCTTCTGTGCTTCCGTGGGTAGAAGCCGTCTCCTGTATATCGCCGTTTACTGTTTGCTCGAGCGATTCTTTCCTCTTCTATATCATGTCGGCGCATATCCTCCACGCGGCGTTGCTCGTCATCTCTCTTGCGACGCTTAAAGAGACCCCGAAGAGCCGCAAAAGCCCCAGCACCGAGCAAGGCGTTACGAAGTCCATGAGAGGGCTCCGGCTCCGGCTCTGTCAAATATGTCGTGTTGTAATAATAAGACGATCCCGGAGTTTGTGGTCTACTAGGGGGTCTGCTTGGCGGTCTGCTTGGTGGCCGATTGAGAGGAGTCTGATAGCTCGGTTCTGGCCGTCGTCCGTCCTCCAACCTGCTCATTGTGGCTTCTGTCATACTATCAGTTCGTGTATGCGCCCGACTATAGCGTCCAGATTCCGTATCACTATCTCGATCGCGCCTTCTGTCGAAGAATCGTTTGGCGAGAAGCGCAGCACCACCGATAGCTCCTATTTTGAGAAGCTTGCTCCACCAGCTACCACGGCGTGACTCCTCATCGGAGTACTTGTCTTCCGAGTAAGATATCTGAGAGTCTTCGTGACGTTCTTTCGGACGTGAACGGCGTCGGAAAAGTTCAGCCAGACCCGCTCCAGCCGCACCTGCCGCGGCCATGCGGCCAAAGCTGCTGTGACGTCGATCTTCGACGCCTGAAGGACCTGAGACGTAACTGTGCCGCGCGTCATATTCACTTCCTGTGGGATACCCCTCGGAGTCGTACAGGTACGAGAGAACGAAGAATGTTGCCAGAAGTGCGAAAGCAGCTACTGAGTAAAGTATGAACAAGGATTTGGGGGAGCCGTAAAGGGTGAGCCCTAGAGGAATCTGCACTAGGCCCAAGATTGCAAGAGCACGACCGAGCCATCGATGGATCTATGGGCAATTAGTTGAATGATGTCGAGGTATGAAAAGACAATGGCTTGTCCGTCGCAACTCACAACTAGCTTCAGCGGAACATGGTATCTTTTCCGCTTACTCTCAATCTTGTGCACGAGATAACCCCATAATACCTGGAAAATAACCATGACGTAGATCGCCAGCCCTATTCCATGATGAGGGTTGGTGAGACTTCTCTCAGGCCCGACGGCAAACCACCCGAGGACAAAGACGACAGTGCTCAATAAGAGCGTCAGAACCTGGAACCAGACATGAAGCTTGAAAGCCCAGAAAGGGTTCCATCGCGAATAATATCGCATGATCAGGACCGATATCGGCACCAAACCGAGAAACACGATTGTTGCAATGACACCATGAGCGATTATCAATGTGCGGTACTGTGGCATATCTCGGAACCGGTTCCCCATGCCTAGAATGATGTCAAAAAAAGCTTGACCTTCACACAAAGTATGCGACTCCACCCACCGTTGTATCGCATAGTCTCAAAGTTCACACCCATCAAGTTGGGTAGAAGAAACGTATCGCGACCCGAGTCCCATGTTCCATCTCCAACATGCAATGTATTGGAGGCATATGTGCTGCTCCCCGGAGGCGTGAGGTCTAAATTTGACGACATGGCTTCCGTATCCATCAAAGTTCAGTTGACCTGCGAGACAAGGGAATGCCGGAACAACCAAGGAGATCTATTTAGATCCCCCACTCCGAAGAATGCACCATGCGCTTAAAGGAATCCAAATGGAAGCGCGGTGGACAAAGGCCGTGCCTATCAATCGACTCGTCAGACCCAGAGGATGGAAGTCGTTTGAGTTCCTCAAGATGTCGTGGATGGGATATTTACTTTTGTATACTCGTGCTGGCGGTGGGGAGGATCGAAGCGGGGACGAGACGATAGAATGACAAGGCTGGAAGGAGTACCAAATATGGAGTCAGACAAGACACAAAGAAGAAAAATATGCAAATAAAGCGTCTTACCAAAACAGGCTTGAATGAAGCAATACTGACAATAATAATAATCAGCCTCTGGAAGGGAGCAGATGGCTGGATGCTGGGGCAGCTGGAGGAGTGAGCATCCGATCAGCGTCACAACTGTTTGCCGATTTGGGTTTAGCGTGCCAACTCATATCCCGAGCAACCAACCGCTGACTCAGCAGCTGCTCGCTACACCGCCTGCTGGTTATGGACTCATCGTGTGCCCATGTAAGCTATCTTATCAGCTGGACCCACGGTTGGGTTGGCGATGATTCTCCCTCATCGTCCTTTGATCTCTTCGCATATTAACGTCATTCTATTTCGTCCTTTCATGACTCGTTGCAAGGCAAGACTAACTATAGAGATATGTCTTCTCAGCTTGAGATCTTCGTGAGGGCTCTCTCGCGGTGAGTATCAATCATCATCGATACTACTGACATGTACTGATAAGCCGTTTATAGCCTGTTAGGGTGGATATAGTATGTGACTGTGTTTTTCCAAGTCAATCTGGGGCAGACAAACTCCTGAAGGGCTTTTCTCTCCGAATGACTATCCGGTTGCTGACCTGAAGACCAAGTACGTTTTGCTGGTCCGCATCCTTTTATCCCCAGCCGATCAGTAACTTTCGACGGCGTTCAACCGTCGGGTTAGCCATTGACTTTCCCACTATCAACGTTCTGGGTTTCGTCTGCTACACAGCATATACATCCGCCTTTCTTTTCTCTCCTGTGATCCAGCGTCAATACGCTGCCCGTCACCCTTTGGCTGAGGAGTCGACAGTGCGCTTCAACGACTTTGCCTTTGCCCTGCATGCTGTCATCCTCAGCACGTTAGTTTACACACAATTTTGGCCTAGGATCTGGGGCTTCAAGGTCTCCCGCTTCCAGACCGTTAGTAAACCGGTTCTTGGCCTCTTCTGGGGCTCCATTGCGGCGATTGGTATAGTAGTTTGCATTGTTTTGGCTAAGAGCCCTGACGGAGGACACGACCCATCCACCTGGGCATGGATCGATGTGGTAAGTTGTCTGGGGACTTTCAGAGACTTATTGAACGATTCATGTCAATTCTGACTCCTCATGTTTTAGATTTACGCTCTTTCCTATGTGAAGCTAGTCATCACCGTTGTCAAATATGTCCCTCAAGCATGGGTCAATTACAAAAGAAAGTCCACAGAGGGTTGGAGTATCGCCCAGATCCTTTTCGACTTGACCGGTGGTGTCCTTTCCCTTCTTCAATTGGTTTTGGATTCTTCGTTTCAGAGCGACTGGAGTGGTATTACTGGAAACCCTGTGAAGATGTTATTGTCCAACGTGACCATCCTGTTTGATTTGGTCTTTATTGTGCAGCACTACATCCTTTACAGGGACTCCTTGGAAGGCAAAATCAGTCGCCATCCGGACCTCGTCACTCCCCTATTGTCGGACCCAAGAGCTGCTGTTGGCGCTTGATCTCTTTTCTATTTGACGATAGACATACATCTTATGCTCCTTTAGACAATAGCTCAACTATTCTTACTCTCTTGGAACCTTTTTGGAGTCATCTACACTTCATTATGTAGCCATGTTCCGCACCTAAAGAGGCCACGAACATATGTAGGTTGACCTTCTGGCCAGCGCAAGCAATGGAATTCCACAAGAAGAAAAGCTGGTAAGGCTTCCTAGGCTGCCAAACCCAGCTCAGCGGGGCGGGAGGAGGAAAAGGTCAGTTGTCCCAGGAAGGGTAAGACAGTGAACCGTCTAGCATGACAAAAAGACAATACTTCGAAGGCTTGTTGATACATCATGAACCAGGTTCTGCTGACACCGCTCTTTCCATAGCCACCCGGGGGGCTATTCTGGGGCCGTCCTGTGTTTCCATTTTTATCTTTTCTTTGCATAAAACCCTCTTAGGAGAATGATGCACTGAAAGATGACATAATGAGGTTGTATTGTGATCCTCATTTGTTTGATGAAACTGTCACAGTGAACATGACTGTTATCCTGAGTTAAGACAGGAACTGGGAGGATATCAGGCCCGGTAAGCTTATCCAGTCCAGTCACCAAGGTGCGGGGGCTGAATTAAGGCGCAAGCCATGCATGTTTTAGTTTATGCACAGTGAGAAACACCATACCCATCACCACCGGCCTGACCTAACCCCGAGTAAATCCCTCTCGGGGGTTAGGTCAGACCGGTTGTTCTGTTGTTATGTTCATCGTTCATGGGGATAGCCTGATAGGGCCAAAGCTGAGACACAAGTCACGTGGATCGCACGTTTTGGCCCAAACAGGCTTAATATGTGTGTGGTAGATGCATCTTACTACGGGCTCTAAGCCTCTGGCCGATCGGGGTCTATCTACCAGGCAAAGGGCGAATCAACATTAACAAGATGCGGCTTCCCCTTTGTGGAAGCCGATATCCTCTGTGAGCGAAAAGAGTCGACTGTTTGGTACATCACCTGTGACTAATTATAACTCCCAACATCTCGACTAGGTGAAGACATTCTGGACAGCTGAGACAACTGCCATGCACTTGCTGATCGCACAGCGTCTCGACTCTCGCGCACTTTAGCCCTACTAGATATCCAATGATGACCCCTGATTGCCTGGTCCACTATGACTCCTCCTTACTCCATGCTGGCCCGCTGGGAGTCCGTGTTGTCATTCGGGGATCTTTCGAGCTGTGGTGCCCCTGATGCGAATGAGAAGAGAGATTAAAGAACTAATCAGCACTGACAGTTGGATCCCGTTGTTCGCAACGAATCTGCTGCTATTGGCTCTCGCGCCAAGCCTCGTAAACATCTAACTATATGCAGCCAAGTCCAAAGTCCGCAATAAGGTTCCGGAAGCCACAGGTACCAGCACCGAACGACTGATGAAGCCATCTTTGTCCCAGAACACCATCATACCAACAGACTCCTCTCACCGTCACTGGTTCATTATGTCGATCTCCGAGTGTAAACCCCGAGGCTATGTGGAGTTAGAGCCTCCCTGGCTTTCTCACGTAGCTTCAACGTGCTGTGTATGGAAGAATGATAACAGGAGACCACCCCAGAAATAGACACAATCGCACGTCAACAACCAATGGTATCGGCTTTGTGATATCAACCAGCTCTATGCAGGTTTAAGAGTCGCACATGAGGACATTGTGAAGAGTCGACAGCCTGCTAATTCCATCGAGTTTGTCAGCATGCCGAAGCTTAACATAGCCACGGCTGACGTTGAGCAATACCATTCGGCTCTAATTGAAAAAGCATTTTTGGGTATATCGTATATCTGGGTATATCTTTAGTCCAAGAAAAAAGCAAAAAAAAATTTGGTATCATACTGACTCGACTCATCTAGCACGGAGAAGTTCCGCTTCGGGGTATTGAACAATGCTGGATCGCATCACCAGGGACTATATAACTGGAAGAACTCATGATCACCCTTGCTTGGAACGAGAAAAGAGACCCAAAGCTTACATTCACCTTGATCCTGTGGTTTCCTTCAACTCAACAGAACCAGGATTAACAACAGCATTTCATACACTGGCTCTTGAAAGCATGACTTTACTCACCACGAACCACCAAACCCTCTTCGCCATGTCTTCGCACCAGTATACCTTCTCGGGCATGCACGATGTCCCCGAGACCTATCCATACCACATGGGCCAAACAGACAGCGAGGAAGACATGGACAGCTTCTACCTGGCCAGTCCCCCGGCGTCATCATACGCAGACCTCAACTTCGAGCCTGCCGTGCAAGCCATACCAGCAAGCCAAGCCTACAACACCACCATGATCGCACCCATGAGCGGATCCTACCTCCCCTACAGCGATCAATGGACCTCCCAAGTGCCCCCAAGAGCAACAACAACAGCATACCACCCAACCGACATCCACTCACCCTCAACAATGACATACACCCCGCAAAGAACACCCTCCACTAACCTCCCCCCACAAAACTACCTCTACCCAGACCCTTCAACACCCCCTCTCGACCCAACACAGCACACCAAAGACCTAACCAACTACGGCATCCCCAACGCCGACGGCTCCTGGCGCTGCGCTTACCCAGGCTGCACCTCGGCCGCGACGTTCCACCGCGGCTGCGACCTGCGGAAGCACTTCAACCGGCACCGGAAGCATCTGTTCTGTCGGCACGAGGGCTGTCCGCAGGCTGTTGCGGGCGGGTTCTCGAGCAAGAAGGACCGCGCCCGGCACGAGGCGAAGCATAACCCCGGTGTTGTGTGTGAGTGGCGCGGCTGTGGGAGGGTGTTTAGCCGGGTAGATAACATGAAGGATCATGTGCGGCGGATTCATAAGAGGGGTGAGGTTGACGGTTGACTCTTGACCTCACCTTGACTGTTTCCTATTTCCTAAAGAGTGTATGCATTTATGGCGGGTTTGGGTTGGGTTGGTATTAGCGGCGGATGTCATTGCGCGGGATTCTCCACAATACTATTGTTTCTGTTGCTGCTGTTGTATCGATAGACAAGCTAGTATTCTTTTTTAATTTGTTACATTTGATTCAAGTCGTATTGGGCAGTCATTGTTATCTTCTGCATATACATGTAGATCAAAACGAAGGTGAAAAAGCTCATTCCATTCGATTCCAGGCCAAGATCAGGACGCCAAAGCTTTCAAAGACGAAAAATGTATGTAGAGGCTAATGTGCAGCTCAGAGAATAGAAAGGACACTCAACGCCGGTAATCGCAAACACAAGGCAAGTTTCCCGTCTCGGACACCACGCTGTACCCTGTAGCGAGGGAAGGATATATGCTAATACAAAACGAACGGCGGCATACAACGAAACGAACGCGAACGCAGAACCAACAATGGACGAATCGTAATTCTAAGAATATGGTATCATGTACGGTACGACAAAGAGGAACACGGGGAAGGGAATTCGTCAATGCATATGCAGGTTACACGAATGGGCGGTCGATCCTGGGTGGTGATGCCGACAGTCGAAAACCTTCGGCATACTGAAGGCGAATGATATAAAGGGTAATGCAAGGCACAAGCTACTGAACCGTGGTTCGGCGTCGTCGGCCTCGAGTGCTGCCCTCGGGTCTTTGAGATAGCACTCGTCTGAGTTCGGGATCATCCTTGCTCTTATCGACGTGATGAACTCGCACGTGTCTAGATTCTGTCAGGAACCTGACGCCCAAAAACAGGATGGATCTCACCTTTGGAGGTTATCAGGCCGGGGGTACTTATGCTGCTGATCCGGACAGAAAGGGCATACATAACCTGGCGAGTTATGGACAAGGCCATGCCGAATCATCTCATTCTTGCGTTTGAATCCTTTGCCGCCAACTCCTCGAGCACATCCTTCGACGGGACAAAAGTGTGGACGATCTTGCGAATGGACATTTGTATGAGAGCTGCGAAAGAAGATGAGCCCATTTTCGCCAACTCAAATAGTTTCAGTGTTGACTTACTTCAGCAAATATTGGGTTTGAAAAGGCGCAGCAGTACACCCCGGATGCCGGCATTTAAATGTACCTGCGGGAACCGGTGCGGTGGGCGGCGGGCCGGGATTGAAAGGCGGCCGTTCGCCCGTCGGGGTCTGATCGGTTGGAGTGGGATAGCTCGTTGCCGGACTCTTGACTGTCGATGGCGAAGGCTCGTAATGCGGCGTTGTAAGATAAGTGATGTCGGATCGTGTATGCCTCCACTGGGATTGTTGCGACGATGCTGGAGAGGACACGGCTGACATGCCTTTGGAGCTCGCAGGAGAAAGATGTGAATAAGGACTAGGGGGGACCTGCGGTGGAGCAAACTGTCCTGAGCGTTGATGATCCCACGCCGGTTCATTCCTTGGTATTGATGGAGGGGACGTTGAGACTGGAGGAAGAGAGTAAGGCCCTGAGATCTCGGCCAAAGCAGTCTGTATCGAAGGCAAGCTATGCTGTTGGTGGTTCTCTGGCGATTTGACGATTGCTAATGGAGGAGATGTCTGGAGTGCTGGAAGCAAGGCTTGAACCGGACCCTCTGAGGGTGATATTGCAAACTTTTTCAATGGCGAAAGAATTGGAGACTTGCGTTCTGCAGTGAAGTTTGGGGGCCCCGGCGGATGTGGTTCCTTTGGAGATGATACTTCTACTTTGATGCTAATTGGCTCGGTCTGTGTTACAGGTGGTTCCAACAAGTCCTTGATCGATTGGGGCGGAGATGCGCTCTTGAGAGTCGGAGGTGATACCAAGTTCTCAGGCGGTGGTAACACCTCGGGCCCAAACGACAAGAGTTGAAGAGCCCTCTCCGCCACTGATGAAGGCGGTTCCTGGAATTTGACATCTTCGCCCCCTCGAGGGTCAATTTTCGTTTTCTGCAGATTTGGTTGATCATCTACCCAGGGATCCCGAACGCGAGGATGTTCTAACTCGTAATTGGCAATATCCGGGCGATTCGGTTCTAGATGAGAGATCAGTACCGAGTCGCCCTCAGTTGTTTCGGGCTTGGATGTCGGCGACGGCTTACGGGGAAAGTCCGAAGACGTTCCCTCATCTCCAGGGTATTTAGCAGTGGCATCCGTTTTAGAGAGCGACGAATCCTGGGTTAGAAACGGGGGCAGCTGCTCGTCGGGCTGGTAATTGGGTTTCTGAACCTCTAGCCCGGGAGTGAGCCGGTCGTCATCTGGTTCGTATGCGTCGGTCATGGAGGCGGGCTTTGAGGGGGCATTAGGAAGCCCCTTTCTGATAGATTTCCTCGGTCTATGGCGACCTTTGCCTCCAATCTACCTCCCTGTGCCTGGCTTGGGGGAGAAGCTGATTCCAAGCTCACTAGCCCGCAACTGAGGGGAGGAGATGAAGAGAGAATCAAAGCACATAAGACAACAGTGCTTCTTCAGAAGGAATATCTATTGACATCATTAGTACATGCGATTGACAGGAAAACAGAATCTGTTGAACAAAAGCTTATAAAAGAATAATCGGGTCGCCAATACACCAGTTTGCTCAGAGCCATCACGCAATTCTGGGGAGAAACCCCGTAGTAGACAATCGTCCATCTAAGAATCTGAACTAGAACAGAACAGATCTTGACTTTTGCATCAGGACCACCGGTGACTAACCGAAGAGGAGTCTGAAAGCCGCGAGTATGGAGCAGTTGGGGGCGCCAATCAATGTCCATTTCCCCAGAAGGGTAGAATGCGGGAGAAACTGAAGCAATTTAAGATGGGCTTACCTTTAGGAATTGAAAAGACCTCGTGGCTTGAAGCCTATCGGGGATTCTAGATGGGACCGATGGTGGTTGCAGGAGCCGGTCACCTGCAGTGAGGCTCAGAAGAAGGCCGAATCGCACGGTCAATGGCGGAGATCGAATTGATATACCAGGTGCATCGGTAGGCTGGGAGTACCAGGGCAAAAAAACGAGCTAGGACGAATGAAACGCACGGGAGATTGATGACAGTGCGGTGATGTTGGCGGAGAGAGGAGACAACAAAGAATCCCAAAGGGCGCAAAAGTCCAGAATTGGAGAAAAGCGGAGTCGCGAATGGTGGTAATAGTGGGAGTGTTATTATAACGGCCGTAAACTTGTGGACATGTGGGTGGTGGTGTGGTTGTGTGGTTGTGGTGGTGACGACGCTGCAGTAGCGGGTTCGTCGCAATAAGAAGAGTAGGTGTGTAGCAGTATAGAGGTACTTCCTGACAGCAAAGCAAAGTATGAAGTGAAACGCAGGTTGGGGAGGGTAATAAGAGCGACAATTATAACAACAATGATAGCAGTAGCCACGTCGTGCGTGGACTGAAGAAGAATGATCAAATCAAAAATACATCAATAATAAGGATAATTTATCGAGACTATGGCCTTCCAGACGATGAGGCTACTGGCCTTGAGCTAGTTAGTGTCAGCGGGACGCGGTGACGCTGGCTTGGCGGAACGGTTGAAAAAGGTTTAGAGTGAGGAATAATGGAGTAGAACAGAGCAGAGAGGGGATCAGAGAGAGGGAGAGAAGGTTTAAGCGGTCAAAGGTAAATCTATGGACAGGGAATAGTTCCCTGTACAGACACTGATAGATAGACGATGATGAGATTGATGAGGATGAGGATAATAACGATGATAATTCTGATGGTGATCGATGAAGGATTGCAGGAAGTTTGCTGTTCAGTAGATTGTCGCAAGCATCTCTGGGTAAAACTGCCCTATTTTCACTCTCCCAATTTTAGTAGAGAGTTGTCAGATTTTCGATAACTAGTCGAGGGACGAGGTAAAGAATGAGATGAGATGGGAGAGAAGATCATTTCGAGAAGGGAAAAGAAGAGAAAAAGGTCGCTGTCCTGGGACTCACAGCGTGCTGGGTTAACTGTCTCCAGACGCGCCACAGACAGGCAAAGCAAAGTGGGGTGCGAGGCAGAGAACGGGATACAGTACGACTATTCCTTTACGGCGCAGGTATGGATTTCAATCTAGATGAATTTACTAGGGAGGTAGCGCTTGTCCACTGTCCAGTCATCTATTGAGGCTATGGAGCCCCAATAATAATGATTGACAGCAAAGGTAAGGTATGGCAACAGTCATCATCATAATACCGCCTGATATTATGAGAAAACAATGCTAACCGACCAGCACGGACAGTAGTGTTATAACTATATTCCTTGTAAACGGGGATTGTCCGAGACCTTGTTTTATCCAAATTTGAGCGTGCTCTCATCATTCTATCCAACATCCTGAGATATACTGGCTTGATAAAATTGCGGTGTTTTATCTCATTCTCACAATCCTTAAGGAGTGGACGACCGGACCTAGGCAGCTCTATTTCACCTAGCACCGGGTTCTAACGACCACGAGCCTCTTCCGGCCCAGCCGCACCATCCAACCAAACAACCTCCACGTTCGGGCCATTTGAGGCTCTCTGCAGAACCACTGTGTATGATTGGTCGGCTAACGAAGGCAAAAAGAGGAGGCTGAATTTGCTCTCTGCACCGAACCGACGTAGAAACTCTGTGAATCCATATCACTTGGATGTGGATGGATCTCTTGACTGGGGAATACCGCATGGCGAATTGGCGATCTATTTGCCTTGATCTGATCAGTCTTGTGATGCGCATGGATCCATGACGAACCAGGAACCATACGAAGAGGCTCAAACTCTCCAAACTCTACCAAAACTTTAGAGGTCAGCCTGCCCGATCTGCCCTCTTTCCCCTCATCAGTATGATTACGTGCTCGTACGTGAGCGAAATCAGCAAAGAGGGAATCTTGACCTGGATTAGTACCTAAGGTGACAGGCTGTAAGATTAGGTAGCCTTCATGCCTAAGGCTCGTTTCGTACGTTTTATCCCTGACCGCATATTCTGGTTCCAGTTTCCGTCTATGACTCCAGCTCCACTAGAATACCTAGAAAGAGCAATCATCAGGATGATTTGACGATTATGAGCCGAAGAACAGAATAAAGTTCGTTGCAAATCAAAGCAGGTTAGAAGCGATTTCCGGTAGAATGATCCCAAAGAGCAAATCCCTAAGTTCAGGACATATATTACCCAAGAAGAGTACAATGGGGACTGGGTGACCGCCCACCGACGGAGCACTCTAAGTCTAATCTCGATACTGAATGGAACTCGAGGCTGGAAAGTCGCCGACCATCCCCGGTGACATCTGTCCGCCCATGAGCAGCCGCCGGTTGATGTTTCCGCCTCAGCCTCTGAGGCAGAGTTGAGCTCATATCCACCCAAAGGCGAGTGTAACACAAATAGCGGACCAGGGTATCTCCGGAGTCCGAACTGAACAGGTAGGTGATCGACAGCTGTTTTCTGCAGAATGTTTGGCCATTATGATTGGCTGTGGGTTAATTTCCCCTCCCGTGTGCTCCACTTTGCGTTTGGTCTGACTTATGCCTGAGGCCCGAAGATACTAGAATTCCTTCCGGAGTCTTAAGGTAAAGACTATGACTGCGACAATCGGCCTAAAAAGTGGCGACAAGCTTCTCGTATTCTCTTCTTTATTCCAAAAGAGTCTTTGAGGAGGAGTCTAGTCTATCTAACGGTTTGTGTTCATTATGTCCGACTCAACTGATCCGGTACTACCCATCTCACAGTTCTGCCTGCCTGACAACTTGGCTTTGTGACTTGGTCAAACCATCCATGGTGCAATTTTACACCTGCACTAACGGTACCAGGGTCCCAATCGCATGATTGGCTTGATAATCCCTCCCCCATCTGATCTCCATCCAGCATGATTCACCAGGCCCTCAAGCTCAATCATTCTCAAGGCCAAGGCAGACTGTTATGACTGATATCGGGTAATGGATCGATCCAAGCCAGTAAAAGCGGGCCGCCCCGATTGACCCGCCTGGTTCATTTTCGTCCCAGTTGATCAAGAGTAAGACTAAGTAGTAGATAGATATGAGGAATCAACTTTTTATTCTAAGATTACTAGAGAGGTAGATAGATGTGAAGTCATTACACTGCAGGATCTCACAGACTGGTCACCGCATTGCGCTCGGGCCAATGCCATGGAGGGTTGCGCACCGGCTTGGTGTCACAGCTGCAACGTGAGCCATTCTAAACCGGGCAGATGGCATTACATTTACATCTATTACTCCATACGGAGCATAATAATAGTGATGATGATACCTCTGTAGCTGTCATTAGTTTTATATAACTCCCATATACTGATGGAAAACATCTGCAGACAAATTCCAGCTCTGTACTCCGTACATACCTCGATTTCAATATTGTCAACGCGGTGGTCCTCATACACAGACACTGGGAGTATTCAAAAATCAACCTTGTCATCCCAACTCACTCTTACAAAACGGACTGGTATTACACTGCAGAAGTTCTACAGGCCAGAGGTCGTACAGGCAGAACAAACAAAGCCTCCCTGAGCCGCACCCAATTATCACCGTGAGCAAACGGTGGCTTGGTCCGATAGGTTTGATTGGATGACTGCCATGTACTCTGGCGGATTCCTTCCGGTTTCTTCCCTTCGTGCGTGGCTAGATGTCTGTGCTTACTGCTTGTTTGTACGGTAGGAACTGGATGGGAGGGTCTGGGCTGATGACGTTGACACTGACAGCTGGCAGGGTTAGTTGTCTGGCTGTATGGAGACAAACAATTGATGCTTCGCTTTAGCCCCGGCATGCATGCTAGTTACGAAGAATGTTCAGTATGTATTGTATTATCGTACACAGCAGATAATACTACAGCTTCCCCTTCTGGCGTACCTGCTCCTGGACCTTCTTGACCCGTTCCCACGCCTCCAAGGCAAACGGCTGGGTCTTCTTCGCGTATTCCTGCGCCCGCGCACTGCTCGCCTGGCGCAGGGCATACCGCGCCGCGATTCCCTGCATGATCACCGAGCTCCTCCACGAGAAGAACGCATCCCCCCACAGGATATCCGGGGTGGGGTCCCACCCGGCGACCTCGCGGTACCACCGCAAGCAGTCCTCGCGCGCGGGAAGGCCTGGCACCGCGCCAGGCCGGAAGTGCTCCGCCTTGTAGTCCGTCCCGTCAAGGAAATACGGGCTAGTGAGGTTGCAGAAATCGGACAGCGGGTGGCCGACCGTCGCCATTTCCCAGTCTAGGATGCCGATGACGCGCGGCTCTGTTTTGTGGAAGACCATGTTGTCGATCTTGTAGTCGCCGTGCACGAGGGTGCCTCTGTCGAAGGGCTGGGTGTCCTTGTTGGAGAAGAAGCGCACCATGTCCATGAAGTGGGGCAGTTCGCCGACAGGCTTCTTGGTCTCGACATCGACGGCCTGCGCCTGTGCGTTGGACACGGCGGTGAAGGTGGCTATCTGGCGGTCGTAGTAGCCGGACGGCTTGCCGAATCGCTCCAGGCCGACGGACTTGGGGTCGACCCGGTGGAACTTGGCTAATGTGCGGACTGCGTCGCGCCATCTGGGGGAATTAGTATCTATCCGGTGCTAAAGAAGAGGGCTAAACGTACAGTGCAGTTCGCTCTTCTGCGCTGACGTCAGGGATGGCAGGATCCGTGAATATTCGGCCGTCCAGGAATTCCATGATGTAGAACGGAGTGCCGATCACATTGCTATCCTCGCATAGACAGTATGCCTTGGGGACAGGGACGTCGGTCTTCTCTAGGGCGTGGATAATCCTGTATTCTCGCTCGACTTTGTGCGCCGTCTTGGACAGGAGCTTGCCTGGAGGTTTCTTGCGTAGGACATATTGTTGTTTGTCGGAGCCGGTGATTAGGTAGGTAGGATTGGATTGCCCGAAGCCAAACTGTACAATATCAACTCATCAACTGAGTAGTGAACAAAGAGGTATCGACGACTTACCTGTTTCACATCAATTGGCGTCTTGATGATAGGCACGTGTTGGTCGAGGTATCGTTCCAGCGACGGGATATCAATCGGTTGGCGAACAGCTCCAGCCATGACGCCAACTGTCAAACAATATTCGATTTAGAATCCTTTCTCCCAGGGTCAACCCAAGCAAAACTTGGAGGAACCTGGAGACAGAAATAATCCCCGGTAATAAGAATGCAAGGCATGCTCAGCTCAGCGCCAGCAGCTACGGACCGAGGCACAACAGTCCAATTGGCAGCAACCCCATTTCTCTGGCCCGAGCTTGCGGGGGTGGAGTGTATGCCTCAGGTTCAGATAATACAAAAAGAGCAAACACGCCAAGCCAATTAACAACGCGGTGCGCGTACACCGCCAGACGCGTCTAACCTACCATACATGATACATCTTGACAGCTCTGGACAGGCACACCGCAATTCTTTCTCTTCCATACATCTCGCAATCCAAAGTTATGACAAAAGAGACCACACCGCCGCCGCAACAATCTACAGCTCCCACCCACGAACCTCCCTCTCTCCCCGCCTCTCCCCTCGCCAAACGAACAAAACCCGACTCCAACACAACAAATACCAACACCAACACCAACACCAACACCAACACCAACACCAACACCAACACCAACACCATGACCACCGGCACAGCACCCGCCGTCACCTCGATCTCTCAGCCTCTCCCTCCCCTCCTCGTCAAGAAGCTCACCGAGTCCGCACAAGCACCCACCCGCGGCTCCGCCTTCGCCGCAGGCTACGACCTCTACAGCGCAAAGGAGACCGTCGTCCCGGCCAAGGGTAAAGCACTGGTTGACACCGGGCTTGCGATTGCCGTGCCTGAGGGAACATGTACGCCCCCCGCCTTCGACTTGCAGCCTATTTTCTCTCTTCTTTCTGGAAAATGTATGCTAATTGCTAATTGTTGACGATTAGACGGCCGCGTTGCCCCCCGGAGTGGCCTTGCGTCGAAGCACTTCATCGATACCGGGGCGGGCGTCATTGACGCTGATTACCGGGGTGAAGTGAAGGTGCTGTTGTTTAATTTCTCGGATGTGGATTTTACGGTTAAGGTTGGGGATCGGATTGCGCAGCTTGTGCTTGAACGGGTGAGTTTTAGCTTTTTGTTCGGTTCGTCGGTTCTGGGGTGTTGATACTGATGCTGATGGTTACTAGATCTATACGCCTGAGGTGATGGTTGTGGAGGAGTTGGAGGAGAGTGTCCGCGGGGTGGGCGGGTTTGGAAGTACGGGTGTTTGATTTGATAGAAAAGAATCAATTTATGACATAGATAGACATGCTGATAAAAAAGATGACAGATTTGGTGACTGGAAGACTCCGAGTCTAATGCCATGCGTCTATTCATGAGATACGTCTAAATAAGTCTATAGTAGGACCACGTCTAATCATGAACGCGACTACCAAAGTCCCACAGGCAATTCTTCCTTTGTCCATTCCCGCGCCTGGAACTCGACCTCCGGCTCCCGCAGGAACCGCGCATTACGCACAACCCTCACCTCGGCGGCTTTCGTCCGCCGCAAATACTCCCTCTTCTGCTTCTCCTCCTCACTCAAGCCCGGTTCAGCCTCTTCCGCAGACACAGCGGTGCGGAGCTCCGCGTCGCGCGCTTCCAGGGTCTTTTCCAAGATACTGTGCATGCTCGCTAGCACCTTCACGGTGGCCTTGGCGAGAGGCAAATCAGTGGGTCGGACGCCGTCCGGGGAGACCCACGACCTGGTCGTGCGGAGGGCTGGGTCAGCGGCAAACACGGCTTCGCGGAGGCGGGCGACCGTCAGGGCCGCGAACATGTCGCCTGTGCCGCTGAAGAAGCAGTCCAGGGCGGGCACGTCTACGCGGAAGAGACGAGGGGAGCCGTCGGATTTGATGGTGGAACCGATGACGGTTAGGTTGTCGGGGGTGGCTGCTGGGGACGAGGAGAATTGGGAGATTCGGACGGAGGTGATGATGACGTGCGGGACGGAATAGGTGGCGTGGATGGCGGTGATGGCCTCGGCGAGCGTGCTGAGAGAGGTGATTTTGATTCCTGACAGGACTCTGAGGGTAATGTTGTCAATCGAGAGTGACTGGAGCATATTTGGCAATGGGGCATCCTTACTCGGCTTCAAACTGATTGGGGAGAATCAAATCCGCGTGATGGATGATCTTTTTATATGCAGGCACCACATCATCATTGACATATAGCCGGCCCTGGTCGCCCATGACAGGGTCCAGGACTGTGCACCGTTAGCGGAAGATTCGACAAAGATAGAATCGAACATACCCCAGAAGAATGAGCCAGGTTTTGACTCGGCCTTGCGCTGCAGATCTAAGCCGATAGACCCCACTGCCTCTACTGCTGCAGCACTGGGAGCATAACCCGACAACATGACATCAAAATCCGTGAGGTGGCTCTGGCAGAGACCCTGATATAGGTCGCTGATCTCTTGGGCCGTTGACCTTGTGCCTTTGAACTGCCTGTAGCCGGTGTGGTTGCCTGTGAAAGTCAGTTGAGACTTGACCTGACAAAAAATAGAGGATGGTTGATTACTGAAGTGAACAGTATTCAGGGCGGCAACATCACACCCCATGGACTGCATAACCAGCGTAGCCATTTTGTTTCCAACATATCTGGTGCCATTAGTTGCTGCTCAATTCATATTGCCAAGGCACACGATATAGATGACAAGAGAGCTATATCGTGGTGCACTTGGAGGGGTACAGTGACACAGCAGAGAGTACGTACCCGTAGACAACCTGCTCTCCTCGTCAGTACTTCGACTATGGTCACATCAACCAAAACTGGAGTCGAGCGGCAAAGAGACTTACATGACTCGCAATGGCGAGTACCCGTGTTTCAGGTACTAAGCTGTCAGAGGACATGGTATGCAGGTGCAAGTATAGGACGCCGATCTTTCAGTAAAGGAGAGTATACGGTGAAAATTGTGATGTTCCTCGCTCATACACAGTTCATGATAGTCTGACCTCGAATTAACTACTTCAATTGTATCTGATATGATCAATCACTAGATACCAGGTACTTCTGATATCTTCCATGATGGATGATAAAATGCGGATGGAAGTGGAGGGAATTTTCTTGCGGCATGATTGGCCAATCAAGGCTCTGCGGTGTTCCGTCATGTACCTTAGTTAGTACCCCATGTACCGGGACGGCAAATGGCTGGTGGAGTGGTACCGATGGGTACTTTCCTCATGGTTTTCCACTTTCTACTAGTCAGGGGTAGATAATCGCAGACATATTTGAACGAAGTCATTGCACCTTAAAAGAAGATGACTTGTTTTGCGATCGTCGCATGATGGAGTCTGGACTCTGAGATATCAATGAGTCAGGCAATGGACCCTAGCTCGACGGATTCTCCGAAGATGTTCCCCTTTCTTCCTTCTTCTAGACTGTCTAAGACGATAACAGTCGCACGTCTGCAGAAGAGATCCACTTGTGCAGGTTCTACTCGTGGCCAGACCGTTCAGCTGCCTCAATAGACCGACGCCCAAAAGCACGGATTTTGCTGGGCGCTCCATACCATCAGGAAAGATAGGCTGAATAGTCCAAAGTTAAACCCTGTTCTGCGTAGTCCGTAGTCACACAGGATTCTTGTTGTTGCGCTTGTCTCCTGAAGGTTTTCGTGCTCTTCCTTGCTTTCTGTCAGACAGACAAATATCAACTTCGTTTCTTGTCTGTCAACGGGGGATCATGATCCTCTTTTGCCTTCTCCAGGGGCAGTCTTAACTCTTAATGCTTTGCTTTCCTTTCTTGATTGCTGATTTTGGTAGTTTTGTGCTGATAGTCGCTCATTTTTACTGTCCTTGATGATATACCACCCACCAGGTCAAGGACTCCAGAGATCATGGTAACCACTGGCCTCTGACACACTCGTTCGTCGCCTCGAGTTCAATCCCAAAGCCACTATGGCAACGTCATTCGTTCAATTCTCTGCCAATATGAAATCTTTCCTACATTCCAGTCCAGATAGGTCAAGCAGACCGTCGCACCGGGGGGAAGTTGATATGAGAGGTGCATTATGTGCCGGTACATCGCGACATCGCCAGTCCCGCAATCCAAAATTGACCTCTCGATTTTCGACCTTGGTCACCCTTCTGATGGCACTGCTTGTGTCGTCGCTGGTTTCTGCGTCTGCAGTTCCAGATGTCTCTCAACCACTACCTCATGGCATGTTCCTATCGCGAACTGAGGCGTCTCCAAACGGAGAGAGCGTAACCGGTGATCATCTAGATGGTCAAGAGGGACAAGGACAATTCCGATACGGCGAAACCTGGGTCATCGAGAGCAGTCTAGACAACGAGGCAGCCACGCTGCCCATCCTCGTCGCACCAGAGGAAGACACTCCATCGCTGCACGCTCGCTCAGACTCCAGCACCGACTCGCTGCCGACAGCCTTCGACACCAATCTCTCCAACAACTTCACAACCGAGAGCTGCCCCAAGTTCTTCAACGCCTTCCTCTCCAACTCGACCATCACCGACTGCTACCCCATCTCGCTCCTCCTCCACGACTCAACCTCCTTCTTCCACACCCTCACCTCCGCAACCGCCACCTCGCACGTCCTCGACCTCTCCTGCGCCGCCTCCGTCAACACCTGCACCTCCATCTTCAACCGCCTCGCAATCAACCTTCTCAAAGACGACGCCTGCGGCAAGGACTACAAGCTCGGCAACCCGCTCGTCACAGACGCCTACACAGGCTTCATCACCTACGAGCCCGTCCGCCGCGCCGCCTGCCTCACGAACCCCGCCACAAACGACTACTGCTTCGTCGACGCAGTCACGAACGCCTCCGCCCCGCAGAACTTCGACACCTACTCCATCCCCTGGGGATACTCCATCGTCTCACCGCCCTGGCCCACCTGCAACGAGTGCCTGCAAGCCAGCATGGATGTCTTCAGTCGCTGGGCGCAGGTCGAAGGCCAGCCGCTTGATACCTCCTATCTCCCCTCTGCGTTGGCGCTGAACCGGCACTGTGGCGGTAATTTCGCGAATGTGAACATCACCGTTGGGAGCGAGAAGTCGGCGGTGACGGCCGGGGCTGGAGCTGCGGCTGTGGATTTGCGGTTGGTCGCGTGGACGGTGGCGCTTGTTGCGTTCCTTGTATAATTCTTTTCTCCTTCTCCCCTTGGGCAATGGGCAATGGCATTCTTCAGGTCATGGTTATATGGATAACGACAGCGAGTGTGGATTCGGCATATGCTTACCTTACTTCCTTTACCGCCATCTTTATATAGATTTAATTGTAATTATAACACCACATACTTCTGATATATAATTCTCGTGCCTCAAGATATGGACTTCATTCATTATGCTGCATATATTCCAAGTATAAACACTGAATTGAACAACTTCATCAAATATCATACCGCCATGTCATTGCATGCCACATCGCCTGGAACAATACACATGAGGTGTAATCCACCTCTCCACCCATGAAAGAAAGAAACAAGAAAGATATCCAAGAAGTGTATGAAAATAGATATATTCACTGCCGTTATATGTGATATTGAAATATTGACAGAACGTCATAGTTGTCAGGATGCTCAGTGTCAGCTCCGCCTCGAGGCATTGCCAGTGGCAATCCCAATGAGAGACTGCGGTGCCCCGAAATTCGACCCCGCCCCTGATATAGGGCTCTGCGCTGCATCCCTCTCCCGTCTGACTCGGAAGTATGCCAGTTTATTGAAGCGGCCGAGCTGAGCCCAGAAGTGCCGGCCGGCGGGGTGAGCAGCTATTCGATCTAGAAGATCGGCAGTTGCTTCACGGACGGACGGATCAGGATGAAACAGGCCCAGGCTGATGTAGAACAGACCGGCCTGGCTTTCTGGCGTCACCGTCAGAAGCTGGCATATGCCTGCATAGTCCTTGACAGCATGGGAAAAGGCAAGGTAGATAGCTCCGGCGTCAGCATGAGACAGCCGCAATGTGCGCAGCCGATCATGGTGATGGTGCAGGTCGGGTTTCTGAATTGGCCTCGCGGGGTAGTACATGGCCGCGATGTCCTGTATAAACGAGTAGTAGGACCGAGTCGTGCGCCAGCCTTCGATTCGGGACACAGACGCGATCAATTCTCGCTGTTTTGTTGCCTCGTCGGGCCACACACAGCCATGGCCACGTAGCGTTGTTGGGTCTAGGGGGTCGGCTTGTACACCACTCGGGCTCTCCGGAGATAGCTCCTCGTTAGGTCCGATGATGTAGAGATTCGACGCTCCGTACACAGTCTCCTCAAATGCAGCTGCGACGCGCGTGAATTTGGTGATGTATGCGCGCCATTTCGCACGGATCGCATTCTCCCCGTAGCGGTTAGTGATGCTCCGTTGGACATCTTCCATGAACGCGTTGTCACCGGTTGGATCCGGATGGCCGCTCGGCGTGTAGTTTTGGAGGAAAGAGCTCTGTTGGAAATACAGTTGTCCCTCCGTAACCGGGGCCGGCTCGATGCGGCTGCTGATCTTCATTCTGCCGGTAGGAAGATCGCACAGGAGGTCCCACCATTCGGGATGATTTGCGAACGTGGGATTTGTTACTCCAGCGATGAAGCCGGGAACTTTCAGCAGATCATCGATCTTCGTCAAGTCGGTATAGGGAAAGGCATGCCTGGTGAAGCCACGCAAGATCCCGCCCGATGCAAGAGCGCAGGCGGCCAGAACCGCCTCTGCTACTTCGCCCGACGGTCGATTGTGGCCCAAGAAGATCACCCGTTTCTGGGTGAGCATGGCGTTGACAAGGACGATGATCGGATGCGTATAGGAACCATTGGTGGTCAAGTGAGGGTGAAGTGGGAAGGGCTGCGGTGCTGTGGCATGCACAGTAGAAAACGTCTGGATGAGCTTGATGAGGGAAAAGTCCCCCACGATCTCGGGCCATATAACAGTTGGCACTTTGACCGGAATCGGGATATCGTTGTAGACGACTCGCGATTCGAACTCGTGGGTGTCGCGGGGAAGCGCATATCGAGGGGCCTGCTTTCTGGGCGATGGCGGGGTTTCTTCAACCGGCTCTCCCTCCTCGATCAGTCGCTGCTGGATCATCTGCTCGAATTTTTCGATAAACATATCCTTTGCATTACTAGCCTGCAAGATTTGTCGTTCCAGTAGCGAAAGCTTGGGCATCAATGACAAATCCATCTCGTTGACGGCGTTATACAGCGTAGCCAGAGTCTCGGGATACGGCGACTTGAAATAGTCCTCCAGCGCCAATAGTAACAAGGGCTGTGATGGCCGGTCCATCAGCACATGTTCATCTCAATTGAAGCCGGGGTGAAATCACCTTGTAGATATGAAGAAATGAATGGCGCGTACAGATGGCCATAGCCTTGACGACCGCACCTCTGCAGATCAATTTAGCCGAGTGATTACGAGGCTGCAGAACAGGAGAACGAACCGTCTGACTGTGTTATCTTGCTTTGTATTCACAAGATTAAGCACGTACATCAACGGTGGCCCCTCGCCACTATCGTCTTCCTCGTCGCTGCTCTCTTCCGTGAACGCATCTGTATCTTCGTCCTGGCTATTGTCGTCCGCTTCCTGGTCAGGGTTCCCCTCAGCCTTTGCCCTTTTCCGCCGTTTCTTCTTCGCCTTTGTTGAATCCTCGTCCTCTTCCTCCGCACTGGTGTCCTTGTGCAAGAAGAAGATGGTCCAGTCTTGGCTCCGTACATGCGTCTGGTCAGGGAGCATCAGTTCCGCGAGCATGCTCTCATCTCCGCTAATGGGCGCCGGATATTGATGTTCCATGATCGGACCCCGGTCAATGTGGAAGGACGCGACGAGAATGTACTCGACATGACGCTCTGACGAGTCTAAAGGGTATTGTGCCTTGCATCGTCGGGGTCTCGAGGCACGAGGGGCAGCGAGATGATCTCCGGAGGGCCGACGCAGCGATCTTGAGCTGCTGGGAGATCTGTTCTTGACGACCGAGGGGGATGGAGACAGTCGAGGCAAGCCATTGGGTCTCGAAGGGTTCGATACGGGAGGAAATGGATGCGCAGCATCGTCGGACGGTCGGTAAGGAAGAGTGGTGGCCATTTTCGGTGGTGAGGGAGAAAGTGATGGCCCGGGGAGGATAAGGAGATTCGGGGGTGTGCTCCTAGCAGAGAAATGGGTATAATCACCGCATATCTCGCATTAATGGACATTAGAGAGTCCCGAGTAAGTAGGAAGCCATGGCCAATGTGCTAGTTAGTCGGTTTGTGACCGATCGGAAGCTTAGTTGATCGTCGTTCGTCCCTTCAGGGGTTAACTCGCCCAGTCGATCTGAAGGGAAAAGGGGACGCCTTAACACCACGTACCAACCATCTCCACAGCGGGGAAAGTCGACGGGAAGGAGAACCAGAACCAGATCAATCCCATCATGAGGTTGCAATAATACTCCGTCTGGCCCTTGCATGACAGGAAATTATTCTAAGACTACTTCGACTACAGCCGGTGTGATTCGAGAATAGACCATGCAGGTACATATGATCCGGTGTGCGTTTTAGCCTCTAATCTCCCACTGTCTGGTAGTGCCATAAGACGACACATTTCCACCCTCGGCACACGGTGTGTTTGCAAGCCGTCATTCTGATTTTTTGGCAGAATTATAAAGATGGGGAAGCCGTTTGTCAAGTTCGCCTTACGGAGGCTGGAAGGATGATCGCCAATATGGTCGTGAACTGGGACCGAACCGCAATCATTCATACAGAGAGCTCGCGAAAGCGATGATAGTATCTGTCTCATGTGCGCTACGACTACGTAATTTCCATAAAAGCTCTTCTGTTTGTTGTCACAATCAGAAGGCCCTCCTCGAGGGTGATAGGGCTCTGGACTAGCCCTATCAGGTAGTGTCATCCCCTTATTTTCAAGATCGAACCCTTCGTACGCAGTACCAGTCGCCGAGTTCGCACAGACTTTACGTCGGGTCTCAGATGGACTTGTCAAGCACCTCTCGTCCACACCAACATACAGTCCATTTGGTTTGGGCAGATTGCGAAAAGCACTAGTAGTATGCAGAATTGCCGAGGAAAGCGAAGTAACTCAAGCCGAATGTTGTCAACTCCTAGTACGCCGGTTCAAGGTCTCAGGACGAGAGCTATGTTGGAGCGTATTTTCCGTCTCACGTCACTATGGGTTCTTCTGATCCATACCCCGGAGGCATTGAGTCGTTAAAGTCGACCTGAGCATGCCTTTGACTCCTCTTTGGCTATGAAGACCATCCACATGCGAATTTATTCTGCTTCAAGCACAGCCTTCGCACAGCCCCGCTTTGAACATCTCATGGTATCCTCCTGTTCATGGATGAAGCAAAGATGGGTTATCGGTGAGGACGTACGAAAAATTGCCGAGGAACCTAACTCGTGGAAGCTCTTGTTGTGTCCTTCAAAGCTTCAACTCGACAACTCGAGGATAAGATCCCCGCAGACCCGCACGGGCCAAGAGCAGCGGACCGACTTTATGCCGGCATCATCCATGCGCTGTTTTGTTTGTTTGTCTGGTCGGCTGCATGGTTACGCTATCGCCTTGTAAACGCAGATACGGTAACCTCAGCATCCAATGCAATCTGAACCAGTACTACTTGCTTTTGCTACAGATTGAAATTCAAGGTAGAATTTACAAAGGATACTAGAACTACCAAAAATTGCCTAGATCAGAATTCACAAAGATATCATATCATGGTGTGCTGCTTCCCCTCATCGCAACAGCTGATAGCCAGATATCAGGCTGACCAGGAGTGTTGCAGGTCTCAAATACACCTTTCCGGCCATCGCCTTTATCCTTCGGCTCTCCTCGAGCTTCTCCCTTTCGTCGACCATCTACACCCAACTCGCCGCCCACACAGATCCGTCCCAGCACACCGGGAACTGCAGGAAGCTCCCCGGGGCGAGGGTATACTCCATTACAGTCACCGAGCAAGTTGAACCAGACATATACGGTTGCCGACGATGATGGGCCCTTTCCGAAGAGCAATGACCCAATCCCACAACCCAAATTCACCAGGGAGTTGCCGTCCTCCCCAACCAAGGGAGCAGATGCCCCCGATGATTCCTCCTCCATCATGGAAGCAAAGACTGCCAGCATGATGGCTGCTTCGAGCGATGCAGCTGCCAGGTTGACGCCGACACAGTTGAGGGAGATCCGTGAGGCATTCCAAGTCCTTGATAGAGACAACGATGGGTCCGTGAACAAGGATGATGTGGCCGATGTACTTGTGAACATCGGTAAGTCAATTGCCTTCTTTGCTATTCAAAGAGTTTGGGCTAACCCGAGTCATGATTCAGGCCAGGATGCCTCTGTGATTTCGCAATTTTTCCCTCCAGGAAGCGCCCAGACCATCAATTTCCCCACATTTCTGAATATCTTATCTAGTCTACTTGCGCCTCTTTCTTCGCGCCAGGAACTGATGAATGCCTTGGCTGCTTTTGACGACGATGATAGCGGACAGATTGATGTTGCAGAGCTACGCGATACGCTCCTACACACAGCGTCGGAGGATGGGCAGCCCCCGCTGACGGAGAGGGACATCAACGAGGTATTGAGTGGGTTCACTGGACGCAGAGTGTTTGGAGGGAAAGCCGGGAAACTCTCTGGAGGAGGGAAAAGAGGGGAGGTGTTTCGGTACCAAGAGTTTGTGGATAGCACGATAGGCGGATCAGCAAGTGGGCGCCGTGATCCTGATACCGCCGCGAGATAAACACATTCATCAGCCGCTGCGATTTTGGATATGGCGTTTTAGGCGCAAGACTGTGGTTTGACATATCAGATGTATACTTAATACTTGGCTCTGGAAGCCTGCAACGACGTATAACGTATATTCGTGCTCATGCATCCCTACAGAAGTATCCAAGACATCCATAGGTGCTCCTACAGATGACGTTTCGTGTTGGCGGGCCGACGGGTTATTTACGAAAACCCACCATTATCCATTGACACAGGTTAACCGCAGCCACAATACATTATCTCTTTTTTCTTAAGAGAGGCGTTTGGAAAATAAATCTTGTCTAAAATGTCTACCTTGAATTAAACTGCATCCCAGTTTGAAACATCAAGTAATCGATTTGTGGCGCGTCGCGTGTCCCCGCATTCCTGGATCGGGAAAAAGCCCGCCATGCCCAGAGATGCACATGGATTGCGGATCGTCCGAACCTGCATCTAGCCATCTACATTCTTATCCCCGGATACCCTACTAGATACTCGGCACTAAGGCGGACACTTGTTTCTTGCTTCTCATCCTTTCTTGACTGTTGTCCTCGTCGCCAGGAAGATGGTCACTTCCTGTGATTGTTTCAGCAGAGATCATTTGCACTAGATACACCTCATACAAGACCAACATGTCCCAGCCAACACAAGCCCAGCTGAACCTAGCCGCTCTTGCGGGTCCTTCTTCACCCCGGACGATGCGAACTTTACGGAAGATACAATCGCATCAGATCCTTTCGTCGAATCCTTCTGCATTTAGCGGTCCGACCTCCCATCTTTCCACTGCGCGCTCGTCCGCCAACGCCGAGGAGCTGGCGCAACAGGCACAATTGGATTCCCCTGTTCGTCTGCGCACACACCGTCGGGCTAGGTCAAATAGTGACGCCGGATCTGGCGAGCGACCCATTTTACAGACCCAGAAACGACCGGGGAGGAAGACAGGCTCGGGATTTGGGATCAAGAGATCAGTCTTGGAGTCGCTGCTACGGGATGGGCCGCAGAATGGGGACGTCGACGATGCACTGAAGGAGCTTAGATACCTTGTCCTGTCGACGAGGGTGGAGGCGGATGGAGATGGCATGGTATGGGATATTTGCAGGCGCTGTGGCGGAGAATGAGCCTGCCATGCTAACATGTTGTCCTAGTCGACATATCGCGTTTACCTATGGCTCACCCTACTCGATATCCCTCCCCTACCAACCGACGAATACCTCTCACTCATCCATCGCGGTCGCTCGCCGGCTTATACCAAGATCCGCAACGACACATTTCGCACCCTAGCAACCGATCCCTTGTTCAAGCGACGCGTCACCGAAGCCAGCCTGATCCGACTCCTCAACGCTACAGCATGGAAGATTCACGATGCAAAGGCCAAAAAGCGACCGAAATCGCGCCTATCGACCTCCCGTAGACGTGAAATGGAACTTTTGATCAACACACCACCGAGCATCGCAGAAGAGGAGCCTGCAGACGACAACGCCAACCTCCTTACAGCAACACCCAGCAGCGAAGCCATCACCAGCGAGTCGGCCATCTACGTGCAGGGGATGAACGTTCTCTGCGCGCCCTTTCTGTACGTGGCGCGCAGCGAAGTCGAGGCCTTCGCCCTGTTTCACTATTTCATTACCCGCGAATGCCCCGGCTATATCCGCGGCGCCATGGACGGCGTCCATCGGGGTCTGCGGCTGGTCGACCGATGCCTCGAGATCGTCGAGCCTAAGCTCGCCGCCTATCTCTTCTCCAAGGGGATGCAAGCGGAGCTCTACGCCTTCCCGTCTGTGTTGACACTCTGCGCCTGCACGCCGCCACTGCCCGAGGTGCTCCACCTGTGGGATTTCCTCTTCGCGTACGGGCCACACCTGAATATTTTATGTATTGTTGCCCAGCTCATCCGGATGAGAGACACCATTCTCGATAGTCCAAGGTATGTTTTCTCCCGCATGTGAGCAATAGCAATATCAACAAGTCACATATCATATTACTATGCGTGGACGACCAATTCTGACCAATCACACAGCCCAAACAAGATCCTCCGATCCTTCCCGCCGCTCGACGCAAAGGAGATCATTGCCCTGACCGTCCTCATTGTCCGGAAGATTCCTGATGCTCTCTATGCGGAGCTGATCGATCATGCTAAATAGGCCTAAGTCTGGGCCTGTTGGTCGTATCGCGCTGTAACATACCAGGTAACGTGTATTATCTACTTGCATATTTGGTTTTTTTTCTTTTCTTTTTCAACCCAATTGGGTTATGTTATGTTCTGTTGTGGCTGCCGGCTTTCTGCCTGCGCGTGCATACCACAACCTGGACTGAACTGTTATACGAATGAATAATGAGGCAAGGAAAAGAGACACGAAGATGCATATGCATTGAAATGAGACGGACGGGATGAAATGATATGCATATCATGTATTGTTAGATCAAAATGATTGATGAATGATGACTTTACTGTGAATTAGTCTAGGCAATGAAATGAACTTTTGACTTTGACATTCGGCAGGCCGAGGTCGCAGATGCGACGTCCGCCGTGATTCACCTTCTATGTGCTCTCCTCTTCCTGACGCCGGCAGCAATCACAATCGCATGGATGAAATACTCGAACGGAAACCGACGCCCAACTCAGCAAGACAAAGACACAAATAGACGAAAGGAAGCAGGTATACATACACTTCAACACCTAGATGCAGATGCAGATGCTAGACGCTTGGATTAGGCAGGACAGTGCAGGGGGTGATCAAGTCGCCAGCGCCGTCTTGCTTCCCAGTCCGGACCCATTCACCACAAGGGGCTGGCATCTGTCTCGATCCCTTTCCTTTTCCCTCTCCCGCTCTCGCTCTCGCCCGGTGTTCCTGACCACCGTCCTCGGACCCGGACCCGGATCCGGCGCGGGGGTTATATCACCCCCCTGAACCGTTTTCTTCTCCGGGGGATTGAGTCTATTCGCCGAATAATACCCTTCCCTCCCAGCATAACCATAACCATAACCATAACCCTGACCATGACCAAGCCCCTGCCCCGAAGCAAAAGGAGAAGAAGAAGAAGAAGAAGAAAAATACCCACTCCGATCAATCTTAACCCTGATCTTCGCGCCGAGGAAAAACGCCGCGTTGTACAGGGCAATAGCGCGCTTGGCCTCGTCCGCGGCGCGGAAGGTGACGCGCGCGAATCCCTTGCAGCGGCCTGTGTCTGGGTTCAGGGGCATCTCGCACTGCTCGATTGAGCCTGCGTCTTGGAGGAAGAGGGTTAGGTCGTGGGGGGTGGTTGTTGGGCTGAGGTTTTGGACGAAGATTGTGCGGCGGGTGAATCTTGGGTGCGGTTGTTCGGTGTTGGGGGAGGGTTTGTGGGGGTGGAAGGTGGTTCTTCGTCCAGGGTTGTTGTTGCTGCTGTTGGAGGTGCTGTTGGTGAAAGGGTGTTCGGGGTGAGGGTGCAGCGGGGGGATAGGGTACGTGGGGAGCATGGCGAAGGCGAGAGTGTCGCAGAAGGAGTGGCTCAGGGATGGCGAGTGTGGGATGCTCGGTAGTTGCTCGGTGAAGATGGGTACGAAGGGCTGGAGGTAGGGAGGCGGAGGAGGGGGCATGGCTATCTGGTTGATGACCGGTGCATACTCTGGGCCCTGGCCCTGGCCCTGGTAAGCTGGGGCCGGGGCTGGAGCCATTGAGACAAGCGGGGTGCTGCTTTCGTTAGTTTGGCAAGCTAACCACAAGGGAAGAGGACGCACTCTGGGGAGATGGGTGAAGGAGGAATGGCCAAGTTCTGCGCCACTCGAGGGGGAGTCGAATAGCCTGCTACGTATGCCGGGGGAATCACACAGCTCGGGCTTTTGGTGGGACCAGCGACTGGCCTTGTAGGTGAGCTCGTTCTAGCCAGAGTCACGACAAGACTCTGTCCATCCCATCCGTTAGTGGAGAGTCTATCTGAGCATTCGGTTAGCCGGCGACTCCTTTCCATGCTCCGGTCACGTACGGTATGTGCGCCATGCTTCTTCTTCGTTCTTCACAATAATTTGCCCCAAACCAGTGGGAAACCCATGCTGGTCGTCGTATACGACTGCCTGCCGAATATGCAAGGCCGTCTGGCGTACCATATCCTTGAGCTCTTGCCAGCGGCAGTGGGCTGGGATCTGTTCTTTCAGTAAGACATGCCACCTGGCTCAGCTGGGAAACTTGATCGGTGCTTACCCCCTGGAGAAATAGAACGAACTCTTCATCTGATGCTCGACCTCGAGCTCGTCCTCTATCGCGTGAAGGCATGATGACGCTGAGTTGTCTGCAGCAGTGGAAAGACCCGAGGAGATCACGTTCTTCAATTAGGCAAGTGAAGACGAGCCCACTCTATATGCAGCAAAATGGGATAAGTCGGGCTGGGTCACTGCCTGAAAAGCAACGCTCTGGAAGATTGACGAGAGTCAGCATGGGTGTCTGACGTTCGATACACAGTCAACAACTAATCAAGGGTGAGCCAGATGACCAGGACAGGCAATTCCTACCTAAAGGCCTGACTATTCTTCACTTCGGGGCGTACTGGTGGCAAAGTTGGACCTGATGGGTACCTGATGGCAGAAGAGACAAATGGGGCTGTGGTAAGATACAACGCAAACCCCTGACTTTTTGACGATGAAAAAAGAAATAGATGATCAAGAGGGAGAAGAAGATAAAAATCCGGTCGTTTTATTGTCTTCAAGTTTCAAAGGGAGATGATCGTACCCCGATATGATCCAATGTTGGCGAAACCGCGATAGTGACAAATCTGGCATCAAAAGCCACAAGTTCATCTACTCATCTAGCGTAGAGTGAAATTGAAAACTTGGCGATCCGAAGATGGAATGTATCAACTTCTTGTTGGATGAGATTGAGTCTGTCTGTTCTGCGCAGAGGAATTAGTGGAGCGGTCCAGAGAGAAGACGATATGTCATGCATCAATCAACTGTGACAGATCAGATAGAAGACACAGAGAACAATTCTCGAAACAGAGGAACTCTTTTCCTAAAGATCCACTGTAATGATAGATAGTTTATGGTTGTCGAAATAGTCTGAGACGATCGCCAGTTGTCTTCCAACTCCGACATCCGATATAGACTGAAGATTATGAAGTATCCTGGGAGTTGACGCAGTAGTCACTGGTCACTGTCACTCAGGCACTGTATATCTACGACGAGGACACAGCGCTTAGCGTCTTCAGGTTACACCGCCAGATCTGGAGGAACAGACGAGAATGGCTACTGGTTCGAGAAGACGAGGCGGTCCGTCACCTGCATTCGTTCGTTGATTCAGTAGTAGATGGTTGAGGATGGCTGCCAGTCCATCTGCTTCGGTGAGTATCCCTCGACCCAAGGCAAAGAGATGACGATAATGATGGATTTACAGACTGGAAATCCTTTAGAGATCCAAATCTGTGCGGATTCTCCAGAAATAGGCATGATCACTATGGCCTTGTCAGCCATGACCAAGAACGAATGATGCGTCGAATAAGCAATTGCATGTATTAATGGCGTTGATACTGAACTGTCTGACCACCGAGGAAACGCTCTCGAGTCATCCCTTGATTCAGACAATTCATCATTCGAGGCCCTTCGAGATCTGTCAGGGATCACCCTTGGACTGCCTTCGTGCATATGAGCTATCAACCACCGCCTTGCCACAGTCACCGCTTCAATTCCTTCGCTTTTTCCAGTCTGTCATTCGTCCACATCCGACAGGCGAAAGAATGTCGCACAACACACAGAGACGCCTTATAGACAGAGAATTAAAGAAAGCTGCACATAGCAGGCCGGAGTTGAAGGAGAAGGGAAAACAGGCCCCCAAACCCCTCCCCCAAAGGACGCAACTGACTAAGACCAGGGAGCTGAAGCCGCGCAGGACGCAGATATGGACAATGGCTCAGCTGAGGTAACGATACCTGACTCATCAGGCACTGGGATTCAAAATCCTGATGCCTTTCCGCGAGAGTTTCCTTGACACGGTGGGTATCTTAGCTTGCATCGTTCGACAGTTTGACGGAATAGAAATAGACAACTTAACCTTTCAATGACATGAGCTTATCGTCCTTGTCATGATATCATACTTTACGTACCTGATGATTTATAGATAAGTTTCTCTGTAGATTGGCTTGTCCCTGGTGCTCAAGCTGTTGCCTCTGATCCTCTGAGCATGTCCATAGATTCAGTAGATCCATCAGCGAACATGCTTATTGTAAGCATATGCCTTTCGTCCTTCTATGAAGTCTACTATCATATGTGCTGTATTAGACAGGGAGTATTCCGTATCATCTTAACATTTGCACTAAGACTATCGAGATCCACCACATCTTACGCCTTGAACATGAATACTACAATAGTTTATGCAGATCAATCAATAGACTCCTCCCGAGCTGCTGGACTAATCCTCAATGGATAATTGCTCTTCAAACCCGAAATAGCTCCACATCCCTTCAAATTGGCTGTGAAGATCATTTCGCAACTCTGAACAACTGAGGGTCCTCAATCCTCCGTCTTTCCCTAAGCGGAATCCGCCTCGATCTGAAACAACCATAATCAAGGCACTATTGCTGATCATCATGACAATGTGGACTTCGCACATTGCTGCAGGCTACACTCAAGGTCTTTCCGCTAGTCATTATCTGGAAATGGTATGTCTGTGGGATCTTCTAGAAAGTCCTGCTGCTGTTTCCTCGTCATCCACCACAAGAACAATGGAGCGACCCAGTCGAATACTCTGGAAAACACAGCGCCCATGTCATGAGCCGGCATCCAGCCTCTAATGGCGGCTTGGTGGGCAGCTTCCACTTTCTTGCGCTGAATGTGCTCGAAGAAGCTGAAGCTGGCCTTGGGGTCGTCTACCCCGTACCGCGAGAGGACTTCGGCGAATTTGATCGCATCTTCCAGGGCATGCCCGATGCTCTCGCCTTTGGGGGGCATCTAGTCCAATGCGTCAGAATGTCATGTTTTTGGGGTCAAATATCCTTTACGAACCGCATGGGCAGCGTCTCCTAGAAGTAGCACCCGGTCGGTGGCCCATTTCCCGTTAGGAGGGAGGAGGTAGATCGGATAAAAAGTCCAGTGCTCCACAGCATCGATGAATCTCTCAACGTCCGGAATGGCCGACTGCTGCGTGATCCTCCTCCCCTCCTTCCGGACCCTCTCCAGGTCCTTCTCCAGCAACTTCCAGCCTTCCCGGGACCCTTGCTCCTCCGTGCGCATCAGCACAACCACGTAGACGAGCTCCCGAGCATGCTCGCAGAAGGTCGTCATCACAGAACCATACCGGGACATCAGCAGCGCTGTATCCTTGAAAAACGGTCTACCGTCCTCCCCGAGCACAGCCTTCCCCTCGACAAAGCCGTACGCAGCCGCGATCCCAGAATACGAGGGCTTCCGGTTCGGCTGCACAAGCACCCCCCGAACAGCAGAATGAATCCCATCGCACCCCAGCACCATATCCCCCACGGCGCTCGTGCCGTCCTCAAAGTAGACGCTCACCGCAGCCGCACCGGGAAGCTCCTCCACCCTCACCAGCTTCTTGCCGTACTCGATCTTCACGGCGGGTAACCGCGCAATCACCCGCAGCATCGCCTGCAGGAGCGCATACCGCATCACCCGCCAGCCCTTATACCCGCCAAACCCTGTCCCCTCGGGACCAGTAAAGTCAATCACCCCGAGCTCCTTGCCCGTCCGCAGGGAGAGAATCTGAATGGCGTCGACCTCGCAGCCGGCCTTCATCTGTTTTAGTTCCTCCAAGACGCCGAGCATGTCCAGACAGCGGAGGGCCTTGGGGGTGAGATTCACCGGGCCGCCGAGCGTGCTGGGGACGCTGCGGAGCTCGTAGACTGTAATGCTGAGGTCAGTTTGCGATGGTGACAGGGTCTTGGAGATGGAGATGGCGGAGGCAAGGCCGCACATGCCACCGCCGATGATGATGATGTTTTTCCCCATTGCGCGCTCCGTACTGCGTATTCATTCACGCATTCACGCATTATTCATGCGGTTCATCCATGTCTTTATAATTTGATCCGAAAAGTGGTTAGTATCTTGCAGGAATAGGAATGCGAATACGAGGACTAGCACGCCACAACTGTTTTACTCGTCCGTTGTCTTTGCTGTGGCACATCAACTCCATACGAGAGCTGAAATGCTGAAGTCTGCCTGACGTGCGCGACAACGACAACGGTTTCCAAGAATAGATTGCGAGCTTGGTAGAGCTTAACAACTAACAACCAACAAGCAATGTATGGATACAGGATAACATTGCGCCCGAGGGACAACAGTCAAATCGAACTGTCGTCCGTCGTCCGTCATTTATCTGACTCCCACTCAGTATGAAGATGCAGTGCGAACTAGCACCTTGACATGGCTAAGCATTATCCACGAGGTATCTATCTACAGAAGTACTGGTTCATAAAACCATAGAGCTCAGACCCGCTGATCAGCGCCTTATCCTAACCAACATCAATAGTTGATCTTACCCACAGGCAGCCACAGCCACAGGGGCTAAGGGGTTCCCTCTAGCTGTGTCTTACACTGTGAATTAATTAATTGTACTCCGTATCCTAGGAAGAAGTATCAACTCAGGGAAGAAAGACAGAAAACAAGAACACGAATGCTCGAGATCTCGGTCTCCAGGGTGGAGACTACAATTGCTGGCATGCTGCTGTGCGACACGACGGTCGAAAGGCTCGGGTCACGGGGATCGACAGCAAGGGGGAGGGGTAGATAGATAGTAGTAGATACCTTGGCTGGAGATAAGGCCCCTCTGCGGAGAGCCCCTGGCTAGTAGCTACGTGCGGTACAATGGCACTAGTGTGCTAGACTACTCCGTAGATACTTACCTGGGGCTGGGGACTTGGAATGAGGGGTGCCTGGCTGCGGAGTAGGCTACTCTGCGCGGCAAGTTGCACAAAGATGAGGGGCGCGTATTCTGCTGCTTGCTGAAGAACCAGATGGAAGGAGTCGCATTCTTCTGATGGTGGAGGCTGGGCTCCATTCAGGGAGTTTGGAATGAGGAGTGTCAATATGAGACGCTGATGGATTCATCTGCTTGTATGCTTGGTGGTTGTATTCATCACAGCTAGAGTAGCCTCTTAATAACACACAGAAAGAAGAATAAAATGTATCAGTAACATGAAGGAAGCCTTCTGGGTATTTAATGACGGAAAACATGTCGCTAAGCTCAGTGAACGAGAGAAAACTCCAGTAGCCCACACAAAGGAAATAGAAATAGTACGTAGAGTACATTGCAATCCATCAAGTTCCGTTTTGTTACAGTGGATCTATGCCATCATCTTGACGCTTGTGCTGTTTCGAGTTGACTGCAGGGGTAGAAGCCTGACAAGATGGAGCCAAGACGATTTCGCTGTTGCCTTGGTGCCAGCACACATGGCATGCAGCCTTGCGTACCGTATCTTCAAAGTGATGCATCGTCGTCGCGCTCCAAGAAGGGTACAACCAACGCATGATGCTGAGAGTGAGGTGAGAGTCGTCGACGCGATGAACCGGGTACTTTGGGAATCGATCGAAGGGTTGTGGAAGTCCAAGATCTCGATATCATGCAAGAATCAACCGTCCAGTGTATCCCAATAATATCGTCGAGCCAATGGTGAATAGAGGAAAGCGTCACGAGAACCACGTCAAAGCTCCGTTTATAGGTGAACAACCAAAGTCTCGTGTTCAATATGACGGCGACCCGTTTGTTCTTTTCGTCCTCCATATCATGTAAATCCTCCCATTCACGATCGGTTTATCGAAGGCGGACTGCTCAGTTGACGAAACCGACCATTGATGCACAGCGACTGCAGTAGTATGAATTCATGCCGAACCGAACGACGCCTGGGGTAGATTCGTTTTCGAGACTCATAGAGCGCTGGCACCTCGAACAACGGACGATATCAAAGTCCATTGAGGCAGGTCCCGAATCGGTGCTTGAGGGCGAGGTAACAGGCTTGGTGGTGGAGGGTTGATGTTGGACTTGGACGGACGGCGAGCTCATTTTCTGTATTCAGAGAATCGGAGCTGGTAGAAAGAGGAGGAAGAGTTGATCGAGATATGCGCCGGACAAATCGCAAAATTCAGGCCCAGAATTCTCTGGGGGTGATTGGTGAAGTCGAGAAAACAGGGAATCAGAGGCGATGTGCGGCAGTCAGGTTAAGTGGGGGAGAGATCAAGGACATCCAGTTGAATGCAAGGTTTGCAGAAGGAATCCACTGAAATATCGGTCGAGTAGTGTTGTGGCCAATTTTGTATTTCAGTGAACCCTAGAGCAAACCTGACCTGCTGTGATGGGAGAGAAAAAAAGGAAGAAAGGCGTACGATTTCAGCTGTGGATAGGTAGATATACAAAGACGCCGGCCAGTGGGGAGGGTGGAAGTATATAGCGTACCACCACCCGGGGATTGAATGCCAAGGGGACCGCCCCGTAGATACTAGATTGTTGTCGAAAGGGTCAGATCGATCTCCACTTTCCAGTTTTTCGTCTTTTTTTCCCCTTTGTTTTTCTTCTAGCTAGGACTAGTAGAAGAGACTAAGGTAGTCACTAGAAAGAAGAACAAGGCGAGAAAGAATTCCGACTATGGGAGAAAGCAGAAATGAAGCGCAGCAGGTCAATAATACGGTGAAGTGTTTGAGATGGAATGTGGCTTCGGTCCCAGGCTGACAATCTGACTCAGGCTTCGGACGTCTGAAGAGTTATCCCTTAATATAGACGGCGATGGTTGTTGTGTGTTGGAATGATGATGTCGATATCAAGGTATGATGATGATGATGAGCATGATGTAGTGGATTGTATGAAGTAGTACAAAGTACCTGCTCTATGAAGGTGAAGAGTGTGGATGGGGGTTAAGAAGTACTGGAAAAGTTGAGGGCAAACTAGCAGGTTCTAGATATAGATCAAACCTGACATTTGTTGACGATCCTCTTATGATCGAAGATAATAGGGGCATTGACCGGGTACATACTACATACAATACAGACTATCTACCACACCACTCATAATAAACCTGAATATTATCATCATCATTATTGTCATTATTATCTAGTGCTGTGATCGACTAACTTAAAGTGCCCTGAAACTTGTTGTCACGTTGAGGAAATGCAGAGCGTTCGCTGGTTGGCGGGTTGTTCTTGGCCAATGAAGGCACCCAACTATATACAGAAGTACCTAGATTGCATCGGAGCCAATACTTTTCTGGGATGGGTTCCATGCGGGCGTCTTCATTTTTTTACAACGGTTTTCCTGCAAAACCCCCAATAGAAATCTCCCTTGATCCCGAGGCTCGACGGCCATGTCGTCATGACCTGACTCAACCAGGTTTATTGATTAAAGTCATTCGATTCGGGCAGCCACTTGTTCAAGTCGATCTTTCAGTTCTATCTGTCCAGCTGTCGACATTGGATGATCCAACAGACTGCAGAGCGCAGTATACATAGTAATCAAACTATTGACCTCTAGTACTACTTGAGACAAGTCTCACCGGGGCGACAAAGGAGCGTCAAAGACATGATACGAGAATAACTGTTTCCAAAATTCGGACATTCGGACTTGAAGTAAGGCTAGGTACGGAGCGGCTAATGCTATGGAGCGTGTGGCTGTCTATGGCTTGTAAGTGGCTCGTTTCAGGCTGATCCATGAACCTTCAAGGCTGGAAGGATTCCGGTGTTCCCTGGTTTGAACTGTACCTTTAGGTAGACAGATATCCATCCAGTATGATTGGTCGAAGGACAGGGAATTATCCTCCAGACTTGCAGGCATGACGCGTTGGATAGTAGAGTAGGAGACTTCTTGAATCAGTAATTTATTACTTTGCCTCTTAAGTTCGTAGCCTGATTGTCTCCGTGGACAGTGTCCTCCGTACTCCGATATTAATTTCCGGAACACGTAAGGTAGCAGATGAATAAATCCCTCTGATACTGAGGAAAAGACTAAGGTAGGAAAATGAACAGTGGCTAAGCTGCGCTTCTTGGGGCTTTAGAATAGCCCCACTCTGGGTGTTTCAGAATCCAGTCTGACATGAGCTGAATACTTGATTACTTTCTGAAGTGAGTCTAAGTCGCTGTCAGTGGCTGATTATTACTATCGTTCCTCATGAGTAGTAGCGAGAGCTACTTCCGACGCTCATCTCATATTATTCTGATCAATCTCAGAGATCTCACGGATATGCCCGATATTGTACAGAGTACTCCGTAGTCCGTACCGTACTGTGTATTTATGCCGGAACGTCGAGCTGTTACTCAGTTTGGGAAAAGTTGCCTCCACCAACTGTTAGTAAAATGTTTCTTTCAGTGTTTAGAACTTTAAGTACTAGTACTTTGTGAATTTCTGATTTTAGGATCCCACGTTCCTTGTCTATTTGGAGTTAGGACCGCGACCGACCGAGCAGATATGGAAATGTTCCTGAGGCCGAATTCGACGGAGTAGAAATGGTATTCAGGAGACGCTTGTTTCGAAGTACGGGTATCGAGAACATTATAGACGAACAGCGCCCCAGATAGCCAGGTCAAGGCTACATATGAGGCAATTTAGAGAAGCAATCCCTCCGTTCAGTCATTTTCCCCCATCCATCCGATTCCGAGAGATCCGTCCTGACAATCGGGCATTCGGACAACATACAACATGATTTCGATCGAATGCCTGCCATTACTGCTGTCCAAAGGGCCAGGAATGTCTTCTGTGTCTCCCGGGTCTGATTAGACAGGCCTCTTCGCCTCTCTTCTTGCGACATTTCACCGATTCGAATAGGAGATGCCGTCAATAATCGCATCCGCATCATCTGGCACATCTGTCCGCCAACCGGTGAGAATCTACGAGGACTCATCCAACTGCCTAACCGTCTCGAGCCAGCGTATACACAACACAATCCTGAAAATCTTCCCGACTTTTCCGTCCTGCCGCTCCTGCGTGATTAACTCTAGAACAGGCCGCTTTCTTAGTTACGGACTTGTCGAAGTGCCAAGTACAGCCAGCACTTTAAGGAATATTCCACTAGAGTCGACAGTGACGACGGACGACCTTTCGCCATTGTTCAAGTAACTGCGAGATTTCAATCTGCAGCATCTGCAAGACGTTGTAATGGCGTAACCTTGAGAAGGTCGTCCCTTTTCCAGCATGGCGGCAATGCAGGGGGGCGAAAAAAAACCGATATATCCCTTAGACCAATACGTGGTAACCATTTTGGCTAGGATGATGCGTCTAACAGTCTTGAGTTGGGGGTCTGATGTTGTTTGCATAATATAGTCTAGAGATCTTCCCTATCTGAACCTGGCGTGAGGGGATACGACGCTGCTGGTGTGACATCATCTCACATGTGCTGGTTAATTGTGTTGACTATGGACGAACCTACCGCGATTCGCGATAATCACACACCACATGCTGGACAGTTAATGGTTATAGATAGGCTGGAGGACTAGAGAGCTTTACTGTTGAGATTTGAGAGTGTTCTGCTTGGTCTTCCACTTCGTCCGGTATCATCCTCTTTCTTATCAACAGGCCAGTTGGCGGCGGTTTCCCCTGGAATCATGCCGACGTCATGGAAACATTCAGAAGAGCAGCCCACTACCTCAGGACTCAGGTGCTACCTCGAATCAACCCAACCACTCGCATTGAAGCTTCTTCCTTCTTCGATCGCAACACTAGGTACCTAGGTAGCACACTGCTGGGATTTGACAAGTTCTACTACTATTTGAAAGAGGGACCTGCTGCAAGTCGTCTACTCGATTCGTCCTTGGTGGATAACTCAGCGCCGACTAACTCTCCCGCTACTGTACCTACCCCGCCAGAGAACTGTTGACCGAAGACCCGCCAACAAATTGCTCGTGCTCCCCTCCTCACGCACAAAACCTTCCCGGGCTGCAAGCAACGTATCCTTGTCCTAGGACCGTTGCGCATTGTCAAAGCGACACTTTACATCATGGCCGGCACATCCCCCAATCTCTACAGCTTTCCCAACACCGACGCTTTGGCCCAGCAGTTGAGGGCCTATGTGCTCCGGTGTCAGAACTCCGCCATCAATCGCCATAACACTTTCCGTGTCGCTATATCGGGTGGTTCTCTACCAACAGTTCTCGCCAAGGCTCTTCTCGCGCCTTCAAACGGTTCTTCCGAGGACACTGTCCGGTTCGATAAATGGGACGTTTTCTTCGCCGACGAACGTGCTGTCCCTCTTGACCACCCTGATAGCAACTACCGCCTGCTCAAGGATGAGCTCCTCAGCAAGATTCCCGCCGACATGGGCACTCCTAAAGTGCATCACATCGACGCTGACAAGCTCAAAGACGATGACACCCAGGAGCTTGCGGACCTGTACCAGGAGGAGTTGATGCGCTCGTTCGCGGCCAAGGACAGTGTCAAGCTGCCTGTCTTTGATCTCATACTTTTGGGTTGCGGTCCCGATGGGCACACCTGCAGTCTCTTCCCTGGCCATGAACTGTTGCGCGAGAAGGATGCCTGGGTGGCCGCGGAGACCAACTCGCCCAAGCCGCCACCAAAGCGCATAACCCTCACGTTGCCTGTTGTCACCCACGCCGTCAATATCGCTTTCGTCGCCCACGGAGAGGGAAAGAAGGAGATCCTGAAGCAGATTTTCGATGCGGAAGAGGGACGGGAGCTTCCTTCGGCGCTTGTCAACCAGGGTGCTGGGGAAAGGGTGAGCTGGTTCACCGACCATGCTGCCATTGATGGAGTTCAATTCCCCAGGCGTGGAAGCTTGTAAGCTGTTTGTGGATTTTGAATGGCGTTACTTGCTATGTTTTGCTTGTGAGAATAGTCAAGGGCGAAAAGTACCTCTGCCTTTCACACGAGTCTTCTAGGTTCCTTGCTGGCGTTACGGCCTAGAAGTTGGATTAGTGCAGGGACAGTGACTTTGAACTAATATCCGTTCTTATCGTGTCCATTCTCAATTCAATATGAGTTCGTCGATTGGCCTTGGTCTTCATTTGTTAGAAGTTAAGGCGACGGAAAGTCTCCATAGACGCTGGGAGGGTCGGTGTAATGCGTAGGTCAAGAACGTTAAACGCTTTATGAATGGCTGTATACACAAGACTATTACCATAATCAATTGAAGAAATCAAAGCATCTGTCCAGGAGCATGTCCGTAAACTCCAGGTATCTCGCCAGTCGGACAACTCGTGGAGATCGTCTCCGCCAAGCATTGTCAGTGTTTACAGATCTCACCCGCACGAAGCTGCGTCACTCCTGATCTCCCTCGCCTTACACCAGCTCAGACCCAGTATACTCGTATTGATCCCTCCCACTTTCTGAAATGACTCAAATATCCTAACCCAACCTCAACCATGCCAATCCCCACACGCTCCCTTTCCCTCCGAGGACAAAGTAAACAGGTGAGTGTTAGTGTTGCGCACCAACCCCCTGTCCAACCAGCTACGCAGTCAGTCCAAACCAGCCCCTGTCTCTTGGCTTCTTCGTTTTTGTTACTGCAAATCTACGTGGCTACTGGTTAGAATACGTTACTGACTATCGCCAAGTTCACCGCAGGACGCACAGCCACGAGCAAAACCACGCCAGAGCGCGATGGCGATGGCGATAGCGATGGCGATGGATCCGCACACGCAGACGCAACCGCAAGCACAAGCACAAGCACAACCGCATCAGCCGATCGCAGGAAAAGTCTCCTCCCTCAGCGGAGTATCCCCGTTCGTGATCGGGATGGCGCTGCACCCGTGCGCCAGCAGCACCAGCAGGAGACGCGGTTACAGCGACGGAGTCGGGTATTGATGAAGATGCCGGCTGTACAGAAGCAGGAGGAGGAGGAGGGTCCTTCGGAGTCTGGCACGGCAGTGGCAGCGTCAGCGCCGGCGCCAGATACGGTGGCGAATGCGAATACTCGACGACGGAGTTTGATGCGACCTAGCCCGTTGACGACGGGGACGGGTACAGGCTCAGGCGCAGGCGCGGGCACAGGGACGGGAACTAACGCGGGCGGGAGGGTTGCTACAACGCCGAAGAGCGCGACGTTTGGCGCGCAGGGATTGTCGAGCTCACCGAGGAAACGGGATGGGGTGTCGTCAATGTCTCCGAAGAAAACGGATATGCCGCCTCCGCCGCGGCCGAACCGGTCTGCGTCGATGAGACAGCCTTTGAAACCTGGTGCTGGTGCTGCCGGAGGTCCGGGGACTCCAGGTTCTGGGATTATGCATGTGCGGCACCGGAGCGTGATTGTTGCGCCGTCGTCGAGTCAGGGTCAGGTTTCTGTTTCGAAGAGGAGCGAGTCGCAGTCTTCTGGGTCAACGTCTACGACGACGGGGTTGGCGGCTGGGACGAGAGCTAGTGGACAGTTTACGACGTATCAGCAGCAGTTCTCGCCGAGGAAGGTGGTGAGACCGGCTGCATTGTCGGCCGCCAGGGCATCAGCGGATGGGGAGGATTCACTGATTCCGGCGACGTGGCCGGAGATTGCAACGCTTCAGACGGAATTACTACAATTGAACTTGCTACATTCGTCGTCGCTCCAGCGGATGGCGGCACTGGAGGCCGAGTCGGAGGAACAGCTACAGACCAAGTATGACGCGGTCGCGAAGACCTATCGCGCGATCGTTGGGGAAGAAAAGAAGTGCCAGCGGTTGTTGAATGGACAGGCCTTGAATCGCTGGCTGGAAAATGCCAGTGAACATGGTGGTCGCCAAAATTTCGCTTCGCAGATCCAGGTCTTTTCGCAGCTCCTGCAGGAAATGTGTGATTTGACCGACGGTCTCGGAGGGCGGTATACGATGCTTGTCCAGGAATTCGAGGACTGGTTGCGAAAAGCGCAAGCCATTGAGAGCATGCGACTTCATCGACAACAGGGTGATCCGAGCCATGTGGTTTTCATTGACCCGCTCGATCGAGTATGGAAGGACGAGGTGCACGCCATGACTATGAAGCTTGAACAGAGCTCGAGGCAGCTACAGAGCCTGGATATTGCGGGCTACGAGGGATCAGAGCAAGCTATAGCTGATGCTGCACTTTTGCGCACCGCCAAGGGACTAGACGAGATGATCGCTTCGATGGTGGACGAGCTGAAAACGATACGTAGGATCGAAGCGCAGATTGTAAGGTCGGAGAGGCAGTGGGTTAGTCAGCTCACAACCGAGTTGGCTGCTGCAACCCACCCGCGAGACGCGAGGGGCCCAAGAGCTGGAATGTGGAGAACTGCGCTGTTGAGGTCATAGACGGCTCTACTATTTGCATTTAGATATCTGATGGATCGACCGCGGAATATCTAGCCCTTCGGAGAGTGTGAGAACCCATGGTACGACGCACAGTAGCCAGCACTGTACCTAGCACCTTCGCTGTAGCCGTCTACTCGTCTACTAGCGAAGGACTGAAATGTAACTACGGCCCATAGGTTGTAGGTTTGACGCTAGACAGCACACCACATCAGTCGCTGGGATGGGATAGAAACGAGAGAAGAGGAGGAAACAGCGAACAGCGAGAGGATCCAGTCAAAGAACAGCTGTCTAGAGCAAGTCCAGCGACAGAAATCCCAGGGAAAAAATGGTTTCACAACGTTTAATCCATCCAGAAATGCGTCCGTCGGTACGAGAAAGTGTCATCGACACCGAAAACCTGTTCCTCGCCCGATCCATGATTTCGCATTCCTGAGAGTGCTCACTGCTGGAAAATTATTTTATGCTTCCTTTTTCCTCTCCCATTCTTCCATCAGCCAGCCAACGGTCTCAACGGCATCCATGAAAATCCTGGTCGAGCAATGGGCCGCGGGTTGATGGCCAGGCTAGTATGCCTTGATTTGAACGAATCGCCCTCGGTTCACGAAAATAGACCTTTTTAGTCGATCATCCACGCTACCTTGGTTTTTCCACCCATGCAAGTTTCAGATTCGGGGGGTGGGGGTTGGAGAGTAGCGGAATTCTGGAAGGCTGTTGTCCTTGTTCTCCATAAAAGTGAGAGCAACCGGCCACTGAAAGGTGAACTTGTACGATGCGGAAAACAGGACTTTTGGATTTCAGTCTCCGGGATCCAACCTGGGCAATTCTTAGACCTGTTTTGCGTCTGCGATCGCCTTTTCGATCAGCATTTCTGTAGAATGGATGTTGTGAAATAATGAGCATGTAGGACAGTCTTTCGCCATGAGTATTCCCAAGGTCCTAGAAAGGTATCATAATTGAGAACGGAGTAGCGAGGTACTCTGTAGAAGCTGAGAAAACGAGGTCAGCGGACAGTGTCACAGGAAAACTTACTTTAGACAGTAAGAAAGCTACGAAGTAAAGTAGCGAGGTACCCTCCCTAGTCTTACCGTGCTATCTACTAGATATTCGGCAAAGTAGCAACACACAGGCACCTAGATTCCTGAATCTCCTGCAATCTGCAAGCCATTCAGAGCGCTTCAAAGCGCCTCAGAGACGGTGACAGGCGGGTTTGTTTAACTAAGAGGTGGAGTCGCTGCCGGCATGATCAACATCGTCGGCTCCGACTCGGGTGTCACATTTCTCGTGCTTAAGGGTGCGAAGATGGGATCCCGTTGCAGAAAAGTATACAGCAAGAAGAGGGAGAAATTCCTGCCGAGACAGTGTCAGGCGATGGTTTGGCAAGCAGAAGGCTATATTAGGTATGTCAGATGGAGGTAGAGGTGGTCCGCGAAGAAGAATGGATCCAGCGATAGCATAATCTAGAGCAGGAGAGATGCTTACCTATGAGCTACAAACCATCGTCCCAATAGAGAAGAAGTCAACTATGGTTCTGGAGTCTGGGCCTGGAATGGATCTGGCTTTAAGAGTCGAGCGTCAAGCCCCATTCCCCTCTTCCAGAACCCGGATCCTTTCGTTTGTGCTTCTCTCGGTTTCTATCTACTTTCTCCTCTACTTTCCCTCACTTCGTTCTCATTTCCAACCCACCCTTATCGACTAGATCTACTGAGATAGGCTTCAGATCTTGCATCTCCTTTCTCTCTTTCCCCGGATTTTCCTTCCCCTTAGTTCTTACTTACTTCATTCCTTATCTACAACATTCCTTCCTGGCGATCTGTCTATCGCCTGAACTGACGTCACTATCCTCCCCCCGAAGAGAATCCGACGGCACAGAAACAGAAGTTGTTTTCGCCTGGTCGAGATGGTTCACACGCCAGGAGACTAGAAAATCGCCCGTTTAGATTGGACATCTAGCCCCGCTTCTGCACCGACGCCAATCATGAAGGACTCACTGTATGATCGCATCTGGCGCCGGGAGTCGGGAGACGCTTCACCCTCGGCGAGTATTCGTGGTATATATGGCTCCAAGGAATGGATTGACGATTTGGATATTGTGAATGAGCTGGGAGGGCACACAGGTTGCGTCAATGCATTATGGTATGTGCTGCGAGATCAATAATCATCAACTTTCTCTGACAAGATTTTGTGTCTGGCGGTAGTTGGTCGCGGTCTGGTCAGCTGTTGGCGTCGGGTTCTGACGATCTGCATCTCAACATCTATTCCTACCAGCCGGAATCCTCGTCCTCACCCTTTACGCTCAACACTACCGTTTACACGGGTCACAAGGCGAACATTTTCTCGGCCAAGTTCATGCCCCATTCGAATGATCGCACGCTGGTGACATGCGCTGGTGATTCTCAAGTGCGCGTCTTTGACATCGAGTATTCCGCAGGTAACAGCAATGTCGCCGCAACCTCTGCGTTTTCTGCGTCCGCCCGGAGCCGTCGCTTCAACAATTTCTTTAGCAATGCGCGATACTTGAACGAAACAAACACCAATTGCAGAGTCTACCGGAGTCACGCCGATCGTGTCAAGAGGATTGTCACCGAGTCGTCTCCGTACCTCTTTCTCACGTGTTCGGAGGATGGCGAGGTTCGTCAGTGGGATTTGCGCCAGCCGTCTTCCGCCTATCCGCAGCCGCGTGGGGGCCAGGGCTTCATGGCGTATCGGCCGGGTCTGGAGCATGACGATTCGAATGTACCTCCTCCGCTGATTTCGTATAAACGGTATCATCTGGATCTCAACACCATCTCGTGCTCCCCGAGTCAACCGCATTACATCGCGCTGGGCGGCGCCCATTTGCATTGCTTCTTACACGACAGGCGCATGCTTGGACGGGATCATCTTGCGGAAAAGGGCCATCCCGGGGGTCTTTCCGACAGCGGTAGCCATCACGACGACGAACTGATGGGACAGGCGACGAGATGTGTTCGGAGGTTTGCCCCCGGCGGTAAGAGACGAATGAGCCCACGGGATAATGGACATATCACCGCCTGTAAGATCAGCGACGCCAATCCGAACGAGATGGTTGTCAGCTGGTCCGGAGACCATATATACAGTTTTGATCTAGTTCGGAGTCCCGATGCAAACGACCCGGCGTCGGCGGGTCAGAAGTCGGTGCATGGAAGTCCTGGTTCGCGTAAGCGTCGAAGCTCAAAGAACAGAAAACGTAAACGGCAAAAGGGAGCTGCTTCGCTGTCGTCTCAGTCCAGCGGCAACCGCCATCGATCCCGTCGGCGATCAGCGGGGCACGATGACAGCGGTGAGCTAGCCTTCAGAGTCCGCTATGGCAATGGAGAGATGGAGGATATCCCATTCCCCACGCTATCCGAAACAGTGTCCAACGCTCCGCAAAATGTGTTGGAGCAGGCGCAGTATTCGGTTCTGAACGAGGCACAGCGGCTGAGCATGCGTATCGCCAAGGGACTTGTCAAGCTCCGCAAGGCCCTCTTCTCCTTGGAAGCATCGGTGCGCGAAGCCACCGAGGCCGCAAGCCCATCCGACCTGACGCCGTACACTGCCTCATTTTCTACTGTGTTGACACATGCGGCGGAGCATCTGCCCCGAATGGGAGAAGTTATGCGGACATGGAGATATCCTATGGACCCGAGTCCAGACGTTGTCAGCTTTCAGCAATCTCTTCGTCGTAATCGGGAATCTGCCTGGAGATTCGTCCAAGCTGCGGGAACACTTGCACGGTTTCTGGGAGGTGAGATCCAAAATTATTCCGAAGATGAAGAGTCGGCGGTGAACCTATTCCAGCAGATAGTACCTGCACCCGGTGAAAATAACGTGATCGCCACGAAAGAGCAATTTGGTTATGACTTTGTCAAAGCTATCTTGCTGTTCTTCGAAGGAGGAAGGGCCGCTGTATTGTCTGGGTTCAAGAGCAATCCTTTTCACAGGCGCAATCTTGCGCGGTATCCGATTCCTGAGACAGCGGACGAGAGTGCTATCGAATCGGTCCTGGTTCCTTACCTTCAGAGCTTGGCGGGAGACTATCCCGTGGTGAATGTCGACGCCTCGAGATTTGAACATGACAGCACTCGCACACTGTTTCCGACACAACATGCCGCAGTTGCCGCCTTTGCAAATGCCGTGCAATTGCCACTGGAGGATTTGGGACATGTTGCAGCCAGAGTTAATGGTGATGGTGGGGCTGCACATCATGTCCGATCTCTTGATCGGGCTTCAGCAACAAGGTTCTGGGTTCTCAAGGTAGGTCGAGGCATCTTGATGGAGACGGCTACTGGAGTCAACTACGCCTTTGTGAATCGGGCCTTTGGTGGGTTGCGCACAGAAATCGAAGATAACTCGGACAGTGAGCTTGCGCAAGAGAGATTGCAAGAGGATATCGACGGCAGCGTCGAGGAGGAGCCGATCCAAGACGTGCACCTCGTGACTTCTGGTGGCGCTATGAACAGAGACTCAACTAGGCGCCTACGAACCTCCAACCCCAGTGAAGTGCGGACGAGGTCCGATAACCACGAGAATGCGGCGGTCGTGAGCGAGGATGGCCCCGATGAGTCAACAGAAGATGAAGAAGATGAAGAGGACGAGGATGAAGGAGACTTCGACATGGACCTTGGCGATTCTTCCGACGATGACGAGGATGAGGATGAAGCCGAGGAGCATCTCATCAACAGATATGGTTTCCGGCGAACGCGAAGAGAGGATGTCGAACTTGACGTGCCTTGTTCCTCCCATACTAAAGCCTATCGGGGGCACTGCAACATCAAAACAGTCAAAGACGTCAATTACTTTGGGCTGAATGACGAGTACGTCGTGAGTGGCAGTGACTCGGGCCATATATTCATCTGGGATCGGAAAACAGCGAATCTGGTCAACATACTCGAGGCAGATAGCGAAGTCGTCAACGTTGTGCAAGGTATGTCGATTTTCGACCACATCTATGGCATTAACTGACGCTTTTATAAGGACACCCGTACGAACCGACCATCGCCGCTTCTGGAATCGACAACACTATCAAGATCTTCTCACCAGACCGCCATGCACAGGAAGATGCACGCCGCGGTATCAACATTCTGGACCCCGATAACCCAGCTAACACGCTCGGTGCAAATGTTGCCGGTATTGGCGGCCTCAAAAGTTGCAAACGCATCCATGATAGCTACCGGATCATGAGCCAGAATGACGTCGATCGTCAAGGGGGAATGAGCGAGGCGTACATCACTGTAAGTCATCTGGCCGACGTTCCCCATTTTTACCTGGCATATTCTGACACCATGATTTTCAGAGGAGTATGCTCGCTCGGCTAGCTGCTACTTTACGGCAAAGACAGACTGTTGGAGGGGCATTGGTGGACGGAGCAGGCGAGGGCGCCACCATTGTTCTGGATGAGAATTGCACTGTGAGTGCTCAATTATTCTTGCATCTCCATGGTTCGAAACTAAACATACTCTCTGCAGGTGATGTGATGGGGCCTCGAAGCGTGATCAACTGGTTATACCTACAATTCTTCGACGTTATTATTAGAACCAGGTTGTCAACATGTTTATATAAACCATTCTTGGGACTCTTGGCATGTCATTCAGTAGCAGCGTATTGTAGTAGCGCTTGGGATATGTAAATCAGTCGGCAGAATCGATCGACTTGTAGCGTACATAATCACCATGCTGTGCCTCATCCATAGTGCATACACCCTAGCATTGCAGTGCAACAAAGAGTCAGTAATTTCTTGCGGGACTCGTGTCACTATCATATTGCTCACGATATCACCACGTGATGATAACGATACCCCACGTTTCATAAAAAAAATTATCCGAGAGACGGATTCTGGATCCAAGATCTTCAAGAAGCAATTGCAATTTGTTGCCGTTATTGGATATATGTGTATAGCAACTAATCCTCTTCTTGTCATTATTATCTTCTTGGTTTACCCGGAGATACCAACCTGAGATATACCTTCCACATTCCAGAGCACAGCATATACCTCGCATAAGAAGCACAGATTACAAAGTTTACTCCAGCACCAACAGCTCCATTTCCCAAATATTTGAATATATTATTAGCTCCGCTGCTCGCAAACGCCTATTCCGAACATGAACACAGACGCAAACGCAAACGCAGACGCACTCATCCGCCAACGCGCCGAAGTAACCGCCCAGCTGTACGCAGACCCCCACAATCCGCACAGATACCTTGACCGAGGGCGGATCCACGAGCGCCTGGGCTTCTCGGATCTGGCGTCGGCGGATGCGTACCGGGCTTTGTCGTTGCTGGAGTCTGTTGTTGATCCGGATGGGTGTGAGTTTTTGGCTAGGCGGCGGGTTGGGGGCGAAGCTGGCGGTGAAGGTGAAGGTGAGGAGGAGGATGAGGAGGAGGGGGAGTTTGAGGACATATCGCAGGAGGAATATGATGGTATGATTGGGGGCGTGTATGAGTTGCTTGTGAGGAGCTTGGTTCGGTGTGGGTGTTATCGGGATGCGTATGAATTCTGTGTGCGTGGGCTTGCGTTGTTGGAGGATGTGGGTGTCGGTGCGGAGGGGGAGATCGCTGGGCTGAAAACACAGCTGGATATGCTTAAGAAGGTGTATGCTGCTAAGCATGGGAAAGAAGGTGATGGGGAGGAGGTGGTGGACCCGAGCGTGCTGAATGCGCAGGGCTACGCGCGGAGGGTCCTCTACCCGTGGAACACGCATGAGCCCGATCGCAAGGCGCCTGAAACACTGCAGTTGCTGAACGAGCGACTGAAGGATGTTGCGCCCAAGTGCGAAGTCAGAGCCGTTGCGCTGCCCGCGTTGCATGGCACGACTACAGCCCCGGCCTCGGCGTCCGATGACAGCGCAGCACCGGAGGTTTCCGTCCAACTGGGCCTGTTCGCCAAGGAAGACATTGCGTCTGGGGAGATCCTGCTGCGCGAGTCGTCGCTGCTCACAGCCACCAATCGCCTCCACGATGACCTCTGCGACGCCTGCAACGCTCCGCTGCCTGAGCTATCGTCCGCCGAACCCCCCGTCGCCTGCGCCGGCTGCGCCGACACCATCTTCTGCAGCCAGAAATGCCACGACACAGCCCAAACGGTCTACCACGGCGCCGTCTGCGGCCTCATGGACAACCTCGAGTCGATCGGCAAGGATATCCCCGACCCGAAGGACAAGGCCGATTACCTGTACCTCCTACTCCTGGGCCGGGCCATCGCCATGGCCGCCACCCAGGACGTACATCCGCTCGACCTCCCCGAGGTAAAATACATCTGGGGCGACTTCCACGACCTCGATCTCAACAGCCCCTCTTCGATAGACACTGCCACAGCAGAAGCCTGTGCAGGCGCAGACGCCACCGCAACCCTCCCCTTCTCCTTCCAGCTCAACATCCTCCAGCCCATGCGCATCCTCGAGGAAATGGAACTCGACCCCTACGCCAACCTCCCCCGCTACGACACCTGGGTGCTCAACACCCTGTACGCCAAGTTCCGCGGCACCGCGTCGGGCCGCCTCTCCACCTGGGACGGCGGGCCGGAGCTCTGCGCCGTGCATCCGCTCTGGTGTCTGGCGAATCACTCGTGTGACCCCAACGTGCGCTGGGAATGGGGCGGCGAGATTACGTTCCGGGCGCGGACGGAGGCCGAGCGAGCGGTTTGGAAGGGGGAGGGGGCGCCTGTGCGACGGATATCCCCGGGGATCAAGGCGGATGAAGAGATTCTGAATCATTACTGTGATATTGGGCTTGATGTGAAGGAGCGGAGGGAGTGGGCTAGAGGCGCTCTTGGGGGTTTGTGTCAGTGCGAGAGGTGTGTTTGGGAGGCTTCTATGGCTTAGATGTTTTGATTTGGTACATAGATGGTTGTGATGGCATATAGAACTGGAGATACCCTGTAAATGACTGAATGAGATATGCGAATCCTACAGAAACTTTATTTTGAAAGGACAGATTCAACGCAGATAGTCAAGACTGGTATTGGGCATAACTGCTTGCAAAATAAGTCACAGCCTGAAAATATAGATACACCTTTGAGAACCTTGCCCGCCCATGTTGCTCCAGTGATTAGATCATCAAAACCCCCTGAGTCATTGCGCAGTGTCCAAGTACCGAAGGGCATAAGGAGGTCTTATTACAAATAGTCGGAGGCGCGGCCCCGACGGGGAGGAGTCCTAGAAAGAGAGCTGCGCTTGTTGGAGTCGCGAGGTGGAGGCGAGCGAGACGCCGAGACGGAGCTCGTGTTCCTCCTGCGTCTCTGTCCACGTCCATACCGCGGAGGAGGACTGGGCGATCGTGACAAAGAATCGCCACGGGGACGGCGCCCAGGAGGGGGACGTTGAGCTGATACACGGCGAGGAGGAGAAAGAGACTGCGAGGAGTAGCGTCTACCACGCGCCCTTGCCTCCCCAGCTCGAGGTGGCGGGGTAACAGAGCGCGACGGTGACCTAGAGTAAGATCGGTCTCTCCGGCTGTAAGAGGTTCGCCTTCTTGGCGGCGTGACGGATCGCGAAGGCGAGCGAGAGTCATAGGATTTGTCACGAACACGTCTAGGTGGTGTACGAGAGACTGACGACCGTCTTCGGCCAGCCGGTGAGCGAGAACGACTATAGGACACTGAGCGCCGACGAGACTTTGGAACTGGAGATCTCGATCGACTGTAGCTTGGGGTATAACTTCTTCCTCGAGAAGCTGCAGACACTGATCTCGAGTACGACCTTCCACGACTAACGGAACGACGTTGGGCGCGGCTTGGTGAAGGAGATCGTGAATAGGAATATGATCGCGAGCGAGACCGAGAAGAACCTGTGCATGTCGAGCAGGTAGAATGTGAACGGACAGACTCCGAGTCCGACTCTGCGTCGCGCGCAGGCAGGGCAGGAACAGTTGGTTTGGGAAGATTCTTCAAGTGTTCCCGCATGTCCTCCGTCAGAATACCGAAACCGATACTCGTGAAGTAATTGATTGAAAAGCGGGTGTTGCGAGGGTTGTCCAGAGGGAAAAGTCCTTCGAAGCTGGGACGCAGAACTTCATCCCTCATGCGCTCCTGCAACTTCGCAAGGCCAAGATGTTCCCCTAGATCCTGGAACAAAATCTTGATGAAGATACGGCTGCTAGAGGTTGTCTCGTCTTCATTGAGGTGGATGATAGACAAGACATGCCAGCCAATGGCATCTGTGCTCAGCATATGGCCAAAGAAACGGGCTATATTGCGCAGACGATTGGTTTCGTATCGATGGATTGTGTCGTAATACTTGGCGAAGGCGGCTTCGAAAAGATCAGACCATAAACGGTTGATTTTCGCAAATCGCTCTCCAATCAAGCCGTAGAACTTCGAGTACGTTCGCTCCTGGGAACAACATTCAATGACCATAGACGGGAGTTCTGGCTCCAGGCCAGGCGGCAACGAGATCTTCATGAGTTTGTGGCAACATTCTTCGAAGTCGATACTGGACATGATAGTCAAGTAGATTGTTCGCCGGAGATTGACGAGATCTGTATTGCTCTGATCCTTGATCTCCATCTGTCGCTCTTCTTCCTCTTCCTCGTCAGAACTCTCGTCGGTTTCGTCCTCGTCTTCTTCTTCATCGGTACCCTCGCCAAGAATTTCGGCCTTGAGCTTCTTGTAAGCCTCTTCGTGCTCCTCCCACTGAGGATCGAATTTGAAGACATTGAGACCATCCTGAGTATCAATCTCATCATCAAGACCGATACGATGGGTAATCTGATCTTCCTCCTCAACCAGGTCGAGTTCCTCCTTGATCGCCGGGTTGTCCTTGTATCTATCCTTGCGAACCTGGAACAGGACCTCTATCATATATTGAACTCGTTTGTCGATGTCGGCCTCATGCAAAATATTTCTGAATTGATCAAACACCGCCAGAGCAATAGGAGCGCTCATCTCTTCCAAGTGCTGGCCAACTTCCCTGGTCAGACCGACAGCAATCTCCACACTATCATCTGTAGGTTTATGTAGCAGGAGAAGGAGAATCTGGGCGGCAAGCATCTCGTGGGCGACTTGCTGGTTACACAGATGCGCGATAAAGGTTGTGGATGAGATGCAGACGGCTTTATCGTTTCGCTTGAATGCTTTTCGGAACTGGACAATCAACCTATTGAGCAGCAATTCGCCGACTTGGGGCAACTTGGTATTGACAATGGCCGCCATCGCCGCGTAGATCGGGGTAAACGGTAAACTCGCCGCTTGCGCTTTCATGATACTCCTGCAGAATAAGCCTCGTCCACGGACCAGGTTCTCCCCGAAGAGCTCGGGAACGATGAACTTGATGTTGGACACATTGACCTTGTTGATGAGACCGTTGATGGACTTCTTCAGAGCTTCCCAGGCCATACGCTGGTATTCTTTGCTGGACTTATCCGTGATCTGCGCCTGCAGCGCGCGCAATCGAGCTGGTGGTATGTATGTGCCCCCAGATCGCATATTCAAAAGCTTCTCATACTCAGCTTTGGCGGCAGCTTGCTTCTCCTCCTCCGTCATGGGCTTCCGTGCAGCTTCCTGCTTCTCATGCTGACGGAGGCGCTCAGCCAGCTGGCGCTCTCTTTCGACCGCACGTTCGGGATCGATACGTGGCGCATCCCCATCTTCCTTCAGCGAGTCACCAGGTGGCGAGCGACGGCGACGAGGGGAAGGGGATCGAGATGGAGGAGAGCGTTTTCGCGAGGCTGACGGCTGTGGAGAGTACGACGTGCCTGGGGGAGGTGTAGGCACGCGAACGGCGGATTGCAACACGACAGAATCTGCCATGGTTGCACTGTCTCTGAATTTACTACTCTGGAGTTCTTGAGCTAGATGTCAGCTCCAGAGCGCGAGAAGCAGTTTGTGATCCGACAAAGTTCAATCAGTCGGAAGCGTGGCGGCGAAGGGGAGGAAAGCCTTAGCGTCCGTTGATGTCACGTGATGCCGGAGGAGCCAAGTTGGCCTGGACTGTTTATGGGCAGTATCAGAGGAGACATTTTGTCGTACCATTCCTGCGTTTTGTCAGGGGATCAACTTAATTCAAGCATCCATTATGGTGAGCCTTCAATTCCTCCTCGTCATACCCCCTTATACTGACTGACTCTGGATCGCAGCTGGGCCAACTCGTGGGATCCGCCATGCTTTTGGTCGCTACCGCGATCTTCCTCTATTATACGGCTTGGACTCTCCTTATGGTACTCACACCCCTTGACGACACCTGACACGAGACTAACTATCAAACAGCCCTTCGTTGACCCCGGACACCCTCTCCATGACCTCTTTCCTCCTCGCGTCTGGGCAATCCGAATTCCTGTCATTCTGACTCTACTGGGTTCGGCCGTGGTTGGCACATTCATTGGATTGGTAATGATCAATAGCAACAGAAAGAAAGCCGCCAAAGCTGCGGCTGCGAAGAAGAAGACGTGAATATTGCCAAGAAGGTGTGGCATACAAAGGCCCGGTGAACAAAGGCGAAGTCTACCGGAGTTGTGCAAGGGAGTTTCCCCTGTTACTTTATTTAATAACTTGTATCAATATTATCTAAATCTTCACGTTCTTTTTACCCATGTCGACTTAGAGAGGGATCATTCACGTTGTCTCATCATGAGCATGTTGATGCTCGTCAATGACGACCCAATAGCTCATCGGCGGGTACACAAGTCTATGGAACCAGGTGTCATAGGGAAATGGCACCTTGAGGAAGAATTCCCTGGATGACTACAAGCATAATTTCGATCTGACCCGGCAGGCGTCACTTCTCAGTCGTCGCTTGATCGTCCACCAATGACACCTTGGGGCCTTATAGATCATGGCTATGCTGCAGAAGCGACCCCGTGACAAGTTGACAACGAACACCTGACGCTTGATCATGAGCCGGGAAAACTTGGTCATTATTTGACTGGCGGTTACCTCTGGGGACGACCGTGGATACGTGGAATGTTTGAGCCAGGTTCCTGCATCCAGTTGATGATGATGACGATCATGACCTGCCACTTCTCCCTATGAGACAGCCGTCAGGCAAATCACGTGTCGCATGCTGACCCCGTGTTTCTGGCGCGTGTTGTTTGCAGTGTTTGTCTTACCCCTCATGCGGGATGGGGTGATCGTTTGGTAATCTCATTACTACCTAAGATACGGTACCTCGTGCCAGAGATAATAGATACCTTAGTCACAGGCATTCATACTGCAAGATCAGCTGTTTAGAATGCTGCGAGGGATCCGTAACATTGAGGCATAGGTCCTGTCTGAATACCTTATCATTTCAACAATTTGTCCATATATACCACAGATGATACCTAGTGTTTGAGGGGTGACAACGGAGATACACGGAGCTGAAAGTACCTAGGTAGGGGTGGCAGGCATGCCAGGCAGAGGCAGATAGATACATTAGCAGAAACCAGCCCTGGAACTATCGACTGATAGTCTGATACTATCTAGCTGATGGAGATAACGGGTAAACTGTGGTTTAATTACGTATGAAACAGTCAGCCTACCATCCATGGATGGAGATATGTCATTTATGCTCCTGACCTGAGTGAGTTTCCCCTCCCCCTCTCTTGAATCGTTACCTCCTCCACATCTCTCTTCGAACAACTATCTGAGATCTTTTATTGAGTCCTTGAGTTTTGGAACTGTGGAGATAAATAATTACAATTTTGGAGGACTTGGATGACAGAAGAAACTCTGGCATCCGAGTCATACTGAATCCCGCATCTACAAGGCATATCTAAGGGTACCGATTCCCAGGTACGCTGACTGTTCCGACAGCTCCCACTGGAGTAGAGAGAGAGAGTGCAATAGCTCATTCCGTCCTTCCTCTTCAGATCTTTGTCACTTCAATCAACAAACGATAGTATGATTCAATGAGAGCTCGCAACTACTTCTTGCCATGACTCACGCTGACAAGCGTTGTGTATCCCAGGTTTCACGCGGTCTCGAGATAGGTTCCCAGCTCATCGATCGTCTTTGCCAGTCAACATCATTGTTGAACACCCGTTCTCAGACCTTATCAGAGGTCTTGAGGGCGGTCTACTTAGTGAGATTCTCTGGTGCCTCCTTGAGGCACTCCTTCCAGTTGAATGCCCCCGGTAGCCTCGGACGACTTGTTTCGCCAGCAGAGCCGGGCTTCAGGCGATCTCTTCCCCTTTCCTTCAGAGTTCCCACGGCCAAGCCCCGAAAACAATGACACTATTGGAAAGACGAAGAAAAAGAGTAAAAGCAAAGGAGGTAAAGGGGCCAAAGCGATAGCCAAGTCTCCGCCTGATGACCTGTATGCATGGAAATTTCTCCTCTTCATGCCATAAGTGTCATAAACTGACTAAGTCTGTCCTCGATGTTCACAGGATTGACAGTTCCCCGCCTGTGCTAGCTGAGCCAGCATCTTATTCAGATACTCCGTTAGCCCCTCCTAGTAATCCGATTCCCTCGGCCGTCCCAGACGTCTTTGGGTCTCTTACGGAAACGGCGGAGAATGATCTAGCCATTCGTACCGGAACGTGGGCAAAATCAATTCCATATGGGAAAAGTCCTCCAAATGATGGCATCACTGGGGAGCTCGCAGGCGGATCTCCCCTCAGCTTCCCTACGCACCTAGATAAAGGTGGTTTCAGTCAGCCCTCGTCAACCTCTCCCCCTCCTCGAAGGAGACCCTTGAGCTACGGTAATGGATACCTGAGCAGCAATTTGTCCAGGCAGCAATCTGTAGACAGGCAGAAGAGCCATTCTCTGAGTGGCCCGTACGATGGTCATATTCCCCTGCCTCATCTACCGCAACCTCACTTCTACGGTGCCCCAGAGATTGATCTCCCTCCATTTACTGGTTCAAACCGGGTAGCTGGAGATGAAGGTTACTCGTTTTGTGGCTTTGACACGTTGTCCGGCCCAGCGTTCAAGTCCTCCAAGATGGGTGGCACCGTAATGCTTGTTGGCACTGACGGGACCTTGGACGTTCTCGCGATCGAAGACCGCAAAACGCGTTTAGTGGGGAAGCTCAGTGGACTCAGGGGCCGGGTGATAGAGGCAAAGATACTAGTCTCTACTTCATCGAACGATCCGTTCATTTCGTCTAGGCCGCATGTCGCCGTCATAATACACGGACCCTGTGCATCAAGTGAAGACGAAGGCCGGACATCTTCTGCTGGTTCGGAAACGAATGAGATAACACCTAGTCAGACTGGAAGGCTTCCGCCGGGTGAAAAGCGTTTCAGCAAGGACGAGCCGAAGCTGTACCAAACCAGAGTCGAGGTTTACTCACTCAGAAGCGGAGAGCAGATCGCAACCCTCTTCACCGCGAAACCTACTCCGTGTTATGAAAACATTCCCGGATTGCCTGCTCTTGCTCCATCTCCTACTGGGAATCTAAAGCTACTCGTCAGCGGGAACCATATTGTCTTGGCGTCCGGCGTCAGTGGGGAGGTGTATATATACGGCATGAACCCCTTCTCGTCGCCATGTGCATATCAGTGCTTGGGTAAAACCTGGACAAGTATACAGACAAGAGAGACTCGGCGATACTCAACATCGTCCAGTTCAACTGATCCGGATGCGTCTCGAAACGACTCCCCACATGGTTCAGCCGGTTCAGATTACCCTATTGTTGCGCTTAGAGGACGATGGTTAGCCATAGTGCCACCATCCTCAACTTATAGAGGTTCTATACGTGGAACGGTGCCTGCCTCACTGATTCAGGGCAAAGTTTTTGGGCTCGAGACGCGTAGTCCTCCAGCCAAGCCACCTGTCACCTCTGCCACGGACGTTGGCGAGGGCGAGAGTCTCTTTGACAAAGTAGCAAGGGGTGTCACACAAGAGCTGGTTCGTGGTGCCCGCTGGATGGGCGACCAGGGGCTCCAAGCTTGGAACCACTACTGGAATAAAGATCAATCTCAGAACACGTCCTCGCGGCGATCCCCAAATTTTATGGACTTACCACAGCAAGGATACAGTGTCTTCCCTCCGACACACGCCCAGGAAACTCAAACAACGTCGCCTGCGGAGCCTGATTTTGTCTCGATTCTGGATTTGAGACGATTCGATGATGGCGGCGAGACAAGGAATGCTATGCTCAACCCCATCACTACCTTCCAGGTCCCTAACGGATGTAGCTTCTTGTCATTCTCCCCTGATGGCTTGATGCTACTCACAGCGAGCAAGAAAGGGGACGTCCAGTACGTTTGGGACTTGATGCAAGCCAGGCATTGTCGGGCAGGGGTCTTTCTGTCCGAGGACTCCACAATGCCATCAGCCAACGTGCGACAGGTTGCGCGGTTCGCGCGTCTTACTACGTCTTCCATTGTCGATGTGATCTGGTCCCCTCCGTCCGGAGATCGTCTGGCAGTGATAACCCGCAAGGGTACAGTGCACGTTTTTGACCTTCCCCGTAGTGCTTTCCAGTGGCCTCCGTTCCGGCGAGCTCGTCCTCAACCCCACAAGTCGCAAGCCAACAACCAGCCCACGGACGAAGCGACTGACAGAGCGGCCGTGACGAATCCTCTGTCCGCGGCGTTCAAACTGGTTGGTGGGAAAACCCAGCCTATTCTGGCTGCTGTCAGAGGCCGCACTCCGTCCGCCGGCTCTGCATTTCCTGCAGTCGGTGCGTTCGCAATTCCCTCCGCGGCTGGAGTCCGAAGTGGGAGGGTGGTTGCTGCTGGTCTTAGTAAATCGATGGGAGCAGCGACTGGTACAGTCAATACTCTCCGGCATGCAGGTGAAAATCGACTGCACCTCTCCGGTCTCGCCCGTGACCCAGCCGCGTCTCGTGTCGTTTGGATCTCGAGCAAAGGGCAGCCTTTTCTGGGCGTGGTAGACAATGGATTCTTCCGGCTGTACCGGGTCAAACGATCCGTTTCTACTCACAAGAATCGCCAGCTGCAGTCGGTTGTTGGAAACAAGGAAATCGAGTACAAGTTGCCCGCGAACCTTCAGACTCCATGCGGTCCACTGCTGATCGGGACATTCGCTCATGAACACACTGTCTCTGCCATGTTAACTCTGCCATCTTCAAACTCACGGCCCCACACTACCTCAAAGATTAGGTGCCAGCCTCTCTCCCAGGCTGAGATCGAGACGAACGCGCCTTACCAGCCCTTCCACACCGACCACAGAGTCAATCTCTTCGTTTTCTCGAATGAAAACGAAGTATGTGATCCGTTGACGTGTGGCCCGGGCGGCCAGTGGATCTTTGGCGACAGCATCTCGCTGACCAAACTCCACGTGCGGCCATTCAGCGCTGGTGGCGGCACCGGGGATGAGGACGATATCGTGCACGAACAACACCATGGCTTCGGGGGAGAAATGGAGAACCTCATCAGTCTGGGCAACAGCACCGGCAACGTTGAAGAAGTCGTTATCACCACTCGCAGGAAGAAGAGACATTCCATGGCAGTCGCCGCTGCTCCTGGCGCTGGTGTCGACGACGGCTTCTTCGAAGACGATTGTGAGGTGCTGGATTTTGCTCGAGACCGGGTTTGAAATTCAACATCAGACCCTGTGTTATTTGAAGTACTCCCTGTGCCTTATTTCCCTTGCGCATCGAACAGCTTGACATAATTCTAGACTTTGATCTGATCTTGGCGTTTGTTCTCGATATCGTGCTCATGCCTATTCATAGAAATCCACACATGCAGAGCAGCACGAGATAATCTGGCAGTTTCGAGGTCATTGGAGTTTATCACACGGTTGGTCTTGTTTTTGATTGCTTCTTCTGGCTCCAGGATAACTTTCTTGGGTTTCCAGACTCTCGCTTTGGTCTTGGATGTTTGCTGTGTGCCTGATACTCTTGCAACTACATACTAAATACCCCAAATACTGTATTGAATTGGATAGACAGAATGAGATCTATGGAATGGATTGCTTGATCTACGATGCACTTGCCGATGGCCTTGGGAATATGTATATACGTAACCTGCAAGTGTCGCCTAACCTGCAATGTTCCTTCTCAAGGAATATGGGTTGCCTGCTCCATCTCCTCCTCCCACCACTTGCGAAACTCGACCAGCCGCTGAGTCCGCACGCGAGCCATGTCCCTCCCCGTCTGCGTCTTCATCATCCCCTCCAACCGCACCAGCTTCTCCTGAAAGTGCTGTATAGCATTATTCATGTCCCACGGTTCCCCGGGACCAAGATACTTCTTCCCCTGCGCCCCCAGAAACGTAAAACAGCGCCCAATCCCCACCGCCCCCAGCGCATCCAACCGGTCCGCATCCTGCACAATCGCCAACTCCACATACCCCTCCTCATCGATCAATCTCCGCACCGTCGAGGGGTCCTTCGCCTCCTTCGAGTACGACACATTCGTCACAATAGTCTGCACCCTCTCCGCGAGCGCCGCGTCCGCCCCATGCGCCAACAGCGCCTGCTCCACCATCCTGGCCGGATCAACCGCCGCGTGCTGCTGTTCTTGCTCCCCGGCCGCGGACGTCGCCGCAGCAACCTGCGTCAGATACTTCCTATCCCCGATATCATGGAGCAAGGCAGCGAGTTGGACAAGGTCAGCGTCGTAGTGGGTGTCCGGGTGCGCGAGCTGTTCCTTCTCGAGGATTGTGCGGGCTAGCGTGACGACGCGATGGACGTGCGCGGGATTGTGCGAGGGGTCGTGGGCGGACATGCAGGATGTGACGAAGGTGGCCATGGAGGTGTAGAGGTGGTGGAAGTCGGTTGGGGTGGCCATTTTGTTTCCCTCACTTTGGGTCTCTGGGTTTTGTGTTGGTTGAGGTGGGGTTGTGTATGGGTGTAGTGTAGTGTATTGTAGGGAGTTCTCTGCTAGAAATTATGTGATTGAGGCGGCGTCAGGCTGTAGATAGTTGGTTCCACCGATAACGAGGAAGATACTTCTCTATGGTTGTATGGTTCTTTTCTACCCGTTTATACGGAGTACTTAAGATGGGATTGACGCGTTTAAGCGGGGAGTTGACGCGCCGGTACTTATCAGCCTTATCGCTCAGGTGTGGATCTTCTACGATATCTCAGGTCTACGGAGTAGATCTCGCGTCATTCATCGTTGGCATCTACTTGATTACATTGCAAGCATGTAGTCCGAGGTTCGCATGATGTCAAGGTAATGAGCCAGTCATAATCAAGCGTGTTCGCATTGGTATCTCGAAACATTTTGAAAGTACTACACATGAAAGGCAATTATGGCACAGTATTAGGTGGCATCCTTATTAGTACTTCAATGAGAATGAAGAGAAATAAAACCAATCAACCCATGTCCCGTAACCCTATTAACTCCCGTCTCGAGATTCATTACCAGCCGGGACCCGGCCGTAGCCACGGGCCGTGTCTGGAGAGAACAGGTCCTCGTTTACAGAGCCCAGGCAGCAAGAACGAAGCCAAGGATACCGGCGGCGGAGACACCGAGCTGCAGCTGGCTAACAGCAGCAGAGTTGGAAGTCGAGCTGGCGGTAGAGCCGGTGCTGGTACCAGTGCGGGAGCCAGAGGCCGTGGAAGAACCTGTACATTGTCCAATTAGCTTTGACCTTCCTGGTCCGTGGTCAAGGCGACTAGCAACATACCAGAAGAGCCGTTGTCAGAGCTGCTGGAACCAGTGCCGGTGGCGGTCGCTTCGTTGGAGCTGACACCAGTGCCGGTAGCAGCAGCATTGGTCATGGTCGCGGGGAAGAAGTGGCTGCTGTAGCAGCTGCTCTGGCACGAGGCATACCGGTCGGTGTCGGCAGGAGTGCCGGAGCCCTGAGGGCACGCGGCAACACAGCTGACGGTGTCGTTGGCCTGCTGGTCGCTAGGGCAGGGGACCTTGAAGCATCCAGCAATGCAGCAAATGTCACTAGAAGCGCCTGAGAATCGCGAGGGTTAGCTTTATGTGATGGATAGTTCAAGAGGAAGCTAGAAATACGCACATTTGGCGGCGCAGGACTGCTCGGGTGACAGGCTGGCGGTGGTGGAGGCTGCAGAAGTGGTAGTAGTGGTGGACTGGGCAGTAGCCAGGACCAAGAGGGAGGAGACAGCGATGATGTTGTTGAACTTCATTTTGAATTGGATTGACTGTAAAGATTTCAGAAGCGACAGACTTGAATCTCAGTGCAAGAAGAGAAATGAAGATATTGCTACTTGCTACAAACGAGGGACTGGTGTTTGTTGATGAGGAGGAAGAAGAAGAGGAGAAAAACAGGAGTTGGGGACAGGAGGAGTAATAAAGTAACTCAGGCCATCATCGAATCACAAATGAAACCTTGCTGGGAAGGGTGCTCTGTGACCTGTGGATATTGGACACACTAGATACCTTAGACTGCTCCAATTCCAAGTCTTGTGCCCAGGTTTCTGTCGTTACGCCTTCTCATTAGCGGTGTTTCAGTCTTTCCTGTTTGTAAATTAGATAATGGTTTTTATTTTAGGACTATCTTGAGGACTTTATCCATCCATTGACGGTGTACTAAGGCTTCACTTCATGCAGTATCTCCTCAGCTAGCTTAGCTGTGTGGACGATTGTGGTTGGACAAAGCTGTTGAAGAATTGGGGAAAATCAGGTTGTCGACTTTTAGTCTGGATTCTTCCAGTAGCATCGCCTGCATCCTGCATCGGCCGATGGCTGTCCTTACTCCTTACGAAAGAGAGTGTAGATAGGTAGAATAACAATGTTTCTTTGTGGTTCCCAAGGAGGATCCGCAGCAAGCCACCTTGTTTGGCTGATATGGTGACACTCAATAGACCAAAGTTACCTCGCGATAGTCATAATGATACTCGACTAAATAAGGATATGTTCATTCTGTGTAACTGTGTAACTATTCATTTGTGAATCCCTCGATCACCTGCAATGTCATCAAACTTCAGCTGAAAACCGAAGAGCCTTGCTGATTATTATTAGCAAAGTAGACGATCAGAGACATGAGGAGATTGTGGATGCGGAATCTGGGGTCGGAATTGAGGAAAAAGGATGCCGCCTAAAATAGCCAGATTCCTTAGTCTTCCTCTAGCCCAAAGTCATTTGGCTCAGATCAGGTTTCAATTTTGACTTCTGTGCCTGTGATCCTGACCAGAACGGAAATTGTGAGGCGAATAAGGGGCTTGTTTTTGTTGATCCTGTGCGCTGCTCCGTCAGTACCCTCGGTTTTCACGACGACAATTGAGGTCCATGAAACTTGGTATGAATAGGGCGACTGTTGCCTTGGATAAGGTATCTCGAACCTTCCTCCTCCATCCTCATCGAACTCGAAGGGCCCAAGTGGAGCTGCTAAAATGGTTTCCATGACTTCTCCATCACCGGCAACACTAACCGGCCAGAAGCGAAGGACGTGCGCCGCCACCGATTCACTAAATTGTGAGGTGCAAACAGGACAAAACACCCGGTGCTGTCAATTAGTCTCACGTGATGTCGCGATACCGCGTCGCGTCGCTTCATCACCAAACAATGCGCCTTAGAATCCGACGAGGGGTATATGGTTAAGGTCAAGCGAGTCGCGACATGTCCGATTCTGATAACGACTCTGATGATTATTTTGACGATGAGATTGACGACGTTATCGTCCCCTGGACACCCGATGCAGTCGAATCAGCCCAGACGAACAACCGTCCAGCAAAGCGTCGGCGCTTAGACACTGGCGTTTTTGATGAAGATGCAGGCAAGCTACCACGACCTAATATTTGCTTACGACCTGGATCTGATACCTGTCTTTGACTTAGAACCCGATTTTTCCCTAGATCAAGGCGATGGGGAGGACGAATTACGATCGCCCGACCGAGGGTCTGTTAACGGCATTCAATTTGAGGATGTTGAGAAACCCTCCAAGTACAAGGTCTTTGTACCAAAGCGCAACAAACTGCAGGAGAATATCTTCGTCACACAATTGACCCAACCGCCTTCGCCCCCGGAGATGATTCGCGGCCCTCGATGGCAGAAGCCTGGCCCCGAGCCTCTTGCGCCCGCGCCTACAACAACTACAGTTGATGGGAGTCACCAACCGGATCAGTATCACGACGAAGATAAGGAAATGGAGGCTGCTATTGCAGCATCACTGCGCTCATTTGAGGAAGAGAATGGGGGAAATATCGCCTCTTCGGTATCCCGGTCTGCGGCAGCACAGACTACTGTCGCCCCTTCCGCAGCATTGAAAGAGCCTGCTGCGGATGTGCCATTCGATCTTGAGGATATACCAGATGATGCCTTCGATTCGGACCTATCCTTGTCGCCACCCAGAACGACATCTCAAGCGGCACGTAGGCCACCTGTTCAGTCCCAATTCAGCACCAATCGCCCGTTGGGCCTACGGCAATCCACGTTATTCGACATGGCTGCACGAAATCCGGACATCTCCTCGCAGCGAGGAGAACAAATTTACTCGCCACCGGAGAAAAATGAACCTCCTACCCATCACAAACTCAATCAAGAGGCTATAGACACATGGGTCTACCCCACTAATTTGGGGAAGACGAGAGACTACCAATTCAACATCGCACAGCGAGGTCTTTTCCATAATCTGCTGGTGGCCCTTCCTACCGGTCTCGGAAAGACGTTCATCGCAGCAACTATTATGCTCAATTGGTATCGATGGACAAAGAGTGCTCAGATCATCTTCGTAGCACCGACAAAGCCCCTGGTGGCTCAGCAGATTTCTGCCTGCTTCCAGGTGGCCGGCATCCCACGATCACAGACGACAATGCTGACAGGTGAAGCCGCGCCAGGCATTCGCGCGGAGGAATGGAAAACCAAACGTGTTTTCTTCATGACCCCTCAAACCCTGATCAATGATCTCAAGTCGGGAATAGCCGACCCCAAACGCATCGTCCTGCTTGTTGTTGACGAAGCTCATCGTGCCACTGGTGGCTATGCATACGTGGAAGTGGTCAAGTTCCTCAAGCGGTATAACAAGAGCTTCCGGGTCCTAGCTCTCACTGCAACTCCAGGTTCTACCGTGGAATCAGTGCAAGCCGTCATTGATGGCCTGGGTATTGCCAAAGTTGAGATTCGCACCGAACAGTCCCTCGACATTCGGGAGTACGTACATGCTCGAGATACCGAGGTGCAAACGTTCCAGAATTCTGATGAAATGGTGCTATGCATGGAGCTCTTCTCAAGAACTCTGCAGCCGCTTGTCGACCAACTTCGCAACCTTAACGCCTACTGGGGAAGGGATCCGATGGCTCTCACCGCGTTCGGTCTCACCAAGGCCCGTCAGCAATGGATGGGTTCAGATGCAGGGCGGAATGCGAACCTTGGGCTGAAGGGCAAGGTCAACGCGATTTTCACCGTCCTCGCGAGTCTGGCCCATGCCATCGATCTCCTGAAATATCACGGTATCACGCCGTTCTATCGGCACCTTTTGCACTTTCAGTCGAACACTGACGGTCAAAAAGGCGGCAAGTATCAACGCCAAATTGTGCAGGACGAAAGCTTTAAGAAACTCATGAACCATCTCCAGCCTTGGACTAAGAACCCAGAATTCATCGGCCATCCCAAGTTAGAATACCTCAAACAGGTCGTCCTCAATCACTTCATGGATCGTGGGGAAGGGACGGAAGCCCATGGAGACCAGAATCAGTCGGCAACACGAATTATGATCTTTGTACACTTTCGGGACAGCGCTGAGGAGGTTGTCAGAGTTCTGAAACGGTACGAGCCTCTGATTCGACCCCACGTGTTTGTAGGGCAGAGCAGCGCGAAAGGATCCGAGGGAATGGACCAAAAGACTCAGTTGAGCATTGTGCAGAAGTTCAAGAAAGGCACATATAACACTATCGTGGCGACCTCAATTGGTGAAGAAGGTCTTGACATTGGCGAGGTCGATCTCATCGTCTGCTACGACTCTTCGGCGTCGCCCATCCGCATGCTCCAGCGCATGGGACGTACTGGTCGTAAGAGAGCTGGTAATATTGTGTTGCTTCTGATGCAGGGCAAAGAAGAGGAGTCTTATATTAAGGCCAAAGACAATTATGAGAAAATGCAGCAGATGATAGCCAGCGGTACTCGTTTCACCTTTCATGACGACAGCTCCCCTCGCATCTTACCCCCAGGAGTTCGGCCTGTGGTTGACAAAAGGCAAATCGATATTCCGGTGGAGAACACGCAGGCTGATTTACCAGAGCCCAGAAGGAGAGCACGGCCCCCAAAAAGGCCACCGAAAAAGTTCCATATGCCAGATGACGTCGAGACTGGTTTTGCAAAGGCATCCAGTCTCACTGGGAAAGTGACCAAGAAAGCAGAATCTAAGAGAGCCGTCCGCAAACCAACGCCAGAGCCTGTGGAGATTCCCGCCCTGGAGGAAATTCTTCTTACGCCAGGTCAGCAACAGGATCTTGAGCGACGCTATTGTCATATAGGAGGCACTAGCCCAGAGTTCATCCGGAACCCCCGTGTTGACGCCTACCCTCGCCTGCAATCCGTTCCCAGGCCGACAAAAGTTGTTAAACATGGTTCCTTGACCCGCCGCATGATTGGCACTCTCCAAAAGATGAGCAAGGTGAGTGCTGATTGTGAAAGCCGATATAAGAAAGTGTTGGCTCTGGAGTCAAACAAGAAGATTGAGGACTCGGTCCTCCCTTGCGAATCTGTTCCTCCAGCACAGAACAGTCGACGACTTGAGAAGAATCTGTACACGTTGAAAAAGCAGTCGGCTACTCCAAGGCCAAACACCGTACATGTGCGGAAAGACCAAAATGAGGACGATTGCACTCCCGAACTGCTGTCCCCTGAGAAGTTGATGTCATCTTTTCTGGAAACTCACGCCGAAAAGCCTTTCTATTCGTCACAAAGAAGCCTGAATGATTTTGAATCAGATCTTGATCTCCCTGATGTCGAGACACTTCTCAATCGCAGCGCAGAGCGCCATGCTTCTCGCAAACGGAACAGATTTGTTGTTGATGATGACAGTGAGGAGTGACATTTGGGTCAGCGTGGACACTTTTGGATACTTGAGCTTGGCTTTTGGAAGACTACTTGTTGTCTCTAGATACCCAAAATTAGATAGCAATAGATGAGTCTCGAATCCCTTTTTAGTTCTAATGGTTGACCATGGTATGTTCACGGAGGGCGTTCTGCAAGCTCAGGGGGTGGCCTAAATGCCACCCCACTTTCTCCGCGCACGCACCTTAATCGGCCAAGTCGAGAGGAAGGTCCGGTTTCACGTAGAGCTACACAAATACAACACTCTCCCACACCTCACAGCCATGGCCGACATCCAATTTGACAGTGCGCTGTAAGTATCCAGCTCCAGCAACAGATCATATACCTCATATTCCACTTCCTGAGTCAGAACGAGCATCCAGACAGCGGAGTGTAACCCCGCTCGGAGACAACAACAACAACAGCTCAAGCTGACCATAACAACCACTCTCTAGCGATCTTCTTCGGCGCCTCAATCCCCGCGACACGAAACAGAATCTGCAGGCCATCACATCGATCGTCCCAGACCTGACCGAAGACCTCCTCTCCTCCGTCGACCAGCCTCTAGAGATCCGCCGCTGCCCGAAGACGAACCGCGATTACCTGCTCTGCGATTACAACCGGGACGGAGACAGCTACCGCTCGCCTTGGAGCAATGAGTTCGACCCGCCACTGGAGGACGGGACGGTTCCCAGCGAGCGGGTGAGGAAGCTCGAGGTTGCGGCTAACGAGGCCTTTGATGTGTATCGGGAGCTGTACTATGAGGGAGGAGTGGGCAGCGTTTACTTTTGGGATTTAGATGATGGGTTTGCGGGTGTTATCCTTCTGAAGAAAGGTCGGCTTTTCTACTTGATGGCTGGTGAGATGTGGGCTTTGCTAATGGGGACTGCGGGCAGGCGTTACACCAGGTGCGAAGAGCTCGGGCGAGTGGGACAGCATCCATGTGTTTGAAGCGACTGATAGGGCGCGCATGTCTCATTACAAGCTCACGAGCACGGTGATTCTGCACTTGGCGAACGAGAATGAGGCCCTCGGCGAGATGGATCTCAGCGGCAATATGACCCGGCAGATGGAGGTTGATCTGCCTGTGGAGTCGGATGCCAGCCATGTCGCCAATGTTGGTAGGCTCGTCGAGGATATGGAGTTGAAGATGCGGAACTTATTGCGTATGTTCACCCCTGTGGAGCGTTGCATCACATGCTAATCTGACTGCGATGACAGAGGAGGTCTACTTTGGCAAGGCCAAGGATGTGGTGGGTGAACTTCGAAGTGAGTCGCTTTTCTTGTCGTGTAGAACCAAGGAAATGGATGCTGACAAGGAATACAGGCCTCGCACCGCTTTCGGAAACCAATAAAGAGAAGGCTGCGCATCTGGAGATGATTAGGTCTATGCAGCGGTAGTGCATCAGCCAGCCATTGCTCCTGAGTTCTGCGAACTAGTATCTGTGCTTGTCGTGTTACAGGAGCATGTCTATGTTCTTACTTATCATTTCGCATCGTCAAGTCTTCTGCCATAGGTGTCAAGATCGGTAAATAGGTATCCTCTCTTTTCAACCCCTGACGAATAAACTCTTTCACAAAAGCATACTGGAAGTGAACTGCTTCAATTCAAGGTGTGTGGGTATCATATAGCACTACTGGTTTGCCCCAATAAGATGTAGCTTGACTTGTAAGACTTGAAACTTCAGCACGCTGAGATCAGCTGAGTAGTCGGCGCCTCGAAATGTTTAAGGCCTCTAATCAACCTCCATCTTATGTCCATTTTCCATCTTCACGCTCGTAGCTGAGGAATCGCTAAGTTGCTCCACGAACTGCCTCGCTGCAGCCCATAGCTCAGCTTCCTTGTCTTTCCCTACAGTATCCTTCCTGCTATTCAGCCAGCTGACATCCAACGGGTTCGTAGCACCCGTTGCCCCTCCGCCAGCGCCAGGTAAATCGCCCGTCCTCGAGGCCGACTCCGGCGCTAAGATAGCAGCTTCCTCCAGAGCGTATACCTGGCGACGTAATCTGACATCGATGGAGGAAAGAAGCGCAAAGTACTGCGAGGTGGCCTCTTTGAACCGCGCTTTATGCGACTCGAGGGAAGTGTCCTCCTCGGGCGAGTCGGACGTCCTGGCGTTTGTGAGGGCTTGGATCGCGAGACCGGCGGAGTGAATTAGTTTTGCAACATCCTGCGAGCAATCAGTGTCTGCTAGCTAAGTGGTTCTGTGACAGTTGCGTAAGGTTCGTTTGGTTTGTGTCTATCTTGAGCCTCGCGCAGAGCTACCTCCTTACCTTGTCCACCTCGTTCAACTGACGGATTCGGTCCGCTGAAGTAAATACTTGATCTGGTTGTGCAGAGCTCCCGCCCTCGGCCATCTCTTTGACATTTGAGGGATTTCACCTGGAGATCTAATTTTATTGAAAGCCAATTGAAGATAAGGTCAAGGTAAGAGTACCTAACCTGTAGCTATTCGTCACGTGCTATTTGCTGGACAGTGACAAGCCTGATTACCTAAACCAAGCTACAGCGCTAACCCCAGAAAGTCCTAGCTCAATATCAGAAACGTGACTTCGCAAGCCTCCCGATTTACTGATCCATCCCAAGTCATCTCACTTTCGCATCTTCTCTTAACGCAGCTTTTGGCTTCAACAAGAAAAGCGACAACAGTATCTGGATATCTAGCGTCGCGCCATGTCTGCGCCAGGCGGGGCTCCGAGCCCTGCACCTCGAAGTGCAAGTATCGGCCCCGGTGGTGGTGGTATGTCCATGCCTCCCCAGCAGAACATGGGAGCTACCACTCCAGTTGGAGCACCGACCCCGGGTCCTCCACCGCCGCCACCGAGTGGTGCGATGTCGCAGCAGAATCTGAATCAAATAGTAAGTGTTGAAGACTTTGCTGCATGGTTTTCGTGGTCCCGCGCAGTGTATCTCCCATGTGTTGGTGTGTTTCATCATTGACAAGCGACTTGTGTTGGCTGTGTTTCGCTTGAGTCAGGTGTTGGTGCTCGGCTTGAGACCACGGCTGCAGTTTTCATATTCCATAAAGAACGGAGTCTGTCATTATTCAGCGCTTCATTTAGTGTCTTGCTTCTACGTCATGTACAGGCGATTTTCCTGTGTTGCTAACGTATCTAGGTCATTGATTACCTGGCCAAGAAAGGATACAGCCGTACTGAAGCCATGCTGCGCATGGAATCAGCTAACCAAGAAATCGATGGCCGTCCTTTACCTCCTCTTGGCGAGGATGCACGTCCCAAGTATAGAATGGGGTTCGGTAAGCAGGTCCTTACTAACATATCATCTAGTCATATACTAATATGGCATGCATCTAGATATACTGAAAGCCTGGGTTGAAGACAATCTAGATCTGTACAAGGTAGGCCACTTTCTCGTATGAACATGGGACCATGCTTATCTGCGGACAGCCGGAACTTAGGCGCGTTCTGTGGCCTCTCTTTGTCTACTCTTTTCTCAACATGGTGACATCCTTTTATCCACAAGAGGCCAAACAGTTCTTTGATATAAACAAGAATCTTTTCCTGCCAGAGCACACAGATGATGTCCGCAAACTGGAACCCATCAGCCTTCCTGAGCACGTTCAGGATAACCCTACGGCCAAACTCTACCGGGGTAACAAGTATCGCATAGTACTCAGCAACCCAGCATTTGCGAATCTTATGCAGTTTCTCGAAAACAAGTCGAAAGAGGGAGGCTCTGTTATGTCGGCTATTCTGAGCAGCTACTGTACAATCATTACCAAAGAGCGTGCGTCCGACGATCGTTTCAGCTTCGCTGCTATGCTAGGCCAAGCTGGAGCGGGGCAGACATTTCCGGCTGAAGACGAAGGCATTCCCGGTCACCATCCTGGATCGGCCTACACCGGCGATAATCCGGCAATGGCTGGAACATTACCCCGGCTTAGGCTTGGCAAACTTCCTATGGAATCAACACTCGAGACCGACGTACGAGGCGAATTAGCAGACGAAGACATGAAGAACCCTCCGGCACCTGGCCACAACAGTCTTGTGCAGGAGTTTGACCAGATGATCAAAAAGGAAGAAGACGACGAAGCGCCCAGCCGTGCCGACATTCCATATCCTCCCTCGACCGCACGCGATGTGGCTCTGGAAGTCCAAAAGGTGAAAGAGAATCGTGACCGGTTCAGGATCGAGGGCCGGACGGGAGGTGTTGGTCCTGCAGTCAGTGTTTGCATGTTCACATTCCACAATACTTATGACGGGTGAGTAATGACCGCTTTCTTTGACTGGAAGATTTTTTTAATGAGTGATAGAATCAATTGCCTGGATTTCTCCGACGATAATATGCTCGTTGCAGCTGGCATGCAGGAGTCGTATATTCGTGTTTGGAGTATGGATGGCAAGAAAATCCAAACAACCTACGACAACGTGGACGATGCGCCCCCCTCGAACTCGCGTCGTCTGATTGGTCACTCTGGTCCGGTTTATGCAGTAGCATTTGCGCCTTCTGCTACACGCTCGGAGAGCGCTGTAGCGCCGACCAACGCGCGTTGGCTACTCTCCTCATCTGCAGACAAGACCATCCGACTCTGGTCTCTTGATCTATGGCAGTGCATGGTCGTCTACAAGGGCCATGATCAGCCTGTTTGGGATCTTCAATGGGGACCTTTCGGTCACTACTTTGTTTCTGGTGGACACGATAAAACCGCTCGTCTCTGGGTTACAGACCATATTCGTCAGCAGCGCATTTTCGTCGGCCATGACCAGGACGTGGACTGCGTCTGCTTCCACCCGAATTCCGCCTACATCTTCACCGGCAGTTCCGACCATACGGTCCGCATGTGGGCGGTCACCACCGGTAACGCTGTGCGGATGTTCACTGGCCACACCGGCAATATTACGGCCTTGGCCTGCAGCAGAGACGGCAAACTTCTCGCATCTGCAGACGATCAAGGCTCGATTCTCTTGTGGGATCTGGCACCCGGAAGACTGTTGAAGCGCATGCGCGGTCATGGAAAAGGAGGCATCTGGTCCCTTAGCTGGAGCGTTGAATCGACTGTCCTGGTCTCTGGCGGTGCCGACGGCACTGTCCGTGTGTGGGATGTCACCGGCCCAGCCCAAGATCCGTCCCAAGGTCGTGTAGTCGGAGAAGGCGGCGCAGGCACAAAGGTCGATGCTGGCAACCCCTCGGCCACTTCCACCCAACCCTCGACTTCGGTTGCTCCGGGCATGGGCAAGAAGAAGGGAAAGGATGTCGTCGTCACACCCGATCAGATCAGCGCGTTCCCGACGAAGAAGAGTCCGGTCTACAAAGTCAAGTTCACCAACATGAATCTGATCATTGCCGGCGGGGCTTATCTTCCTTGACGAGAATTGTGAGTTTCGTTACGTTGCAAAAGTGGCGCCAGATACCCTGTTGTATTTTTATCTCTTCCCTTACACTGGACCATCACGGGGCTTGGTGGTTTGATATTCGGCGGCGTCGGGGGAGGCTCGGTGTTACATTGGCAAAAATACAAAGACAGTCCATGTCTTTTTCTGCAGTAATGGTTTAATCAACTCCGTTTGTAGGTCTATAGACGGGCATGGCAATCCATGCAACATTAGGAAAAGGGATATTTCCACCACTCTATGGCTTCTGCAGATGTGAGGCACTAAAAGAAGCACCCGCACCCTTCTGCATAGCAGCGGAAGCCTGCATATCAGCCACCTTCGGCGGAAGCACAAGCGCACTCCGATCATTCCGTTTGTAAAAGTCCACCAGAATCTGAGCCGTCTTTGCCGGCATATCCTCCTGGACGAAATGGCCCGCTTCGGGGAGAACCTGGAGTTGATATTTTCCTGGCACAAGTCAGCACAACACGAACACGGCCAACAACGGCAACCACTGTAAAAAAGCGTACCCTGCATCTGCCCGATCATCAACTCCTTATCCAGTCTATCTGTCCCAGCCAACAGGAGGAGTTTCCCGCCGCGCGCCTCGAGGAATTTCCGACTTAGGCCGATGAACCAGTCTTCCCAGAAGGGCTTCGTGGCGGAGAGGTTGGTCCGCCAGACCCATGGTTTGGAGGGGTCGGAGGGCGTTTCTTCTTTGTAGAGGAGGGATGGGACGGAGACTCTGGCTGAGGTTCTGTTTCGGATTGTCCGGGACCGTGTGCTGTAGCTATTAGTATAACATTTCTTTTGATGTGGGGGAAGAGATAATGACATACTGCCACTCGATACCCGATGTCAACGAGGGGAATCGGGAAGGACGAGTGGAGAGATATTTCTCCATGCTTTGGAGGGCATCCATGGCCGAGCCTATTCATTATCAGTAATCACCAAATGAAATAATTGGAAGGATAGGATATCATACCCTCGACAACATCCAGCACCGCATAAGCCAGTAGCTTCGAGCCTAGCTCCCCCTTCTTTGCAACATCAGTAATGACCGCTCCCCCAAGGCTATGCCCCACAAGAACCAAGTCCGGAAGCTCCTCCCAGCCCATTTGCGTCTGTGTCTTGCGGACCACATAGACCAGGTCCTGGTGCAGAGTCTCGAGGCTAAGATCTAGCTGGACGGGCAGCCCATCCGCCCTCTGCACCGACGTCCGGCCGTGGTCGCGCGCGTCTACCGACAGGATCCCGGCTTTGGGGAGGATCTTGCGGATTTCTTCTGCGCAGGTTGCGAATGAGAGGCCTGAGGAGCCGGCTCCGTGGTGCATAACGAAGAGGGGACCTGAGTCGGTGGGTGGGGTGAGATAGACGTGGTGGACGATGCGGAGAGTGTCGGTTTCGCGAGTTAGAAAGAGCTCTTGGGTGAAGAAGTCTGACCAGCTCAGAGAGGAGGAGTCGGATGGTCTGGATATCGTTAGCTGCATTCTCACAATGAGGACGACGGAGGCTAGGGAGGGTGAATGTATCCGGGATATGATCGCGTTACGTACCCATGGCTGGCTCTGGCAAACAGCTGCCTGCTCGGCGAGGGAATCACGGTCCCTGCTGATGAGACTGAAGAGGAGTCTTCATCGTGACTGCTTTCGGCGGGGGGGTTCATTGATGAAGACTCAGATTCGGATAGAGGAGGGGCCTCGGGAGGCAACTTGGCCAGCTTTGATTTAGCAAATGCCTTGTGAAGATCGCTCATGGGCGGTTATATCTATGACTATGGTCTGATTATATATGCCCTAGCAAATTCGTTGATTAGGGAAGTTCATATGGATAAAATGCCATCAGAGATGGCGTTGTGGTGACCGTGGGGTAAGCCAACCTGAACAGGGTGTTTTAACACTGACTAGATATGGCGGATAGAGGGGGGAAATCGGCCTGCATCTACAATGATGTCTATATCATTAATTCGATTGTGTTATTATCGAAGCATCGCGGACTTGCCAAGAGACGTTGATGAAAGTGTTGCTGTTCTTGTTTTATGCCCTGAGGTGGCGGGACTGGGCCGAGTGGGGTGAGGACTGAGGAGCTATATATATAGTCGGGGAGTATCTACGAAGTATTGACAAATGATAGCATGATAGGAGTCGAATTATATTTCCTGTATGCCGTCAATTCCAACGACGAAGGCTGTCCGTATCTGGTTACTCACTGAAGTGAAACTGAGATTTGCAAGTGGTCTTCGTTGCAGGTCAATCATCACCTGAAGCCCATCGCTAGCTCATTCCAGCTTCACTGTAGGAATCTAAGGAGATCAAGCCATAGTCTTCAGTGCACATTTCCCCGGCTGACTCCAGCTTTCCAGAGATCATGCAAGTAGACTGTCAGTGTTATTCTAGCAGACCAAGTTATACACTGAACACTTGGACCACGCTCAAGCAATATTTCGCTCAGTGTATACAGTAGTAAATGTATGTGGCGGAGGAGGAGCTCTACTCCGCCCGACGCCTTTCCCGATTGGGCAATCTGGAAGTGCTCTACAGTAACTTCATCAACCTGCGGAACGCGCTGGCTGCTTCAGGTCGCTGCATACATTATCAACTCCACGTCTTTCACGGCCCCTCAATTGACTGTCTCTTCTCTCATAGATTATCTGCCTTTACGAGTCTCTCTATTTCTTTTGTCCGCATATCTTGTCTCCTCCCTCATGGAGGTTGCCAGCATGACACAGCCAGACCCGGCAAACGGTGCTCACTTACCTTCCATCGCCATGGACGCCTCTATGGATATCGACATGGATATTGACCTCGGGCCGCTTCCAGAGCCGGAGCCAATTGAAACGGTGAGCGCGAATGGCCCCAATTTGTCTGCTTTACTCTCTAGTCTAACATGTCTCAAAACCTAGGAACCCGCGACCGCAACAGTCACTAGTCAAGACGGCTTGGTCGATCCCACAACAGCTGAAGCGCAGTATGAGAAGGTTCACATACGAGGTGTAGATGATTTAACCACGGATAATATCAAACAATTCGCGACAGATTACTTCTCCGGCGAGATCCCTTCCCGCATCGAGTGGATCGACGATACATCCGCAAATATCATCTACTCATCTCCCGAAGTTGGTCTGCAAGCTCTGGCAGCTTTCACGCAGGCCAGCGAAGAGGAAGATACATCTTCATTCCCACCTTTGCGCTTACGGTCTGCCAAGGCGTTGTCAACCCATCCCGAATCTGTGCTTCAAGTGAGGTCGGCTGTAAAGACCGATCGCAAAAAGCCCCGGGCATACGAATCCAGCCGCTTCTATCTCATGCACCCTGAACACGACCCTCGCGAGAAGCTGCGACGAGAACTCGCAGACAGACGTCGTCATAGTGAAGCCTCGAGCGATGGTGACTATCAGCGAAGACGGTTCGACGGTCGGGAGCTTAGACGGCGAAGAGACCGTGACGCGGACGACAATTTCAGCGCCAATATGTACGACGATGAAGGCCCACGTGCTAACACCGACTATTCAGACTCAGAGAGAGGCCGCAACGGACGGACACGGCGAGGACAGCGGGAACTATTCCCAGACGAAGGACGTTTATCTGGCCGCCTTCGGGATCGGAGCGCCTCTCCAGGTCGTGACACGCTGGCCGAAAGTGGTCGTATAGAGCAAGAGGAGCGCGGCACGCGGAGTCGCTTCCGGGAGCGCTCGCCACAGCTTATCCGTCGCAACGAAGGCAAGGAGCTTTTCCCCTCTCGTACTAGCGACAGCGATTCCAACGCCCGTGAGCTCTTTCCGAACAGACCAACGTCGAGCTACCTCAAGAAAGAACTTTTCCCAAGCAAACAAAGCAATCATCGCCGCTCAGATGCAATCGATGCCGCTGATGAGACAGCAGATCTGTTCTCGAGGAAAATATCTGTGCCGCTGGTGGATGGCGCTCGGGACCAGAAGTCGTCGCGCAATAAGAACATCGAGTTGTTTCCAGACTCGGCGAATCAAAACGGCGTCAATATTCGTGGAGCAGCTGGCCAGGACCAGGGTATCTCGATTCGAGGTGCGGCCAGCGGCATGTCAATCAAGGGTCGAGGCGCATCTGTCCGGGAGCTGTTCCCTTCCAAGTACAGGTCCAATGCCGGCAAAGAGTTATTCTCTGATAAGATAGAAGGACGAGGCGGCCCTCGAAGGAGGGCAGAGGACATGTTTGGCTAAGGGAAGGCAAGCTCTTGCATGAAGCATCAAAATTTGGAGTCTGCTACGGTTTCGTTTCTTTCTGCTCTAAATCTAGGGATGGCCTGATACCATTGCATAGCTGATTTATCCGGATCTTTTGAAACTATTCAAATTTCTATTCAATCTGTATTACTATAACAATTAACTAGAGTTCTAACAATGAGGCTGTTGAAATAGAATTCTAAGGTTTCTACGGTTGTTTCTGTAAGGTGCTGATATCACTGAGAAACGGAACTCGCTCAGCGATTTGACTTCGTTCAGCTTTCTCTGCCAACATTCCGAATCGGAAGACACATCGGATTGGCGAGATGACGGCAACAACACAGCTGGCTAGTGTTCTAGTAGCTCGCTTCCTTCGTTCGAATAATTATACAGAGACCCTGAATGTATTCATCCGAGAAGCGGGACTTGCAGCCGACGCGGGGCAACCGGATGGAAAGACCGACAAGAACGAGTGGACAATCGAGGGGGTGCTTGAGGAGAAACAAGTGTTTGATGAGAGCGTAAAATTTGAGCGATACCGTCAAAACGAAGAGAAAGACGTCTGGACGGTTCCAGGTCAGCCAACAATGGTTCCCTCTGTGCCTTGCAGCCTCGATGTTGCGGAGATATTTATATTTGCTGACACGACCCAGCACCCTCAACACCGAATGTCATCCAAACACCAACCTCTGCCAATCTCCTAGCTTGTTCGGTAGAGCCCTGGCAGAATCCTAGTCCAAAGGAGAATCAAGATAACACGTCATGTTACATCGTCGCCACAGGCGCAGATAGACAAGTGCACCTTTTCAAGACAGACGAAGGCAACGATGTTGTCACTTCGTTTGCTGTATCTGACTCCCCGGTGCTATCATACGCGCCTATCCAGAATGGCGAATACGTCCTCATGACCAATATGTCCGGCCAGCTTCTTCTCCAACGGGGTACCGAGATTCTGTCACGCCGTAAAGACCATGCCAAGTATGCAGTCAAGGTGATTGCACATGAAGAAGATGGCCAGCCAGGCGAAACTACACCGAAAGTCGTCTGGGTCGCTACTGCTGGCTGGGACTCCAGGATCTTACTCTACCGTCTCCGTATCCCAAGCAGAGCAGGAGATTCTGAGTCCGTGGAACTCAACGAGCCCATCGCCCACATCAACCTGATCACCAACCCAGAATCGATCCTCTTCGTCCGCCATCCAGACACCCAGGAGCTTATCCTGCTCGCCTCGCGGCGCGACTCGACCTATCTCTTCTACTACGGCGTCCCGTCATCGACACCTACCTCTACCGACACGCCCAGCGAGTGCAAGCTCCTCGGCAAGCAGAACCTAGCCCCTCACTCAAACGCCTGGGTGGCGTTCTCTCCATCCTGTCTCGCGCTGAGCCCGCACGATCCCGGCCTCTTGGCCGTCGCGACCTCGACCCTCCCGCACATGAAAGTCATCATAGTGCGCCTGCTATTCCCTAGCCAGGAGGTGTCGGGGCCTCCTCCCATGGGCGGAGCGGAGACACAGGCTACGCAGGCGTTTGCTGCGCTTGCGCTCCAGAACCGCGAAGATGCGGCCATCATGATCCAGGCGAATACGTTTGCGCCGCAGACGGTCTACTCCACTCCGCAGGTGGTTTGGCGGCCTGATGGGTCGGGAGTGTGGGTGAATGGGGATGACGGGGTGATCCGCGGGGTGGAGGCTATGACGGGGAAGGTGACGGCGATGTTGAAAGATGGGCATCTGGCTGGATCGAAGGTACGGGCTATCTGGGCTGGTTGGGTTGAGGTGCAGCGGGACGGCAAGGTGGTGAGAGAGGAGTGGCTTGTTAGTGGTGGGTTTGATAAGAGGCTTATTGTTTGGAGGGTAGCAGGTCCTTCTGAATGAAATGCATGGAGCTCCACAAACTGACGTAAAGGAAATTGGAAAATATTGATATTCAGACTATCTGCTTACGAGTATGTAGCCCTCCATCCATGCACCCTCTCGCCACGGCAGAGAAAGGGAAAGGGTGTTTGGTAATAGGAGGGCATGGGATCTATTCTCGGCACGTTGAAATAATCCTTCAGCAAACGCGCATGGGAAAGACACGAAGCTGTACACACATATGCCTGATGACGATGACGATCAACAATCGACAATCGTCCGGTGTAGAAGAAAGCAAATCGGCACGAAGGCCCGCCCTAGCAGAAACGAAACAAGATCATGCTCCGGCACTCACGATGGCCAAGTCGTGGAATCGAATCCATTTTTGTTAGTGTTATTTAACAAGCCGTCGCCGTCGCGCGAAAACCCAGCCAGGCTCTTCCGACATGACGCTCTGTGTCATCGCACGTTAAACCAACTCAAATCGCTTCCCATTTAATTTCGATGAATCAATTTATGCGACCTCCCGCTTGCCCTCCTTGCGCTCCTTCTGTAGGATAGTTAGCCATGTCCTCCGGTACCCGGCTGCTGCTGAGTCGAAAGATCAACGTACCAGAGCCTTCATGGTGCCGTGGAGAGCGTGTCTGTGGTTGCGGCGGAACTTGGGGTCAACACCCTTGAGGGAAGGGTAACGGTGAGTCTTGGGCTTCTTGATACTGTTGGAAACAAACGGTACATATCAGCGACCTGTCTTTCCTTCTTCAAATGTAGTTGGTGGATATGTTGCATGCTGGTCGCGGGTCATTCAAGACCAATTCGGTGATGCCAATCCATCACTGCAACAGATCCTTCCCTCCCGACTGAAGTATCCGATCTCAAATTGCTGAGGACTGTACGAACCCGTTACGGTGAGCCTTCTGGCTGCGGTGGTGCTGAGACGCGTTCTTGGACTCTGTTCAAAGTGAAAATGACCGTCAGCGACTTCCGCAGAATCCAGGGACATTGTGATTGTGCCGGTATAAAATCGATTCGAGAATTCCAAAAAGCCGGGGTTCAGGTAACGTACTGGCCATCTTGACGGGATGTGTCGCAACAAGAAACGGGTTGACGATGAGTTGGCGGATTGAAGATGTCCTTGAACTGAGCAGAAGGCTAGAGACCTCCCGAAGATTCGGGCTAGGGTTCCGCTGGGAAAGTTTTGTGTGGGATTTCGCTTACTGCTGCGGCGGCTAGCGTCATTGGTCCATTACGTCGGCAGCGCCAAATGTCTACCTTATGTTCACAACAACACTTGCTACCGGTCTCTATCACGCTGTTTCTCTACGTTTGCCACACTATTTGTTCAATAGAATTGAATCTTATATTTGACACTTGTACGGGGCAGCTTAATTCTCGAGATGGAGTATTAGTGCCTCATAAGTGGTCGTAAATGTGAAGGGTCCCGTGACGTGATTACTAAGTCGAATGCCAATATCGCTTGGCATGGATTATGAGCAAGTGATAATAATGTCAGAGATCACTTGCTTGTTTCAGGAGGGCAGTAGGGCAAGTCCCCAATAGCTCGGGTGCTCAGCAAGCCGTTGTGAGCGCGAACATACATTGGCATAAGTGTGGGCTGTCTGTCGAAGATTATACCTCTCTAGACACAGCGTAGGCAATTGATATCACGTGATTTTCTATTGTGATGCTTGAAACATCCATGTTGATTGAAGTGCAGAGTACGTTTCCGAAATCAATGTATTCATTCGCAGAGTACATGCCATTGATATTCCTTTTGAAAGTATCTGTTGATGGCCTTAGCATGCCACTGCTGTCCCAAATGGATACGAGAGCTTAGCGATCGATGTAGTCGCAATGCGCGACGGAGTCTATGTCCTAGCAATATGCGAGAGACATTGACCCTTCAGAATAGAAGAAACGCTTTTTCATCGTCGATTGATCAACGAGCCCTTGTATATAAACAAACAATCTCGGGTTGTCGAATTACCTGGCTATGATAGATGTTGAATCTTCGTAGGTGTTATTTGTTGCCCGTCTAAGTCCTATCACGTGACTGGAAGAGCCGCTAGGGAACAACCGGCATTCGGACTTCGACCTTTGCATCTTTGACCCAGGTTCAAGAGGGATACCATCACCACTTCTCCTTCCATCCATTGCAAGATGAGCTCTCTTCGCTTCGCTCGCTCTGCTCTCAGGGCTCGTCCCTCTGCTCTCCGCGTTCCTCTCCAGCGCAGAGGTTACGCTGAGGCTGTGTCGGACAAGATCAAGCTTTCTCTGGCCCTTCCTCACCAGGTACGATCCGAAACAACTGAACGCATTCTGCTCGTCAAATATGCCGGAACTGACATAATATCTTGGATTAGACTATCTTCAAGTCGACCGGCGTGTACGTGACGGCTAACCCCCTTCTGATCGACGACCGACGGTTCTGATCATGACCTGAATGTGTACTGACGACCTCCCCTACAGTGTCCAGGTCAACATCCCCGCCGAGTCCGGAGAGATGGGTGTCCTCGCCAACCACGTTCCCTCCATTGAGCAGCTCAAGCCCGGTCTCGTCGAGATTGTTGAGGAGGGTGGTGCCAACAAGAAGTTCTTCCGTACGTCCGGACAACCTCGCTAAGACTTGCGCTGCGATATCGCGGTTACCACGCGGTTACCACGAAATGTCGCATTGCTTTCTTTCAACATCGCACTAACAAGTCTGCGTTCTTCAGTCTCTGGTGGCTTCGCCGTCGTTCAGCCTGACTCCGCTCTGAGCATCAACGCCGTGGAGGCATACCCCCTCGAGGACTTCAGCGCCGATGTAAGTTGCGGAAACGAACAAATGTCGTGATGTACTTTTTTGACCGTTATCTTTCAATTACAGGCTGTCAGATCCCAGATTGCCGAGGTCCAGAAGATTGCCAATGGTAGTGGCAGCGAGCAGGACATTGCTGAGGCTAAGATTGAGCTCGAGGTAGGTCAACCACAAGCGCATTAGCATGAACCTAGACTCAATGACTAACGTTGTCACAGGTTCTGGAGACTCTGCAAGCCGTCCTGAAATAGATACCTGATGTACATAACCACTCGCGATTGCAATTCTGAACTTGTAGAATTATAACAATTCTCCGGCAAGGTCTTCAATGTTACTTGCACGTTATTCTACCATATGCCCTACTCTGTGATCATGGAGTCCTAACCCTCAGGCGATCGTCGTGTGGGAGGGGATCACGCCTTCCCAAAATGGATTCGCAACCTAACTTCCTTACTTGGCCCGCAACCTCTCCCTCCATTTCTTATATCTAATTGACAAGCTTCACAGGCCTCTTCTTTCCGTTGCCCATTTTCAGATAACTACGATAGTTGAAATGGACCACGTAACATCGCAGCGGCAGTTCGGCCCTTCACATACATTGCAGTTCTCTCTGGGGGAGCATCTGCAAGAGAATGCGCCAGTCACGCCTTCAAAATCTCCAAACAAGAGCCGGCTCACCGAATCGGAAGGCGAAACTATTTCAACAGTACCATTCAGTCGGCGGCCTGACACGCACTTCATCTTTGACGAACCATTGCCAACAAATCCAAATAATAGTCCGGCGTCCGAAAGCGAACAGCCATACCAGCTTTCGTCTGCGCACTCGTACCGCGAAAGAAACAATGCCCTCTTATCACACAAGCCTAACATCATCTCTACCACCTGGCCAGATTGCAGCGAGAACGTGCGAGCCAACTTCTTGACCAACGAAGGTGGGACTATTTGGAGACCACCAAGGCCACCGAAGCCTGCTTTCCTCACTGTGGTAAAGCTTTCTGGCCAAGCACAACCTCGAGCAAGGATAATCCCACCGGCGCGCAAGCACCCGAAGCCACTGCCCCCCACAATTCTTCTCCAGCCTCGAAGATGGCCTCGGCCATATTCTCGCTTTGTGGAAAATACCCCTTCGGAAGAGAAAAATGCTTCGGCTGTGCAAAGAAAGGAGACATGGATGAATCCAAGCCTACTTAAGCCTCATCATCAGGGGAAAATCGCCCATCGCGGTGCTGAGAATGCCTACCGTGTTTTATTAGGCGACCCGGACAAGCCATTTCCAGCTCCAATACCTACCAATGATAGATTACCACTGCTTCGAGCTGTACTTTCTCCTGAGTCCCGAATCGCATTCTTGAGGTCACTCAGCACCGACTATGGAGCCTCGCCTAGCCGACCGAAAGAGGACAAATTTCTGAAGCATTTAGCCGGGTTGCTGTCGCGTCCATCGAGATTGATTCCCCGCTGGCAGAAGCTACGCAGTTCTACTCCGATAACATTGACCCTATACCAGCCTCTGCACAGCCCGCAGTGCTCCTCGCTAGTTCAAGTTTCATACATGGTGCATGTGGAAGCCGTTTTACCAGCCGACCGAAAACGTGCTGCAGATTCCCAACAGGATGGACCTGCTTCCCAGTCTTCAATGGACGGGTATGCACGTCTTTTTCAATTGCGTCTCCCTGTTCCAACGTTATGCTTCGACATCGTCCGGCCATTCGTCATTGGTATGCGGCACCCGATCTTAGTGACCATTGCATCGATGTTCGTCTGTGTCTTGGCAATCACCCTACGATTTCTTGCTGGTGTGGGTTTTCGGAGTCGGTCCAGCCTTGAAGAAGACCACCCTTGTTCGGAAGAGGAAGATTCTGATCCCGCTGCACTCCAAAATTGATGTTTGATACTTATCGGGTTCGGAGAGCAGCATGAGAGCAACATAGTTTCCACGGAGATCCTTTGTATCCCAACTCGTGATAGTTTTATGGCTGTACCGGTCTGATCTGAAGACTGCCCCGTTCTCGCCTGTGCATGTACAATCTCTAGTGTGTTTGATTATAGTCACGAGCGAGACCAAAAAGATTCAGACAAGGCAATTTCACCTTATACATTGCTTTTGTCATTCGAGAACCTAGGTAGTAACCGCGTGAAATCAGAGTCTCCTAAGACAAGACACAGAATCCAAAGTAGGATGAACCGCAGGATAGAAAGACAAACATGACGACATCACATCGTAAGACAATTTAGATACATTACAATCTGGTAGACAACCTGAAATGGAGAAAAGGAAACACGTATATTACTCGCCCTTGACCAATTCCTTGAGTCTCTTTTCAAGAACCTGTCGACCTTCAGTGGTCCTCCACACCTCGTGAGGAGCACCCTTGACGATATCCCAATCCTTCAAGTTCTTGGTGATCTTGGTCAGATCCTCCTGCGTCTTGGCCCACTTGTCGCTCCTGCGGACCTCGACACCGGAGCTCACGACGACAAGCGGCGTATCAGGCATCTGGACATGGCGCGCGGTCTGGATCTCCGAGGCAGTCATCGACTCGGCGACGAGGTTCTCCTGCAACTGGGCCTTGAGGAACTTGCCCGTCTGGTAGGCGCTGCGGCCGTAGACGCGGTCTTCGCGCGTGCGGCCCTTGAAGATGGCGCCGAAGATGCGGTCCAGGCCTAGCGGGGAGAGGATGCCGCGCAGCCAGAGCAGGAAGCCGCGGCCGGCGTTGCCGACTTTGCCGAGGTAGTCCTCGTGCATGGCGTCGATGAGCAGCATGCCCTTTGTTTCGAGGAGGTGGCGGCTGGAGAAGATGCGGCTGTAGATGGAGCCGATGCCCGAGGAGACTAGGATCCAGGGGCCTTCTTCGCCGGCGAGGGCGAGGGCTTCGGAGAGGGCGTCGGCGGCCATGCCGGCGGAGTGTGGGGAGGGGGCGTTGTCGGACCAGGCGTGTCCTGGTCGGTCCCAGTAGCAGTAGCGGTCGACGAGGCCTTTTTTGTAGACTTCGTCGATGAAGGGTTGCAGGGAGTGCTCGACTGGGCCTTCGCCGCCTTCGAGGAGGACGGTGGGTGGTTTCTTTCCGTTGGCGTCGATGGTGCCGTTGCTGGGGCCGACGCAGGCGAGGTGGACTTGGTACTTGTCACCGTTGACGAGGTACTTTTGTCCCGGGGCGGGGAGGGAGGCATCCCGGGCGCGGATGATCAGGGTTGCAGTGAAGAGGATGGAGACGATCGCGATCACGACCATGACGATCGTTTGGACTAGCACGGCGATCCATTCCCGGAGGGACCGGCGGGTTTCCTCTCGTCCGGTCAGGCGCTCCTCTTCCTCCCTCTTGCCCCAGGCGACGGTCCGGTTTTGGAGGATGTTGAAAATGGATATCAGGGTGGCCCAGACGACCGAGGCGATCCCGACCCAGCCCTCTTCTACGCGCAGCTGAGGTACGCCGAGGATGATGCACATGTCCACGAAGAGAAAGACGGTCAGCACCAGGCCGGATATCGTCATGGCCTTTGACGGGACGGCGAAGAATAGCAGCGCGACGATGAGGTAGCCGACAGTGAGTGTGGTATATGCGAAGCTAAAAAAGCCAGAGCCACGGCTGTGCATCATCGGAGGGCTGACGAAGATGGAGACGAGCAGAAAAGTCCACCAAACGAAACTGACGGCGAGACAGAAAGAGGAGAAGGCTCTGAGAGCTCTGACACTCCACAGATTGTAGGGAGATACCTGATAGTAAAAGATGTTAGAGACACGAACACAGGAGGTTTGTTCTCGTCAACATCCAGGACAAGCACTTACTGCAGGATCATCGGGACTCAGGTATCCTTGAGTCTCTCTCGGTAGTAGTCGTGTCCGTTCATCTGCTTCCTGATACTGCCCTCTGGATCCATCATCTCCCTCACGGCCTTGATCCTCACGCTCCGAGTCATTGTTCCTCCGCCACATTGAAACCATTGTCCTCTGCGCGGTCTATGTCATAGGCAGAAGTAGAGCTTGGTAATAGATGACAGTGGACTGTTCTGACTATGCTGCAGAGGTATCAGGCAAAGATTAAATTAATCAAATTCGAATATATAGAGATAGATGATTGTCAATGAGAAAGAGTCGAGATAGAGAGTTGACTGATAGATCATGAATAATTTCTTGGAGGAGAGCAGGAGTTGACGTCATGACGAACGCAGGGCGATAGAAGCTCATTATCCAGCGCCAAGAGAGAGTAGAGTTTGATAGGGAACAGGATATCCATGTTTGCCCCGGTCCAGCTCTCGATGATCGCCGAGCCACTGATACATCCTCATTGATGCATGCAGCTCCAGAACTCGAGGCGCAGTGAGGTCATCAATATCATCATCCAGCGGAGCACGTGATATCGATTACTCAGCATAGAGGTACCTCTGTTGACACCTCAGGACTCAGGTACCTATTCTGGCCTTGTTATGTTTGGCCTGATCGCATAACCATGCTATTGACCTTTCCTTTCTGTATATCCCGCTTCACATCTACGGACACCATCTAGCATGGATGATGGGCAACTTCAACGGCTGGCCAGGAAACAAGCCTCTTGAGGCCTTCCATCTCACACAGGCTACACAGCCATCTCAAAAGTAGACTAGATATACAGAGGTGAATGGTGATCATCAGACATCAGCCCTAGACAGAATCTCACCCTTCAGTCACGTGTGCACCCCCGCCATCGACATTCTACAGCACCTTCCTGGATGATCAGTTTTGGTTGCGATTCGTTCCATATTGATATATCGCCATCATGTCTTTCCAGATGTACGATGGAGCCATCACAGTCCACACAGACACCACCCCTCTCGCCCTGGATGAGGCCACGCGGACACTCTACAACCGCGCCATCACCGACCCATCCTCACTAACCGACGCAGAACGAAGAATCATCACCCATCGCCCACCCCCAGAGGAAGAGGATGCTCTCTGCCGAAGCGCCTGCGGACAGAGCATGAGCGAACTCATTTCCAAAGCCATCCACAACGGTGATGCCCTCACGTACAATGAAGCCCACCTCATAACGGGCGGAGTCGTCCGCAACCAAGCCGGACGGCTTCTATCTGAACGGGCTCGTCTCAGCGCCGCGGACCGCGACCTCACCCACAGGGCCGCGGCCGCCGCTATGACCGAAGAGATGAAGGCCGCGCGGACCAGTGCTCAGGCTGTGCAGCGCCGATGGTACATTGCAGAGGAGGCGGCAGACAAGGCCCTGAGCGATGATGATATCCGCAATATCCGCTATGCGATGCGGGTTCCTTGGCAGGAGCACGTTCTGAGTTTCGCCGAGGGGACAGTCTGTGGCCTGGTGTTGTTCTACGTTGACGTGCCTGAGTGGCCCGCCTTCAAGGCGCAGATCGAAACAGCTATCTACCACGGGCTGCATTATGAAGCGCGGCTCATGGATGAAGCGGCTATTGCCAAGTTTACCTTGCACTGGGTGGCGGTTGCTGAGGCTGACCTCGGGGCACTTCGGAGTAGGTTCCAGACGATGTGTGACAACAGCGAGATTCCGACGGGCCTCCGATCGGATTGTTTCCTCTACGTGGATGAGGAGGCTTTGCGATTGCGCGAGGAACCCAGACCGTACGTCTGGTTGTGCGAGCCCGAGGAAACTGCGGAGCCGCTCAAGGTGGATGTCAAGCACATCGCCCCGACGCTCTTTGCGCGTCTCACGCAGCGGGATCTCGAGGGGGAGGCGAAACGAAAACCGTATCGTCATACCTCGGAGTTGGGACTGTTGCATCAGGCGGCGCGGCACTCGCGGAATGCAGACGGCGAGCCGGATGGGATTTGGCCGCCTCCGTCTCGATATATGTGATTATCTTTTACTCTCTACTTGGCCAGACACTGCAATTAGAGAAATAGGGTACCAACTAACCATCCATCTCCTTGATATATACCCTCTACTGCGTAATAATAATGACTATACACCAACACAAACATAATACCCCGGCCACAGGGCCGCACAATCACTCCCCACCGCCGGATTATACGAGTAGAACTGATCAAGCGTAATCCCATGCCCGGTCGCAATGTCATAACAGCCATCCCCGGACTGAACAAGATAAAAGCTCTTACACCCGCCCACCATCCCCGTCTGCGTGGGAGTCGGGGTCGCATTCCCTGGAGGAGCAGTAGTAGTAGAAGTAGAAGTAGTCGTGGTGGTTGGACTGGCTCCGCCCCGTCCCACACACAGATAGTAATCCGGCCACAGCCCAGAGCAGTCCCCGTTTAGGGCTGGGTTCCATGCATAGAGGTCAGACAGTGCGATTCCTTCCGCGGCGGCGATGTCGTAGCATCCGTCGCCGCTCTTGACTAGGTAGAAGGCTGTACAGTCTGATGCCATTCCTGATTGGGTTGGGGTGGGGGTTTGGATGCCTCCGGGTGTGGTGGTTGTTGGTGTTGTTGTTGGGGTGGTGGTGGTGCTGGGAAAGACGCCTACGCAGACATAGTAGCTGGGATACAGACCTGAACAGTCTCCGTTCAGGGCCGGGTTCCAGGCGTAAAAGTCCGAGAGGGCGATGTTGTTTGCCGCCGCGATGTCGTAGCATCCGTCGTTGGTTTGGACGAGGTAGAACTTGTCGCAGTTGGATGTCATTCCGGTCTGTCAGGGTTAGTCTTAGTCTTGTGTGCTTTGCAAGAAACGACGGGGTCTGACCTGAATGGGCAACGGGGTTGGCTCGCCGTTAGGCCCCGTGCTCGTGGCTTGTTGGCTGCTGGTAGTCGTGGATGTAGTGGAGGTGGTGGTGGCGGTGGGCGTGGGGAGCGTCAATTGGGCACAGTACTGGTATCCTTGCTGCAGCTGGCAGTCGTTGGGACTATCGGGGTTATACGACAAGGAAGGATTCCATGAGACAAAGTCTTGGACGTCCTCTGTGAGTTGATGTTAGCTGGGCGGCTGGGTCACCTGGGATAGGGTGATACTGACCGTCATACATGCTTGCGACCACGTAACACGAGTTGACGGTCGAGGTGTTCCGCAGCGGGGCATAGTACTGGGTGTAAGTTGAACAGTTGGAGAGGGTTCCAGGAGCCAACGGTAGGGTGGTTGGCTGGGTGGCATTGGTCGTGTAGGTGGGAAACGTCCAGGGAGTGTCGGTGGTAGTTGCGCCGGTTGCCAAACAGCTGGGGGGAACCGGAACGGACGTCATGCAGGGATTCAGATTTCCTCTGCCGTAGGTAGCCAAGTTAGCCAGAGTTCAGTCTGTTATGGTCATGGTTCGACGCACCCATATCCAGGATAAGTAGCAATATTTCCCACGGCCTGGACGCAGTAGGAGTATCCCGCCAGCAGATTGGTACAATTGGGGTTGTTAACCTCGGGATTCTATAACCAGTTAGCCAGTTTGAACAGGAGAGAAAGCGATAACTTGAAGTGTAAAGTACCAGAAAATAGAAATCACTCAGACTGATTGCCATCATCACAGTCACGGAGCTGCATGTGTCTCCGGGTACCACCTCATAGTACTTGGCGCAACGGAGATTGGTCCCGTTCACCACATTCGAGGGTGCAGGCCTAGATGGACAAGAAAGTAAGTAAAATAATACGTATGGTACGAATACTGGATCACTGACGTGGGTTCTGCAGTGGTTGTAGCGGTGGTGGTTACGTCTGACCCTGTATCCCCTGGAGCGCTTCAAATTGTGAGCATCAGCATAACACATAGTATATAGGATTGAGCATACCTCACGCAGAGGAGAGTTCCAACAATAGCCTCCAAGTTGCTGCAGTCTCGATTGATATCCGGATTCCACGAGATCAACTGCGTTACTGTGAAAGATGCATTATGGGCCTGACTGATATCGAAGCAGGTCTCGTTCGCCTGGAGCGTGTATAGATCACAGGTTGCAGGAATACAAAGCGAAGTGCCTACTTCAGGAAAGTTGGAGCAGTCGGCTGCGAGCCCATTCTCGTAGCGAAGCATCGCCGTGGAGACGCGTTGTGCTTGACTGACGCTCATGCAATCGTCGCCCTGCTGAACGGTGTAGTGTGAAGCGCAGGAGGTGGTGGACGGAATGGCAGAGGAGGTGGTCGTGGTCGTCGCGGTTCCTGTGTAAGGAGCTGGCGATGTGATAGGATAGTCCGAAACACCACAGCTAGGAAAGTTAGCATTCAAGGGTAGGAAATAGGACGGTCACTACCTCGAGGTCAGAGAGCTGTAGTAGCTGGCAAAGTCCGCATCATAGCCAAAGGGCGAGTCAAGCTCCACCTGAAAAGTCCGCAACATGCACTCGGAGCAGGATTGCTCGGCTGTTGGTCCAGCCTGGGACCATTCATCGATGAGCGGCGCACAGTATTCTTTTGTCGTCCTGTCAACCCATTAGCATCTGGCTAAGACCGGGGCATTTGGAAGGGGGCGGTTGGGGTTTACCCATCCTGTAGACACGTGTAATTGTACGTGAACAGCAGCTGGTCCACATTGTAGGTGGCCGGAACGAGCTGCCCATCCAGAGAGTAGGACTCGGTCGTACACGCCTGGACCTGCTGGGTCCGGAAGCTCTGAAGAGACTCGAGGCAGCCGTCTGTGCAGATACCCGTGAGGAGATCACTAGAGGCGAAGAGGCCATCGAAAGCGACAGAGCCCAGAGTGGAGTTGCACTGAGTTGACTGGTTGAATGTTGCTCTTGTCGGGATTGATTCAGCGTCGTCTCGTCCATAGATAATGCTAAAAAGGGTAGGCAATTGACTTACTGGCATGCAGAAGAGAGCGTGTCAGGGTAGCCCAAGGTCAATACTGTGCCATCCTGTTCGGCCAAAAATGCCTGTGCATCGACCCAGGAGCAGCAGACAAGTAGAATGCCCACGAAGGGGAACACTCCTATACGATCAACAGCCATAGTCATGGTCAAGGTCATGAGTCTGCCCGAGCTACCGTGGCGGGGATGGGGGGAAGGGCGAATGTACTTTAAAATACTTTAAGACCCTTCAGGGAGATCACATCCGAGTTAGTCTTAATCTTACATGATATCTTACTTGCTTCTCTCGAATGGGGGGCCTAATATAAGCTGTGGTTACATCGACTACTGCAGGGCTTATCCCACCCTAAGCATTCACCATCGAATCCGCTACAGTGCCAAGAGAGGCTTTGCTTATTTTCATCCTCATCTTCGGCCAAGTCTCCTGTAGTTCTCCTCTTTTGCTGACAGTAATTTCCACATCTGCAGCCTGATGGACTCAGCGGAATCCTGTGTTGGGTCATTCTGCAGCATTCGCTGATGGTGCCGCGGTTGCCGAGTATGGTGTCAAGCAGGGTTCCCCCGATCTCACCCTGGGTCATTCGGAGACTGTCCTTGAACAGAAGGCAGTGAGGGGGTATTTCAGGTGCACGATGACCCCCCTCTTTTCCTGTCTGACAGTAAGGGTCATCCTCCCCAACTAGTTGTCTGTCGAGATGCCGTCGGACGCTCACCGGCGCTCCAATGCGCTGCCCGTTGTTTTCTCCTCCTTCACAATAGTCGCCGTGGTACTTCTCTCATGGCTGTCCCGCGACTCCTCGGGTCCTCAGATCCCCTCCATAGAGCGTCCGGGGCATATCGAGGACCCTGAACCCCTCAATCATACCCTCTTCCGGCGTTTGGATCCGTATTCATGTACCAAGGACATACCCTGTCACACAGTAGCCTGCTGTACGTCCTACACCTTCCTTTCCTTGAGGCTCTACTCGCTCGGATACAAAGGTCTAACCCTTGCACAATACAGGCGGCTCCTTCTTTGGCGGTGATACCGGCACCTGCGGCTTTGGAGACACTTTCTGTGGCTCGGATTGTGCCAGTCAATGCGATGCAAAACCAGAATGCGGCCAGTATGCCGTCCCCGCAGGAAAAACCTGTCCCCTGAATGTCTGCTGCAGCGCATATGGCTTCTGCGGCACCACTGCCGAGTTCTGCGATACCTCCCAGGGATGCCAGAGCAATTGCGGTAGTCCGGCCATCCCTCCGGGGAAGAGCTCCAAGCCAGTCACCAACAAGGTCATTGGATACTACGAGGCCTGGAGTGCGCGGCGAGAATGTTATCCGTTCCCTCCTGCTGCCATTCCGATTGAAGGCTTGACCCACCTCAATTTTGCTTTTGGATATGTCGACCCGTCGACCTTCGACGTTGTACCAATGGACGGTCTCACCCCGTCCTCGCTTTTCACGCAGACGGCGGATGTGCGGACCTTCAAGACGGGCTTGTCTGACCTGGAGGTATTTGTCTCGCTTGGTGGGTGGACATTCAGCGATAATGGAACGGCGACGCAGCCGACCTTTGGGGAAATCGCATCCACCGAGGCCAATCGACAGAAGTTTGCTGATAATCTGGTGAACTTCATGAAGAAGTACGGCTTCGATGGTGTCGATATTGACTGGGAGTGAGCTTCCCATTCAGTTCCTATACAATGTATACCACTAATGCATTCAGGTACCCCGGGGCAGGCGATCGAGGCGGAAACTCTGATGATACTCAGAACTATGTTCTCCTCCTAAAGACCTTGCGAGAGACATTTGATAGTTCCTCTCATGGCCCCTACGGCCTCACATTCACCATCCCTAGCTCCTACTGGTATCTGCGATGGTTTGATATCCCGGGCATGCTTCAGTATGCCGACTGGACGAACATGATGACCTATGACTTGCATGGCGTGTGGGACAAGGAGAACCCCATCGGAGACATTGTCCAGGGCCATACAAATCTCACGGAGATCAAGCAGTCTATGGACCTGCTTTGGCGGAATAACGTGGCACCCCAACAGGTCGTCTTCGGCCTGGGGTTCTACGGCCGGTCTTTTCAGCTCAAGAGTAGAACCTGTTCAGCTCCAGGATGCCAGTTTGCGGGTGCTGCCGATGCAGGGGCTTGTACGAATAACGCGGGGACATTGGCATAGTAAGTCTTCACCCTTGACTCTTCTTGTTTATATGCTAACGATGGCTAGCTTCGAGATCCAGGATATTATTTCGGCGCAAAACCCTAAAATCATCCACGATGAGGAAGCGGCCGTGAAATATTTCACTTTCGGAAAAGATCAATGGATCAGTTTTGATGACGAAGAAACATTCAAGCAAAAGACCGACTGGGCCAACGACGTCGGTCTCGGTGGTGTTATGATCTGGTCAATCGACCAAGACGACAAGCAGTTTTCCGCCCTCAAGGGCTTGCTAGGCCGTAGTCTGCAGGACTACGGCACACTCCTGCAACGTCGTCAGACCACCGACGCAGGGAAATGGACATCCATTAACGGCCAAAAGTGCATCATGACAGACTGTGCTCTTCCTCCCTCCTGTCCATCGGGTTACGGGCTCGCCCCAAACGGCGGCGGGTTCGATGATACCTGTGGCCATAACCAGTTCAAGGTCATCTGCTGTCCTCTCGACGCGATGCCCAGTAGTTGCATCTGGCGAGGAGGTGAATCTTCCGTCGGCCGACCCTCCTGCCATGGCCAGTGCCATACCGGGGAGGTAACGCTGTTCCACTCGCGCCATGCGACCAAGAACTGTCTCCGTCCGGGCTTCCAGGCCTTCTGCTGTCAGGCCGAAACGTGGACCCGACAGATCGAAGCCTGCAAGTACACCTCGTGCGGCAAGAAGTGCGGCGAGGAGGATACCGCTGGAATGGTCAAGGTAGCCCAGAAAGGCGGCCAGTGTTGGTGGGGACGGGTACAGGAATTATGCTGCCCTGCGGACGCAGCTTTCCAGAACTGTCACTGGGTCGGCAAGGGTACCTGCGACGACAACGAGTGCGATGACAACGACGTGCAGCTAGACACCGACACATACGGTGATAGCAGCAGCAGTTGCGCGGGTAACAGTCGCAAGAAAGTCCTCTGCTGCGATTCCCCAAAGAATCTCAGTCCTTTCCTACCGGTTGCATTGGATAAGGTCTTCCCTACTCTGCCTCCAGCGGATGACTATCCTCAGTTCGACCTGCAGAATCTCGGGGGCGACAGCGTTCTCACCGGGGATCTCAATGCGAATACCTTCGGGCTCATCATCATCGTCGGTCCTGAGAATACCGTCCAGTCCCTGCGTCGGCGAGACGGATCAGACTTGCACGTTCTGGATTGTGAGAATATAAGAACAGATGGACGCAGTCATATCCGTCTTGTGTGTCCAACCGAGAGTGTTAACTCCACTTGTGAGAAGCTTCATCTGGGGGGAGTCGAAGGAACCATTCTACGGATGCCCGATGGATGTGGACCCGGTAAGTCTGAGCTTTATATCCATTCAAGAGGACAATAACTAACGGGAACCAGGAACATATACTGTACTCCATGCACTCCGTCCAGCCGCAGATACGTCCCTGCCATATCATGTCGCTAGATCGGCTCCGTGGAACCCCCAGATCCTGGACGCTGAGATCTCGTATGATTTCGGTCTGGTAAAGCGCGATTCCGGCGACATCTACATCCGGATCGACTACTCAAACAGTCGGAATTACTGGGGGTCCATAGTCCAAGGGGATCCAGTAACGAAGAAGAAACGAGCGGCCACGCCTCTGAGCGAGCGCTTCTACAGCGCATCTGCATCGGACTGGAAGGCTAAATTTGACGCACTCAGGAAAGTCAACTACCCACCCCCGGTTTTTCTGGGCCAGGGATCGCTCAATAAGAACAACTTCGATATCCTGTTGAGCGGGGAAACGGCCGAAAAGTGCCCGTCTTCGAGCGGCGACGATGGGTTTCTCAAGATGGACATCTCGGGCTGGTTGCACGAGGAACTGGAATTCGGATACACATTTGTCGGAACGATCTCGCCCACGTTCAGTATCCAGGAGGCGTATGGATACTATGATACGAGTCTCCAGATGACGGGGGCATTGAACTTCAATGGCAAGGGGTATTTCTCTGTAGCCGCGGGCGTGCCCGGCCAAAACATGTTCAGCAGCCCCGTCAGTGCCTGGGGGTTCTCGCACCCGGGCATCTGTGACTTTGGGCCCTGGGTCAACGTCGAGGTTCAAATTGCCGGCGAGGGGGAAATCGACGGGGATTTCACGGCCAACTTCATCATTGGAAATGACGGTGCGGTTTCGGATAGCTTGCCAACCTCGACGGGCGATCATTCTGGGAGTGTCAGCAATTCGCTGCTGTCGAACCATTTCTCCGGAGCACTGACGCTGCCTTCATCCTCCTCGTCGTCGTCAAGGAAGCGACAGAGCAGTGGTGGCGACGGAACCATCCTCGCCCTGCGGTTCCTAACCACTTCGCAAATGAAACTCAATCTCGACTTCTATGGCAGCGAGGAGGCCGCGGCTGCAGTCCAGTTCAATCAAAGCCTGGATAGCTACTTGCGAGTGAGTCGCCAGAGCGACGGCTCCCCACGCATTGCCTTCAGCAACCAACTGGGGACCTTAGAGTCCTTTACTCAGGGTGACCTTCCCTGGGGTGACGACGATGTGCAGACCGTCGTCGGACACGGCAATGCCCTCGTTCTTCATGATGGCGCCGAGACTCCCGCGGCTCGCAATGCCCCCGATATCAACGGATATGCTCTCTTTGGCGTCCGTGATTTCATGCAGTGCAGTAACAGTGGTGGTGGGGGTTCAGTTCTCCAAGACTGCGTGTGTATGAGCGCTATGGATCAATACGATCGAACACTGGATCTTGATCCGGAGACCGGAGAGCCGTATGACTTTGTCAAACGACGACGGCGACGAAGGAGTCGCATGTCTGACCTGCGCGAACTCGACGCTTCCCTCGATGTCGATCCGGAGACTGGAAAGCCGTATGAAGATGGTCTCGCTGTGGAGATCCTGGAACCCCGAGCCATCACCTACGGCGGTCCGGTGCCCTACACCGTCACAGCACCCAGCGGGAACAGTTGGAATATCACGATGAACCGCTACCCCAACGGCCAGAATGGAGGGAGTCTGACGCAGCTCAACCCCAACGCCGGCCGCTACGGCGCCGCCAACTGCTACGATTGCGGCGACGTGGGCGTCTCCTCCGCGAGCGACGATCCAGACTTGCACCCTGTCACGGAGCACATCCACGAGCGGCAGACCGAGCCCCGCGCACAGGAGTTCATGATGACCCGCCAGGCACGACGCGGGGACTCTACCCTGGTGACAAGCGCGTACACCGCGGTTCCCGAGCGGTACCTGAACCTAAACAGCTATCTGTTCCAGCCGTACAGTGTTTGGGATCCCAACGGGCCGTATACAGCTAATGGCCGACCCATTGATGAGATCACCAACGCCTACGGGTCAGACACGAACCCGGATGTGCTGGTGAATGCGGACAGCGTGTTGAACGGCTACAAGGCACGCGTCTGGGTCGGACGCCAGCCCATGGGCGATGGCCTGTGGAACAGCAACGGGTTCAATATCGCCGACGTGCAGAACACTGAGCGGGCCATTACATCTATTCGGACGGCGATCCAGGTGACTAGCTATTTGAATGATGCCGAGGTCAACGACAACTGGTCGACCGTGGTGAATGACGTGGTTCAGATCTACCGGCGGTACCAGGAACGGGTGCTGGCGGTGGATGGGGTGCAGTTGCACGCGGCCGAGATATACCAGGAGTATATCCGCGGAGTGGTTATCCCTGATATTGAGAACTCGGAGAACTGGATCCTGCGGCGCATCAACCAGCTGCGGGACGTCTGGAGGCCGCTGGTTGGGCAGGATCCAGAGGCTCAGGGGGTTCTGGATACTTTGAACGAGTTGGCGAGTACGATGGACGTATTGCTTTTGGATACTACCAACATGGACCTGGGAATTTGATGCATACAGAGTATATATATTGTGAGGGAGATAGAAAAGGAAGCTGTTGATATTCGTATCTATCTCAGAGAAGAGAAAGAGGGAAAGAGAGTAGCCGAGGCTATCTGCCTTAGCAGATAGCCCTACAGATCAATAATGTAGGGCCGTCTGCGCGCAGGCAGAACCTCTAAGACACGCCCCCAGACGGGCTTGTCTCCTCAGCGTATCTAGTATACACAAATCCTTGCTGATTTCCTGATCTGGTAATTCCATCTTTGCGGCCGCGTTTGTCGCTCAGGATCTCTCCCTTCAGGCATTCACTTGTAGGCCTCTCTGTATCATATCATAGCCACGTTGCCGCTCTGGTTTCTCCGTAAGCCTCTTATGGATGCCTCTTGGCCCATATCTCGGGGTGTACAGATGCCTCTGGCACCCATACTTCAGGGTTTCTTTCTTAATTTGTTTCTCGATTCCCTTCTTAGATATCGTCCTCGTCTTGCATGTAGGCGCCAGGTCTGTAGGCCACAGCTCATATCTTTACATCCTGGGCGACATTTACCATCTCTGGATTTTGATTCTGATTTATCTTTCGATTTGCATACAGGTTTGTTCTTCTTGATTAGAATCTTGAATTGGTTCTTCTTGATTGGTATCTTGAATCGTTTCTTCTTACATTTCTTCATTTCTTCATTATAATTCTTCGCAGCTTCTAGGTAAGGAAGGGGGGTTAATCAGTCTTTATCATCGTATCATCAGATGTGAATGAGTGTGTAAAAGTGAAACCATGTAAATAGCTTCAAGATTTGCTCAAAAGGGATAGAAATGTGACCTCTTTGAAGCAATATTGATAGAAGAGGACAGTCTAATACCAGGTACTACTACCTAACTATTTCGACTTCCCCCGCTTGAATAATCATTCTTCCCCCCGCTATGTCCCGCAGCATTCATCAATTCAGGCTATTCTCCGATGCTTTAACCTTTGATTCAGGTCCCTACTCCATACTGGAGAGCTCCAACGGATTAGTTGTGAACTTGTGTTCCCCCACCTCCACCCCCACAGGACTTTTTCCAACGACGCAGCCATCAAGTGCTGCCATATATCGCGCCCGAAGACTCTGTCGCATCGCGAAAATGATGACAAACTCATAGACAGATCAATGCAGCTGATGTGGAGCTGCGTTCCACATTCACAGTGATGCACTGGCCAATCTGGACTCTAACTGAAGACGCAGTGCAGAGACCAGCTTTTTCATAAGACTGAGCTGTACCCCGAAAAATCATTTACTCCGGGCTCACTCATACCCTTATCTTTGCGAAGAGAATACCGGGCTTATTATCGACCTCCCCTCCACTATGCTTTACGCTGAAGACGATAAGCTCGTCTACCGATTCGACGACCACATTCTTTGGATCCAGCCATGGAGCGAAAATGCTTTTCGTATCAGAGCTACAAAGCTGGCGTCCATGCCCTCTGAAGATTGGGCACTATCCGCAAAGCCGAGCACACACCCGGCGGTCATTGAAACCCCCGCCGGCAAAGAGGCAAGTATTTCCAATGGCAAAATCAAGGCGGTTGTCTCCCAGCGCGGCAAGATCATAATCTACAACTCCAACGGTAAAAAGCTGCTGGAAGAATATGCCCGTCATCGTCGTGATCCAATGGACCCGAAATGCAGCGCCCTCGAGATTGAAGCGCGCGAGCTTCGACCGATTCTGGGAGGAGATTACCATCTCACGATGCGATTGGAGTCGCTAGACCCCAAGGAGAAGATCTACGGTATGGGCCAGTATCAGCAGCCGTATCTGAATCTCAAGGGAGTCGATTTGGAGTTGGGACATCGGAATTCCCAAGCTAGTGTTCCGTTTGCTCTCTCCTCTCTTGGATATGGTCTTTTGTGGAACAATCCCGGGATCGGACGAGCCGTGCTCGGAACCAATATCATGAGCTTCGAGGCATATTCGACCAAGGTCCTCGACTACTGGATCGTTGCGGGTGATACACCGGCGGAGATCGAAGAAGCATATTGCAAAGTGACGGGATATGTGCCGATGATGCCAGAGTATGGTCTTGGATTCTGGCAGTGCAAGCTGCGCTATTGGAACCAGGAGCAGTTGCTCAACATCGCGCGAGAATACAAACGACGCAATGTTCCTTTGGATGTTATTGTGGTTGACTTCTTTCACTGGAAGCACCAAGGGGAGTGGAGTTTTGATCCCGAATTCTGGCCCGACCCAGGTGAGTCTCCAGCCCATGATATGCACCGATAGTTGCTGATAGGGATGTGACCACAGAGGCAATGGTGAAAGAGCTCAAAGAAATGAAGGTAGAGCTCATGGTCTCCATCTGGCCCACCGTCGAGACCCTATCCGAAAACTACCCGGAGATGCTCGAGCGCGGTCTACTGATCAGACACGACCGCGGCCTCCGAGTAGCTATGCAATGTGACGGCGACGTCACACATTTCGACGCGACGAACCCCGAGGCCCGCAAATACATCTGGGAAAAGGCGAAGAAGAACTACTACGACAAAGGGATCAAGATCTTCTGGCTCGACGAAGCCGAGCCGGAATACTCCATCTACGACTTTGACATTTACCGCTACCAGGCGGGCAGCAACCTCCAGATCGGCAACATCTTCCCCAGGGAATACGCGCGGGCCTTCTACGAAGGCATGGAGGCCGAGGGACAGAAGAATATTGTCAATCTGCTCCGGTGCGCCTGGGCCGGCAGCCAAAAGTACGGTGCTCTCGTCTGGAGCGGCGACATCGCGTCGTCGTGGAGTTCCTTCCGCAACCAGCTGGCCGCGGGCCTGAACATGGGGCTTGCCGGAATCCCGTGGTGGACGACGGATATCGGAGGCTTCCACGGGGGCAACCCCGCTGATCCCGCGTTCCGGGAACTCTTCACCCGGTGGTTCCAGTGGGGTACGTTCTGTCCGGTGATGCGTCTGCACGGTGATCGGGAGCCCAAGCCTGAAGGCCAGCCCACTGCTCCAGGCGGCGACAATGAGATCTGGTCCTACGGCGAGGAGGCATATGAGATTTGCAAGAAATACATCGGCATCCGTGAGGAGCTGCGGGACTACACGAGGAGTCTGATGAGAGAGGCACATGAGAAGGGCACGCCGGTGATTCGCACTCTTTTCTATGAGTTCCCAGAGGACCAGAAGGCCTGGGAGGTTGAGACGCAGTATCTGTTTGGGTCCAAGTATCTTGTCGCGCCAGTTCTGGAGGCCGGACAGCGAAAGATCACAGTGTACCTGCCGGTAGGAGCTTCATGGAAGCTATGGGGGGAGGAAACGGCCCGTCTTGGAGGACAGGATGTTGAGGTTGCATGTCCCATTGAGACGATGCCAGTGTTTGTCAGGGTATAGCAGTATCTGTAGCTGTTTGGGTTCCCTCATCACTCCATCTTGATCATGGGCACCACCACAAGAAACACCAGCATTTCAACAAGAAATGCAGATAAAAAAGAATCAAAAACATCAACAGCATAAGTATGTTGGTGGTCACCAAGCGCTGCCTGTTTGATCGTTACTTTAAGAGAATCTTATAGTATTCTAGAATGCACTGGCAAAGGCCAACTATTATCTATTTTCTCTAGGAGAACCAATTTCTAGATTATACTAAATAGTTTAACTATGTTAGTGAATTTTATTACTGTTATCCAGCCTGTCTTATTAAGCTAAGCAGTCTTACTGAGTTAGAATATCACCTGAATGATATACACTGCTACTCTAACTCACCCCCTTGAGGGAGGAAGAGGAGTTGAGTCTTGATAAGACTGATTAAAGGACTAACTTCCGGAGCTGGTTAGTAGAGTCTGTAGAGTCTGTGGCTGTATTGCTGAGTTGGGTGACGGGCAGTAGGCTAAGTATCGCTGTATATCAGGCATGGAATGCCCTATACCGTGAGTCCATGACCAAGGAAATCTTAAACCTTCGTCAAGACAACATTCTTAACACACCATCCGAGATGTTCACCAACCCTCCAATACACATCATCCGCAGCAGCCTTTCCAACAATAGGATCAAGATGCCCGTAGCCCTCCGCCAAAAACCGGCGATAGAGCGGCTCGCCAAATCGGCGCCGTAACAACTCATAGTCCCTCAGCGTCGACTCCGGACTGAAGACCTCGTTCTCCGTGCCCGAGATAAACAGAATCGGTACGCCTTGTAGCCTCCGAACATTATCGGCCGTCAGAAGGGGACGTAGCTGATTATCCAAGCAGAAGCCCCGGGTTCCCATGCGCACGACATGTTTCAGCAATTTGGTATGGGTGCCCGCGAAGAACTCATGGACGTTTTCATGGAGGTGCACATCGAGATTATCATGGTTCCAGAGCAAACCGAACGCAAACGACGTGCGGCGGCAGGCTGTGGAAGTACAGACATCCCGTCGGTGTGCAAACGGATAGAAGCGCAGGAGCGCGTCCAGCAGTCTTTGAAAAGCGCCGTCTCTATCGCTGCTCGCAACCGGGAAGAAGGTCCCCGCAAGCAGCTCGTAGAGACGGATCAGCAGAGTGGTCCGTCCTTTCAGGGAGTTCCAGTAGCCGAAGACCTGGTGCATGAACACGGAGTTCGCAGTGATGCCGAGGACCTGGCTGCTTGCGATGGTCCCGTCCAGCAATCCCATGCCGAGGGCCACGGATCCTTGACAATGGGCCATGACATAGGGTCTTTGCTGTTCTCTGGTGTTAATGTGCTCCAATGCGGCGGCCACGTCAAGTCGGCAGTCGAACACGGTGGACTCCTCTGCCGTGGCTGCGTCACAGCCCCAGCGGGGAACAAGTGCGTAGCAGCGATGCCCGCGCGCTGTGAAATAGTCGACCATGTTGCGGCTCAGGAATGGCAGCGCGTACACGCTATGGATGGCGCCTATGCCTGTGACTCCGGGGAGAAACAGGACTGGTGGGTGCTTTGAGTCCGGATGCAGGGGGTCCAGCGGAGGGAGCGGCTCGTATATTTCAAGCAGCGTCTGTACGCCATCGCTCGCAATGACTTTGCAGGAGCTTGAGGGACGGGGTTTCGAATCGGAGGTATATCCGGTGTGGGGGAACCGCACTGGCACGAAGGGACGGAAGAAGAACATGCTGAGATGGTACGTAAAAGAGATCAAGAAGGCCATCAGAGATAGGAGAAGACCAACGTTGAAATCTTTCGTCATCCGAAACGTCCTCATCTGCTTTTGGAAGTGAGGCAATGAGATATGAAGCGCACCGGCTCCAACCTTCGTCCCGTCCAGTCGAGCGATACTAACATTCACCGTAGTTGTGGCTTCCCAAGTCTTTCTGATCGAAAAGGCTATGTTCGAGTCGATATCTTTGCGTCCCTCCAGGCGATACTGCGTGCCCTCTACCGAGATGAGCTGCAGGTGGTATGAAATAGTTGTCAACTCGGCGCTCGCTTCCACTTGTGTGAAAAAGTCCACCGTGCCACTCAGAACTTTGAGGGTAGCTCTAGACAATGCGAAGCAGGACACTGTGCCAGTGCAAATGCCTTCGTACCGCGATCCTCGAATATCTGAGAACGTAAGCACTCCTTCTTTTGTGGTATCGGGTCGCTTACCCTTTGACCTCTTACAGATTTCCACTGTAAGAAACATTTGCAACGCACAGGATGAGCCCTTCCCTGCCGTTTCGGAAAGTGCAAAGCTCTTAATGTTTGGCTCAACGGAAATATGGCCCCGTAGAAGCTCCGTAAACTGCCATCCAATAGGTTGTGATGTTTCGTTGCTGCCATTCACATTATTCGGCTGATGGTCGGAACGTGATACTTTTGGCTTGCTGCAAGCATCCAGACTACCATTTTTAGTCTCCAGGTCAATCGATAATCCAGAGTTCTCGGTGATCAAGCTGAGAGATCGCTCTGCAAGAGCAGATATCGTTGCAAGGGGGTTAACACCTAGCCTATCAGCACGAGCCAGCCCATCAAAAGTTGTATAACCTACCCAACGCAGTCGGGATAATCGAAGCATCGCAGCATAGTAGACCCTCATGTACCTCGCTTCCATGTCCAGTAAAGACCTGTCCAAGGTGATTAGTTACACCTTCCCTTCCTGTGCCGTCGCGGCTCATGTTGGCTCCCCCAAGCAGATGAACCGTAATTTCCTCTTGATGGCGGCCTATAATCGATTAGCCCCATCCCGTGAAGAGTGCAGTGAGGCGTTAGTGCGTTACCATAGAAGTACGAAAACCCGATCTTTGCTCCCGAGCGGCCCAACACTTCACTCAGTATGGCCTTGATCCACTTGAAGTGGGCAGATCTGCCTTCTGCGGGTGCTCGCAGGTACAGCTGACCGTTTTTCAAGGTCAAGGTTATCTCATTGCTATCGTGCGACATGACAAGATACGTTGAGGTGCGCTGGATAGCCCCGCCATGGGCATACGGGCCTAGGAGGAGAGATTTCAGCGCGGCGATGGTCTTCCCAAGCTGAAGTGACTGCTTCCCGATAGTCTGCAGGATGAGCATGATCTGGATAATGGGATTTAACGGTTCAGGGATGCAGCCATCTTGGATGATATATCCAGCGAGAGGGTTATGCGACGCTCGGTTATCGATCGCGCCGGTGATTGTTGGCCCGGGCCGGCTTCGAGCGCTTGACGATTGAGCAATTCCATTGATATTGGCGCTGCTGTTGTAGCCTACTACTAGTATCAGACGGTGCACATGTGCTTGATTAGCGGAGACTCACCGAACATCAAGAGGTCTCCATTGCCGGATAGATTCCTTCCAACTAGCGGAGACATCTGCATGCCGCGCTCCTTCGAGCGGAGCAGAATTTCAGTAGTGCCTAAAGCACCTGCTGCAAGGAAGCATAGTTCATTCTGGAAACATTTGAGAAGTCAGTCCCGTAGTATAGAGCCTGACGGATCAGCAAGACTATAGCTTACGGCTTTAACCCAGAAAAGCTGCTCCTTGAAATCCTCGTTGAACACCGACCTCCCGCTTCCGTGCCAGGCAAAGTATACAATGTAGCCCTTTCCGGGTGCCTTTTCTACAAATCGCACCTCACATCCGCAAAAGATCTCCGCGCCCCAGTTCCATGCATCCGCAAGATAGGTAGTGGCCACCGAGTTTTTCGACCCATCGTTAAGACCGGTGCACTCGTGACCGGATCCGCTATTTGCCTGCATCGCAACGCCCGCGTTGTTGCGGCCGCCGTGAAAGAACGTAGTTAGCGGCACTCGATAGAAACTCTGTCCTTTGCCCAGCCATCTTGACTGCTCTTGAAGATGCTCTAACTTGTTCAGGCGTGGATGATCCTCTGGATATGCGGAGGGTTGCAGCATAGTTGCCGCGCGTGAGTAGTCTGGTCGTAACCGGTTACTGGGCACCATTGCGCGGTATTTGCTGGAAGGAGACTTACAGGTTCGGAGCGCTGAAGGGTGTTTTCTGATTTCTGGCGGCCATGGACTCATTTGTAGTGTTCTTTCGTTGGCTTCAAGGAAGACTCCGGCATTGATGAGTGAACATCCTCCAAGTCCTATATATTCTAGTCAAAATCAACTTGAGATATGTGACAAGCAGGGTCTAAACTACCATGAGCAACGAAAGCATGCTGTCCATCGCCGAGCACCAGTTGGAAGAGCCGCGTCGGTTTTCCAGACGAGAGCCATCTTGAAACATTGGAATTCTTCGCAGAGGTTCCAGAAATGTTCATATCCCCCAAGCACTGGAAGAGAGTATGAGGAAAAGAACCGGCTGCGAGGAGTTAGCACGAACTAATAGTGATAGGTCATCCATACATCTTCTTTCCCAGCCCAGCTCTAGCACTGCAATACTCTTCCCAGCCCGAGCCATTCGGCTTGCCGCAACGCCAGCTCCATAACCAGATCCGACAACCACGACGTCGTAGTCTGGTTTCATCGACTCAAATGGACGACTGAGCTGGGGGTAGTCGTCCGTACGGACCTCTTCAAAGTCTGACATTCTGTCCTTGGTTACCAGGCCCAGGGATTTGAAAGTGACGAGGTGGGGACTATTTCTATCTTCTCCTAGTGGAATTGACAAGGAAGTTCGCCAAGGCCTAAGTTCGGCAGCGATACTTGCAGGACTGTCAGCGACACTATATAACCTCTATCTGCAGGAATGCAGATACTATTTATACTCGTATACTGTAAGCCGGTGCTGACCCTACACCGACAACCTGAAACATTCAGTCACACATTAGAACCTTGCTTTTTCCTTAGAACAGGGGTACATACAGGATAAGCCTGGATTCCCCCCGAAACCCATATCTACAGCGTTTGACTTTCAGCTGAGTGCCGGAGTCTGTAGTAGCGCGGAATCAAGTAGGTGTGCCATCCTATCAAGTAGACATCCCCTTTTCCATGCCTGTCTCTGAACGAATGTCAAACGCACGTTCCTTGTGTATATTTGCACAGCCAACCACACAGATTCCTGGGTATCAGTGCATCCTAGGCTATAGCAGTTGCAGTTATTATCCATTCTTTGATAGCTGTATTTCCCCCAGCCTAAGTGATAAGGGGAGAGCAACAATTAAAAAGACCTAACCCGTTGTAGTACTTTGGCCCTTTAAATTCAGCTGTACAGGTTTTGATCCGCATGACATCCCAAGATCACTCAATGCTTGGCCTATTTTTACATTGTCAATTCCAAGAGTGATAGGCTAGCTAGTGATTGCAAGACAAATGCAGTCCAGCATTGGAGAGGTGGGCGGAATATCTACCAAGCTAAACGGAGGATATGGAGAACGTGGTGGGTTTCCGTATGTGTGTGTTCACATCTGCAATAAATAAGAGGTGAAAGTTGTCTTCTGGGAAATTATATCCGTCATGAATTGTCTGGACTGGCGTCAGACGGAGGTATTGAGGGTTCATAAATAACTAAGGGGATGCAGTCCAAGTAACCACTTCCACAAAGTAGAAGAGCTAGGCCTCCACCTCCTAAGTCTATCACCTTGTCAAGGCAAGAATAATTCACGAGGAATACAGAATACCAATTCTAGGGGCCTTTTGGATATACTGTAGCTAGATTAGGGGATCTATATTATACTTATAACCTTGCACAGGACCTTTATGTTGACGCATCACTTAGAGGGCGCGAATGCATAACTTAGATAAGGGATATGGTAGGGACACGTCAGCACGTCAGCACTTCAGGGACCGTGCGGGTGAAATAGGTGAGATTTAGAGGGGTTCAGGCGGCTTCAGGTGAGCTTCTGGTGAAGACGCTGAAGGGGCTGAAGACTAAACCCAATGAATCAAAAAAAAGGGTGAGCAGTGAGCACCGACATACAACAGCCGGGATTCGCTGGTGGTCACCCACTCAACTACTTAAGGATGGAAATGTGGTTTGGAACTTTGGATAACTTCAACTTTTGTACCGCCCCCCAGGAAAGTGTATTCTACCAACGACAACCTGTCGTCTATCCTTGGGGCTTAGGGTTACCGAGTAACCGTGACGCTGTCTTCAGAAGTTGAGAGACACTCCGTCACTATCTGCTGGTAGTGACTGAGGCTGCAGCGGTCTAATAGCTAAGGCACTAACACATGCATGATATGGTCCATGGAATGGAAATGAGAGGTCTCCATACTGATCAGCGCTTGTAGCCACTGCTTGACATTTCAGCCTTCTTGGAGATACTGAAAGGAATTCCGTTAGCATCCTACGCATTGCTTATAATCCTGCCTGCATATCTCACCTTCATGAATCTCTCCTTTGCATTCAAGTATTTCACGGACTCATTCCCCTCGATGGACTGGTTGATAATATTTGATTTGATCCCTTGCACAGCAACAACATACTGCGTATGGTGATCTGGAGATTAGCGTTCGAAAAAAACAGCATTTGCGAAGAACATGACTGACTCTGTCTGGCCACTTACCTCCTCGATCGAGTTCTTCACGATGTACCGTGTCACAACAACTTCCCGGTTCTGGCCCATTCTATGGACTCGATCCAGCGCTTGTTCTTCCGCCATAGGGCTCCACTGCGGCTCAAGCATGTGGACTCTCGATGCAACTGTGAGATCCAGTCTATACGACAGGTCAGATTCCAGGGGTGCTTTGGAGGCAGAAGTAAACAGTCTTACCCGACACCGGAACTTCCAATAGACGCAAGAAGAACGCAATAGCCCGTTTGAGCACGAAACCTTTGAAGCGCAGCTCGTCTTGCTTGATCACTTAAGGAGCCATCAATACGCTCGTACGGGATATTGCTATTTCTCAATGCCTTTTCAACTAGGTCTAGCATCTTCTTCCAGCATGAGAATATGATGCTGCACAAGCAAGGGTACGTATTGTTAGTGGAGGCAGAGGACAGGAATTTTAGAGAAAGATCAGGGAAGTGATACCTTTTCAATGGTGACGAGGTGGAGACCATTTCAACATGAAGATTACGCATCAAAGCAACGACCTTTGACGAGGGCTTGTAGAACCTCTCAGGGCCTTTAGGATCAACTGGTACCCCAGACACCGAATGCGCTTCTGGAGCTTTGGGGGACGGATCGTTTGTCGCTTTGATCCCGAGACAAAGTTTACAATGTGCTCTTTCCAGGTACACATCGTCTTCTGCCTTCTTACAGCTGGAGCAGACCAAATGCCCGCAGTCCAGCGAAGAGGCTTGGCTGGAACCATTTTGCTGATGCCGGGATGTCTTCATGCAGATTGTACAGCTTTTCGAAGCCTCCAGAACCTCGTCCAGAATTGAGTCTTCATCAACAGACTCGGAAAAAATGGCAAGAGCAGATGGTGGGAAAAGGTCTAAGCCGTGATTGCAGAATTGGCGAAGCCTGAGGATTATCTGTAAGATGCATTGAGCAGATATATTTCTCGAAGCCGACTTTGACTGCGTCTGGAGGATCTTGTCCCAACTCTGCTTGAGCCTGTCATATTTCTGGCGTTCGTCATCGTCGAGAACGACCTCTTCAACTCGATTTTCTCTGACTGGAATCTCGAGCTTTTCCTGGACTGTAGATTTCCTCCTCCGCAGTGACATGGATTGAACGAGCTTGCGAAGGTTTGACAGTGCTCTTAGCTGGTTGTGTTTCAAAGGTTCGGAGATGAATAGGTTGAATAATCCTGGATCGTGAAATGGGTTCGCACGCAAAAAGGTAAGCAACGCGCCGAAGTCTTCGACGCGATTGAATATGGGTGTTCCAGTGAGGCACCAACGATGTCGCGACTTTAGTTCTCTCACTGCCCTATGCCGCTTTGACTTGGGATTTCGGATCAGGTGAGCTAAATGAAAATATCTGGTCAGAGACTCAAAGACTTTGGCCGCGGTGGTTTTTCGCTCTAACGGTCTAACCTACCTTCGTCTAGAACGACTCGGCACCACTCGAGATCAACCAAGGATTTAGCTTTCTCGTTGTCACGTCCTTTCCTCTGAGCCTCAAATACAAGAGTGTCATATGTAGTCAGAACGATGTCGTGCTTGTGGACATCGGCTGGCGATAGTTTCCTCGATGGACCGTGGTAAATGTAGTAAGATATTCTTCCTGGACGAATATGGCTGTAGAATAATGAGCTAGCACATCGCCTGTATTGAGCCTATCCTCTCACCTCTTCATTTGCTCCTCCCATGTCTGAAGGACTGTTGACCATGTTAGATCTGACAGATTGGCTGCTCGCGAAGTTATGTACGCACGTGAAATAGGTGTGACGATAATGGTAGTGTACTTTCGAGACGGAACCGAAGCCGAATTCTCCATCTCATCCAATTTCAGTGTAATAAGAGCAAGCATAGACAAAGTTTTACCAAGTCCCATCTCCTGGAATAGCGTCAGAAACCGCGTTCGTCAACTTGAAACGGAAGTGCAACTCACATCTGCAAGAATACCGCCAAGACAGGGCGCGATTTCGGATTGAATAAAGCCAGTCACCGTGTTGCGATACCTGTATTGTCGGATTAGTATTGGCATGAAAATATGGGCAAGTTACTGTTAGGAAAAAGTGCCTTTTTCGTCCGTTCGAGTCGTAGACAGGAGTCCACATAGAATCAAAGTCATTCCCCTCAACTCTCCCGCTCTCCTTTTCCACCATCATAGACAGGGCCTTCAACTGGTGACTGCAAGTTGTTAGCATTATCGTGATTCTGAGAGACCCATGCATGCTCAACTCACGGCTTCAAAGGCGTCTGTAAACGAGGACTTGCCGTTATTTCGGCATACTTCTGAGGTCCAACGGCCGAGTCAATTGCTTGATGAATTGAAAGTTTCAAAGGATTGTCGTCGGCCAGAATTGCCCTCCCGACAATGTCCTGATCAGATTCTGCTTCCTTCTGGATGTCCATTTTCCCATCCACATCAGGCGGTCGGTATAAATATTGTGGATTGAAATGTTCCAACGGCTTGTAGAAGGCGCGGGGTGTTTGGAGATAGATTTCAGCATCGCTCAGCAGCAGTCCTATTTGGTCGGCATCTCCCCGGTGTCCTTGAAGCACGATACATAAGGTGTAGCTCGGCGGTGGACTTTTGACCTTCCTGTCCAGCACCAAATATGCATCGAATGCTATATCAAAGCGTTCTGATAGATCGATCAACACTTCTGAATATCTGCGCTCAAGGAGTCCTCCGTATGCCGTGGATTCAGAATTCAATACCACAATGGTCCGACCATGGAATCTAAGCAGTAGTTCAATACGAGAGTGGCCCATTATTCCGAGAGTATCGAGGTGAAGATTTGACGCTGTGAGCTGGATCTAGACGATGGTCAACATGCTGCTCTCGGACAATTTACATACACTCATACCATCCCAAAACATGTGTCGTACCCTGCGACGGAATGGTCGCTCAGAATTTCGGGTGGCTGACTCGGGGTTTGGTCCTTTGTGCTGTCTAGACGAAGCATTAGCAGATATCAAATTCTTGAAATGTAACGCAAAAGTACCCAAGTGGTTCCATCTAGATGATGATTGATCAATAGGCCAAGATGTATCATCCTCATTTTGCAAGATTGTTTCATTGACCTGGGGGGTGACAGCGCTCATATGAGTCTCATCATTAACCTCTAGCTGATTTTGTTGCTCGCTAAAGGGCTCCGATGCAACAAAATTGAAGCTCTCAGTTGCTCTGGACGTGTGAGAGGCTATGCGTTGCCTCTTTGCAACCCATTTCACATCGATTCCAGCTGTTGATAATAATCCTGATGATGCTGGACGTTTGTCGCCTTGCTTAGAATCAGTCATTGCTATAATCACCGCATTAGAATGTAGCAAAAGTTTAATGAGGCTAGAGCAGCTGTCATCTTACTAAAAGCAGGGGAACCTTCTGTTGAAGAGGAAGTTCATAAAAGTATTTGCACCATTGTATATTGACTGCTATTTGCAACACAACACACTTATTACTTGAGGAAACAGATTGAACCATTAAGAGCTGAAAGTCGCAGTCTACGTATCTAGTAAATGAGGCTGTGCATTGGGCGTTGATCAATCAAATGAGGCTGTGCATTGGGTGTTCATCAAATCAGCCTGGGTAGCTAAGCCTCCAGCCCTCCACTGCTAAGAATCAATAGGATATATACAGTATGGCAGAACGGTGAATGTTGCTAACTATGATGAGAAACAACTGCGCATGATAGAACGTGATGGTCTCTCCTATTGAGGAGGCGTTCGAGGCGGCGAGGAGAGAATTCATATCTTCTCCAGGAAAAGGTTCCCATGATGTTCTTCAATTCGCCTCCATCAAAGAAGTATATGATGCGACAGACAAGATTCAGAGGGAACATTCCAAGTCTGGCACGCTGCGAAATCTTCGCAGGATTGAACCATATCTAGACTGCTTGCGGCACTATGCTCAAGTTATCGAAACTTTTGTGCAGGTGAAACCAGACATTCTTGCGCTGATCTGGGTAAGATCCAAATGGGAATATAGCGTTTTACCGGACTATTGACGCTGAGCTCATCTAGGGTCCTGTGAAATTGATTTTATTAGTATGTCTCTCTCATCAAGTTCATTTTGTTCGACTACCAAGCAGCCTTGCCTCAACTTCCCGAAAGCTGATATTGACACTTTGGCAGGCCACAAAAACCTATGTCAAAGGTTATGAAAAGATTTGGGATATCATGGCTCAAGTTGGGGTGCATCTGCCCCAATTTGAGAAATACACTGAAATCTTCAATCAAGACGACCATATGAAGCGCTTTCTTTCTCTTTTCTACAAAGACATACTTGATTTCCATTCAACGTTACTCGAGTTCTTTCACCTGAACAGTACGTAACCTTCGCCCTTCGAGTCAATCTGTACGCGACGTCTAACCAGATGCAATAGAGACTCAACGACTCTTTGAAGTCCTCTGGCCCAAGTACTCCGGCAAGATCCAAGTGATAATCGATAATATCACCACACACAAAAGATTGATGGACAGTCAGGTCAATTTGACCAACATAGTGGAGGCAGAAGCCGCGCGGGCTGAATCTTACAGAGTATTTGAACAAATTCAGGACTTTCAATCTCGCTCAGACTTCGAACAAGTGACATCCGTACTGTCAGCGAACCTCTACGACGACGAGCTGGAGAAGGTCCAGAGAAACTATTCCATTCCAAGCCATACTACAAACTGGCTGGAGAGCCTGGGTCAATTTCAAGACTGGGTAGATCCTACTTGTTCAAGTTCGAGGCTACTATGGCTACAAGGAATTCCCGGTGCAGGTGCGGTTTTTTTTTCTCGACTCCATACCTCCCAAATGTGGATGCTAATGCCACTTCACTCAGGGAAAACGTTCTTAGTGTCCCGTATTGCGATGAGGATGAAATGCCAGGGGGACCCTCTTGCTTTCGCGTTCCTTTCATACCGAGCTCGAAATGACGATCCTCCTTTACGGGTCCTCCACACTTTTATGATTCAGCTGGCTACTGACAACAAAATACTACAGCCAATGGTGAGCCTTGCTTACAGGGATAACCCCCGCCAGCTTTCCAGCTCTATTCATTTTGCCACAACCCTGATCAAGCAAATGCTTGAGATGTTACCGACAACGTATTTTGTTCTGGACGGTTTGGATGAGGTTCTTGAGGCTGAACGGAGACTTCTCCTCGAAACTGTGCTCAAGCTCCAGGAGGAGCATAAGAATCTAAAGCTGCTTATTAGTAGTCGACCGGAACATGATATTGTCAGAATCTTGAGTCCCAATATCAAACCAATCCGCGTCGAAGACGGGAACGGTCAAGACATTCAAAGATATGTTCAGCAGAGATTGGACACGTGGCTTTCAGGTCTTCCTATTGATCCTGAAGACAGAGCAGATATCGAAGTGCTCTTGGGAAGCATTGAAAAATCTGCAAAGGGTAAGCTTTCTACCCATTCACGGTTCCAAGCACACCTGACTTGAAAAAAGGCATGTTCCTATATGCAAGGCTAGTCTGCGACAATCTGGAGCGTCAAAGCGATGTTGAGGCCGTCAAGGCGGAAATTAACAATCTCCCAAGCGGACTGAATGAAGCGTAAGATACCGCTGATGATTGCTCAAGAGCAGTCAACTGACGTCAACCCAGATACGGACGGATCTTATCACGGATTGAAAAAGACCTTCATCCTCAAGCTCGACTTGAAGCAAAGCAGATTCTGGAATGGGTGAGCTGCTCCTTGGATCTGGTTACGAAGAACGAAATCCAATTAGCTCTCATGATCGCCCGCGGGAAAGATTCATCGCATGGCTGTCGAGGACTTTTCATGGACATTTTCCAGCGGTGCGGTCCAATTATTGAGGAGGTCAATGGCTATGTCCAGTTTGTCCATTTTAGTGCAAGAGAGTATGCTATGCATATATTGTCTACAAGGGACTCATACTGAATTCTTCTCCAGATTCCTCCTCCATGCACAAAGCGGACCATACCTGAAAGAGGCGAAGGCGCATGCCAATATCGGCTCAATCTGTATTCATTTTCTTTCGTCTCATTGTTTTGACGAAGAGCTCCCAGATGATATTATACGGGAACACATTGCGGATGGATCGTTTTTATTAGAGAACTACGTCTGTCGGCGCTGGTTCGACCACATCATGAAGTGCGTCGAGTCAGCACCAGAGATGATCTGTCGCGGCATTGAATGCCTCGTGGACAAACGAGAGAACTACGACCTTGGTCCTTCCAGTGACGCAAATTCTGCAAGGAAGAGCTTGAATGGCTTTGCTGGATTTCCCAAGGAGTTGCAAACCGTCTTGATGAATCTTGACTCTTTTTGGAGATCGCGAAGGCGCAACTTCTGTTTCAAAAAGAGTATGTCTTTCTTCTAACTTGAGAAGATCTTGAAAGTGACTAAGGATGGGCGAAAGTTGAAAATTGGGAGAATCTCGACCCATTCACGATCTCAAAGCACCAAGCCCGGGTCCGACGCATCTTTGAGAAGATGCTTTGCTCAGGCAGTGACCATGTTGTCAATTGCAGTTGCGCAGAGCTCCGGAGTCTATACGGCTCTCATATCTACGGATGCAGTAGACCAGGATGCGGTCGGTTCAGAAACGGATTCAACAACAACGAAGAAAGAGATAAGCATATTCAAGCTCATTATCGACCGTTCAAATGCGATTTCATCGATTGCCCGTATTACGAGCTTGGGTTTAACAGCACCTCACTTCTCCAAAACCATATCAGTACCTTCCACAACGCGAGTTCAACATCCAATAGTGATTGCTTCAGCCAGCTCGTCGAAGCGAAAGCGGTTGTCGAAGATGCAATCGACCTGGACGACATGTATTTGGTCCGCGATATGCAGGCCAGTGTCCGGATGCATGGTGCCTACTTCATGAAGACCTGTTTAATGAGAGGATCGACTCCAGAGATGCTGCGACTCATTTTGAACATCTGCAAGGACCATCGAATTTCCTTACGCTGGAGTTGGTATATCGATTGGCTTCTAGGAAAGCCCAATGGGCACCCGGAGCTATTTCGGATTCTGATGGAGCAAGGCATGATCAAGGTCGGCGATTTCGATGACATAGCAAACACTTCTTCACCGGAAATGTTTGAGCTCTTCGCCGAGTATGGCGCAGGAGCACGTAATTATCAGAAGCTCTTCCGCAAACTCCTACCGGCTAAACCAAATACTCTGGCTGAGATCAATGCTTTGAAGTGCATGCGGGCAATGGGCAATGCTCTCGACATCAGAGGATATGAAACTTGTCTCATCGTTCTGAGCGATCGCAACTGCTCCGTTTCGATCGCAAGATTTTGTCTTGAGAATGGTGCATCTGTGGAAGCACCATTAGCACGGGGAATGGGAGGTGAGTCACCATTCAAAAGAGCTGCACGCAAGACTACTCCTGAGGCAGCTCAGCTCAGGGAGTTTTTGTGTGAACACGGTGCATTATGTTAGGCTGGTAGATTAGAAGCTGGTCTGCCTAGAATTCAATTCTGTTTGTAAGGCTGACTGTAGGCTTTGGATGTACAGTGCCTTTTGTGCAGTTTTATAGAGGGAAGGTTCTTTAGGATGAGCCTGTAGTGAGGTAGAGATGATACAACATGGTATGGAAGGAAACTAGTATGCCAACCATTGGCGCATCTATCACCACGCTGCTACATCTCGACAAGGCCACCAGTCCACCACTCGTGAGACTCAGTATTTCAACAAGGAAAGCAATAAAAAGCATCAAAAACATATAACAGCATGTATATGTCGGTCCTCACCCACCCTAGCATCTGTTCCCTCGCTGCTTTGCCAATGCCGCCCACATTCCGGTGGCCTTCAGGTGAACATTCAGGCACCTGAATATTTTATACTCAACTATGAAGAAGCTGCATTTTAACAAAAGTGCATAATAGCGCCTATATAAGGGAGAGAACTTGTTTAAACCTAGGATATGTCTGTCTTACTCCTACTTCTTCATCCCTAACTTAAAAACTGATTAGACAGTATGCCACAGAAGCTAGTAGCAACTTTTATATGCATGATTAACCTTAATAATTATAATAATAAAGAGATTAAATAAGCCATTCTTCTATAAACAGCCAAAAAGTATGAGTGAAGTCTGAAGATTTTTAATAAGTAAGTCTTTTAAATCTATAGAGGCTTGTATCTTATCCTCTTAGATTCCTTAAGCTACACCCCACTACCTACTCTCCCCCGGATATCAAAATCTATAAAGGGTTTTTGGAATTTTATATAAGAAATATACTAGGTTAGATTAAAGAAAAACCTACACTAGAAACTATTAAGAATTTCTACTAGGACTTTAAAATAGCTCTAGCTTAGGTAAGGGAGTTCTATGTCCTAAAGAGTATATCTATTATTATAAAGAAGGTATGTATTTTTAAGCCTAATATAGTCTATATACTAATAAATCTTAAAGTATATTATATTAGATTTAAAGACTAAACTTAATCTTCTAGATGCTAAGATGTCTAGGGATAGACTTTCTCTAAATAATTTAACTATTCTTTTAATATAGCTCTAGTATTAGGACTTTAAGGAATACTATAGCTAGTATCCTAACTAGAGTAGAGTATAGCTTACTATATTAATATTACTCTATTACTTTTTATCTATCTAAACTAGAGAGGTGCATGAGTTAATAGCTTACTAATTTATTTCTTAGTAGAAGGAGGGCAGTAATAATAATAATATAAATCTCTAAGCTAGTACTATAGCTATATACTATAAGGTCTATATCTAGCTATCTATATTTAATAAAAGCCTTATAGGACTAACTATATATAGTATTTTATCCTTACTATAGAACTAGTTAATAGTATTCTAATATTAGTATTAACCTATACTTAGGAGTTTATAAAGAGATATTAGAGAATAAAAAAATAGGAACCTCTAGTATATACTTTCTATAAGGTATATAAAGAGGAAGTTCTATTCTTTTTTAACTTAATTTTCTTTATACTTCTATTATTTTCTGCTAACTATACTTTCTATTATTATAAATTATATATTAAGATTCTTAATAAAGTAGACTCTATTAAGCTTAGTAACTTAGAGTTATAAACTAATTATATTATCTCTAAGTAGGCTGGCCGTTGGGATGGGAAGGGAAACCCATGGGAATTCCCACAGGGGGGTTCCCTCCCATTTTGCCCCTAGTCATGGGAAACCCATCCTAATCCCTTAAGAAAATGGGAAACCTAAATAATATAGGAGCCCTATATTAATTTCCTATCCTATTTTAGGATGGGACACGGGATTTCCTATCCGGGCTAGGCTGGCCGTAGGGATGGGAAGGGAAACCCATGGGAATTCCTGTGGGTGGTGCCCCTCCCATTTTACCCTTAGTCATGGGAAACCCATCCCAATCCCTTAAGAAAATGGGAAACCCAAATAATATGGGAGTCCCATATTAATTTCCCATCCCATTTTGGGAGGGGATAGAGTTGCATAACCGACCCGCAAGAATTGCACCGAACCCTCACTGAACCCAGGGGGGGTCGGGTTTGGGGCCTAGCCTAGGGAATTGCTTTAGGTTTAAGTTCTCTACTCTAGGCCTACTTTAGGTTTAGTAAAAACCATCAGTTATAGTTTTTATAAGTTTTTAAGTTAGATTAACTAACCTAAATCCATTTTGCTTAGAAATCAGTTATTTCTAAATATTTTAAATTAATATTAGTATTATTAGATAGCCCTAGATTCAGGCTATCTAATAATATAAATATCATTTAAAAATACCTAGTAGTTGTTAAGATATAAGGGAATAATTATTTCTATTATAGATTAATATAAAAGTAGTATAGAGATATATATATAAGGGCACTTAGAGTTGCATTTGGTGCGGGTTCAGGTGGGTTCTAGGCTAGTTGGCCCCAAACCACTATAGTTTTGGGTTTAAATTTTAGAATCTGCAACCCCCCTAGACCTAATATGGTTTGGTTACAGTTTTCACTATAAAAACTATTATTAGGCCTAACTAGGCCTAGGGGTGCCTATCTTAACTAACTATAGTTAGATTTGGTTCAGTTTCAGGTTGGTTAAACTATGAATTTTAATTATTTTAACCCTTACTATTCCCCCTAGGGGCCCCCTTTAGGGACCCTTTTAGGGGCCCTCATTCAATATACTTATATAAAATTATATTTTTTATATAAAATATATAGTAAGTATCATCATACTAATCTAATTCTAAAATATTAATTTAATATCTATAGGGTTGAATGGGTGGTGGTTAAAAATTATTTAAAAGGTATGATAGTTATTAGACCTTAATATCCTTATATATATATCTCTGTACTACTTTCATACTAAGCTATAATAGAAATAATTATTTCCTTATATCTCAGCAACCACTAGGTATTTTCTAATAATTTTAATATTATTAGATAGCCCTTGATTTAGGCTATCTAGTGATACTAATATTAATTAAAACTATTTAGAAATAACTAATTTATTAATATAAATGGGTTGGGCAGTTTCATCTAACCTAGAAAATTATAAAAACCATAATTAAACAGTTTAACCAAACCCAAAGTGATTCTAGGGTAGAGAAACCAAACCCAAAGCAGTTCCCTAGGCTAGGCACTGAACCCTCACCACTGCAAGTTCAGTGAGGGTTAGTTTTGATTTTTGCGGTTTGGTTATGCCACTCTAAGGGCACTAAGGTCTAATAACTACTATATCTTTTAAATAATTTTTAACCACCACCCATTCAACCCTATAGATATTAAATTAATATTTTAGAATTAGATTAGTATAGTTATAATTACTATATATTTCATATAAAAATAATAATTTTATATAAGTATACTTGATAGGGGGCCTTAGAGGGGTCCCTAAAGGGGGCTCTAGAGGGAATTAGTAAGGGTTAAAATAGTTAAAAAGTGTAATTTAACTAACTTAAAATTAAACTAAATCTAACTATAGTTAGTTAGTAGGGGCCTAGCTAGGCCTAGCTAGGCCTAGTGGTAGGTTTTGTAGTTAAAACTATAACTAAATCACATCAGGTCTGGGTGGGTTGTAGGTTCTAAGATTTGAATCTAAATCTAATGTAATTTAGTGATAGTTTCTAAAAGCTGGACCTGAACTCACACTAAATACAACTCTAGAAGGGGAAATAGGATTTCCCATCCTATCCCTAAAAAATGGGAAATCCCATGGGAAATCCCAAACTTTAATTTGTGGGGCAAAAGTGGGGTAAAATAGAATAAAATAGATAATATACCCCTAATAATAGGCTATATTATCTATTTTGCCCCACTTTTGCCCTATAAATTAAGGTTTGGGATTTCCTATAGGATTTCCTAGAGTTGTATTTAGTGTGAGTTTGGGTGAGTTCAACCTTAGTTAACACCAAACCACTGTGGTTTTAGGTCTAAATTTTAGAACTCAGAACCCCCCTGGACCTAATGTAATTTGGTGGCAGGTTTCACTATAAAACCTGCTACTAGGCCTAGCTAGGCCTAGCTAGGCCTCTACTAACTAACTATAGTTAGATTTAGTTTAATTTTAAGTTAGTTAAACTACTAATTTTAATTATTTTAATCCTTACCAGGCCTTACTATTCCCCTAAGGCACCCCTATTCTATAGGGCCTATTAAGTATACTTATATAAAATTATTATTTTTATATAAAATATATAGTAATTATAACTATTAGAATCTATATTAGAAATATTAATTTAATATCTATAGGGTTAAATAGATAGTGGTTAAAAATATATCTAAACTATAGTAATTATTAGACCTTAGTACCCTTATATATATATCTCTCTACTACTTTTATACTAACCTATAATAGAAATGATTATTCCCCTATATCTCAATAACCACTAGGTATTTTTAAATAATAGTTATATTATTAGATAGCCTGAATTAAGGGCTATCTAATAATATAATTATTATTAAATAATTCCTAAAAACAACTAATTTCTAAGTAAAATAGATATAGGTTAGTTAACCTAACTTAAGAACTTAGAAAAACTAAAACTAATAGTTTTTACTAAACCTAAAGCAGGCCTGGGGTAGCCTAACCACCCCTAAAGTAATTCCCTAGGCTAGGCCCTGAACCCAAACCACCCCAGGTTCAGTGAGGGTTGGTTGCAATTTCTGTGGGTCAGTTATGCAACTCTAGGATTTCCCATCCCATTTTACCCCTAATCATGGGAATCCCATCCCTAATCCCTTAAAAAAATGGGAAACCCAAATAATATGGGAGTCCCATATTAATTTCCCGTCCCATTTTAGAAGGGGAAATGGGATTTCCCTTCCCATTTTAGACCCCTATGGGATTTCCCTAGAGTTGCATTTGGTGCGAGTTCAGGTCTAGCTTTTAGAAACCATCACCAAATTGCATTAGATTCAGGTTTAAATCTTAGAACCTACAACCCACCCAGACCTAATACAATTTGGTTTAGAGTTGCATTTGGTGTGGGTTTAGGCAGGTTCTAGGCTAGTTAGCCCTAAACTGCTGCAGTTTCAGGTTCAAATTTTAGAACCTATAACCCCCCCAGACCTAATGCAGTTTGGTTGCAGTTTTCACTGTAAAAACTACTACTAGGCCTAACTAGGCCTAGGGGTGCTTATCTTAACTAACTATAGTTAGATTTAGTTTAGTTTTGGGTTAGTTAAACTATAAATTTTAACTATTTTAACCCTTACTATTCCCCCTAGGGGCCCCCTTTAGGGACCCTTTTAGGGGCCCCCATTCAACATACTTATATAAAATTATATTTTTTATATAAAATATATAGTAAGTATCATCATACTAATCTAATTCTAAAATATTAATTTAATATCTATAGGGTTGAATGAGTGGTGGTTAAAAATCATTTAAAAGGTATAGTAGTTATCAGACCTTAGTACCCTTATATATATATCTCTATACTACTTTTATACTAATCTATAACAGAAATGATTATTCCTTTATATCTCAGCAACCACTAGGTATTTTTAAATAATATTTATATCACTAGATAGCCTAAATCAAGGACTATCTAGTGATATCAAAATTACTACTATATCTCTAGAATTCAGTGATATCTAGGTAAAATGGGTTGGGTTAGTTAAATAATTTAGTTAAATCTGCAAAAACTGTAACCAGCAGTTTTCACTAAATCTAAAATAGATTAATCTTAGGGAACCTAAACCCAGTGCAATTCCCTAGGCTAGGCACCAAATTCAAACCACTTAGGGTTTGGTGAGGGTTCGGTGCGATTCTTACGGGTCAGTTATGCAACTCTAGATTTCCCTTCCCGCGAATTTCCCAACGGGAAGGGATTTCCCATGGGATTTCCCTTCCCTACGGCCAGCCTACCTATCCCATCCCTAAAAAATAGGAAATCCCATGGGAAATCCCAAAATTTCCTAAACCTTAATTTATGGGGTAAAAAGTGGGGCAAAATAGGTAATATACCCCTAATAATAGGCTATATTACCTATTTTACCCCACTTTTTACCCCATAAATTAAGGTTTAGGATTTCCCATGGGATTTCCCTTCCTATCTAATATTACCTTATAGAAATCCCATCCCTAATCCTTTGAAAAAATGGGAAATCTAAATAATATGGGAGTCCTATATTAATTTCCTATCCTATTTTAGGAGGGGAAATGGGATTTCCCTTCCTATTTTAGACCCCTACGGGATTTCCCTTCCCGCGAATTTCTTAATGGGAAGGGATTTCCCATGGGATTTCCCTTCCCTACGGCCAGCCTATCTCTAAGATCTATTTTTAAAAAGATCTCTTAGATACTCTAGTATTTAGGCTATTTAGTAAGCTAAATTATAAAACCTCTACTAGTAGGGTATAGAGTTGCATAACCGACCCGCAGAAATCGCAACCAACCCTCATGAAACCCAGGGGGGTTCAGGTTCAGGGCCTAGCCTAGGGAATTACTTTAGGTTTAAGTTTCCTTCCCCAGGCCTGCTCTGGGTTTGGTAAAAACTATTAGTTTTAGTTTTTATAAGTTTTTAAGTTAGGTGAAATTACCTAACCCATTTTTATCTAGAAATTAGTCATTTCTATAGATTTTCTAATGATCTTAATATTATTAGATAGCCCTTGATTCAGGCTATCTAATGATATAAATATCATTTAAAAATACCTAGTGGTTGCTGAGATATAAGGGAATAATAATTTCTATCATAGGTTGGTATGAAAGTAGTACAGAGATATATATATAAAGATACTAAGGTCTGATAACTACTATATTTTTTAAATAATTTTTAACCACCACCCATTCAACCCTATAGATATTAAATCGATATTTTAGAATTAGATTAGTATGATGATAATTACTATATATTTCATATAAAAATCATAATTTTATATAGGCATGCTTGATAGGGGGCCTCAGAGGGGTCCCCTGGGGGGAATTAGTAAGTAGAGTTGCATAACCGACCCGCAGAAATCGCAACCAACCCTCACCAAACCCAGGGTGGTTTGGGTTCAGGGCCTAGCCTAGGGAATCACTTCAGGGGCGGTTAGGCTACCCTAGGCCTGCTTTAGGTTTAGTGAAAACCATTAGTTTTAGTTTTTCTAAATTCTTAAGTTAGATTAACTAACCCATATCTGTTTTGCTTAGAAATCAGTTATTTTTAGGAATTATCTAATAATAGTTATATTATTAGATAGCCCTTAATTCAGGCTATCTAATGATATAATTATCATTCAAAAATACCTAGTAGTTGTTGAGATATAGGGGAATAATCATTTCTATTATAAGTTAGTATAAAAGTAGTAAAGAGATATATATATAAGGGCACTAATGTCTAATAATTACTATAATTTAGATATATTTTTAACCACCATCTATTCAACCCTATAGATATTAAATTAATATTTCTAATATAGATTCTAATAGTTATAATTACTATATATTTTATATAAAAATAATAATTTTATATAAGTATACTTAATAGGCCCTATAGAATAGGGGTGCCTTAGGGGAATAGTAAGGCCTGGTAAGGATTAAAATAATTAAAATTAGTAGTTTAACTAACTTAAAATTAAACTAAATCTAACTATAGTTAGTTAGTAGAGGCCTAGCTAGGCCTAGCTAGGCCTAGCAGTGGGTTTTGCAGTGAAACCCACTACTAAATTACATTAGGTCTGGGGGGGTTCTGAGTTCTAAAATTTAGACCTAAAACTGCAGCGGTTCGGTGCCAACTAAGGTTGAACTCACCTGAACTCGCACCAAATGCAACTCTATTAGTAAGGGTTAAAATGGTTAAAAGGTGTGGTTTAACCAACCTGAAATCAAACTGAATCTAACCATGGTTAGTTAGTATAGGCCTAGCTAGGCCTATCTAGGCCTAGTGGCAGGTTTTGCGGTGAAAACCGCAACCAAATCGCATTGGGTCTGGGTGGGTTGTGGGCCCTAAGATTTAAACCTAAATCCAATGCGATTCAGTGACAGTTTCTAAAAGCTGGACCCGAACTCGCACCAAATGTAACTCTAGTAGGGTAAGAGGTACTAATATATTTACTATTTAGAAAAGAGTTTACTATACTTAGGTATTAGAGTAGGTATAAATAGGCTGGTTATTTTCCCAGGTTGGGCTGGGTTTAGAGTTGCATTTGGTGCGAGTTCGGGTCTAGCTTTTAGAAACCATCACTAAATTGCATTGGATTCAGGTTCAAATCTTAGAACCTGCAACCCACCCAGACCTAATGTGATTTGGTTATGGTTTTCACCATAAAACCCGCCACTAGGCCTAGATAGGCCCTACTAACTAACCATAGTTAGATTTGGTTCAATTTTGGGTTGGTTAAACTGCTAATTTTAACTATTTCAACTCTTACTAGGCCTTACCATTCCCCCTAAAAGCCCCCTATTCTATAGGGCCTATGAACTATGCTTATATAAAATTATTATTTTTATATAAAATATATAGTAATTATTATTATACTAATCTAATTCTAAAATATTGATTTGATATCTATAGGGTTGAATAGGTGGTGGTTAAAAATTATTTAAAAGATATAGTAGTTATTAGACCTTGGTGCCCTTATATATATATCTCTACACTACTTTTATACCAACCTATAATAGAGATGGTTATTCCCCTATATCTCAGCAACCACTAGGTATTTTTAAATAATATTTATATCATTAGATAGCCCTGGATTCAGGCTATCTAATGATATTAATATTAATTTATAATATTTAGAAATCACTGATTTCTAAGCAAAATGGATTTAGGTTGGTTAACCTAACTTAAAAACTTATAAAAACTATAACTAATAGTTTTTACCAAACCTAAAGCAGGCCTAGAGTAGAGAACTTAAACCTAAAGTAATTCCCTAGGCTAGGCCCCAAACCCAAACCCCCCCAGGTTTGGTGAGGGTTTGGTGCAATTCTTGCGGGTCGGTTATGCAACTCTAGCTGGGTTTAGGCCCCTTTAGAACCCAACCCAGCGGGTTTGGGCCCTAGATCTCTAGGGCCCAAACCCAGCCCAAAACCCGCTGGGTTCTAGGGTAGTGAGCCTAAATAGAACCCAAAGAGCCTAAAAATCACTCTCTGCCTGCCTAATCTAGTTAGTATGTATTTAATTTTTTAATACCATACTAGGGGCTAGAATATATATATATATATTATATGATTATATATATATATATACTATACTAGCCTAGAATCTAGTGAAATCTAATTACAATGTATTTGTAATTTAAAGTTTGGGTTCTAGATGGGTTCTAGAATTAGAACCTAACCCAGCCCATGGGCCCTAGGCCCTAGGCCCAAGCCCAGCCCAAAGTGGGTTTGGGCTGGGTTGGGTTCAGGTTCTCGGGTTGGGTTTAACAACACTAGGTATAAACAGAATATTACTACTTATATATATTATTAATAGGCACTAATAGAAACTGGTAGGAAAATATACTAATCTAGTAATACTATCTAAGCTACTTATATTTTATAGATAAGAAATACTTCTAGATAGCTTAAATAAAGCATACCTCTTATACTAAAGCATGCACTTTTAGCTAGTTATATATATATCCTATATATAAAGTAGATAAGCCTATAACCTACTTAAATATTATATCCTACTATAAGTATATTTAAAATTAATGTAGTATAGGCATATATTATAACCTAAATCTATAGCAATCTCTACCTGTAAAGGTAGAATTTGAATTCTAGGAATAAGAAGATATTATAATACTTAATATAGAATTTATGTTCCTTAGTGCCTAACTTATAAAGGCCAATAGTCTAGAAAAGGCATATAAGATTCACTTATAACAACGTCAAGTCTAGAGTCAAAAGGATAAGCTATATCTAGAGGAACTTAAATAATAATAGGAGGTCTAATAGGGTACTTAAATAGGAAGTATCTATGAATAAACTCTCTTCTACTACTACTAATAAGTAATGCTAGAGCAGGAATTTCTTACTCATGTTTTGCTAACTAAGATAACTATATAAAGCTCAGCTAGACAGGATGCTATGAAGGTGATGGAAGTAATCTACCACTAGTACTATCTAGTTACCTATTAATTAGGCTTATAACTAGTCAATAGTAAGTACATTTATAGTAAATTAGTAGATAGGTAAGTATTTCTCTCTTCTTATATACTATCTACTAATCTAATAGGTTCTACACCTATCACTAATAGCTATATCTCTATTATTACTATTATAAGAGACTCTATTAAATAAGTATAGATGATTTTATAGAGTTCTACTATAGTATAGCCTATAGTTTAATAATTAGAATAAATAGTATTAGTACTGTTAGGATTACCTTAATAAACCTAGTAAACTACTTTACTATAATCTAATTATATTCTAAAATTATCTAGTTAAACCTAGCTACTACCCTTTCTGTCTAGGTAATATAAGCCTAGGGCTAAGTTAATAGATAGAGTAGTATCTAGATATAAGTAAGTAGTATAACTATATTTATTCTTACTTTAGTTATCTATCTAGTAAATTTTATTACTAATACCCTATATATATATAGGGATGTGGGTCCTTAATAGAGCTTATATATTATCTTAAAGATATCTACTGCTATAAGCCTCCTTAGGGAAAGAAGTAATTATTAGAATTATAAGTATAGGTAGTAACTAATATTATGCTTAGTATTTATATATTATATATATTATTTATCTAAATAATCTTAGATTTTCTTTTTAGCTAAATAGCTCATACTGGTAGTTCTTATAGAAGACTGAATAATAGCAAATAGGAAATACTAAAGCCCCTTAATCCCTCATATGCCTCTGCTGCCCTGCAGATATAAGATAGTAACTGAAGTCAACTACGTGCTATTAACTATACTTAGAGGCATATAAAGAACTATAATTTCCTATCTTCACTACAGAATTCCTGCTAGCTAACATACTATAGTATTCTTAACTTTACTCTACCCCTGTTATAATAGTAACCAGTAATAATTCAGGAGTATATTTACTAAGTATTCTAGTCCATTTCTTTTTAAGCAGTTAGAAGATAAGTAATATCTCTTATTCCTAACACCACATATAAAAAATACTACATTACCCAGAAGAGCTGTTTCTTTACTATATCCTGAATCAAACATATAGTTATTATCAGTAATTATAATTATTATCACCAGCACTTCAGCAATATACAATCCAGTAAAACTCATAGCCTGGGAGGAAAGTAATTACTAGGGGAAAAAGTTTTCTATCTCCCTCTTTAACAACATCAGTCTTGCACAGAATCTCTCTAATACTTTTATATCCTATAGTTTTAAGCTCTCTCATCCACTCTAATACCAGGAACAGCTTAATATTTCTATAATATATAGACTTAATATATAGTTCCTAAATAAGGACTAGGCTAATTAGCTATCCTTTAATAGCCTATTATATAGTTATTTCCTCTAAAGCTATTCTGCTCTTAATAAGAGTATAGAATATTATAATATACCTAAGTTTACTTGCTATTAATTATAGATGAACCCTAGCCTCTAAATTAATTATTTTTACTATGCAGAATCTCTCTATTTTAAGCTATAAAGGAAAGTAAAGGTGAAGTTAGTTTCACCTAGATGTTACTCCATCTGCTATTAGCCTATTATAGTAGGATAGTTTAGTTTATAGTTGTGGTTACACCTCACAATCACTAATCCCATTGTATCTGTGAGCCACACTCCCTGCACAGTGTCATGAGTCATGACTAGGGCTGAATATGCATACTAGTCGTCTTTATAAGTTGCGTCTATGTAACTTATTTATTTCAGGCCTACTGCGGAGCCATATATCGAGTGGAATGATGGTATTAGGGACTATCTAGAAGTAGGCATCACCTCAGGCCCTCAGTATCTAAGGTCTGTCTCAACCAAAAAGGCGAGCACTGCTACTATGTAGGTGTGGTCTAAAAAGGCTACCACTGCTACCACCTAGTGGTAGTGGCAGTGGTAGTAGCTTTTAGTAATACTTTATTAACTATATATCTATAATATCTAGCCTATCTATATCCCTCTTAATCTTAAAGATAAATAATATGCCCCTTCTAGTTATATACTTATAGGTCTAATTATCTCTTAAATACTAATATTTATTAAATAAGGCAGCATCTAGGCTTAAGTAATATATATCTAGAGGTAAAAATATTTCTAGCTTAAATTAAGTACTATACTTATAGTAAGACCTAGCTAGAATATTTAGTAAGTATTTAAAGAATTAAAGGGATTATTTTCTTATATATTAGTAATCCTATTTTATTAGCTAGTAAAAGCTTAAAACTAGGATATTATATTATAGGGTAGCTAAGAGTTTAAATAAGGAATTATACCTAGTAGGCTCTAATATTTAATAGAACTTACTCTTAAAGTTTTGTGGTCAGATGTTGCATAAATTATGAAGGCCTGAAATTTACTAGCATTAGACTAACAATCCCACTACATATTTAACCTCCATTATTAGGGAAGTATTCATCCAACATATGCCTTATTATCTAGTTATTATATAAAGGTGGCTCTGTCCGCCCTTAGTCAACCAGCATAAGGTATAAAGAAAATAAGCTCAGTAACTCAAGTTCTAATATAGCAAGATAAGGAAGAGCTAGAAAGGCTATTAACTATAAGCTTTAAACTAGAGTTGCATAACCGACCCGCAGAAATCGCAACCAACCCTCACTGAACCTGGGGGGGTTTGGGTTTAGGGCCTAGCCTAGGGAATTACTTTAGGTTTAAGTTCCCTTCCCCAGGCCCACTCTAGGTTTAGTAAAAACCATTAGTTTTAGTTTTTATAAGTTTTTAAGTTAGGTGAAATTGCCTAACCTACTTTTACCTAGAAATTAGTCATTTCTATAGATTTTCTAATAATCTTAATATTATTAGATAGCCCTTGATTCAGGCTATCTAATGATATAAATATCATTTAAAAATACCTAGTGGTTGCTGAGATATAAGGGAATAATGATTTCTGTTATAGATTAGTATAAAAGTAGTATAGAGATATATATATAAAGGCACTAAGGTCTGATAACTACTATATCTTTTAAATAATTTTTAACCACCACCCATTCAACCCTATAGATATTAAATTGATATTTTAGAATTAGATTAGTATAATAATAATTACTATATATTTTATATAAAAATTATAATTTTATATACTAAGGGGGCCTAGATAGCCCCTAAAGGGGGCCCTAAAGGGGGAATGGTAAGGGTTAAAATAGTTAAAATTAGTAGTTTAACTAACCTAAAATTAAACTAAATCTAACTATAGTTAGTTAGTATAGGCCTAGCTAGGCCTATCTAGGCCTAGTGGCGGGTTTTATAGTGAAAACTATAACTAAATTGCATTAGGTCTGGGTAGGTTACAGGCCCTAAGATTTGAACCTGAATCTAATGCGATTTGGTGACGGTTTCTAAAAGCTAGACCCGAACTCGCACTAAATGCAACTCTACTTTAAACCCTAGCCAACCCTTAACCTATTCTATAAGACAGAAAGCTTAGGAATAATATAGAGCTTAGAATAGCCTTTAGTAAGCTTAGACTTCTAAGACTAAAAAAGCTAGTAGTAGAAGTCTAACTTAGAGTAAGGCTAGCTATTATAAGTATATAAATACTAGGTATAGAAGTTCTAGTTAGAGTAAGATTAGCTATACTAAGTATATAAATATTAGCTACTAATTATAATAATAATAATAACTCTTATAATAAGGATAGTGACTATAAAATAATAGATATACTAGATAAAAGGTATAGGAGGGAAATAAAAAGGGTAATAAAGAAAATAATAATAATAAATATAAAGTATAAAGCTCTAGAATTAATTAAATAAATCTATAAAGAGGTTATACCCTATATTATATAGCTATTAAAAAATCCTAAAAATATAGGTACTAAATAAAAGGTAATAAAAGCTTAAGAACTTATTACTAAATATTATAATAATCTCTAAGGCCCTATAAAGTATAAGGACTAGTTTAATATTATACTCTTCCTTCTTATATATATTAATAAGCTTTATAATAATCTTCTAAAGGATATAGATAGAAGATAGAGATAGAACTATAAAGTTATAGTATTAATCCTTAAGAAGACTATTAATTACTTTAATTAGCTAAAGGATTAGTACTTCTCTAAGAGAAGTATAGATCTTCTTTATTTATAATAGATTAGATTTATTATTAAGTTAATTATTTATTAGATAGAATAGTAGATCTTTTTCTTAATCTATCTCTTTATTATATAAATATTACTTTAATCCCTTCCTACTTGTCACAGGCTAAAGCCTCTGGAATCTATGACCTAGATTCAAATGGTAAGAAATCACTAAGGAACCTAACTAGATCACAGTGGTTAAATATAATAAGGAGTGTGTGAATATTAGCTAAGGTCATATAATAAAGGTAATTAGAATATTAAGTATAATAGAGGTTATATAACTACTAGTATCTACCCTAGACAGAAGAACATTGCTACCTAAGGTAGATTATAAGTGCTTAGTAAGCTTAAGCACTTAGTAGGCTCTGCCTACTATACTACCCCCCCCCTTACCTTAATACTAGCGGCCCTCCTACTTATTAAGCACTATAGTATTAGCTAGATTAGCTACTAGTTCCTATATAGGCTATTTATAACCTATCTATTTAACTAAGTATTCTATATAGTAGCCTTATCTAATATATTTTTTATACTCTTATAAGATCTCCTTAATAATATATTTAGCTTTACTATTAACTAGTACTAGGGGTAGCTAGTAATTATTATTTATTTAGCTTAGGAATAGATTATTAGAAGTAGGGTAAAACAGGCTAATATAGAATATATTATATATATCTAGTAGTATATCTAGTTAGTAGATATATAATCTAATAGTCTTAAGGACTATAAACTTTATATACTATATATTAAGCTTTTAGCTTAGATAATCTATTTAAATATTCTATAAGTCTAGCTATACTTTTAAATTAATAGTATATTATAGACTTACTAAGTAGATCTAATTTAAATACTTCTTCTATTATTACTAAACTACTATAAGTTTAGACTAAGCTATTTTAATAATCTTTTTTATCTTTATAATAATTATATTAATCTTCTCCTTTACTAAGTAAGCTATAGTAATAGTAGTAGCCTCTTAATCTAATACTTTAAGCTTAAGTAGTTTAATATTATACTTATAATCTAAGAAGAATAAGCTAACTCTAGTACTTATAATATCTTAGCTATTAATTATAAACTATACTATTACTAATAGTAACTTCTAATTAGTCTATATATAGTTATAGAAGTTCTATAGATAGGCTTCTAATATAATATTTATATATTTAATCTATCTATTAGTCTATAGATAGAAAGTAGTTAATAACTATTACTAGATATATAACTACTTATAAAAGTACTCCTAGAATTTACTAATAAATTATAGGCTATAATCTAATATAATTATACTAGAAATACTATAATATTTAATAAACTAGTCTATTATAAGCTATACTACTATCTTAGAGTCTATTTACTTATATAGTACTAAGATTATACCTTTTCTAAGCTTATTACTAATAACTATAATATCCTTACACCTATTAGAGGTAGGAAATGTCACGGGCTAGAAGCCTTGAAATCTATAACCTAGATTTGGATGGTAAGAAATTACTAAGGAGTCTAACTAGATTGCAGTGGTTAAATATAATAAGGAGTGTGTAAATGGTAACTAAGAGTATATAATAACTACTACCCTAGCTGGGGCTTCATGATTTTGGCTAGGGCTAAAGGAAGATTATAAGTGCTTAGTAAGCTTAAGCACTTAGCAGGCTCTGCCTACTATACTACCCTCCCCCCCTTTCTAAATTAGATATCTCTAGCCAGCGCTGAAATTATTACTCCTCTAGTAGACTTAGTTAGAGCTAAAATTACCACTCTCTAGTTAGCCTAGCTAGGGCTAAAAATAGTAAGTCTATTCTTCTATACCTCTAGCACTGCTATATTAGTAAGATTAGTAGCTAGCTCCTATATAAGATATTTATAGTTTATCTATTTAATTAAGTACTCTATGCAGTGGCCTTATCTAATATATTTCTTATACTTATCTATAATCTCTTTAATAATATACTTAGCTTCGCTGTTAACTAATATTAGTGATGACTAGTAATTATTATTTAACTAGCTTAGGAATAGATTATTAGAAGTAGGGTATAGTAGACTAATATAGAATATATTATATATATCTAGTAGTGTATCTAGTTAATAGATATATAATCTAATAGCTTTAAGGATTATAAACTTTATATACTATATATTAAGCTTTTAGCTTAGATAATCTGTTTAGATATTCTATAAGTTAAGTTATATCTTTAAATTAATAGTATATTACAGGCTTGCTAAATAGATTTAATTTAAATACTTCTCCTACTATTACTAAGCTATAGTAAGCTTAGATTAAGCTATTTTAGTAGCCTCCTTTATCTTTATAATAATTATATTAACTTTATCCTTTACTAAGTAAGCTATAGTAGTAGTAGTAGCCTCTTAATCTAATATCTTAAGCTTAAGTAGTTTAATATTATACCTATAGTCTAGGAAGAATAGGCTGACTTTAGTACTTATAATATCTTAATTATTAATTATAAGCTGCGCCATTAGCAGTAGTAACTTTTAATTAGACTATATATAATTATAAAAGTTCTATAGATAGGCTTCTAATATAGTATTTATATATTTAATCTATCTATTAGTCTGCAGGTGGAAAGTAGTTAATAATTATTACTAGATATATAGCTGCTTATAAAAATACTCCTAGAACTTACTAATAAACTATAAGCCACAGTCTAACATGATTAAGCTAGGAATACTATAGTATCTAATAAACTAATTTATTATAAGCTATGCTACTGTCTCAGAGTCTATTTATTTATATAATACTAAGATCACCCCTTTCTTAAGCCTATTACTAATAACCATTATATCCTCACAGCTATTAGAGATAGGAAGTTTTATAATAAAATTAATAGTAATCTTATACTATTTATAGTCTGGGATTAGCAATGGTTTTAAGAGTCTCTAATAATATTTATACTATATATAGTTAGTGCTATATTTATTACAGTTCTATATAAATTATTAGATATTTATAGATAGCTCTAGCTAGTAGAAGTTTTAGATAATTATTATATATAGCATATTCTTCCTAAAGTAACTAGTTAATATAGAGTTATAGGTTTCCTATAAGATTCTTATTTATAATAATTTGGAATTAGGGACCTATTTATATCCTTAGTATAATAGATAGCCATCTAGTAATAGCAAGCATTCAGTAATTAATACTTATATATATAGCTTAGTAGGAAACTTAGTAGCTCCCTCTCTAAGTACTTACTATATTTCTTCTAGAGTAATATTATTATATTTAGCCATTCTCTACTAATCTTCTAGTGGTAAGGGTGTCATTACCATAGGTATTATATATAAAATTATATAGCTAGATTAATTATAATATTAATTACTATATTTATTTAGCAGGCCCTCACCTATCTTAGATACTAACTTATAAGTATAGGATACTTGTATATATATATAGCTAGTAATAATCTTTAAGGGCACTAAATAGTAATTATAGGCCTTAAGCTAGTTATCTTCTATATCTTTTAATATATCTTATTCCCTGTATAACAGGGCATTAGGGTGTGTATTTAGTTTCTTAGACTAATAGTGTATCTTATAATTAAACCTACTTAATATATATAACTAATATATTTACTATTTATTAAGCCTATAGACTATCTTAAAGTATTTAAGATTATAGTAATCTATAATAAATTTAAATTATAGCAGGCTAATTAGCTCTAACTCTTATTCCTTAAGAGTATTAATAATGGCTAGTAGTTCCTTATTATAAATCTTATAATTATATTCTACCAGTGTGTTCTTTCTTAAGATATAAATAACTAATCTCAACACACTATTATTATTATATTATAATATAGTGGCTCTTATTACCTAATTTAAAATATCTATCTTAATCACTATCTTCTTATTAAGATTAAATTGCATGAGAATTAGGGCTATAATAAATATCTTCTTTAATAATTTAAAAGCTATAGCTTATTCCTTTCTCTATATAAAGGGGGCTCCTTTATATATTAATACTATTAGTGGCTGTACTATATCTAAGAAGTTTTATATAAATTACTAGTAGAAGTTTATAAAGCCTAGGAATAACCATACATTATAAGCAGAGGTAGAAGCTTATTATTCTAATATAGCTTTTACTTTATTAAGGTCTATCTACATGCCTTTACCAGCTTCTATTATAAATCTAAGATACTTTATACTCTTAACTTTAAACTTATACTTATTAATATTTAACTATAAGCCTGTGTTCTTCAGACACTCTAGTACTTAGTAGATATATTATTAGTGCTTTATTAGTAATCTATTAGTAAAGATTAGTATATTATTAATATATATAGAGGTAAATTCATCTAAGAAGTCCTAGAGTATCTAATTAATATATTATTAGAAGGTGCTTAGTATATTTACCAGTCTAAAGGGTATAACTAGCTATTTAAATAAACTAAACTATATATAGAAGGCTATTAACTATTTATCTCTAGGGGTAATCTAGATCTTATAGAAGGTAGTGATTATATCTAACTTAATAAACTATTTTACCTTTAAGATGCGCTCCAAGGTCTTATTAATTAGGGGGAGTAGGTAGTAATCTTTCTTTATAATTATATTTAGAATATAGTAGTTAATATAGAATTATAATCTATTATCTAGCTTATAAATAAATAGTACTAGCGCTATAGTAGCTAAGCTACTAATATAGATAAAGCCCTTCTCTAATAGTTCTATTAATATCTTCTATAATACTAGAAGCTCTCCTTATAATATGCTATATAGTAGTTCTTAAGATAATTCTATTACTCTTCCCTTTTTATCTTTAACTAGTTTAATATAGTGATCTATATCTAGATAATGTAGTAGTAATTTATTAGCCTTCTTTTAGTTAAATATTTCTAGAAACTTATAGTAATATACTAGTAGCTTTATAGTAGGATTAGAATACTTTTTTATCTATAAGGCTTTCTTAATATCCTTAATACTAGTAGTAAAGATCTATATTATCTTATCTTTCTTCTACTACTAATTATAAACTATAAACCCTTAGGCACTAATCTACTTTACTACTAGCTTTAGTTTATTCTTAATACTTTTAATAGTTAATCTATTAATAAATCTTAGTTAAGGCTTCTCTATTTCTATAGTTATCTTTTAGTACACTATTCATAGAGTCTCTAAGATTAGATTAGTCTCATCACCTAGCTTGGGCACTAGGTATATATAAACTATATATTAATAGTTCCCTCTAATATTTAGAGAGAAGTATGTAATTACTAAGATAATATTACTTATTACACTGATATAGTTCTCTAAGATTATTAGCTTAATCTTAATCTACTCTAGTTATAGCTTCTAGATAAAGTATTTAGCTATAACTGTGTAAGATATATATCTAGTACAAGGTGTAGGTGGTGTGACCACCTAAGACCTGCGGAGCAAGCGGTATGCTAAGCTGTAGGTATTCAACTAAGCCATATCAACTACTAATTAAATGCTAGGTAGCCAAGTCAGGTATGGATAATGGGCGTATAGCCTATATGGGTGTATGGCTATTAGCTAGTAGTAGATCCAGAAGGTAGAGAAAGATATTAATAATTACCTGGGGGGCAGGGCCCCCCAGACCCCCCCCTTTTATTATATTAGGACTCTAGGAAGACTAGGATACTATGAAATAGTAATTAAGATCTGGGGGGCGCAGGGCGCTGCCCCCCAGGCCCCCCGATGCCAGCGGGAGCTCTGAGGGCACGTGACAATGGTTTTTCAAGAGCCAATCAGAAGGCTAGAATGGCTGTTTCTTGGGCCAATCAGGTTGAGCGCCAAGAAAAAAAGCTGGAAGGGTAGGCAATAAGACAGGCTTCGCTTCGCTCCGCAATTAGAGAGAATTCTATAATTATATTCTTTATTAATAATTCTAGATATAATGAATTCTAGGGTGTTGAATCTAATAATCTAATAAAACTTTCTATAATTAATAAGTATATCTTCCTTAGGATATAATTAATACCAGCTTTCTAGTTATATTAACTATTTAACTGGCCCCTATAAGAGTCTCTTTATAAAAATAACTAGTTTTCTAACTTACTATCTTCCTCTGTGATAGGTTCTTCAGTATTAATATTATCTAGTTTAGGTCTGGCTACTTAGAAGGCATATAGTTACTTTATAGTAGTGTAGTCTAGTAGTGGGATAGTATTAAGGTATAAGCATGCCTTAATTATATAGCCTATAGCTCTATAATATAAGTACCTATCCTTAGTATAGTAATGTGTTAGCTTAGCTTTATTAACCTACTTAGTATAGTAGTATTAGCAGGCTAAGGTTATAGCTATTAATTCTTAATCTATAGAGTTAATTATATTAGGGGCTAATACTACTAGAGATACTAGAGGTAGTATATAGCTAGTATAACTATAGCTTATAGAGATTATATTCCTTTCTTACTACTTAGCTTAGACTGCCCCTTATATATAGAGAGCTTTAACTTAGTTTATAATTATCTATAACTACTAGCAGTACTTTTTAAAGCTTAATTTCTTAACTATATTAATTAATTATATCTTTATCTTAGTGCTTAGGGTTCTATTAATAAAAGTCTACTTTATATTATCTATCTAGCTATAGCCTCCTGCTTCTATTAGCAGCTAGTTAAAGTCTATAAGTATATTACTAAAGAGGTGATTATCCTATTATAGACAGTGAAGTTCTTCTATAGCCTTCTCTATATAGTTTCTATCTTAAAATATAATATTAAGCTAATTAATTATATAATCTAAGTCCTTAGCTATTATAGAGTAGTTCTTAGTATACTAATCTATCTAAGGGCTTATTATAGTAGCTACTTAATCTTTAAGCTTAGTAAATATATACTATATATAGTTGTAGTAGCTACTAAATGATAGGAGGTCTATCTTAAGCTTTATAATTAGATTAGTATAGAAGACATTATATATAACCTTATTAATACTATTATATTACTTAGGGTCTAGTAAGATTAGTTTAGATTATCTTACTAGGTCTTCTATAGGAATAAGGGCTGCTTAAGGGGCTGGTGCTGCTTATATAGAAGTTAAGAGAGTAGTAGTAATCTAAGAGATAGTAGCTGCTTATTAGGCCTTAAGTAGGGTTATTTAAATAAATATCTTTTATAGCTGCTGGGCCATCTAAGCTATAGGGTTTATTTATACTTTATTTTATTATAGTGATTATTCTTTACTAGATCTTCTAGGAGATATTAATATCTCTAATAGTATATTATTATAGTTTATACTATCTATACTATCTGTATTATCTAATTTAGCTATCTTAGCTAATTAGTTATCTTATTTAGTTCTATTCATCTAGTTCTATAGATGCAGTTATCTTTTACTAATTCTATTTAGCTATCTAGCTCAGCGTGCTACTTATTAGTTCATTAGGTTTATTTATTTATTTACTTCTTCTTATTAGGTTCATTTATTTTAGTAAGTAATTTCTAATGTCATAGGCTAGAAGCCTTGAAATCTATAACCTAGATTTAGATAGTAAGAAATTGCTAAGGAGTCTAACTAGATCATAGTAGTTGAATATAATAAGGAGTGTGTAAATAGTAACTAAGAGTATGTGATGACTACTACCCTAGCTAGGGCTTCATAATTTCAGCCAGGGCTGAAGGAAGATCGCAAGTGCTTAGTAAGCTCAAGCACTCAGCGGGCCCTGCCCGCTACAGGAAATTTTATAATAAAGTTAATAATAATCTTATACTATTTATAATCTAGGATTAGTAATAGCTTTAAGAGCCCTTAGTAATATTTATACTATATATAGTTAGTACTATACTTATTATAGTTCTATATAAATTATTAGATATCTATAGATA